>OU342631.1:53059215-54278097 GCA_910589415.1 Malachius bipustulatus
CAGTGGGTAGTACATATAAAAATAGCAAGCATATATAGTATTTTACCTATACTTACATTATATAGTATAGTTAAGGCAGAGGAATTAGAAAACTATTTTTCCATATAATTTCTAAAAATCTCCCAAAAATGTAAATAGTGAAAATTTTATCCACGACTTACTCTTTGATTTATAGACCGCTACTTACGCTCAGTGATTTCACAAGTAAAATAAAAGTATGATATGAACTCTTGAACCCATCTGGGGATGGGTAGGTACCTATTATACCTACTAGTCAAAATATTGTTAACTAGTTTTGATAATTAAGATTTTCTGCTTTCACTTTTGTGGATCCTTATTGGATTCTTAGGCTCATAGATTTGAAAGAACCCTAGACTTTGAGATTACATAAATATTTTTCAATCATTCCAGGTGCCAGGTGCAGTAAGGATACCTATCATTCCCAATCACGGATGAGAGCTTCGAGAGATACACCATATGCTGGTTTCAGCATGCGAAGACAGGGCATTTAAGAGGGCATCAATTAACACTTTCGATGACCTCTTTATGGCGGTGATTTTGATTATATCTAATCATAAACTTAATATTCCATTTTTTAGATTTCATTTTGTTGTTGCATTTAGCAAACTTTTTTAATCCAAATATCCAATCCAATTTTATTCGATCCAATTTAAGGTTTATTTTGTTTAGATTTACCTTTTTTAAAAGAGAACGTTTTTTGATTTTGTTTTTAAATATGATAAGTACCTATTAATTTGGAATTATGTTCAGACAATAAAATTTATTGAATTTTATCTAGGTGTAATATTTCTAAATATGTATAAACGTAGATTAATTAATTGGGATAGCAGTCGATAAAACAGAGAAAATGAAATACCTGTTGTTAACATTTATTCAAAAAATATCAAACATTATTATTAACAAACCATTATTATAGACCTCACTTTCTTACCTCTGAAGAAGAACTGAAATAAATTTGGAAAACTTGGGTTTTTAGAAAAAAGAGTAGGTATCCTTTTCCTTATCGACTGCTATCCCGATTAATTAACCTACGTTTATATTTTATCATTAAATAATTTGATCAATTTATTTATAAATATAGGTATACATGTAGACTATTTATGGCACCGGTGTAGTAAAACTCATGCAGTTTAGTAAAGGTTTTTCTTAAGTTTTTATTTAATTAAGTAGTTTAATTTATTGCAATTTAATTGGGTCCTATTCAAAGTTTACTTATTATATGTTATAGGTTTTCCCATTTTATAAGAAAACTTTTTAAATTTTGTTTTTAAATAAGATATCAATTTTTTTATTAGGTTCAATCTTTATAAGTATTATGGGTGTAAGTACTTACACTATTTTTGTTTTTAAGTTATTATTTTGTTTATTTCGATTTAATTAATAATGGTTCAAAGTTTATTTTTAGCTAGATTTAATTTATGAGAAATTTTTTTTATTATCTACCCAAGTATGTACTTACATTATACAGGGTGAGTTTTTTTCAATGTTTAGTACAGGGATCTCGTAAACTACTGCAGTTAGAGGAACGGTTAAATTTAAGAACTTCTGCAAAACCTGACTTCATACTTAAAGTTCAATGGAAATTATAAGCCTCTAATAAGTAACTAACTGTCAAATTTTATAGTTTCACTGTTTCTGCTTACTGTTGCTAAGCAACCGTCACATTTTGATATGAATATTTAGTCTACAGTTCTACAGCGTAGGTAGGTATTGCTACAAGATTTTTGAAAGATTAGAATTAAAATTAATATTTTTTTTTAAGTTCTCGAAAACTAGCTATTCCGTTGAACTATTAATTCATATAAGATTTTCAATTCAAAATTAAGTATTAAATTCAGCGCCTATACCACGTATTTGAGGAAATAAAATTAAAAACCGTCCTAACTTTTTTATTTCCCGAAAAAACGATATCGAGTTTTATATCGTTGTATTTAGAAAAAAAAAAACATATCGAATGATGTCATAGCCAACTATGACTTACATTTAAAAAAACACAAGTTTACGTCATAGCTCAAAAATGACACAACAAATAAAAAAAATTGTAACGCCGTTTTATTGTCTATGGAATCGTCTAAAAGGTTTTCCTTTACGATTTTTCTCTAATCCCAATAATAAGACCGCTATCTCGCTGTAAAGAAATCCGCGGAATTTACTTTATGTTAAATATCTAGGAAGCCATGGAGATTTTCAAAAAAACAAAAGCTGTTTCGAATTGAGCTCATAAAACTGCACTTCTTTCCCCATTTAACCGTTCCTCTAACTGCAGTAGTTTACGAGATCCCTGTACTAGACATTGAAAAAAACTCACCCTGTATATATTTTTTATTATATTTTATATTTTATAAATTCTTGAAATACAAAGTGAATTTTATTTGTTTATAATAGTCTTATTATTAGTTACTGTACTGATGTACGATGTACCTACCTTTGGCCGAGATTACAAATTCCTATACCTATTATAAAAAAATTAGATGAT
The DNA here is from genome assembly GCA_910589415.1 of Malachius bipustulatus. Lineage (NCBI taxonomy): Eukaryota > Metazoa > Arthropoda > Insecta > Coleoptera > Melyridae > Malachius > Malachius bipustulatus. Next base: position 53,061,713 of record OU342631.1, read on the forward strand.
TTTTCGTCATTATTTGTTATTGAAATATATTTAATTATCTCCATTATTTTTTGAAAAATGTAATTTTTTTAAATTAATTGATGTTCTATTGTTCCGTGGCTCAGTAATGACGACATTGTAAATATTCTTCGTAATAGGACACCGTTGTAGGCGTTGTATATTATTGTAATTTCATATTTTCTGAGAAAATCCAGTAGGTAATGGTGTTTACAATAAATTTCTGTCTAAACTGAGTACGTTATGAGTTATGTATAAGCAAGTGAAAATCTCAATTTTCCAACTTTAAAGCAGTGGGTACATCGGAAACCGCTCCCAATATCGGAAAACAACTTACATGCACCTATCTTAACTTTTCATGCAATATTTTATTAGGTAGTTTGAATTTCTATAGGTACAAGGTGATGAAAATTATCATATTTTTTATCACCCTGTACAAAAATTTCATCTACATCGCAGGAAACCATGTAAAAAGTTAAGATAGGGACATGTAAGCCGTTTTCCGATATTTGCAGCCGTTTACGATGTAGGTACTGCTTTAAAGTTGGAAAATTGCGATTTTCACCTACTTATAACTCATAAAATACTCAATTTAAACTGCAACTGTCAAAACTAATCTTACTGGATTTTCTTAGGAAATATGAAAATGCAACAATATACAGGATATCCTATTAAAAAACAGACAATATCGTCATTACTGAGCCAAAAGGAACAGCCTGTATAAAAATGTTACTTTATAACAAAAATAAAATTTTAAAAAATACATCTGTTGCGTTTTTTTTTTTGCAAATATTAACTGACAAAATTAATTTATTCGTTCATATAAAAATCATGTTGTTAACAAATACTTATAATAAGCTTATGACAACTTTTGAAATAAGTGCAGATTTAAATTTTGAAACAGCTTTTCCACTCTATTGCTGTGCACTTGAAACGCTAGTTTCATTTGTATATTACAACTGAATAGACTTTGAAACTTCCCTTTGAAGTATCAGTGAAAATTACAATCAATTTTAGTGTGAACGTGGGCCGTTAATTTCATTTGAATTGTCCAGAAAATTAACATCTAAATTTAGTTGCAATGTTGCTTTGCGATTTCACTGCACTTTTCATTTGCAAAGCTACTGTAATGTTCCTGACAAAGTTCCGGAAATTACAAGTGTAATTTATTGAACTTTGCTGGTATATAACATTTTTAACCTTGCAATAAAGTGGTTGCAACGTTACTGAAATGTTATTGTGAAGTTTTCTGAACCTTGCTAGTACTTTGCATTTGAAACATTGCAGTGCAACGTTGCTGCACGGCCGTTAGGAGCATTGCATCAACATTGCAGGAAGTTAACTGCGTCTGTGTTTGCAACGTTACACTTTGCTATGAAATGTTAATGCAACATTGCTGCAATATTTCTATGCCCAGTGGGGTGCCATTATTTCCGCTACAATCTGATTTTCGGGAATGGGGGGTGAAAAATTTTTATAGCAGTTGACCTGCCTGAGGAAATATTCCGTCATGGAGAAAGGCTTTTCGGATGTGAATCTCATATTGCCCAACCTGACACGTTCAGAGAATTGCCGTTCACTGGACCAATAAAACTTCAAAAATACTCGCCTGAAATCGTCAAACCCATCACACGTGACAGCATATACATTTCTCCAATCAGCCGCAGGGCCTAATAAACAATTTTGTGCGATTTCCAGCGTCTCCATCGGTGAAGCCCCAATCGACTTGGCATACTTCTCCACTTGTTTTATGAAAAACACGGGGTGGTGTTTTTCGAGCGACTGGAACACAGGCTTATTTACCAACGTGGTCATCGGTGTGGTTCTTGCGGCAGCGCCAAGGCCAAGCGCTTCCAGTCGGAATCACCTGTCTCCGATCCGATGTTCATAGCCCCAGGTTGACTGTTCATACGTGATGACAAATGTCTGGGTGGTGGTGTTGGCGGTGAGACATGGCTTGTCTCAGAGAACATCAAGGATGCTGTCGAGGTACAGGTCTGTAGACGCTCTCGTCGAGGTACTGGTACTTCTGGAACCCCCGGCAAAGTACCCTGCTGTCGCTGTAGCAAGATTTCTATCTGGACGGCTTGTTCCTGCAACGCTTTTCGCAGCTCCCGAATCTCCTCGTCCCTAGGATCCATTGTAGTGTCCTCGTTGTTGTCCTGGTTAGGCGCACTCGTGTTCAGTCCCTCGGGTCCCATTATGAGCAGCTTCGTGGAAGATGTTCGAATCCGTTTCTGTGGACCAAAATATACACAGCAGTATTGTATTCAAACAAGGAATAATAATAATGTGTGTGTGTAAGTGTGGGTGTGTCGTTTTGTTGTTTCGTTACCGCTGATTTGATTCGAATGTGCGAATGACCTTCGCCCCTGCTCTGGATGTCGTCACGATTGTCTGAATGTCGCCATGATTGATTTTAAACAAGTGCGAATGATTTCGCCCCTTGTTTGGATGTCTTTGCTCCTGTTTGAATGAGCGTTGATTGTTTTGAGCGTGTGCGGAGTGTTTCGCCCCTTGTTTGGATGTCTCTTGTGTGTTTCGAACGGGTGCGTTCCTACTCGGAATGGCCCGCTGTGCGCGCCCCTACTTGAATGACCCCCTAAGTGTCTCGTCTGTGTGTGAGTGTCGAGGATCCTGTCGTGAATCACTCGGGAGTGTTTTGAATGTGTAAGTGTTTGCGTTGTGAATTGCCCCGTGAGTGTTTTCGTGTGGTCGTGTTTCGACTGTGTCTCTGCGCTCCTGACCTGAATCGTCGTGACTCTGTGACTTGTGAGTGGGGCACTGCGCCCCTGAACTGAATTTACCTGTGACTACCTGATCGTGTGTGAAGCACTGCGCTCCTGCGGTTTCACGTTTTTGCTTACGTGACTGTTTTGAAGTTGTCGGAAGGACTGCGCACTTGATTTTCTCTTTGTTTGATTCAACGATCGTTTTGAATGTGTCTGAAGGACTGCGCCTACTTGAATTGAAACTTTTGGATTGAACGCTTGTCTCGAACATGTGTTTTTCTTGACTGAGGGAAACCTGTCGTTTTTGCCCCTGAATTTGATTTTTTTTTTTTTTTAATCTCCAATCTCTACTTGACTAGCTCAAAGTATATCCTGGTCACGGCACCAATTCTGTAATGTAACCTACCTTTAAAAAATTGAGATCCTGCGTCATGCGCAGTCAAGTCAGTAATGTGGCCCCCAGACTGAATGGTTTTGAAAAAGAAGAACCCCTTTGACGTTTGAAATGTGAACTTGTCTGTCATGAATGACTGTTTGGATTTCCCGCCCTGAAGGTTTGATTTGAATTTAAAGTTCTCCCTCCCTGATTTCAAATAAATGACCACATCACTTACTTACCGTTTGTGGTCGTCGTTTACCTTTGGCTCATGATTTACCTGGGCTCGTGTTTTACCTTTTGGCTCGTGATTTACCTGGGCTCGTGTTTTACCTTTTGGCTCGTGATCTGTCTAGTTTTCACTTTGTTTGGACCTTATTACGTTGTTGTGTGTGTAGTAATAACCTTATTTTGGTTCGTTCGTAGCAAACGCTACGAAAATACTTTGAGAGAGTCTTTTGTTGAGAGATAGGAGATTTAATTTAAAAGACAGAGTTTCCCCTTGAATGAATTGATTTATTGACTTTTAAATTGATTTGAATGTTTAGGCTGTTTACCCAGTGATCCCAAAAGGGTTTTCCTCCTAAGAAAGTTTATAGTCACGAGGAAAAAAAGAAAACCCAGTGAAAAGAACCGACCTCGGACTTGCAAAGTGCCAAGAAATAAAATACAAAAATATACAAAGAAAAACACACAACGAAACACATCCAATGAAACGACGACATGTTAGAATCAAGCATTTGCTTGGGCGTTGAGGGGTGAGAACTAAATCTCTTGTATTATGGTAACTTATCATTTTAACGTTAGTCTTTGCGAACCGTTTAGTACCTGTAAAGAAAAGACATAACAAAACACACATAAATTTAGACCCTTTGATGCAAGAAGCCCAATCGACTTTCAATACACCTCCGCGGACTAATAGAAAAGACGTAATAAAACACACATAAATTAGACCCTTTGATGCAAGAAGCCCAATCGACTTTCAATACACCTCCGCGGACTAATACCAAATAAATAAAATCGATTCCAAAGGACATCCAACGTTAAAATGAGACATAACCTATACAACAGATTGAAGCGTCGTTGTCTAACGTCGCGATTCGTGAGTCAAACATACAAAATCATATCGCCGTTTCATTTAGGATTTTACATAAAAATACACCATGACAAAAACGTAAAATACAAGAGACACAACACATAATATCGTCACCGTTTTGGTGCAAAATTGACATTGATAAACAAATCTGTTATATTCAGGAAGACCACATTTTATCTTTCTATTTCAAGGACTCATACCTCCTGAAAAGGAAACAAGACACACAAAATGCATAAAAACAAATAAATAGATCAGGCGAGTAAATAAATGGCAGCAAGTAAATAATAGATCGGGCATGTAAATCAGTAGCAATAAATAAATAGGTCAGAGCAAGTAAAATCAGTAGCATCAGAATAAATAGATAGTTTAGAGTCCAGGAAATATGAAATACAAAATGAGGCCAAACATATTATATAGCAGAGGCGTTATCGATCCGTAAAAAGACAGTCCTCGATAACAATTTAGAAAAGCAATCAAATTCATCTGTAAAGTGTGTCGCTCGCATTCCAAAACAATAAAATTTCAATTTAAATAAAATGATTAATGATCAAACTAGTCACAAGTGAAATTAATTTAGCATAAACAAGATTAAAATAAAAAAAGGCAAATGTTCATTAAATTGACGATAATGACAAAGAAGTTAAAATTCACCAATAAAATGCAATCAAAGATATAATAAAATTATACAGTGTGATCGTTTAAATAGTTTCATGAATAAAATGTAAATAAAATTGTTGAGAGCAGAAAAAGTTGAAAATACAAAGAAAATGTGATCATGGTAGAATAAATTGTTTTTAGAGAAATGTGCTTGATCATAATAATAATAATAATAATCAAAAGGGCATGTGCTGATTCAAGATTTCAATAAATAAATTTAAATAATTCAAATAAACAAAGACATTAAAAATGAAACGTGTTGTAAAATGAATCATGCTTTCTGCAAAACGTGGCGTCATACAATTGGTGTAGGTAGCCTACCATCAAGGAGGGCCCCATTTGATTTTAATGAGATAAAATTAAAAGTCGAGCAGCACGTGTTAATTTACCAATTAAAATAGATAGCAATTGTAAACCTCTTTACACACAGAAATAATTATTAAAACGCTATGGGCATGGGCCCCATAACAAATTAAACAAAAGCCACGTGCGCCTCCTTACCATTGTCTTTTAAACAAATCATGTTTCAAACAATAAATAGACAGTAAAAGGTAAGAGCTAGTCTCTTGTAATATTGCAATAACAAATAAATAAGTAAAATAAACTCACGTGTGTTGTAGGTATAAATAAACAAATAACAAAAGCTGGGAGTGTATAACCAAAAACAGCTGAGCTTGACGGCCCGTGTTCACTCTCTCGATGTCAGTAATCAAGTGAAGTCTGAACGCTGAGGGTTCACTAATGACAAATGCGTACCACGTTTTTGGATACATCGAGTGACTGACAAAAATGACGTTTAAGCTTTGAAAGCTTGAAAAGTGACAAGTGACATTTGAATTCATAGAACATAACTGAATAGGATCGACTCTTAAGTTTACAATTTTTAACATGCGCAGTTGTCATATGGTTTGGGTCCTTTCAATGTATTCAGCTTGACACGTGGGTCGGCATTGTCATTACGTCTACACTCACTAGTCATTTTCATTTCTATCTCAACGTTCAGACAGTGAAGGTCGGAAGGTTAGATCATCATCAGCTGTTCTTTGTTATTATTTTAAAACAATCGAATCTAATAACACAATCATGTGAGTAAAGTTTATTCTAATTTAATATCTGTTAGGTATTACGATGTCTCAAGAGATCAGATCATACCGTTTAAGTATTTGCTTACAAATTGTTTATTTACACAAAACTGTAGCCTATTGTACCCTTCCCACTTAAGATCTGTTGGCGTGCTAGAAAGAACTAGACGTTCGGCTAGACATGTTATTTTCCCCACTGTTTATTTATATGTTTTATGTGCTTTTATACTCATTGACCTGCATTTCACTCTTTTATGCATTAATCGTTGAGTATATTTGCCTTCCCTCTTCTACACAAGAAGTAGTTAAATCAAAGCGACTGATGCGACTTGCCTTCAAATATGCGTGCAAAGAAATGCCTATACCTACGTAGGTATAGGTAAAAATACCTACCTAAATAAAATCTTATACCTTTATACCTAAATAAAATCAACGCAGGAGTTTAGGATACGATAATATTATTACATTTAACACTGGAAATTTAGGAACATTAACCAATCCATAGAATAATAATTGACGCAATTTGTCAATGTAAAGTCGTCAAACATATTATAACGAGACCACTCTCGAAAAATTCTATTACATAGTTGTTTTTTAACATTCCAGTTTCACCATTTTGTTTGTTTACGTTTTTTTTGTAATGGTTTGGCCCATTAAAGACAATGACAGTTTGCGACAATTCGACACATGACACATTATTGACGGACGTTGTGCATTCTATGGAGTACTAGAGTGGTCTCGTCGAACAATAATCTGACATTTCTAGAATCCACAGCCAGTACTATAAATACAGGGCTGTCGGCGTTTTAGGAGTAGTAGTGTCTTGGATGTGAAAGTGAAAGCTGAAGTATAGTAAGGAAGACAGAGCAGTAGTTACTTGAAAGTGGAAGTGAAGTCTGAAGTAAGGAAGCCAGTAGTGTTATATAGCGGATTGTGTAGAATAGACAAGTGGTGTAGTATCTGTAAGTGGAAATAAGAGGACTGCTGTGTTTATTATTTAGATTTAGAGGTTATATGTTGTATCTACTACTTGATTTAGTCAATAAAGGAATTTGCAGACTTTTAGTGGTGGTGATTTATTATTGTGAGACCCGTAACAATATGTTATTAATTAATAAATTAAATTAATGCAGGCAAAAATTGCAAGAATGTATGTCAATTTATACAAAAAACTAAATGACTTTATTGATTGATCATGAACAGTAATAATTATTAAAAGGTCTTAAAAAGTGATCCAATTTAGAAAATTCGTCTCGAAGACCAAAAATGTTACGGAATTACTATACTTTCAAGATTTCATTTACTCTATTTGCATAATAATTCACGCATTTTTAATGTTAATTAATTTAGAAGATTCTAAGGACCACCGGAACTAATTTGGGGAGCAATTAAGGAGTATAGGATAAGAATTATGCACCAACCTTAACACATCCCATGTAGAGAGCTTAAAACTTTATTCGGCGTCAAAGGCCATACGGTCGCGTTGCAAGATGGGACGGGGGTTCGATCGGTTCTGGTACAGGTGCATACGTGTTTTAACTCGAAACTCGAAGTCTTCAGAGTAGGTACTCTCTGCTACAGAGCCCTTAATATGGGCACACGCACTGTTGTCCCTTTCCCCTCCCGCAGTGTATAGTTGAAAAACGGAGGAAAATTATGGGCAAAGGATTCACGGGGACGGAACAGACACCAACTTATAATAAACTATTTGATGATCAAATAACGTTAGTTAAAAATTCAAAATCTCTTACGTTCGAAACCTGCAGCATTGTGAAGCAGACAATCATGAGACTTGCTAGAATTTGCAAAAAAGTGATATATCTGAAAAGATCTTCAGCTTCCTCGCTCATCGATATAATTCTGTGATGATGTTTCACACATGCATTGATTACCCTGAAAGTATAAGCCTTAAAACTCTTTGGCGCATCGTACAATTCGAAATCGGTGTTTTTGTCTAGCGTTATGTGATCTTCACTTTCATCTTCTCTGTTGTATGCCTCTACAGCTCGCTCTAAGTAGGTGTCCAAAGAATTTTTCAGTATTTTGTATTGTGCATGAATTTGCATCATTACAGCACAGAATAAAGAATCCGCTGTTGAATAAACTGTAATTAGTACAACAATAAGAAATAATAATCCACTATTGGTAAATGAGACATTATCCTTCTGTATCTCCTAATATCATTCTAACACTAATTAATGCTTTTTGCAATGAACGTAAAAATAAAGACTGTTGTTATAGGAATATCCTATATATTCCCCCTTTTTTATCTAAAATGCACATGCACTGCATGGAAATCCCTATGACGCTCTGGGAGCGGTGCATGAGCGGTGATGTCGATCTTGTTCTAAGTGGGATCAAGCGGGCCACGTCTTTTGAACACTTTCCATAAAAGTATTTGGTAAAACAGACTCAGGTCAGCTACTCTTCTTCGAAGTTCGAGAGCGTCCAAATTTTTTGTCAAATCTGGGTCCCCAATCAAGTGGATGGCTCTTTTCTGGATAGAGTCGAGTAGTCTTAGCGTATGTTTATGAGCTGAGCTCCAAACATGTGAGCAGTACTCCAAGGATGATTTGAGCCCTGTATAAGAGGAGAAGCTGTTGTGGTGTATAAAATTTCTTCGTGCGGAAGAGTGTTTCAAGTTTTTGAGAAGCACTCTTCGCTAGACCTGCAACATGATCATGCCAAGACATGTTCGCTCCGAGGCTCACTCCAAGTAAACGAAGAGATGACGCTGGAGTAAGAGAGTGTCCTGCCATCATCATATCTGGCTCGAAAACGTTGGCCTATTTGGAGAAGATGACTGCTTGGGTTTTTGCAACATTAAATTGAACTTGGTTTCTATCGCCCCAAGGCTAGAATGTCTTTTAAGTCATTGTTAAGTAGTATGGCAACTTCTTGCTCCCTGCGAGTCTGTGCATCGATGGCAGATGTTCGCGCATCTAAGGTATAAGAAGATATGAGGGTACTGTCGTCGGCAAAACTGTATATTGGATTTTTTGTTGTTTCAAGCAAGTCGTTTGTAAATATTAGAAAGAGAGTCGGAGATAAAATGAATCCCTGAGGCACACCGGCATTGATGGAAAAGGTCTCAGAAAGAACTCCATCGACTGCCACCTGTAATGAACGATCTCTGAGTAACTCGCAAGCCACAAGCAGAATTTCTCGGGCATGCCATAAGCCTGCAGTTTTGCCAACAATCCATCATGCCAGACAATACAGACAATCCCCATACAATAAATATACAGGGTGGCCCAACGAAAACGTACCAGGCCTAATAACTTGAAACCTGAAGATGTTCGCGTAAAACGCCGAAACACGTCGCTTTTGTTATCAAAGGGAACATATTTCGGTGAAAAATTTAACTACCCAAGTTCATTCTCTTGGGAGGGGTGGCTACCCCTTCGCTTATCACCATAGGGTATAGATCTCGAGTGATATATCATTTGAAAGCTACTTGAATTCTCTGTCCAACGATATCCCACCTTTTGGGTTTCGCCTGAATATTATAGGGCGAATCGATAAAAAATGTCTACTTCATAATTACCTACTACCTTTTTTTTTGAAATAAGCAAACAAATTTTTTGTATACAACGTCACACTTAACTAGCTACAATGATGACAAATAACCAGTGAAATGCGATATTTTATTAAAAAATTATTCTCTCGGCACATTTCCGAAGAAAACGGACCTTTTATTGTCAAGATAACCTGTTTTATCGATTCGCCCTGTAATATTTCGGCAAAACTCAAAAAGTGATATATCGTTGTAAAAATAATTCAAGTAGCTTTTAAATGATGTATCACACGATATCTGTTCGCTATGATTATAAGCGAAGGGGTAGCCACAACTACCAAGGGAATGAATTTGGATGGTTAAATTTGTTACCCAAAGATGTCTCCCTTAATAACAAAATTGAACTGTTTCTGTGTTTTTCGCGTACTACATCTTCCAGTTTTTAAGTTATTTAGCCTGGTACTTTTTGTTTGGCCACATGGAAGAAGTCTGTGGCTGCTAGCAAGAATGAATGAAATATGATGACCTGTTATTCTGAATATAATAAATTATGTTGAACCAATCAACTGAATTAATCAAATAATATAATTTTCACATTTTTTTGCGTTTACTACAGTCAAATCTAGTATGCAGGGTTAGTGTTTAATGGCGCATTTCTTCAACGGTACATTGTAGATGGCGATTCGTGCAGCATAGGAAAAATAATAATAAATATATTTCTTGTAAATTGACCGAAATATGAAGAGGTAAAGTTGAGAACTCAACTTCTTTGATATTGACAGCTTAAAGAATTTGGCGCGCGAGCGGTGACGCAGCGGTTATGGTCACTGATTGAAGCCGTTGACGCTGCCAAACATATCTGTGGTTACGAATCTCAGCTCGGTTTTTGAATCTAAAAAAACTTGGTTGTTTGTATTCGTTTATAAGGATATTTATTTCTCTACAAAATGTGTCCGTGGTTGTATGAGTTCATTCTCGAAGCCAAATTATCAGAGTAGAGCGAATATGTCTTACCTACAAAGTTAAGACCGACGATTCCTCTAAAAAAAAAGAATATTTGTTCGCTTAAAATAGAAACTATGACCATGTGGTCTATTGTGGCTCACACCTAAGTGCTTTACATCCATTCCAGCAGGCCACAACTTTTTAGGCCTAGTGGTGGAATACTAAGTCAATTTCTTTTATATTTACAAAAGTACCGTTGAAAGAAGAACTACAACGTACCGTTGAGGAAATGCGCCATTAAAGACTCGCCCACGGAAGGATAACGTTTCATTGGATTACTTTTGCATATTATTTTTCACTATTGTTTAAAACTACACGTAACCTACCTGTGCTTATATACATAAGAAAAATTAACATGCAGCCATACTGGTGGGTGAAGCCTAAAATATAGTTCAAAATACTGCCTTCCACTTTCAGAGGAAAGTAGGAATCTAGCGGAAGTCTTCTGAAGTATCTATATTCAGTCACGTTAGTTTCTTCATTCAAAACTGGTAGAGGTGTTAAAGCATGCCTGATTATATGAACAGCTAAGAGTATTAATAGGGTAGCATATAGTACTTGACTTCTTACTGCCTAAAATTTTTAATTGGCGTTTTTGTCTTGGCTCAAAATATTATACAAACTTACGAAACTTTTTGAGAACTTCGACGCTTTCTTCACGTATATAAATTCAGCAATTCCTCCTCTTTCCATATTTGGTGCACATTCATTCTTCCTGAAGCTCTCCATGTAATTCCATATACGTTTCCGTCCATAAATGATAAGGGAAATCTTTGCTGATGCTAAAACGATAAATAAATAAACCTACTAATGACGTGCTTGCCGAAAACTTCCACCGTTCAAAGTGAAAATAGGGACAACTAAAAATTCCGTCAGCGCTTACAGATTTATCCGGCAACATTGGATTTATTTTAAAATTGAAATCAGTCGGCAATAAATATAGAGAGAAAGAGAAAAATTTATAAAAAAAGTTAACAAATTTAACGAGTATAAAAATGTAAAAAAAAATAGTTTACACTACATTACCAAAAATAACAATTATTAAAATAAGAAGAATTCATCAGAATATCATCAGCCCAGGGTCCCAGAGTTTCTAAAGCAAAATTTTTAAATAAATACTGCGACGACTCGATAAAGCTATAATTTGTATAGTGATGGATGATAAGTAAACATTATACTGTTTAAAGAAATTCTACTGTATACTGATGGATATTATGTATAAACGTTACGTGTGTTTCGCTACTTTTAAAGTAGAATCTTCAGAACATTATGTAAATGAATAAAATTATAAAATAAAATAGAATAAAATAGGTACCTATCAATAAATTTTATTAATTTACATATATCTGAAGATGTTACTTTAATAGTAGCAAACACGTGTAACGTTTACAATATACAGGGTGTTCGTTAATTGGAGGTACAAATGAAGAGGGGAGATTCCTTAAGTAATTTTAAGAAAAAAAGTCCAATAAACATGGGGTCGCAAACGTTTCGTTTTCGAGAAAAAAGAGGGGACAGTGTTCCAGAAAAATACAACCTGTAGATTTGCAATCGAAAGCGGCATGTTACATGGTGTAAACTCTCAAATGTAATATCTGTGCCTAATTTCAGTTGAATATCTTGTGAAGTGTAGATACTATGAGAAAAAAACTTTTAAAAAATCAAAATTTAACAGCCTGTATCTCGAAAACGAAACGTTCGCGACCCCATGTTTATTGAACTTTTTTTTTCTTAAAATTACTTAAGTAATATCCCCTCTTCATTTGTACCTCCAATTAAGGAAGTATATCAGTAGATACAGTAGATTTTTTTTAAACAGTAGTGTTTTATTTATCATCAATCAGTATGCAGAGATTCAACGAAGGATTGAAAACATAAATTTTATTTTTTTTGGTTTTTGTTTCACGGGCAATTTGAGCTGCAACTGTCGAAGATTTTACTGCGTTTTGGTAATATATGGCAGTCAAAGTAACCACGCAAGTCGCATCCCGTATCAATAATAATTGACCTCTTGACCAAGGAACTAGCGTGACTCCATCCGGTGTCGTTTTCCATCTTCGCGATAGATTCTAGGAGGTTCAAAAACTGAAGCCACGTTGGTTGATGTCAACGCTTTATTAGTCAATTGCATTATTCTCTTCAGTTCACAATGTCGTAAGATTCTTCCCTTATTTAGAGTGCAGCTAAGAACATGGTGACCGAATTCATCTGCTATCTTTGTTACAAAGACATGTGTGTTCTTTGCATATTGGACATCCTAATCTTAAAACTGTGCACGTCCTGAAAATGAGGTATCAAGAGAAGTTCCAATTGTGCGACATGGGTGTGCTACAGACTCTTTCTCTTGTAGAGTAGATGTCGTACTGAATCAACCAATGATGATGATGGCGAAAGTACGAGTTCTTGAATCAGTCTCTCAAGGTAATATTGCAGGTAATATTGCCTGAATATTTTCGCAGTTGACTTTACTCCACATGTCCATAGTTTAATTTTTCATATGAATAGAAATCTCATTGTTCATAAAACTAAGAATCTGAGAGACGAGATTTCTGCACCCATGTAAAAAATTAATAATTAAAAAAAAAACAATTAATAATGTATTTTGTATTGTAATAATCATTGTACTCTCGTGGAAAGTTTTTATACATTACAACAAAATATAGAAAATAAAAAATATTATTACTATTACAAATAAATCTCAGGTCTTCCTGGTTCATCTCATGATGTGCGGGCTGTCACCAAGCACTATCTATCATTGTTGACTCAAAAATTTTCTTACTATTCTTGTGGTATTCAGAATAACAGCTTTCTGTAGCAATTTATAAAATGTTTTTCTTCACTCATCCTAACAGCTGCAGACTTCTATGCAATTCTCTCGGTATAACGCTCGTAGTTGACACCACCACTGACACGATGGTCACTTTGCTCAGATTCCACATCTTCTTGATTTCATCTGCTAGCTCTGTGTACTTCCGTTTCTTCTCTGCCATGATGTTTATTATATTGTGTGTATTGAGAATCGCTATATCCTCGATGATGACCTCCTTTTCTTTCTTATCCCTCACTATTATATCTGTTTTGTTGTAGGGGACACAGAGGGATCAGTGAGGATGGACCTGTTATTGTGCATGGATGGTGAAGTCGCTATTCTCGATATCGCGCCTATAGGTTCATACCTGTAATGAGGTTCATTTGGCACCTCAGATATGAGATTCGAATTCTTATTTTTATTTTTATTATCATCATCTTCTCTTTCTCAGAGTTTCTGCTGGAAGTAATCTTCGAATGGACGGATATTGACCAAGTCCAAATAACCAAGGTATTTATCTTCGGTTCAAAAAGTTTCGTGTGATGTTACAGGTGTGCCGTTATGGTGGCTTTCTGTATTTGTGTATGGATGTTGTGTGGTACTTTCAACTGTGTGAGGTATATTGTAGAAAGATGTATGGTGTGGTGTGATACCTGTAACAGAGATAGGGGTCGCCAAGACAAGAATTCTTGTCTTGATAACAACTTCTTGTCTTGTCTTGAGAAAAAATCAAGAAATTAAAAAAATCTTGTCTTGACGTTTTCTTGACATCTTATATCTTTTCAAGATCTTGAAATTTCTTGAATCTTTGAAATCAACCGGTGATTCCTAGGTGAACTTTTTATTGCGTTTTGTGCTAACACGGCAATCTGGTGGCTTCCCGCCCCGATCTTAATTTTATTCTGACAAAACTATACCCGTCCTTATCGAAAATGGCCAAGGATTTTCTCGGAACGCCAGGAACATCTGTACATGCGGAAAGGCTTTTTTCAAGAGCGGCTTTAACAATAACAAAGCAAAGAAACCGGCTATAGGCGTTGACTCCATAAGAAGTTTGATGTGCCTTAGTTCATGGCTTATGAATTCTGATCTAAAAATGAGTTAAATTTGATATTTTTTTTTAAGAGGGAGCCTCGGTCTTAACTGTGTAGGTAAGAAATAGTCGCTCCACTCTGGTAATTTGGCTTTGAACACGAACTCTTCAGCCACACACACTTTAAAATAAATTATAAATTATATATTTGCCTTTTAAACGTTCGATCGCTTGTTTTACTTTTCACAGACATTCGAAAATGAATCTGAAAAGCAAAGCGGGCCGAGGTGAGTTTCGAACCCGCGATCTATGGCTTCGTGAGCCAGCGGAGAACCACTAGGCCACGCAAGTCACTAAATTTGATATTAAAAATCTAGTTTGCAGCTTTAGTTTCAACAGGATTTTCATTTATTTATTTATTTATTTTTTATTATCATTTTTGTGAATCGTTCTAGCAAAAAATTTATGTTCAAGAAATTAAAATATGTTATGTTCTGTTAAAATATGTTATATTTTCCACAAATAAAAACGTTTTAGCGCTTCCATTGTTGGTCAAGAAATATCAAGATTTCTTGTTTTCTTGACAAGAAATCTTGGTATTGACATAAAATTTCTTGTTCTGCATGTCTTGAAATCTAAAATTACTTCTTGTCTTGATCTTGTCTTGAAATCAAGATTGAAATTTTCAAGAACTTGGCGACCCCTAAACAGAGATTATGAAGAGTATGACATGATGCACTACTTGTTCTACTTTGTTTCTATATTCTCTCTATTTCCATTGCCAGTATTTGGTATTTGCTTTTTTTTTCGGAGTGTTTATTGTCTATGTTTGAGTCTGATGGGACTGCAATATCTATGATGTATGTTATTTGTTTAGTTTTGTCTATGAGATTGATATCCGACTTGTTGTGCGCGATCGTTTTGTCCATGTGGATGGTGAGGTCCCAAGATAGTTATTATTCCCATTTTTCTAGTACTGTCTGTTATATTTGTAAATTTGTAAAAAGCTGGTCATCTGTGTGCAATCTGTGCGATGTACTGATGAAATATTTTTGCTACCGGGCTGTGCCTATTAGTGTATTGAACAAATTGATACAATAATAAATCATATAAATTACAGCAATCCGATTATTGAAAAACAATAATGTTTTCTTAACGACAATACCCTAATGGTGTGATAAAAACAGAGACATCGATGTTTCAATTGCTATTTCCAACTCATCAGTCTGACATTACCAACTCATTATCACCACCAGAGGAGTATGCCGAACAGAAATAATACTTATCATACCATTAGGGTCGTGCCGTTCAGAAAACGTTATTGTTCATCATATTAAATATTCCGTTTTTCCGACGGGTATAATGCTATCTGCATGGGCGAAAGACTTTAGTATTCTCCGCAGATCGTTTGCCGCCAGATCCAGAACCATTCTATAAAGCCAAAAGAACTAAATCAACGTTTGATTTATTTTCTTGATGATCTGTTTTGCCGTTTGTACAGTTCTATAATAATCTAATACTACGATATATAAAAGACACGCACACGTTTCTCCGGTTGCCTACTTGCTCATTAAAATTATACAAGTCACTACAAAACGAAAACACCAGTTAGAATAAATATAACTTCCAACTTTCGTGTAGCATATATGTGTGGTTTGGATCTGACTGATATGATATGCTGATGAGTCCATAATAAGGACGAAACGGTACCGTCCATGTCTTCAGTCTTCTCCTCGCATGCTGTACGAAAGTTTTCTAATTTGTTCTGTAAAGAATCTTTAGTGGCAAATTTAAATTAGAACCTAAATTCCAATAAAAAACTCATCAAATATTATACAGGGTGGGCCACGGTATACGAAACGGAAGATTATAGCCGTGTCTCTGGATTTTAGGATCTTTTTATTTTTGGAGTGGATAGAGACCCGGCAGAGGTACGTTTTAAAATTATATTCATAATGTACAGGGTGTCCCAAAAGCATAAAACATATCAAAGTTATGTTTTTTTTTAAATGGAATGCTCCTATGTTATTGCATTTTTAGATTGTCTGAAAAGAGAAAATAAGATTGGCTTTTACAGTTGGTGCTTAAATTCAGAAGTTTTTGAGTTATAAACAAGTGAAAATCGTCATTTTTCAAGTTCATGGCCCTGTACAACGAAAACGGCTGAAGATAGAGAAAAACGGCTTACATGTCCCTATTTTAACTTTTCATGTACTCCTATGATGTAGATGAAATGTTTATACAGGGTGATAAAAAATTTGAAAAATTCTGAGATTTCTCCACGCGTCGCCAAATAAAAAAATCAAAGAAAGCACAAATGTTTCTATACCATAGGATAGTACATAAAAAGTTAAAATAGGGACATGTAAGCCGTTTTTCTCTACCTTCAGCCGTTTTCGTTGTACAGGGCCTTGAACTTGAAAAATGACGATTTTCACTTGTTTATAACTCAAAAACTTCTGAATTTAAACACCAACTGTAAAAGCCAATCTTATTTTCTTTTTTCAGACAATCTAAAAATGCAATAACATAGGAGCATTCCATTTAAAAAAACATAACTTTGATATGTTTTATGCTTTTGGGCGACACCCTGTACATTATGAATATAATTTTAAAACGTACCTCTGCCGGGTCTCTATCCACTCCAAAAATAAAAAGATTCTAAAATCCAGAGACACGGCCATAATCTTCCGTTTCGTATACCGTGGCCCATCCTGTATAGTTATCTGTAAGTTCATCATCTCTAGGTACAGAATTCCCCAAAGGTCCTCGACTCAATGCGTCTGGTATTAACAAATTTTTACCTGGTGTGACTGTCACCTGATAATAATTCTAACCTCATTAATAAATTAACCTCATTAATCGTATTATTGGTCTAGCTAGAGAATACCTAATCGTAGTAGGCGGTGAAACTAAACTTTTCTTTTAATTCATTTTTTATTTATTTTGGAATAGGTATTATGTATTCAGTCGACCCTCTTTAAAGAGCTGTACCTATCTTGAAAAGGGAGCCATTTTGAACAGAAGTAATTGCGGTTAAATTGGCATATTTTAAACCCAGAAAACATCATAAAAAATTGATTGCGGCAAAACGATGCAAGATATAAAAATTTTATAAAAGAGCCAAAAGTGTTGTATAAACCTTTGGATAAAAAATACGGAATCAATCTGTCACCTCCGGATAAAAAAGTTCTGGAATAAAAAGTGAGCCGTGACATCAAAAACACGAACACCCTGTAAATTTAGCAATAGTAGTAGGCAATTAAATTTTGAAGTTTCTCAGTTAATTCATTTTCGACTTATTCTGTAAAATGTGTATTTGGTTGACCCACTTTTAAAGGGATGTACATATCTTTAAAAAGGTGCCTTTTTGGACATATATAATTTCAGTTAAATTAACATATTTTTTACTCGGGAATCTATGGTAAAGCGTTGGTGGTACTTTTTAGCGACACCCTGTAGAACTAGACTTACCTAAATTATGTTGAAAAACGTGTGCTATAGCTATTGCCAAAGTGGAATTATCAGCATTGAAAATGCCAATAATCTCTGCCACACAAAATCCGTAGAAAAACACACTCAGGACGGTAACAGTGTACAATCTATAAAGCCATCTAGAGAAAAAACCTTTCTTGTATGCTATAACTGGAACTCCAAAATAATACAAGCATTTCAGATTAAAAATGAAATAGCTTTGATCGATATCTTCATTCGTAATTTCGTCTTCTGTTTTTTGAACTTTTCTGATATCCATTTCCGTCTTTCCAATTTCAGTTGCATGTTCACCTCTAATTTCTGGAATATTTTCCAGATCTTCCATCTTCCGAGTATGAATCGAACAACGTAAATTCCAACACACTCGTATAATAGATGATGTGTGAATTTTTATACCAAAAGAGGAGTTTAAATGCTTTGAATTAAAAATTAATAACCGCCCATAAAATTCACTTTGAAGAAGCAATCGACACAGTAACATGCCTCATCGTTCTGTTTTTAATAACTAATATATCTAAGATCTAAAAACTTATCTAAGAAACCTTGTACGTACCGAATCATATGAAAGAATCATTATAAATAATAAAAAGAAAACCTAATTCAAACTCAGAGAAATGCTTTTTTAACAAAGAAAATAATTTACTAAATTTACAAATTCTTTCCAACTTTTCACATGTAATTGAAAGGCTGTGAATTTTCTTTATGATGTTTTATTAATAGGCAACTTCTTTCAGTTGACTGTGACTATGATGATTTAAAATTTCGTTTACTTACCTACTTGTCATATTTAAAAAGAAGGAGGCGAAATAACAATTATTTCTGAATGTCAATAGAATAATATTGTCTCGGATCTCATAATTAAAAGTTACAAAATATGTTGGTAGATGTAATACGTATTCCCTGATTTATTTCTGAATAGTCTGCCAAGATCATAATAAATTTCATCATTGATGTCATATCTAAAATTTCGTAGGTGCGATGAGGAATCTCGGAATTCGGAAGTACATTAACAATTTTTATTTATTTGGAATAAATTTGCAAATTAAGTCTTAAAACTGACAGATGTAAACAAAAAAAAATCAGGTATTTTTGATAAAAAATTGACAACAAAGCCAGGCGGGCGATGTTGTAATTGAATATTAAATTTATTGTTTCTAAATACTGATAATGCCAAAAATGTTCCATAATTAAACTATGATATTTAACGACATGGCTGTAGATAGTGAAACAGATATAGCAAATGCTTTCGCAGATCACTTTGAGTCATGTTACTCCACGCATGTCAGCGTAGATGCCACCTCCGTGTCTGATTTCAGCGATTCATCAAATCATACTATCACTACCCACCACTTTACCACTGAAGAAGTTGAACAGAAGCTTTCTTCTCTGGACGTGAAGAAGGGAGCTGGTCCCGACGGAATACCTCCCCTTGTATTAAAAAGATGTAGCTCAGCATTGGCATATCCAATTCAACAACTATTTCAGATCTCCTTTGATAGTGGGATATTCCCAGATACTTGGAAACTTTCCTCTTTGAAACCAATCTATAAATCCGGTGATAAAGTCAACATCAAGAACTACCGAGGGATATCCAATCTTTCAAGCTTGCCCAAAGTGTTCGAATCCATCATCACCGATGAGCTTTTTTTCAAGTTTAAGCACGTTATTGCTCCAGAACAACATGGCTTTTTTCGGGGTCGTTCAACGGCAACAAATTTGGCAGTTTTTCAACATCACTTAACGGCTGCCTTGGAGCGTGGATGTCAAGTTGACACTGTCTACACCGACATTTCGAAGGCATTTGACAGTATTCCCCGTGAGTTAGTTGCCGCGAAGCTTGAGGCTCTGGGTGTGCACGGTGTTTATTTGAGGTGGATTGTGTCATACCTGTCTGATCGGGTGCAGTGCGTAAAGATCGGTTCCTGTGTCTCTCGGCTAATAAAAGTCACGAGCGGAGTACCGCAGGGCTCACATATTGGCCCGATTATTTTTACTCTATTTATTAATGATGTAGTAAAGTGTCTTAAATATTGTAAGTGTTTGTTGTATGCTGACGACCTTAAGTTATTTTGCAATGTATCCTCTATTCAGGACTGTCTGAATATTCAGGAAGATTTAGAAAGTCTCTCAATGTGGTGTCAGCGTAATTTGCTAAAACTCAATATTGATAAATGTAAGGTGTTGCGCTTCTCAAGAGGATCGAATCCTATAAACTTTATGTACAATCTCAATGGTGCAACTCTTGTAGTAGTTAGTCAATTTAACGATTTAGGTATCACTTTTGATCAGTCTCTGTCATTCATTCCACACATTGATAGCATTGTTTTGAAGGGTTTCCGGATGCTGGGCTTTGTGAAGCGTCATACAACACATGTGAACGACTGCAAAGCTATTGCCATGCTTTACAATTCTTACGTACGTAGTATCTTAGAGTACAATAGTGTAATTTGGTCACCACATTATCAATGTCATATAGATAAACTAGAACGCGTACAGAATAAATATGTCAGGTATTATCTGTGGAAATATAAATTTCCGTATGAGGAGATATCTTACAAAGTCCGGGTGCAACTTGTTGGTATCTCTACACTACAGTTACGAAGAAATCATTCCATGATTTTTTTCCTGCATAAAATTTTGAACAATCTTGTGGACTGTGAGGAGTTGTTGAACAGTCTTACCATACGTATACCGGCTAAACGTACGAGATCGACCAGGTTTTTTGAGATAGCTCATCACCGTACTAATTATGGAGCTAATGACATAATTAGTAGAATGTGCATATTGTATGACGATTCATACCAGCAATTCGATCCATTTAAATCTCCGTTTCCCACATTTAAAAGAAACCTAATCACAAGTTACTTCTGACATTTGTTCTATAATACTTTCTTGTATTGACCGGTGTATACCTAATTTTAGTTAAATTTAAGTTTAGTTTAGTACTCATCAAGTTGTGATGTATATAAATGTAAATGTACCAATTGGAATTAATTTTCTGTAGAGTACTTACTTCCTAAATAAATAAATAAATAAATAAATAAATAAAATAATTGCATGGTCTCTTTTGATAACCTTCAAATTCTACTTGTCATTTGTTACAACGTAGCATAAACAAATATGACCTTATGGCAGACTATTTAAAAATAAATCAGGGTCTAAGTATTAGTATTATACATGATGGGTGTCACATTGAAACGAAAAAATTCAACATCAAAAAATATTCTCTTAATCCAACATCATTCTCTTAAACTTCGCATTATTGTGCAAAATTTTAAAAAAACTTATTGCGCATTAACCACAAATGATTAATGTGTTTTTATGCATTAATTCAATAATTAGTATGAGAATATATACAGGCTGTTCTACAAGCTCTATGACAAACTTTGACAGATGGTAGGTTGCTTGATTTTAAACATATTTTTTTAATAAACATGGGTCCGATTCGTTTTTGTTTAGAAGTTACAAGCATTTAACCTTTATTAACAATCAACAATAAAAATTTAAATTAAATGATATAATCACAAAATTTAAGACTATAAAAATTGTTCGAAATGTCCACCCTCAGCTTGAATGCAAGCCTCACATCGACGAACTAAAGATTCGGTCACTCGAAGAATGAGATTTGGATCATTTCTTATTTGGTTAGCTGCATCTTGAATTCTTTCAAGTAACTGCTGATGGGTAGCGATTTCAACATGGTAGACCAGCTGCTTCATGTGTCCCCATAAATAAAAATCCAGAGGATTCAGATCGGGAGAACGAGGTGGCCATGATATTGGACCTCCTTGACCTATCCATTTATTCGGGAAATGTTCATTTAGCCAAGCAGCAACTTGTCTTCCTCTATGTGGTGGTGCACCGTCATGCTGATACCACATATTTTGAATAATATTGAGTTGCAGGTCATCAATAAACTCTAAAAGGTCGTGTTCTAAGAAATGTCTATAAAGATCTGCATTTAAACGATCATTTAGAACATGCACAGGTAATAAATTATTGTTGAAAATGCCACCCCAAACGTTGACACTGAATCGTTGCTGAAATCGTCTTGGTCTAATTGCAAGTGGATTTTGCAACGCCCATACATGTTCATTATGATTATTATTTATGCCATCCCTAGTAAAGCACGCTTCATCAGACCACATGACGAGCGAAATGAATCTATCATTTTGTGCTTGTTGCTGAAGTTTAAATTATTTAAATGCTTGTAACTTCTAAACAAAAACGAATCGGACCTATGTTTATTAAAAAACATATGTTTAAAATCAAGCAACCTACCATCTGTCAAAGTTTCCCAAACAGCACAAAGTAGTCCTATGGACGTCCAATGGACATCCGTCTATGTACCAACGGACGTCCATTGGACGTCCGTTTTTGTCCTATGGACGTCCATGGGACGTCCACTCAGTGTCCATTTGTCACAACTTTGGACATCCGCAGGATGTCCGTTACCGGACGTCCATAGGATGTCCGTTATCGGACGTCCATAGGGAATCCGTTATCGGATGTCCATAGAGAGTCCGTTATCGGATATTATCCACAAAGCATATTTGCTGACAAATATCTTTAGTGAGGAACAAAAGACAGAAAATATTCGATAAGTCTTTAAATTTAGAGTTTTGAAAAATCCAATAAATGTAGGTAGTGAATAGGTAGGTATATACGGTAATTTTCTGTTTTGAAAACAACGTTGATAACGGCTAAAGATACAGGAAAACGACTAGGTACTTACCTACTTACGTGTTTCTATCATCAAGTTTTACGTAAAATCTGGTAATTTTCATTGAAAAGTTGTTAATTATATTAGTTTATGATAATATTGATAAACTTAATGAAAATATTCGTTTTTGGATTTTTCACAAACTCTAAAAATTAAAGATTAATCGAATTTCTTTCTTTTGTTCACTGTATAATGCAGATATCTTCATCTTCACGCTAGCAGTCTTGAGTTTGATGGGAATGGCGGAAGTCTTTCCTTGGGACGAATTAATGTATAATGTAGGAATGTGGATTGTATGATAGTGGAAGAATGGAAGATGGGGTGGTTAGCGCGTGCGTGCGCACTTGTGCTGCTATTCTCTTCCTGTCTGCGACAGCACGTCATGCGCAATAGTCAAAAATAACTCGATGGACGTCCAATGGACGTACTTTTGTGGACGTACATAGGAAGTCCGTGCGGAGAAGTCCGTAGGACGTCCATTTATTGTCCATGGACTAATGGACGTATAATGGATACTCAACGGACGTCCATAGGACACTCGGTGCTATCTGGGTTGTCATAGAGCTTGTAGAACACCCTGTATTTTCGCAATTTTGGGAATTGGGTTGCTGACATTTTGCATTGTCATTAATTCATATCTCATTAGTATTAATAGGTGTTTGCTGTGAAATTCTCAGTTCAATTCCTTTGAAAACGTACCCTGCAATAAAATTTGGCAATTTGATCTACTTCTACCTACTGTTACTGGTAAACAAATAATAAAATTGCATTTTTTGACCCACAACGTTTAGCTTGGTTTTGTCTTGTTAATTTTATTGGAATAATATGTTTATCTTTAGCTTTGCACGTGTTTAAAGAATACTAAATTTTACAAAAATCCAAACAGCCATATTGAAGTGAACCAGATTGCCTATACAAATGTCAACATTGTCAACGCGCATGCTAAAATCGAAAACGTAGAGTTCCTTCCATTCATTTATATTCTATGTATTCAAATGTCATCGGGCAACTTTCAAGCTTTCAAACCTAGAAGCGTCAAATGTCACTGTCAGTTCCCAGGTAGCACACTGTCGTCCTAATGACGTCAATTTTAAGTCATTATTGGTCTGCGACGTCATTTGTCCAAATTAGGACGTCCAAATGACGTCACATTTTATGACGTCAATTCGACGTCTATAAATTAACGTCAATGTGACGACAATATTAGGTCATATCTATGACACATATTTGATATTTCTTTAGTTCTATAAAAAGTCCAATTTTATTTTATTTCGTAAAAATTATGGTCAATAATATGTACCTATGTTTTATTTACTTATAAAATCTTCAAAGCTCTTATTTACAAAAAAATTGTTTCAGCGTTCACGTATCATCAGAATTATTTTGCGTAGATGCAATGACCGTCATCGACATCTAATAAATGCTAATATTAAAAATCCACCCCGTCATTTTCCAATTTCCATCATTTCACAATCGCACCACTATTCGCTCTCTCGCTCGCTCAGGGTTGGTGCTAATTAGTTCATCACTCTCATCGATGCTCGGTTTTAATCGCATAATGGAGGTCGGTTGACGACAGCGCAACGCAGGCGACCAGCGTTGCCAGACGTAACATATAATATGGAATATTGTAACAATTTAAAGATTTCCATGAATTTCAAGATTTTTTTAATAAATAATATGTAATAAAATCATCAACGTTCCTGATTCATAAGTACATTATAAATAGTTTTTTTTAAGTAGGTAGGTAACAACCTCTCTTTCAATAACAAAGAAAGAAAACATTGTACCGTAAGAAAAAAGATAATTCATATATAATGTATCGTAAGAAAGATAATTGTTTTGCCGTAAGAAAATTTAAAGGTAAATAGGTATAGGTAAACATAAAAGTACTTACATTATGATATGATAGGTGAATTTCTCAAAACAAAGCCCAGATTTAACGCTTTGCTATGAGCGAACTCTGGTACGTGTATTAATTACGGTATGATATAAGATATGTCCAAAAGGGGGATGCCATTTAATTTTTTTGTTCTTTTGATTTCTATAGGCAATTGAAAAATTAAAAAAAAAGGCTTGCCTAATTATCCACTATTTTGATCAATAAGATTTAATTCTAACTCTAAAACAAACTTTATTTCTATCTACACTTACATAAAAATCAATGAATTGTTCCTAATAATGGTAAGGTAATAATGATTTGTAATATCTAAATAACTTAACGTACCTATGCTATTTCACAAATTTAACGTTTAATTGAGTGAAAGAAGGGTTGTATTTTATAAGGCCTTGTAAAACGAATTTCCCTTTTACAGGTTCTTAAATTACGTAATTATCAGATATTCACTTTTAAAATGAATAATAAAGTTCATTACTAATTATCAAGTTGACTACAAATAACAATACTTCTTCGATAGTCTATTAAACTTCAACATAACTTCAAAGACGGTGAGAGTACGCTAACTCCTTGAAAAGGCGAATCAAAAAATGAGATGTAAAGACTTACAGATTGTTCTCTTGTGTTGACAAAATGCGTTACCAATTGAATGAAGAAATGGGGGGGATTTAAAGGTCTGTAGTTCTCATGAAGAGAAGAGAGGCGGAATTCCACGAAGTAGACAGGTCAGGTCAGGTCAGGTAGGAAAACGCAGCAGCAGCTGATGATTCCGCTTCTAAAACTGCCTGGGATACTGCATAGATACTAGAAGAGGCTGTCTCGTTGAGGCTTCTCAGGTAGACAGTAGGAATCCAGAGGCGAGCAGTTATAGTCAAAATGTGAAGACAAAGGGAACGCTTCCAGTTGGTGCTTTGTAAAGCATGGGGAACGAAAATATCCGGTAAAACGTAGAGATCAATTATCAAAAACGTAATCCAGGGAGGAAAACTAGAATAACAAGGAAAATATAAGTAGATGATCTCAGATTATAATTAATTTAAGTAACTCACCCCGATGAAACAGATCCTCGGGCTTCTTTTCACGTAAGATATCAGATAAGAAAAATCAGGAAAGGACGCTTAGAAAATAAAATGGCGGTTTCCAATTGAAAATGACGTCTGTCACTAAATTTGCGGTATATCACTGAGCATTGACTAGATAGAAGGGACACTTGCACGATTTGTGACGGGCATGCGCGTGTGCAACGTTGCGTAGATGTAAAGTAATACAAATAAATTGTAACTACGTTACACACCACCTCGCTCCGGTAAAACCAAGAGTCCGTGATAAAATCAAGGATTCTCTTATATACCCGAAGAAGGGGATATTCTGGAGGAGACATGGAGAGTTTTCATAGAATTCTTCAAGAAGATAGCACGACGAAAAATAAAAGAAGAGAACGATAACTTCATAGTAAATAAAAAGACAATCATCAACGGAACGAAAATGACAAGTAACGTGTTGTTACCATATTCTAAGTTAATTATTATGGCACAAGTAACTCTATATACAAAAAAAAAGAAAAGGAAAAGAAAAATATTCATGCATATACGAAACAACATGCTTTCGTATTTTCATGGCATAAGCGTTAGAAAGTAATAGATAAGCGGTATTAAGATTAAACTTAAAATTAGGTAAGTGTTTAAATCTAATAGATCATAATAGGGACACGCAAAGTTACATTACGAAATTTTTCGCAATAAATCACTTGGATTTTTGAACAAAGATAAATCGTAAATCAATAAGGCATAGATAACAATTCTATCAAGCGATATACTTTCGGTAACGCAGACAGATAAAGATAAGGTAAAGGTTGGTATAGACTCATAGTCATATCTCAATACGTAGGTATTTCAGATTCACGACTAAATTGAGATAACTATTGACCATGTCAATGTCTAAGGTAAGGTAAAATATCACTTCCAAGTAATATTAGATAAAGGTAGGACGTTTCTGTAACTCAGAAACTTCTGTCGTTTTCCTTTTAAAAGAAGACAAAGGTATTTTAAGGTAAGGTAAGGTAGTATCTACTATTCTTGTTTCTAATGCCAAGTTTATTTGTTAACGACGTACACCAAATTTCTAAGTAATATTGTACTTGTCGCTATGAACTTGCAGATAAGAAATATTCGATAAAGATATTTTAGATAAAAATAATTGGTATCAAGGGACTAATTGGATAAAGACAATCGGTAAAAATAAGAGATGATAAAAATATTCACGATAACGATAGTCGATATTAAGAGAATAAGGATGTTAAGTGGTTATCAATTTTCCATTTTATATTGTAAGATAAGGTACGGCAATTTTAATCAGATAAGGTAAACAAAATCTAGATAGTTCTCTGAGAGATGTGAAGAAAATTAGAATTGTAGTAGGAATCTTGGATTGGAATCATTCACACTTTCCATGGATCACTCACACTTCCAATACACGATTTTATTGATCACGAGGGGGTATCTTCATTCAAACTTCATTCGGTCTCATTCACGCTACTTTTAAACATACGCCTTTCGTGGTCAATTTAGGTACTATTTTCACAGATATTTGTTTCTGGGAGGAAAAGAAATGAAAGAAGAAAACATTAAACAACGGAAGGATCAGAGAAAAAGAGAACTAAGATTTACTTAATTTGGAGGGGGATCTTCTCCTCTATATTCTTTCAAATCTTTCGCATGCCACCTGCCTAGATCTTTTCCATCTTGGTCTTCTAATTCATACACTAATTTCGAAACGACTTTAGTGATTCGACACAGGACGTATTTGGGGGCTAGCTTAGCAGCGAAATGTTTTGCCGCGTTTGACAATTGATAATTAGCCTTCCAGACTAAATCACCTTGAGCGAAAACTACTGGACGCTTACGTAAATCGTAACGTCTTTTATTTTCTTCGAAAGCCTTTTTAAGTCTTTCACGGACATCACTAAAGATTGGAGGGACTTCAGAAATATCGTTTTCTCTGTGAACGTAAGATAAATCGTCCGGTAACTCTAATTGATTATCAGAAATAGGTCCATAGAAAGTACCGTCCACAGGAATATTTCTAGCGAAAACCAAAAATGCCGGGGAATGTTTAGTTACCTCGTTCACCGCGGTGTTGATTGCGAAAGCAACTTTATGAACATTCCTATCCCAATCTTTATGATTGTCTTTGACGTAGGAAGAGATAGCGGTAAGTATAGTGCGATTTGTTCTCTCAGTTGGATTAACTTGAGACAAATGTCTTGCACTGTACCATAAGTTAACCTTATAGTTTTCCATCAGATTGATAAAATGAAGACTTTTGAAGATTTGGGCGTTGTCGCACAACAAAATCTGGGGAACACCGAAAACATTAAAGACATTAGTTTCTAAAAACTTGACTACAGCGGTTGCTGTCGCATTTGGCATTGGTTTGACCAACACAAATTTCGAAAACCAGTCTGTTACTACCAATAATTGGGTGTTTCTGGCCTTTGAATTTGGGAATGGGCCCATAAAATCTATCGACAAAAATTGAAATGGAAAGTTAATCTTTTTACATTTTCCCATAAGTCCTGCACGAGCAGTATTTGGGGCTTTATGTGCTCCACAAGTTTGACAATTCCTAATGAATTTTCTCACAGAGAAAAACATTTTCGGCCAGTAATAGGTCTCTAAAATTCGTGCGAGGGTCTTGCTTACACCAAAATGTGCTGAGGTAGGTGGGTTATGAGATTCTGCAATAATTTCTTCCCTATTAGGTGTCGGAACGACTACTTTCCAGTCAGATAAATTGGACAAAATATTGTGTTTAGGTTTCAGATGTTTGTATAGAAGACCATCCTTGACTACAAAATCTGGGTATCTTTCCGAAGTTTCAGTAACTTGAGATATCATTTTGGTATACCAATCATCTGGTGTAAAGTTCTTAGCAGAAATAGAAGAAATGGAACGAGACAGGTAGTCTGCAGGAACGTTACTAGAACCTTTACGATGCTTGATCTCACAGTCAAACTGACTAAGACGTACAGCCCATCTAGCTAATCGACCTGTAGGGTCTTTTAGATTTTTAAGCCATACTAGGGAAGCATGATCGGTATATACCGTAAATTTCGTACCTTCGATATAGGGACGAAAATACTCAACGCCGAAAAGTACACCTAGACATTCTTTTTCCGTAACATAGTACTTCCTTTCTGCTTTCGTAAGCATGCGACTAGCATAGGCGATTGGATGTTCAAAATCGTCTTCTATTTGAAAAAGAACTGCGCCAAGAGCGAAATCACTAGAGTCTGTCTGAACAAAGAAAGGTTTAGAGAAATCTGGACTTGCTAATACAGGGGCTGTAGTTAATCTTTCTTTAAGAATTTTAAATGCTTGATCAGCCTCAGAAGTCCACACAATCGACTGTCTTTTTTTTCTATTACACAACAAGGCAGAGATAGGAGCACTTATGGTAGAGAAATCCGCGATAAATCTTCTGTAATATTGGAGGATGCCTAATACATGTCTTACTCCCGTGGTATTAGTAGGGATAGGAGAATCAACAATTGATTTAACCTTTTCATCGCTTACGCGTAAACCACCCTTGTCTACTATGAAACCAAGGAACGAAAGAGAATCTCTACAAAATTGACATTTTTCAAAATTGATAGTGAGATTTGCATTAAGTAAGCGTTTATATACCTCCTCAAGAATTTCGAGGTGTTTTTCTAAAGAGCCTGTGACAATGATAATGTCGTCTAGGTATACAAAAACGAAAGGTTCGAGTTCTGGTCCTAAAACAGTGTCCATGAGACGTTGTTGAGTTTGCGCGCTGTTTCTAAGTCCGAAAGGCATTCTACAAAATTGGTATAAACCTTTTCCGGGGACTATAAATGCGGTTTTAGGCCGAGATTCCTCGTCTAATGGAACTTGAAAAAAAGCTTGTTTAAGGTCAATGGAGGAAAGAAATCTAGCATCTCTAAGCTTGCTCAGGATGGAGTCAATTCTAGGTAAGGGATATGAATCGTGTGTTGTGACTTCATTTAGTTTTCTACCGTCGAAACACATACGGTAACTACCGTCTTTCTTTCGCACTAAAAGAACTGGAGAACACCAGGGAGAGTTACTTTTTTCCACGATACCTAACTTAATTAACTTATCTATTTCTTCTTTTAGACAAGCTTGGAGAGCAGGTGAAAAAGGATATTGTCTTTGTCTGATTGGTTTAGCGTTACCAGTTTCAATGGTATGAGATAATATAGAAGTTTCTGGGAGAGAATCAGTGCGAGCTAAATTTTTAAATTCAGTTACGATTATTTCTAGCTTGGATAAATGTTGCGGAGGGAGAGAAGAGATGTCTTGAATTTTATTGATGACGTTTACATTGAGGCATTCGGGAGTTAGATAGGAACGATTTGAAATTGGTATTTCATTCTGTACTTCAAAATTTTCATGTACGAAATCAATAACCATGTTAAAAATTCTAGCGACATTTATGCCCAAAATTATTTGAGGAGAAATAGATTGTACTACATGAAATGGAACTAGTTTAGTGACGTCATCAATAGTTAAAATAATATCTACAATAGAGATAACTGACAAGGGGGATCCGTCAGCGTTTTTCAATGAACACAGGAGGTCAGAATTTTCAGAAGGTAAGGGAGTGTTTCCTAAAACTTCCTGTATGGTCTCTAGATCACATACAGAGATATTAGCGCCAGTGTCAAAAAGGGCGGTGTAAGAAATATGATTCATTTTAACAGCAATGAAGGGTCTGTCGTCTACGGGATCAGATAACAAAATAGGTGCTATTACTGGGATGAAACTCTTTGTAATTGTGCTAACTGTAGCATTTTGTGTTGGAGGTAAGATAGTTGGTTTAAGAAAATCTGAAATTTTCTTTAGCCAAGATTTCCATTGTTTCTTTTGACTAAAGAAATCTACTAGGGAACGATATGAAGTTATTTTTGCTCTTTGGGTGGAAGTTTGTTTTCCACAGGCTTTGCCTTTTCGGTGTTTGGTTTGTGTGTTGGGCGGCTTTCGTTGGGGTGTTGCACTGCACCCTGACGTACAACTTTGCCGTTTTTTGAATCAGGTGCGGTTTGTAGAGACTCAAGATAGTTGGAGGAACAGGAGGGACATCGAGACTTCACCACATTCCTGCGACCACATCCATAGCAAAAGATTTTGCGAGGGAATTTACATTCCGTGTATGTATGTCCTTTATTAGAGCAGTTCCAGCAGGAAACTATAGATACATTACCAGATATAGAGTGGTCAACGCGAGAAATAGAGGGATTCGAACCAGAGGTAGTTCTTGTTTTAACATAGGGAGCGTATACTCCTTCAGAACAAGCAAGGTCTGAATTCAAAAGGCTTTGTACCTTTCTGGAGGGGGGTGGACGATATTTTTGAATGATAGCTCTGCTATCTTCTAATTTTTTTCCAACTTGGATGATGTCATCGACATTTTTAATCTCTACAAGGGCAAGGTGATTTTGAAAATAGGGATGCAAATTCTTTTTAATAATTTTGAATTGTTCTTCTTCTGAAGGAACAATAGACAATCTCTTGAAAATACCTTTCATAGAGGCAACGTAAATCGCGGTTAATTCGAACTCGCCTTGAGTTCGTTGTTTGATCTCATTTAAAAGGTCATCGTCATATGAGAGAGGAAGAAAAGTTTGCTTTAATTTGGACTCTAAGTCTGACCAAGAAGTGATAGAATCGACTACGCTACGAAACCAAATCAGCGCTTTGTCTTCAAAAAGATCAATAGCGGAGTTAAAAAGTTCTGTGTTAGATAAATTTCGAGATCTCTGAAGTTCTCTAATTTTTTCGAGAAATTGAATAAGGTTATCCTTAGAAGATCCGGAAAATTTAAGATTCCATTTATAAACAGGAACACTAATTTTTGAAGGTAAAGAAGTGGTAGGTATAGAAGCTTGCAAGTCTTCAGGATTATTTTTGACTTTTATAGGGAATTGATCAGCTTTAAGGAGCCATTCTCCCTCTATTTCTACTGCTCGAGAAAATAGGGCTTGTATTTCGATTTCTTTGACAGGGTCTTTTCCTGTTTTCAACCTATTGATTCTTCTTATGACATGTTCTAAACGAAATTGAAATGATTGGCAGAAAGGGTCTTCCGAATCTAATGGTGCCTCAGCAATATTTCCAGCTAAATCATCTAAAGTCTGCCTAATCTCTGTACAATCTCTTTCAAAAAGATATGGAGATTTAGTGATATCTTCTCTATTTAAAAGAGCACGTAATTGAATTTTTTTTTATCGATAGTATTTAAAGGAACTTGATTTCTAAGTGAAATTTCATAAGACAGTTCGTCACTCGTAAGAGAAGTAGCAGGGTTCATTTTTAGTTAAAAATCGAGAAATAAGATCAACAAGATAAGATACAGTTAGATAATATTACTTATTGTAAGGTAAAAGAGAATTATTTGTAGTGAAGGAGGAATAATAATTCACTACTATTCAGATATGTATTCGATATGACGTAAGAGAGTAGGCATACCGTGTGACGTAAGATAGTGTAGGATACTGGGTTCAATAATAGGGCTTCCTGATGGATTACCTAGTCTAAGGTAGATCAACTTGGGTCAACACTAGTTGTCAGTAAGATATTGACACTTGGAGACGGGAACAATGACAAGGTAGAGAAAGCAAGATGGCGTTAGGTTATACTGACTTTAAGGTTACATAACCTTTAGACGAAGCTTGTAATACTATTGAGGAGGGAATAATTTTACAATAATATAATACATAGCATAAAATAAGATATCATAATACATTAAGATTCATGAAAGCACTAGTATACTACATCATTAAATAAGTAAACATGCACTAATAAGTTACTTTATGTCATTAATATAAGAAGTCAAACTCTCGTATAATGTTTAAGATAAGACGAATTGGACTTCTAATTCAAAGTTGTCGTGAAAACGAATCCCGCCGGGGATATGCCAAATGTACCGTAAGAAAAGATAATTCACATATAATGTATCGTAAGAAAGATAATTGTTTTGCCGTAAGAAAATTTAAAGGTAAATAGGTATAGGTAAACATAAAAGTACTTACATTATGATATGATAGGTGAATTTCTCAAAACAAAGCCCAGATTTAACGCTTTGCTATGAGCGAACTCTGGTACGTGTATTAATTACGGTATGATATAAGATATGTCCAAAAGGGGGATGCCATTTAATTTTTTTGTTCTTTTGATTTCTATAGGCAATTGAAAAATTAAAAAAAAAGGCTTGCCTAATTATCCACTATTTTGATCAATAAGATTTAATTCTAACTCTAAAACAAACTTTATTTCTATCTACACTTACATAAAAATCAATGAATTGTTCCTAATAATGGTAAGGTAATAATGATTTGTAATATCTAAATAACTTAACGTACCTATGCTATTTCACAAATTTAACGTTTAATTGAGTGAAAGAAGGGTTGTATTTTATAAGGCCTTGTAAAACGAATTTCCCTTTTACAGGTTCTTAAATTACGTAATTATCAGATATTCACTTTTAAAATGAATAATAAAGTTCATTACTAATTATCAAGTTGACTACAAATAACAATACTTCTTCGATAGTCTATTAAACTTCAAAATAACTTCAAAGACGGTGAGAGTACGCTAACTCCTTGAAAAGGCGAATCAAAAAATGAGATGTAAAGACTTACAGATTGTTCTCTTGTGTTGACAAAATGCGTTACCAATTGAATGAAGAAATGGGGGGGGATTTAAAGGTCTGTAGTTCTCATGAAGAGAAGAGAGGCGGAATTCCACGAAGTAGACAGGTCAGGTCAGGTCAGGTAGGAAAACGCAGCAGCAGCTGATGATTCCGCTTCTAAAACTGCCTGGGATACTGCATAGATACTAGAAGAGGCTGTCTCGTTGAGGCTTCTCAGGTAGACAGTAGGAATCCAGAGGCGAGCAGTTATAGTCAAAATGTGAAGACAAAGGGAACGCTTCCAGTTGGTGCTTTGTAAAGCATGGGGAACGAAAATATCCGGTAAAACGTAGAGATCAATTATCAAAAAGGTAATCCAGGGAGGAAAACTAGAATAACAAGGAAAATATAAGTAGATGATCTCAGATTATAATTAATTTAAGTAACTCACCCCGATGAAACAGATCCTCGGGCTTCTTTTCACGTAAGATATCAGATAAGAAAAATCAGGAAAGGACGCTTAGAAAATAAAATGGCGGTTTCCAATTGAAAATGACGTCTGTCACTAAATTTGCGGTATATCACTGAGCATTGACTAGATAGAAGGGACACTTGCACGATTTGTGACGGGCATGCGCGTGTGCAACGTTGCGTAGATGTAAAGTAATACAAATAAATTGTAACTACGTTACAACATTTTTCTAAATTTTTTGAAATACAAAAACAATAATTCCAGTTTTCAAAGTCACATCAAATTTTAGTTTATGCTGAGTTTATTTTATTTTTATTGTAACATCATTTTCTGATCAATCTAATATCGACAATCCGGGAACCATAGTTTCTTTTCTTCTATAATATGGCAACCCTGAACAGGTACAAGACCGTTACCGTTAGGCAGAGCTGGGCACGAGTACTGAAAAGAGTACTCGTAAATAATTCGAGTACGAGTACTTGGAAAATGTACTCGTAAGTATTTACTCTCGTAAGTATTTTGGCACAAACAGGTGGACGAGTACGAGTAATACTCGTGAAAACACGAGTAACAAGTACGAGTAGTTTTATTCGTGTCGTGCGCATGATCCATCGTGATACCAATAAATACCAAGGCGCAACCAGCCTATGACGTCAGGCTTGTGATAGCTAAATACGAGTGAGAGCATAGGTATATCCGTTCCGTAGATCGTATCATATTCTAATCTAAGCAGTGCCGGCTCCTGTGATAATGGCGCCCTGTTCGAGAGTGCTTCATGACGCCCGATGCACGGATGTACCCAGTGGCGAAGTTAGGCTTTCATTTAGGGGGGGGGGGGGAAGGGAAAAAGCAATATTTAATCTTCAACATAAATTCAAATGCTTTGAATTTGAAAGAATTTTTTCAATGAAAGAAATTTCATTGTAAAGAAATTAATAACTTCTTACATAGCGCATATTTGATATGTTATATAAAAATATGTAATATAAAATGCGGCATTACTAGTGACAGTGACAGTGCAATTGCGCAGGACGGTGAACTCGTTTTTAGATCGGTTCCCTGCTGATGACGGCATGACGTCATTACTATCCGTAAAAATATCCGTATTTCACGAGTAAAATTTCTCGAGTAGTTGTAATTGTACTTATCCGTACGAGTAGTAAGTATTTTGGATCGAAAGTACTTGTGAGAAAAAAATTACGAGTAGTTTTTTTACTCGTAACAAAAATACGAGTAAAGTACTCGAGTACATGGCCAGCTCTGCCGTTAGGCAATACCATCACCACGGCACGTTAGGCACGGGGGGTAGTAGCGACTCCGACTCCAGCAGCCAGATCGCCTTTATACTTTATTGTTTGACTTTTGATTTGAATGTTTTGTTTTTGTGTTCTCGTTAACTGTCACCTCTCAGATCGTCAGCAGAAGAACTTATTTGTGGTGATTGGTGTTATTAGTTACTGTTATTGCATGGTTAGACATTCGTCTTTCAAAAATCTGTTTTTTACACAGGACACAGCAAGCTAAGGTAAGCTTTAAATAATAGGCAATAGCAATAATCGAGGTAGGTAATAATATTAGTTATAATAGCAGATTCAAATGGGAAAATTACTTTTGTAATGCAAAATTATTTGTTTTATACGTAAGCATGGAGGGTAACCTTAATTAGGACTATCTAACAAAAAATAATTAACATTTGATGTGAACCGAACTTACTAATAAAGATCAAGTAGGTACCTACGTAGGTATTTGTTGATTCTTATTTCTTACGATACGAGAGATCACCTGCCATAAAAGATAGTAAATCATCTAATACTAATAATATTCTAGGCGAACATTTCTTGGCTAATACAAACTCAAATATACTTTTTTTTTTGCAGTAAACAATAAGAACAACAAAAGGAGGACCTTTGTGTTAATCGAATGTTCCCCGTCAGAAAGTGGAGGCTTATCAATATTAAGGGATGACTGGGTAACACCAAGAAAAACCCAGATGTTTGAAAGTTGAAATATTATTATGTTACTATTGTTTTTTTTTGTACTGTATAGGTAGATACTGTAATCACCTATTAAATAAATTCTGTTGATACCTATGAGTCGAATTATTATTATTTCCTATATGTATAGTCATGTCAGTCACATTGACGTCATTTCTGACGTCTTTTTACGTCACATTGGACGTCTTTTAACGTCATATCTTGACGTCATATTTGACGTCTTCTAACGTCATGTTTTGACGTCATTTTACGTCAGATACTGACGTCATTTGGCTGTGACATAATGACGTCAGTTTTTGATCATCTGGACGTCATAATAAATGGACTAATGACGTAAGTACTGTCGAAAAAATGACGTCAAATTAACGTCACTGTGCTGCCTGGGTTCTCTCTTGGTAAGCACATGAAAAAGTTAGCGGAAGTGAAGACATATTTGTGAATTCATAACACTAATTGGAAACAAATGATCAATATAATGAGCTAAACACTATAAAGAGTGGCTTTTTCTTCTGCACTTCCTGGATAGACAACCGCATCAAGTTAGCAGTGATTTGTTCAAAAGTTACCTCGTGCTCGAGTGCTGCTTCCAAACCAAAACAAAAGCTTTGTTGTTATCTCTTGTAAGTACGATTCCACCTGTTATTTATTATTGTTATTGTTGAATTTTATGTCTGTTTAACATTACCCAAATAAGTACCTACATACCTACTGCATAATTAGTTTTGATCATCCAAATTCAATAGCAAAATTATTAATCTTTAATAATAATTGAGGTGAATTTAATCAAATGCCATATGCTTTATTTTTAGCTGCAGTTTATTCGACAGATTTGTTTAAATTAATTTATTTCACAATTTCTAAATAACGTGTTTTGATTAAGGAATAATTTCTAAAATAATGATAGAAAACTCAAAATTGGCTTAAAGAAAAGTTTATTGAATAATTAACTTCCACATTCCGTAGGTACCTGTGAAGGGTTATTTTTAACGATCTTATTTTAATCACATCTCTCATACGTGCATGGTTTTAAGGTATTAACAAATTGTAAAGAACTTCTTTCTCTTATTTTATATTTTATGTATCATTCGAAACTGAACTAACATGTGCTTAGTAGAGTCACCTTATATTTTATTGTAATAATTTACGAACCGCACGCGGCTTCTCTTTATTTATTTATGTTACAATTCATGCCTGCATTTATTAATCTGTGTGTGTCAAAATGTTTATTTAACTCTTTTACATTTTATTTTATGCGATTTTCTGAGAAGGTAACCTAACAGAACCATTTATCGAACAGTCTTGTGTAATTCCAGAATAATATTTAGGTGACTCGCTTCATTCTTATTGTATATTTTCAAACCATTTTCTAACCATTGATTGCTACCATTCACATTTTATAACCATGTACCTACTTATTATGTCTTGCCATGCTTTTATCAAATACGCTAAAATATTAATACCGGACACTCCTATACCTATAGCATTGCAACAGGTTGCGTCCACTTTAGCAGCGCCGCCAAGCATGAACTGGGGCCACTAAAAATTAAATTTGGTGAAACATAGCGGGAGTTTTAAATGTCAACGCTGAATAGGAAAGCTCTTAAAATTAATTAGACGGAATAGACGGAGGAAATTGGGACGAAGAATTAATACAACAATAAACAACAAAGTTTTCAATATGTTTATTATATTAACAATAATTAACCACTATTACACACAATATTATTAATATCTTTAGGTAGGTTTTATTTGCCGCAATTCCAATACTGTGCTTCCTTGCAGTTTTAAAGGTCTATTATTTGCTGGATTAACAAAATTTTCCTCTTTGAAATGATCAGTACAAAATAATATGGTGAGAAATCGGCTTCGACACTCCACACTTTTTCAAAATTTCGTCACTCATCGATGTTATTATAACCTATTTCTTGTTCCTATTTCCATCAGCATAGTTATAAAATATTAATAAGTTTATTTACGCGGCTTCTAAAGTTAACTTTATACATAATTCTTTATTCCTGCTTATTGGAACACCGTGGAAAGATCTGGACATGCTTAACAATCCATAGTTGGAGCAACCGCACACAGCACACAGCACATATTTTCTAGACATAATATTGAAAGGACCCAAACCATATAACAACTGCGCATGGTTCAAATTGTAAACTTTAGAGCTGAGAAACGCACCCAATTTTTATTTTTTATTTGTCAAGCTTTCAAAGCTAGAAACGTCAGTTCTGTCAATGTCATTAAACCACATGTTAGCGAGAATTGAAGTCACACTCAGTAGTCACTAGTCATGTTCACTTATTTTTCAACCGTCAGAGAGTGAAGGTCAGAGGGTTCGATCAGCTGGGGTGCTCTTCATTATTTATTTTTAAACAATCGAATCCAAACAAAGCCCATGTGAGTACTGTTTATCCTAATTTATTAATATCTGTTAGGCATTGTGATATCTCAAGAGATCAGATCATATCGTTTAGTTTATTTGTTTGTATTATTCAATTTGGTTTCAATTTGTTTATTTAGAAAAAGACTCATGTAAAACACGTGTTTGGTCAAACTAATTAATTATTCAAGCAGAGCCACATTAAGTTTTAAATAATTGTTTTGTATTCAAACGAAAGGAGATAGCTTATATTTTATTCCAACCAGCATGTATAATTTGAAACTTCACGTTTTGTAATTGAAAGAATTTTAAAACAGGGCCCCCATGTAGATACTCAAACGCACCTGCAGTAACAGTTTAATAAGTTTATTTCAATACGTTCAGCGACATGCTAGTTTCAATATTTTATTTTATTGTCTAATTTCAAATTGTTTAAAAACATGTGACCACTACCACATTTCATGAATTAGATATTTTCAGTGAATTAATTTCTAACCGTAGAGACATGCTCGATCTCATTTACATTATTCAAATTAACCTAACAGTTTGTTACTTTTTGAGAAACTTATACTTGAATTTTAGCTAATTATTTATTTATTGTAATCTTGAAATTGCACATGCCTTTTGACTAATATTATTGTGGTTATTATTATTTTATCGAAGCACATTCTATTTTAACGATATTCACACTGCTCACTTATTTAACCTTTCTTTTTACTCGTTACCATTTCTTTTATCATTCTTTTATTCATGAAATTATTTAAACAATTTATTTATTTTGATTGAACTAATTTGTACATAAAACCTCATGTGACTTTATTTCATTTGTGAGAATGCTTGCTTCGATTATTGATTATTATTATTTCCGATCTTTATTTATTTCTAAATTATTGTAGTCAAAAGGGTTGAACCTCATCACGTTTTAAATGCCATGCTTTATTTTTACCTATAGTTCATTCAGCTGATTTGTTTAAATTAATTATTTCACCTTTTCTAAATAATGAGTTTTGATTAAGGGATAATTTATAAAATAAGGGTTAATTCTAAATTGGTTTAAAGTAAAGTTTATTGAATAATTATTTAACTTCCATCCCTGTAGGTAGATAGGTACCTACGAAG
Organism: Malachius bipustulatus; assembly: GCA_910589415.1. NCBI lineage: Eukaryota > Metazoa > Arthropoda > Insecta > Coleoptera > Melyridae > Malachius > Malachius bipustulatus. The sequence goes on from OU342631.1 coordinate 53,100,776, forward strand.
GGTTATTTTTTAACGATCTTATTTTAATCACATTTCTCACACGTGCATGGTTTTTATTAGAAATGGATTAACAAACCATAAAGGATTTCTTTCTCATATTTTATATTATTGTATCATTCTAAACGTGCTAGGGGCACACCTTTTATATTTTATCATTATTTTGCAATCCACATGACTGCTCTATTTATTTATTTTTACAATTCACGCCTGCATTTATTAACCTGTGTGTGTCCAAAATGTTTATTTAATCCTTCTACTTTTTGCTTTTTGATAATTTTCTGAGAACGTATCAAAACTGAACCATTTATCAACCAACCATTTTATGTATCTCCAGAATAATATTAGGTCGACGCACCTCATTTTTATCGTATATGTTTTCACCATCAATTGCTGCCGATGTAACCACGTACTTACTTATTATGTTTTTGTCAGGCTATTATCTCAGGTCACATGTTCGTTCTTTATGCTTATTTTTCATGCTGTTTATTTAACCATTTATTTGATCGCTTATTTAATTGATGTCTTATTTAAATTGTCTACTGAACATTTTTGATTTAATTGCTGTTTATTAACTTATACTATTTTGATTATTTACTTATATTTCATGAACTTATTTATTCAACGAAACTGTTCAATTGATTATTGTTTTATCTTGATTTCAAATTGATCTATGTAATTGTAAAGTCAGGTTCTCTTATTTTTCTGTGAAACTAATCAACGTCAAGGTCATTTCTCGTTCTTCGTCAGACTCAATTCAAAAGGGTGGATCATTCTGATTGCTAATTGTTTACCGAACTGTTGAACTAGAATGTATCGGCCTTATGTGAATCTAACTAACATTTTCGTCCTTGCCACGAGGGGGTCAATTAAACAGCCACTGGATTGCATCCTTAACCGGACTCTGGAAAGGGACCCTCCCAACTATAGGCGGATTGCCTCCTTTACCGGACTCCGTTACAGTGTCTATCTAACAAAACCCATTCTCATGGTTATCTTGAAGACCTAGATTTCTGTGATAATGCCTTCTGTTTTTGGATGATTCGCGCAAATGAGTCATGAATGAGGGTTCAATAGTTTTGGTGACGGTTGTCGAGACGATTGATCTACACTTTTCAGGCCACCGTTGATTCTTTTCATTTCGGGATGCTGATCGAGGTTTTTCTTGGCCACGCTCTTTTTACTCGGGAGTCCCAGCGAGCGTATAGGCACTGTAGGTTTCTCTTAGAATAAAGTAGGTGTTTTTAAAATGCATTTGTTTCACTAATCTCAAACCTCCCACCTTTTGCTTCATGTCTATGTATAAAAGAACCAATAACAAGGTAAGAGGTTACTACGAACACAACGGATGGTCCTAACAAGGTGGAAAACTAGACGAACACGAGCCCAGGTAGATAATGTCACGAGCCAAAAGGTAAAACACGAGCAAAGGTAAAAACCCCCAGAACGTAAGTAAAGTGATGTGGCCATTTATTTGAAATCAGGGCGGGTTAATCTTTAAATTCAAACTTTCAAGAATTCAGGGCGGGAAACCTCAAATTCAAATCAAACATTTGAGCGGGGATCCAAACAGTCATTCATGACAAACCAGTTGACTTTTCAAACGTCAAAGAGGTTCTTCTTTTTCAGTCATTCAATTTAAGGGGGCCACATTACTGAATTAACTGCGCATGACGCAGGATCTCAATTTTTAAAGGTAGTTTACACTACAATATGTTCACTTTAATACAGCGGTACATTATAAATGCCTATTTAAACTGGTACCCAACAAAATTATCCGCTGATATAAGATATAATGCTTTGAGAGTAACTTTAAATTGAAATTATACTTGAAACTAAAACGTTCAATAATTACTAATGACAAATTATTAATAATAATTATGATTGACTGCAGCTGTCAAAAACCGTGAAAAGTTCCCTAACTTTGAATTTAAAAACAGATCAGTGGCCCCAGTTCCTGCATGAGGGCGCTGTAAAAATGGACGGAGGTTTTGAGAGGAAGTGTCCGGTATTAACCCTTAACTACGCGCGCCCTCTGAAATACAACATAACTATTCGCGTGGTGTATTTTGTACACCAGGCCTAAAAACCACCATAAAACAACCAGTTTTAATATAAGTAAAACAAATAACGTAAATAATGTTTAAAGAAATATTTGCCATACAAATATTGAACAAAAAACTTAAATGCAAAAGTATGAAACTAAAAAAAACTTAAAAAAGCAGAAAATTGCACCAAAAAAAACAAACGTTTTTTTTAAGTGACTACTCGCTTTCACTCATTGTTTCATCATCGTTGATAGTGCACTTCGAACAAGTACTGACAGTAGTTGCATGTTCTTTGCATACAGGTCTCCCACATGTATGACACGACATGGTCGTCATACCCAATTTTTCTGTCTTCCGCAACAAAAGCACCTTTTTCGTATTTTTGTTGGTGGTTCTTTACACTGGCACTGACAGTGCGTGTAAACAACACTTCACCAATAGGTTAGATAGCCACCCCAAGTGCGCATGAAGTATTAAACAAAAATGGCCGCCACCATAGTTATAGTGGTGTACAAAATACACCAGCGCGAGTAGTTAAAGGTTAATATTTTAAGGTATTTGCTTATATCTCATGTCACATGTTCGCTCTTTATTCTTATTTTTTATTTTTCATGCTTTATTTGATCGCTTACTTAATCGATGTCTTATTTAAATTGTCTACTGAACATTCTTGATTTAATTGTTGTTAATTGACTTATACTCTTTTGATTATTTATTTATACTTCATGAACATATTTATTCAACAAACCTGTCCAATCGATTATTATTTATCTTGATTTCAAATTGATCTTTGTGAATGTAAATTCAGGTTTCTTAGTTTCTGTGAAATCAATCAACGTAAAAGTTTTTTCTCGTTCTTCGTCAATCACAATTCAAAAGGGTGGATCATTTTGATTGATAATTGTTTACCGAACTATTGAACTACGAATGTATGGGCCTTATGTGAATCTAACTAACATTTTCGTCCTTGCCAGGGGGGCCATTTAAACAGCCAACGGATAGCATCGTAATCGGACTCCGGACAGGGGCCCCTCAAACTCAAATAGGCGGGTAGCATCCTAACCAGATCTCGTTACACTAACAAAACCCATTCCCATGGTTATCTTGAAGACCTAGATTTCTGTGGTAATGCGTTCTGTTTAAAATGATTCGCGCAAATGAGTCAGAATGAAAGAGGGTTCATTAGGTTTGGTGACAGTTGTCGAGACGATTGATCTACGCTTTTCAAACCCACCGTTGATTCTTTTCATTTCGGGATAAAGATCGAGTATTTCTCGGCCACGTTCTTTTACTCGGGAGTCCCAGGGAGCCTATCGGCACTGTTAGGTTTTTCTTAGAATAAAGTATAGGTGTTTTTAGAATTAAGTTGTTTCATTAATCTTAAATCTCCCACATTTTGCTTCATGTCTGTGTATAAAAGAACCAAAACAAGGTAAGGTTGCTACGAACACAACGGAAGGTCCAAACAAGGTGAAAACTAGACGAACACGAGCCAGGTAAATTCACGAGCTCAGGTAAAATCCCGATCACAAACGTAAGTATTTTTGGCCATTTTAATTGAAATCGGGGCGGGATAACTTTAAATTCAAACATCCAAGACTTGTGCTGGGCGGGATAACACCTCAATTCAAATATAACATTCAAAACGGGAATCCAAACAGTAATTCATGACAGACAAGTTGACATTTCAAACGTCAAAGAGGTTCTTCTTTTTCAATCATTCAGTTTAAGGGGGCCACATTACTGCATTTGTTGCTGCACATGACGCAAAATCTCAATTTTAAAAAGGTAGGTTACACTACATAACATATAAACAATAATAATTTGTTATCAAAACAAACATAGAACATAGCCTTGCTTTTCAATTGTTTTCGTTCTTTATCAATTCTTTACATTCTTTACGTATTCTTTAAATTCTTTACGTCAAACGTAGAGGATGAATTCTTTACGCGTAAAGGCACATCGCATCGCACATCCACATCACATCACTGAATGTAGGTAAATGTTTGGCTCGTGTAAATTAGGTAATTTAGTTTGGTTTTTGGTTTACCTAATTACCTAACCTATCAGTTTTCGTTTTCACTCAGCTTTCCTTTTTGCCTGTTGATGTAAATAATTTGTTATAAATCCTTGAAATTTTTGAAAAATTAATACCTACCCAATTATTTCCAGATCCCTTTTTAAAAATGGCAAGTACCTACCTACTTAAGTACCTACTTGGTTAACTTTTTTTTCTTTGTTTTCAATAATAATTTTGAAATGATGCTTAAAAATTAAAATTAAGTTTTTACTTTTTATAAATAGGCAGCATCCGCAGCGGGAATATCCAGGAGAATTGTGCCTCTGTTGGATCGGATTTTGATTAAGAAAGTTGAACCAGTCAAAAAATCTGCAGGCGGTATCTTAATACCAGAGAAGGCACAAAAGAGCGTTGTGGAAGGAACTGTAGTCGCAGCAGGAAATGGTACTGTTAATAAGGTTAGGTGAACTTTTCAAATTTTTGATAAAATATGATTGATTCTGTAAAACAATTATAGGCTGGAGAAGTTGTGCCAGTAAGTTTAAAACCCGGCGACGTGGTCTTGCTGCCGGAGCACGGAGGAACTAAAATTCAACTGGGAGAAAATGAAGAATACCATTTATTCAGAGAGTCTGACGTCTTGGCCAAACTTTAGTAATAGTGCCTAATTAAAAATAATAGCTTCGGTACTTGGCTTATAGCCAGGCTGAATTGTAGAATTTTTATTTTCCTTTTGTAGATTTGTATATAATTATAAAATGTTACAGGTTTCTTTTTCTTTTTATATATTTGTCAATCTTCAGTTTACTTGTTTGATAACTAAAATGGATCATTCACAGAGTAAGTAGTTAACTTGGGGGAAAACCACTTGAATTTCATCAAATGATTAAAATGTATAACTGCTTTTTAGCTTTCCATAATTCCCCTCACCAGCCCAGTCCCCTTTTTCCACTCGCCTCACTCTCAGCGTTGCCGTACGCAACTCGTTACAAATGATATTTTAAAGCACTTATTTGCTGCAGTAAGTCAGGTCTTTGGTCAGGGTAGATTTTTTTCCTTCAAATGTCCCTAAAATGAAAAAAAAAAACCTACCCTGACCAAAGACCTGACTTACCAAGCGTTATCATCTCAATAATAATTAATTATTCTCAATAATAAATTAATCATCTCAATAAAAATAATTAATAATAAAACGAGAATGCCGGCCAGGCCTAGTAGTAATATTTTTATTTACAATACGTAGGTAGGTACACGTAAACAGACGAGTTGTATTTCTCTTGACCAGAGCAGCTGTGATAGAGATAGAATGATCTAAGCGGGCGGGTAGCGAAGCGAACCAGTGGAAGGAAGCTTGGCCGAGATTGTCTGCAGAACGTAGTAGAACGAAGAGCATGTGGCAACGCTGAGAGTAGTCAGCCGGTCGCGAGCAGAAAATATGTAGTGGGGGTAATAGAGGGGAATTATGAAAAGCTAAAAGGCAGTTATACCCCATCAAAAATATTGGTCATTATAATCAGTGGCCACTTTCACTCAGGCATATGACACTAGGAGATAGTATGGGTCTCTAGGAGTATCATGGTACTAGTAAAAGTCTGTGGAAATTGGTAACAAGAGAGATTTGCTATAACTGTAATTACCACTGAGATGGCCCATTACACTACGCACAAATGAAAGTGTCGCACCCAAAAATTTTGCCTCATTTTGATTGGGGGGGGGGGGGGGGGGGTGATAATTTTACAGATTTCAAAGGGATTTTGGTTTTATTTTCGCATGTCAGCCTTATTCTTTATTTTTCTGCTTTATCGGATATTACAGTCTTTTTCTATTGGTTTTCCTCTTTTGTCAATTGCTTTATTTCCTTATTTGTCAAATGAGTTTCCCATTTATTAAACGTCAGCTTGATTTTTCAATTGAAATTCCTCTTTTGTCAAATGAGATTCCTTTTATATCAAATGCTTTTCCAATGTTTAGATTACTGTCACTGTACGTAAATGGGAAAAGCAATTTACATAAAGTGAAACTGATTTGACATAAAAGGAAATTGATTGATAAATCAATGACTACAATCGTTGATAGATAGAAAAATAAGAAAATCATAATATGACAAATAAGGAAAAGCAATTGACAAAAGAGGAAAACCAAAAGCAAAAGACTGTAACTCAAAAAAACTGTCAACAGATTTTCTACAGGGTGATAGGCGTGCAGAATCACTCCGCGGTTTCGTACCCCAATTTTCCAAATCTTGTAAGTGTTGATGAGCAAATTTCGTAGCTTTTATTTCATTTCGAAACGGTTTTCAGATTTTCAATTTAACACCTCTGTATTTACAGGGTGATCTCAAAAAATCAACTGCTTGCTCTTGAAATGCATAACTTTTTTCCTCGCCAACCGATTTTGTAAATTTTGGCCTCATATGGAAACTAAAACTTCAGGCAAGAAAATCCAGGGACGAAAATTGAGTCGGGACAAACATTAAAAACAAAAGATTGCAAAAAAATTACTCAAATTTAAATTTCTTCTGGAAACAGGTATTATGGGAGGAAAACTAAATGAAAATTAACTTGTCTCCGAACTAGCCTTAATTTGTGAACAATTTAAGAATTTTTCAATACAATACAATTCAAGTTTCTTGGTTGTACTACGAATTACTTGCTGACTTGCTTTTCTGACTTTTCTTGCTGACATGAGATGAAAATTATTGACACAAGAGCCAAATTAAATCTGCACTATTTCAAGGGGAATGGAGGGCTCTTTCTTACCTGACAATGGTATGTAACCATCGCTACGAAAATTGTAACAATGCACCACTTGACTGAAACCAGCTAGCGATTGTTAGAATTTTCGTTTTTCCCAATTAAGACTTAAAGACATTCTAAAAAATATGTAAACGAAGATAATAAAAAAAGCTATAAAAACAAAAATAATTCAACACCCTGTAGAAAAGAATTTAGGCCGTTGCGGATATATTATGTTCGTATGAAATTTTCTCCATAAAATGACCTGAGGAATCACATCATGAAGTTTTGCCATCTTATTATGAAACACCTTGTAGTAAAAGCCACATTTATAATTCAGCATACAGGATGAATCATATGTAACGAATCAATTCATTTTTTCAGTTAATATTTGTAGAATAAAAAAAAACTGAAACAGGTCATTTTTTAATTTAGTGATGTTCTGTTGACATTCCATTTTTTTTATACAGTTTTTCATTTTGAAAGCTTTTTTTTATTTTGTACATTAGAAACGGCTCCAAATATCGCAAAAAGGTTTACATGTCCCTATCTTAACTTTTCATGTGTTCCTTTATAGTGCATTTGAAATATTAATAAAGTGTGATCAAAAATTATCAGATTTTTGATCTCCTTGTATAAAATTTTCAAGTACATACATCATAAAGTAATAATAACACATGAAATGTTAAGGATATGTAAGCCGTTTTCCAATAATTGGAGCTGTTTCTGATGTGTAATTTTCACTTATTATTTACAACTCATAACCTACTCATTTTAAACTGCAACTGTAAAAACCATTTTTACTGAACTTTCTCAGAAAACATGAAAATATAATACATATTATAAAGGGTGTCGTAAAAAAAAATAGACAATGTCGTCATTACTGAGCCAAGGAACACACCTTGTATAAAAATTTTCTGAGAAATCAAAAACAAAAAAGTTTTTCCCCTTTTAAAGTCGATCCGGGGACATACTGTATAGGGTAAATGCGCCAGTTTTTCGGACATTTAGTGTATTTTCGAATTTCAACTTCATATAAAGTACCTATAATGAAAAAGTGATTATTTTTTAATGCAATTTTTACCAGTTTAACTGTTTCCTAGTGTCTTCTATGATAAAGTTCGGTACAATTTTCACGATCTCATGATGAAAATAGTATTTTCAGTCACATAAAAAGAAAAACTGCCATTTATTTTACCAGTTTACGGAAAGGTGTGCCTTAATCCGGACAGTAATTTACCAGTTTTCGGACACAAAAATTTTAAGAGTTTTAAAATTTATCCTACCCATTTTCAGATATGTATATTAATTTCTGAAAAACATTCTCCTACAAAATTAAATTAAGTAATTACTAAATAAATTTAGTAATTAAAATAAAATATGAAACAAGAAATATTTTTATTTATAAAAGTTTAAAAAATAAATACAATTAATGCGCTCACGTAAAAATAAAACATAAAAATAAAATCCAAACAAAACATTTCAGAATTTCTTCTTTTTGTTAACGTTCCTATAGATCTTCATTCTTCTTTATTTCTTTTTGCGTCTTCAAATTTTTCAGTTTTAGCGTTTTCTTTTGATTTTTAATAAAGTTACTGTTGAACTACAATAAAATCATGAGGTACAACAGCGCATGTGTGTGTGCGCGGTAGCATATAACCAACCTCGCTACATCGAACTGTTCACTGTTGCACTATTCCAATAGATTAATAGAATAAAATGGCGTATAGTTGTAATTATGATACGTTTCGTTTATCTAATAAATTGATTGTCTAATTAAAAACCGATTCAGTTAATTACTCCTCCCACTGCTCATCAGTTACCTTTTTGGGTAACTTTATTTTTGGCTGTAATATTTTTATTTTTCTACTCCCAACCTTTAATATGCATATTAAATATGAATCACCAGTGCTTTGTGCTTTAATGGGTCTCATTAAGATACAAATTTTCATTAAAGCACTGGTCAAGCTATCCAATGGCAGAGGAGCATATTTGCAATCGAATCGGTTCCTTTTCGCTCACAATCGGGTCGGTGCAAACCAACCGAAGTCACAGAGTTGTCATACTCACGACAAAAATTGCCTTGTGATGTAAGTTCTGTATTTCTTAATTGAAAAAAATTCTGAACGTTTATTTAATTTAGAACATAAGTAACATTCAAAGAAAATTTATCAAGATTTTATGTTACCTTAATTAATTTGATAGGTAGGTATATCGTGTAAAAGATAGGAAGATAAAGTATTATATTATTCGTAGCGCTCCGTGATAGTATTCAAAGCGGCAACGCTGCGACCGTCGCGTTGCGCAGGTAAACAATATCGTAATTAATGGCTGTCATTGTTATTAAAATTATTATTAATCTCAAAATCAAAGCGTAAAATTCGGAATTCGAACTTCGCATAATAAAAATTACGCAGTAGTGAGTAGTTCCCTTTAAACTTGATACTAAAACATGTCTCAGCAGAATAATCTTAGCGACGAAGAGAAATTTTGGTAATATGCGTAAACAAATAGCAACCTATCTTAACCTCAATGATCCGCAATTGTACACGGGTCATTGTTAAAATATATAATTTTTTAATCTTTTCTATGAAATAAAAAAGGGTCGTAGAAAAAATAGTGTATGGAACTCGCAGATAATGGCTATTAATACGCTCTTATGATGGTTAAGACACTCGCCTACGGCTCGTATCTTAACCATCATACTCACGTATTAATAGCCTTCATTATAAGCTCGTTGCATAATATACTAATTATCTACGAGTGATTCATAAAATGCACTTTTTTAGACGTTTCTTAGTTCATAAAATGTATGATTATCTTGAAGAGTGAAATAAAGTATTTCGGGTGAAATAAAGTGCCGTAGCGGTTCATTATTTAACGCTAAATCTGACAAGTTACTGCACGACGAAGTGACGAACCAAGTACAGTACAAGTTCTAGTCAGCGGAGCGGCTCGATTCGGCGATCGCTGATACACGAGACGCTGATCGCTGGATTACATTATTGCATCCCGACGCCACCGCTCCTAATGCTTGGTGCTCCGTGCTCGGCTCTTGTTGACACCATGCACCTATACTAGAGAAACGTCGAGTTTATTAGCAGAGCGCCAGATCCAAAACGGGTATATACTATTCTATGCAGACGTCGTTTTTGAGGGTCTTTTTCGGAGGGTTGTAGTGGGAATTTTTGAGTTTTGAAAAAAATTTCGGCGGTTTGAGTGGGGGAACTTTTTTCGACTTTTTGACCGTTTCTTCAAAGGGTTTTTTCGAGGTTAAGGGGTGTTTTTCTTTTGTTTTTTTTACGTTTTTCGGGAGGGGGGCTAAGATGTGTTGCCGGGGAGCGAAAAAAAACCGTGACAGTTCCGGCAGTTTCGACAGCTGTCAAATGTCACTTTTTTAAAAAGGCGCGCAGGGGAAAACGCACGTGTGTCCCGGGTGCGCGCGGGAAAGGGGAGTTTGAAAAGGGCGGTCAAGGGGCGGCCAAAATTTTGGGGGGCGGCAAAAAGGGCGGAAATCTGTCACGGCCGAACGGTACGAGGAAATCGGAATTTACTCGATCTTCAACTGCTGAAAGTTTCGCGGCGTTGTGACAGACCGTTGCGAGGTTATTTAGGAAAAGGCTTTTTTTTCGTTTTTTTTCAGTTCTAAATTTCGCTAAATTTCCAACAGCTATAACTCGAGAACGGTGCGTCGTAAACGGGTCGGGTTTGTGGATTTATCCGTTTCCGAAGTTTTCCGATGTTTTACGAGCGGTTCCGATTTTTCCCGACCTTTTCCGAGCTCCAAAGCGAAGCCCGCCGTAGGCGGCACCGACTCGACGAAGCGAAACGAACTACGCGACCGTGACCGCGAAAGATGAGGCAAAAAACGCGAAACGTCAAATTTGCCATTTCTGACAGATGTCGAAAGTGGGACAGCGGAGCCGCGCGTTAGCGCGCAACAATTCTCACACGTGCGGTCATTTTACAAGCGTCTCGACGTCGGAAACGCGATTCGGCAAAAAAAAATTCGAAAAATATACAGGCTGTCCAGTAAATGTCGAAAAACCGCCCAGACAAAATGGCCGCCGTGTTATTCACGGGACCCGCACCGATCGATCGCATTCGACGGCGCGAAAAAAATGAGCGCGAAAAAAACGAGAAAATCTCGCGCGCGACTTGAGAAAACGCGAAAAACGCGTTTTAAACGCGATTTGGCCGTCACGCGATTTTCGAAAAATCGCGTGAAACGGACGATGCTTCTGATCGGATTTTTTCTCGCAGATTCGGAAAGGTCTTCGTTATTAGAGTCCCCGATAGGATACCAGACGTTTTTTCGACCGTCCGTGTAGACAAAATGGCGGTCGGCGCGAAAACGTTTTCAGAATTTTTTTTAGTGTAGAGCAAAACGGGGGGTCTATCTCCTCTGAAGATACTGGGCGCCGACACTTAAGGTTACGTGTAGGTTGAATAGTCAAAAGACGTTTATACCGGGTAAACTATATTCGAACATGCCATCTTCAAAAATGGCCGCTTTACGGCGATTTTAAAATGGCCGATGAAAAAAAAACAAAAGTCAACTTTGACAGTTTGCAGATGACAGACGGTAACACCCACAGAGACCAAACTCGGTGTCTGTATTTACTCATATTTTGACTATCCGACGGTATCAAAACGAAACCGTTCCGATAATTCTTGCAAAAGTTATTATTGACAGTTTTGCGGAAAACAGTCGAAAATTTGCGAAAATCGCGAAAATTGCGTTTTTTGACTACCGGAAAAATTCAAGAGGGCGCGGGAAAGTTAGTGAGAGAAATTTTCCGAAAATTTTTATCGGAATCATCGAATGACGTGTATAGATCTCCAAAATAAGTGTTCCGAGGTTTCCATGTTTGACACTTTTTCCAAAATGGCGGATCAAAGTTGGCGGTCGAGTTTTTTGTAGATGTTTACGGGAGGTCTATCTCCTCTGAAGGCGCTGGGCGTCGAGACTTTGTGGTTACCAGGTTCGCATAGTCGAGACATGTCGGCAGTGCGTAGGCTAGGTTTAATTTCGATATCTGGCAAAATGGCCGTTCTACAGCGACTTTAAAATAGCCAATGTAAAAAAGACAAATTTTGACTTTCACAGTTCATAAATGACAGACGGTGAGTATGGCAAACGTCAAACTTGGTGTTCCGAAAGATACTTCTCTTGCCTATCCGTCGGTACTCAAGCAAAACGATTCCGACGTTACGTTTGACAATTATTAAAGATCGCGTCCGAAAAAACACACTTTTTTTCGTGATTTTTTGAGAAGAAAATGCGAAATCAACGCCATCTTAAAAAACTTACCGAGTCGAAAATATCCGCGAAATTTTAACAAAAACTGCTTCTGTGGATTGTCAAAGCATGTAATAATACGATGGTGTGTCCAGTCTATACACGTTTCTCAGAAAATGTCGGAGTTACGGGCGTTTCAAAATGGCCGACTTTTTTGACGTAATTTAGACTTTGACGTTTGAAAAAATTGACATTTAGAAAAAATTGCAACGGCATAACAAGGCCACATGTATTTCAGTCATTTTGATGTATCTGCCAACTCTGTCCGACTGTTTTCAACAAAATGGCGGCTGATTTAGTTGAACGGAGACAATAGCTTTTTTGCCGTTTTAAACTGAAAATACAAATTTCGGAGCACTTTTCCAAACCTTCCTGTATACAAACTATAAGTGATATTGAAACCAACCCAACTATCAGCGATAGACAAAGCATGCAGAAACATCGTGTTACTATTCGTTTGCGCGGTTTTTTCAAAAATGGCGGAGCTACGAGCGTTTCAAAATGGCCGATTTAAAAAAAAAAATTGAATTTGACGTTTGAAAAATGACAGTTGTGATTTTTTGCGGTATCTCTTGCATCAATATGTCATTGCTGCACATTTTGCCTGTACGACGAAACCAAAATCTGGCCGCCATCTTGATTCTTAGATTTTATCTAAATTTTTTTGTGTACAAAAACACGTGTCTTTTTCCGATTTTTTCCAACTTTTCAATTTTGACATTTTTTAAATGACAGTTTCAATTCTTTTTTCAAAAACATTTTGTAATGGCGTCGTAGCCTTGAGTTTTTTCGTTCCGGTAAAATTATAAAATTTCCGCCATTTTAATTTTCCGAACCGGAAAAAATTATTTCCTCGGCCGTCTTTGCCAAATTTCAGCAAAACCTGATATTTGGACGCCATTTTCTCCGGAAATATGCACGCAAACAAAAAACGGATTTCAAATCTGAATTCAACGCGCTCCCGACGTGCCAAGTTTTTTGATTACAAATTGTTTCGTCATTTTCTCCGGAACGGTGAAAGTTTTTGGGAAATTTTTTTTTTCGATCAACAGAGTTCGTCGATGAGAAGTGTAACGTCGAATTGCGATCGAGAAATTTTCCAAAATGGCCGCTACAGACGCTTTTGAAAATTCGCAAAAAAAAATTAAAAATCGACTTTGACAGCTTATAGATGACAGAAAGTCACGTCAATTGCGATGAAATTTTGCAGTTTTCAAGAACCGTTTCTCAGCTACACGTGGATACCTTTTCGGTCATCCCCCGACCGACATGGCCAAAGTTACGGTCAAAAACGTCCGAGCAGTACAATTTGCCGTTTAAAATTTTCACATTTCCGAGCAAAATCAATGAAAATCAGCTATATTTCGAAATTTTTTTTCTCGGTAATTTCCGTACATCAGGACTAGAGGATCATTTTAGCAGGGTAGTAGAAGAGTTGGTCTGTCGGAATTCTCAATTTTTGTCGCTTAAATTTCCAAAATGACGACGCTGTGAATTTTCGAAAATGGCCGATTTTTGCTCCCAATTTTTGGACTTTGACGTTTAAAAAGTCGCATTTTCGTTTTTTTTCGAGTTTTTTCAACAACCACGTTCAAGTTAAGGGTAATGACTTTCTTATTGATTTTCAAAAAAAATTGTATCGCGACTTTTAACGTCACAGCGATTTGTTTTGCTGAAAAACAAAGGAGTCCGTTCAAGATTTTTCGCATTTGGCATTTTTTATTTGACACTTTCGATTGTTTTGTCATTCTTTTTTCACGGTCAGGGTCGAATCGCGGGTATTCTCTTCAATTTGAAAACGGCAAAAATTATTTCAACCACAAATTACACCCCTACCAAAATGAATTTTGTTACAGAGAAAAAATGATGTTTTTCAATTACTTTCGATTTTGATGTTTGAGAAGTGACACTTTAAATTTTCTTTTTGTTTTTTTCTCACAATAGGATCGTAATTTTGAGTTTCTTTGTTACGTCAAAATTACAAGTTGACCGCCATTTTGATTTTAAGAGTTAAAAAAAATTATTTCCTTTGTTCGAAACGCCCGTTTTCCAATGTTTTACCATATAATCTGATATTTTGGACGCCATTTTCTCGGAAAATAAAAGCGAAAAAGAAAAACTGACAAACGGCCCAGGCTCCGCAACACCACGTTCGTTCCCTCTTTTTTAGTAGCACCGCTCCCCTCATTCCCTTCTCTCTCTCTCTCTCTCTCTCTCTCTCTCTCCTCTCTCTTTCTAGCCCGCCGCGTTAGCGGCCCAGGCTCTGCAACTCCAAACAATTCGTTCACTCTTTTTTAGTCGCACTCTCTGACCCCCCGTCGCGTTAGCGGCCCAGGATCTGCGACTCCAAACAATTCGTTCACTCTTTTTTAGTCGCAATCTCTGACCCCCCGCCGCGATAGCGGCCCAGGCTCTGCGACTCCAAACAATTCGTTTACTCTTTTTTAGTCGCACTGTCTGACCCCCCGTCGCGATAGCGGCCCAGGCTCTGCGACTCCAAACAATTCGTTTACTCTTTTTTAGTCGCACCCTCTGACCCCCCGCCGCGATAGCGGCCCAGGCTCTGCGACTACAAACAATTCGTTTACTCTTTTTTAGTCGCACTCTCTGACCCACCGCCGCGATAGCGGCCCAGGCTCTGCGACTCCAAACAATTCGTTTACTCTTTTTTAGTCGCACTCTCTGACCCCCCGCCGCGATAGCGCCCCAGGCTCTGCGACTCCAAACAATTCGTTTACGTTTTTTTAGTCGCACCCTCTGACCACCCGCCGCGATAGCGGCCCAGGCTCTGCGACTCCAAACAATTCGTTTACTCTTTTTTAGTCGAACTCTCTGACCACCCGCCGCGATAGCGGCCTAGGCTCTGCGACTCCAAACAATTCGTTTACGTTTTTTTAGTCGCACCCTCTGACCACCCGCCGCGATAGCGGCCCAGGCTCTGCGACTCCAAACAATTCGTTTACTCTTTTTTAGTCGAACTCTCTGACCACCCGCCGCGATAGCGGCCTAGGCTCTGCGACTCCAAACAATTCGTTTACTCTTTTTTAGTCGCACTTTCTGACCCCCCGCCGCGATAGCGGCCCAGGCTCTGCGACTCCAAACAATTCGTTTACTCTTTTTTAGTCGCAATTTCTGACCCCCCCGCCGCGATAGCGGTCCAGGCTCTGCGAACCCAAACAATTCGTTTACTCTTTTTTAGTCGCACCACCTGACCCCTCGCCGCGATAGCGGCCCAGACTCCGCGATCCCACGATCGTTCACTCTTTTTTAGTCGCACTGCTCCAAAATAAAAATTTTAAGCACTTTTCTATACCTTCCTGTATACAAACTATAAGCAATATCGAAACCAACTCAACTACCAGCGATAGACAAAGCACGCAGAAACATGATGTTACCATTCGTACGCGCGGTTTTTTCAAAAATGGCGGAGCTACGAGCGTTTCAAAATGGCCGATTTTTTTTTGAAAAAATTTCGAGTTTGACGTTTGAAAAATGACAATTGCGATTTTTTGCGGTGCCTCTTGCATCAATATGTCATTGCTGCACATTTTGCCTGTACGACGAAACCAGAATCTGGCCGCCATCTTGATTCTTCGATTTTATCTAATTTTTTTTTGTGTGCAAAAACACGTGTCTTTTTCCGATTTTTTCCAACTTTTCAATTTTGACATTTTTTAAATTACAGTTTCAATTCTTTTTTCAAAAACATTTCGTGAGGGTGTTGTAGCTCGGAGTTTTTTAGTTCCGGTAAAATTACAAAATTTCCGCCATATATTGATTTTCCGAATCGGCGAAAATTATTTCCTCGGTCGTGTTCGCCAAATTTCAGCTAAACCTGATATTTGGACGCAATTTTCTCCGGAAATATGCACGCAAACGAAAAAAGGATTTCGGATCTGAATTAACCGCGCTACCCACGTGCCAAGCTGCGAATTTCAGCCGATTCTATTTTTTTCCTTTTTTACTCAAAAAATCGAAAGGGATAATTATTGTGGTAAATAGATAAATAGATAAATTAATAATAGATAAATAGCGGCCCAGGCTCCGCGATTCCACGTTCGTTAACTTTTTTAGTCACACATATGCCCGCCGCGTTAGCGGCCCAGGCTCCGCGACCCCAAGTTCGTTCCCTCTTTTTTAGTCGCACTTCTCTCCTCTCTCTCTCTCTCTCTCTCTTTCTCTTTCCCTCTCTCTCTCTCTTTCTCTCTCTCCCGCCGCGCTTAGGCTCCGCGATTCAACGTTCGTTAACTTTTTTAATCACACATATGCCTGCCGCGATAGCGGCCCAGGCTCCACGACCAGAAGTTCGTTCAATCTTTTTTAGTCGTACTTCTCCTCTTTCTCTCTTTCTTTTTCTCTCTCTCTCTCTCTTTCTCTCTCTCCCGCCGCGTTAGCAGCCCAGGCTCCGCGATTACAAGTTCGTTAATTTTTTTAAGTCACACACACATGCCCGTCGCGTTAGCGGCCCAGCCTCCACGACCCCACGTTCGTTCGCTATTTTTTAGTCGCACTTCTCCTCTTTCTCTCTCTCTCTTGCCCGCCGCGTTAGCGACCCAGGCTCCACGATCCCACGTTCGTTCACTATTTTTTTCTCGCAAAGCTCATCTATCTTTCTTTTTTTTAACTCTTAACTTTTTTCAATCACCTTTTTTACTTTTTTCCTTTTCCTTTTTCATTTAATCTTCTTTCTCTGCCCCCCTCCCCCTTTCCCTTTCCCTGCTTTCGATATTATTTATTACAACAACCAGAGCAAAGACAAAAGTAAAGGGTAAAATATTTATTTGAAAAAAGAAATAATACTATTCATACACAACGATTTATTTATAAAAACAAAATATTTATTTATAAAAGTTTTAACTATTCACGCAACTTTTGAAATTTTTTTTGGCATCCCGTTACCCCCCGCCAAACTTTGACACCACTTTCCTAATGGCCCCCCTTACCCTCTTAACGAATTCAACCATAACCCTAAGCCCCAGTACTAGTCTATGTACAATTAATATTTTGTGTTTTGTGTCGTTTAATTATACCTAAAATGGATACCATTGTAGATGATTCAATGAATGAAATATCTATTTTGTGTTTTGTGTCGTTTAATATATACCTAAAATGGATATACCATTGTAGATGATTCAATGAATGAAATATCTTCTACCCCAGAAGAAATTATTTTTCAATCAAATATGGCTGCACAAAATCTGTTAGGTACCTACCTACCTCAAAAATCTAAAGAAGCGTATATTAAGCAATTATGTCACCTTTATGAACTGACGTGATGAAAAAAGCGTTAATAGCTTCAAAGAAACACTTACATAAGATATGAATGCATTGGAAATTTTTTTTTTTATAACAATAACTTTCCGTTCTAATTTAAGTCACTCGTAGATAAAATTTTGTATGCAACATATGCATAAAGTGCCTTTTTTTCACTTCTGGGATTGCCGCATTCGCCTGCGGCTCATGCGGTCAAACTTCCCAGTCGTGAAAAAAAGTACCACTTTATGCACTTATTGTTGCATAAATAACTATTATCGGTGCCATCTAAAATAAAGAATCAAATCATCATAAAGCAGCTAAGTATTTAAGACTTGAAACGTAATTGTTTTAGGTTTGAGTAGAATATAGGTGCTTTTTGGAATTTTTTTTTCATGTTCTAATGTACCTATACTTACAAAAATGAAAATGTGGGTACCCAGTGTCCGACAATTAAACCGACGTATCAGACAAGTCTGGTTTTCGGACACCTTATTATTGGAGTCAGTAAACTATATAAAGTGACCGCACACTTTCATATTGAGCCAATAAAGCGAGACAAAAAATATATATAATTTTTTTTCACGGTCATATTTTTGATCCGAGTGAATACTTTGCAATAGATTCGGATCATTTATTGAAATGTCGAAAAATATTTCACATGAATTATTGGTAAAATTTTATACATATTGTCGCACCGCGAAAGGACGGTGCTTTCGCCCTATGTCGCAACCCAGGGGGGTTGCCCTATTTCGTAGGGTTAAAA
This sequence comes from Malachius bipustulatus, assembly GCA_910589415.1. Classification (NCBI taxonomy): domain Eukaryota; kingdom Metazoa; phylum Arthropoda; class Insecta; order Coleoptera; family Melyridae; genus Malachius; species Malachius bipustulatus. The sequence continues at coordinate 53,118,897 of OU342631.1, forward strand.
GGGGGGTAAGAACATAAGATTTACAAAAACAAATATATATCTAATTTATTGAGAAAAATAAACAGTTTAAATAATTTCGAAAAAAGAATAATAATAATTGATAGACATACGTTAATAACTATGGGGGTACTAAAATGTTTACAATGGACTACGGTCCCTACTATCAAAGTCGAGTCCTTTACAGTCGCCACTAGTTTCCAGGGGAGCCCTCTGGTACTATTAGAGATTAGAGATAAAATAAAAACCCTTAAGGGGAGCTACCTTGAGGAGGCCTTAAGTGTACCTCGGCTACCCTGAAAGTCTCTAGCGATTGCTGAGGACTTTTTATATATATATATGATTTGACCGTAGTATGGTCAAGAACGAACATTAAATACATGCACTGAATTTATGAAAATAGGAATGTACTTACATACGCATCATCCTAATGATTATGGGTACCATTTGTAAAACTGCGATCAGCTTTTATCCCGGAGAGTCAGCTTCTTAACCAGCACTTTCACAATAACGGCACTACTTTACTTATGACTTTACGGAGTACCCGCTGTCTCCAAGAGTTGGAGTCACACTCCCGCAGAGTAAGAGCCCCTCTGTCCAGAGTAGGAGCCCCTCTGTCCAGAGTAGGAGCCCCTCTGTCCCCCAATCTGGGTCGCACTCTCCTTTTTATTACCTCTGCTGATTAGGTCAGCAAAGTCGATAAACTCTTTTCAATTTACACATCATGCTAGCAAGTTTGTATTTCCCAATAAGTTTTGAAATGATTATTCAAATAATAGTTGTGCTGACTTGAATTATTGCTTGCTAGCAATGATGTTTAATAGTTAAGAAATCTTATTACTTCAGTGCTCTGGTTTTTGTGCCTACTTGACAATATTTTACACTTAATATAGATTTTAAAGTTTTAATGTTCAACTGCGTGTTTTCAGTTGTCCATATTTTATTGATATCGATCAAATAATGTGTCACACGGCACGTCAAATTGAAAACAACAAACCCCGCTGTCTAATGAACGGCACGGCAGTCCGCACTTGATATTTTCAAAAAAAAAGCGGGACATTTTTAAAAATCGGCGGTACGCGGGACAGTCCATGCACCAAAAAGCGGGACAGTCCCGCCAAAATCGGGACGTGTGGTCACTTGAGTAAACTATATCTTAAAATATGATATTGATGTCCGTAAACTGGCCTCTCAATACTTAATACATAGCATTGGTTAGACAGAGAAAAGACAATTTCTCTCAACTTTGATCTCCTATAAATACAAGACATCAGAGAAAACTAATCCGCATCTAAGCTACGTAGTTTTCGGACAAATGTCTGAAAACTGGATTGTTTGTGTTTTTGTACCCCAATTGCCGGACACTGAATTTTTAATATTTGCAAAAGAACTGAACGATTTCTCAGCAGAAAATGATTGTCTCAACATTCCAATTATGAATACATTAAATAAAATAGGCATAAATATATAAATATAATTTACACTTACTATTCCCTTCTTGTGTTCACACTATAAACTTTCTTTAAAACAGCAACTTACTTTGTGGGCGTCAAACATCGTCATCTTTGACCACCTAAAATTCATATGACTTGCGCATTTACATGATGAAATTTATACTACACATTGTTCCAGAGGATTGTCCGACACTATGGTGTGTGCATCAGAATGCGATTATTTAGGTGCATTTTCTTATTATTTGATAATATTTACCAAACTGTCCGAAAACAGGTGTCGTCCGGATAACTGGCGCACTTAACCTACTTTTTTCGTTTTCGAGAAAAACAGCATTTTATGATGAAAAACATAAAAGTAGCAAACATGTTTTGTCGAGGACCACAACATTAGGTACAGGATGATTCTTTATAATGTCGCCCCCCTTTAACTTTGTTATTTCATGTGTCCCAAAAAAATTTAAAGTAGGGTTATGTAGGTGCGAAAAAGGAATTTTTTATACGTATAACAAAAATTTGAAAATAGATCAGTATACAGGGAAAACCAAAAATTCTATTTTCTTACCAATGAATCACCCTATGCAGAGGGTGCGCCATATGTATCCTTCTCTATATTGCTATCTCTTAACGCTAACAGATACAGGGTCGGTTGAACAAGTCCAAAGAAGCGCAATTTTGTGACCATCTCGAATCAGTCAAGACATACAAAATATCTGTGACCGTTCCTGAAATATCCTGAAAAAACTGAAAAATCGAGATTTTATATTTTTGCCATATCTTTTTTATTATTGGAGATTAATAAATAATTTTTTGTGGGCTTACATAAGTCAGCAAGAGCTACCCATCTGACATTTCAAAAATTTTCAAAGCCGACTAGATCCCAGGATTTTCATAGTCAACTTTCGTTTTTCTTATGGCCACCATATTGTTTTTTTATGTTGTTCGGTATAAAAAACATCATTGTTTGGGGTTCTTATCACAGGCGCAATTATATTTTTACGACCTGTCTAAGACGCCGGCGGTAGGGTACAGAAAACAGCTTTAGTTCCTGTAATTCCCAATAAACGCGGATTAATGAATAGTGGCGGTGTAGCGATAAATGCGGGTAAAAGAATTATATATTGCCCAGGTAGCAATACGTGACGACAAAATTTTAGACTTCACGAAATCGTGACGAACGGTCGATATAACGATATTTTTATTTACAATCTTTAAAAAAACGGTGAAAATACATCGTCAAAAAAAGTGCTATCGGAATACGATTTAAATTTTAAATAAAACTTCGTCAGAAAAGAAGTGAAGTCAAAACATAAACGAAAACGTCGCGAATAAATCGTCAACTTTTCAGTTTGTTAATTATTTTAAAAGAATCTTTGAAGTTTTTAAATAAAACTTCGTCAGAAAGCAAGTGAAGTCAAAACGTAACGAAAACGTCGCGAATAAATCGTTAACTTTTCAGTTTGTTAATTATTTTAAAAGAATCTTTGAAGTTTTTAAATAAAACTTCGTCAGAAAACAAGTGAAGTCAAAATGTAACGAAAACGTCGCGAATAAATCGTCAACTTTTCAGCTTGTTAATTATTTCAAAAGAATCTTTGAAGGTTTTAAATAAAACTTCGTCAGAAAACAAGTGATATGTCAAATGTCACTGTCAGTTTTCTCTTTGTAAACAACATAGCAGAATTCAGCGGAAACGGGATAGGAGACATATATTTGTAAATTAGGAAGTAGGAAGTACCTCGTGTCTCCAATAGTTAAAGAAGTTTTTTGGTTACCTCAGCAAGAGACTACCTACTACCTATATACTGCAAGTTTTTGCATATTTTTACTACCCTAAAAAACGTGATCTTTATTATTATTCTGCACTTCCCAGGTGGACGACGACATCAAGTTAATAGTGATATTTTTAGAAGTTACCTCGTGTCTCCAATAGTTTAAAGAAGTTTTTTTGGTTACCTCAACAAGAGACTACCTATACATATACTGTAAGTTTTTGCATATTGTTATAAATAATTGTCGTGTATACCTATAATCCTGTTTTATTACATATTTTAGTAAATTTTTTAAGGTAATCCTGTTGTTTAGTCTTCCAAAACACCCCTCACATGCCCATATTCCACTTTTTCCACTCGCGTCGCCCACAGCGTTGCCGTACGCAACTCGTTACAAATAATATTTTAAAGTTTATAATTTTAAAGTTAATATTTTAAAGACACTTTAGGACACATTATGTTTATAAATTAACTTTTCTACTTAAGTTTGGTTCAGGAACCTTGAAATTACGGCCTATCAGTAAGTAACATCCTGTATGTGAGAATATCGTGACTAACAAGTCACGTGTGTTGTGATCATAAGTATTCACGTTTTTATAACCTCAATTAGTTGATTTACGTGCGATTTTCGTAGGCTGTCAGTCACGGTATTTTTCACGTTTTTGTCACGACTTTGGTCACGACTTTGTCACGATTTTTTCACGACACTGTCGCGATTTCTTTACGACTCTGTTACTGCTATTTCTCCACGAGTTTCTTACGATTTTGTTAATCGGTAAAGTGAATTTTTTTTAACGATATCGTCAATGTTTCGTAACGGCTGCCCAACATTCAAAAGTGTGGTTGGCGTGACCAATTCGGAAGTTAAAATTAGAGCGGTTTTATAACGTATTAGTCGTAATTTTTTTCACGAATTCGGGATCTCGTCTAACTCACGACAGCTAAAAAGGTCACATTTTCAGTCGCGTTTTCGCCACGAAATGTTACCTGGGTGATAAGGATAAGAAATAATTAGGAAAAACAAGCGGGTACTTACAGTTTGGATAACGACAGCGAGCGTGCGGATATTGCGGAGCGCGGAGCGATATTTTTGCGTGCGACCGTCTCGAAGTATAAATCTTGAGTCTCTGTCCACCTGTAGGTTCTTCCTTCAGGGGTGCGGGGCGAGTATCGATACGTCATATTGCACTCTGCCGTCCGGAGCACAGGCGGGTGTAGGAACGGGAAATGGGGACGGAACATTACCGCCCACCAAAATTACAATGTAATTTTCCGAAAAAAAGTGAAAGCGAATTTGCGAATTTGAAAAATGACTATTAAAATAAAGATTTACTTTGCAGCACTTGCGTAGCGAATAATAAGCGAAGAATGCGAATTAAATGTGAATTTCTTAAAACTTACAGCAGTTGCGATATTTACAAATTATAAATTGATAAGAGGCTGCTCATTACTGACAGAGTAATGGGCAGACCTTGACGAAGGGTCTTCTTAGAACCTTGTCGGCGAGTTTGTGTTTCTGCGGAAGTAGATCAGGATGGTTGGCTTCCATAGACAAAGGGGAATGAACCAAACGACCACCTGCTCGAAATATCCTGTCAGCATCAATGAAAGGCGATAATTTCTGTAAATATTTTGGGCACAATTGTCCCTTGCGTATCTGAGCAATTTCAGATTTGAAATATGAGGACTGAACGTCCTTGACCATGACCATTAAAGCTTGGTGTAAATCAGCATCAGTTAAAGTGAGTGACTTTCGATCGTGTCCTCGAGCGTTCTGGACAAATCGAAAACAATATGCCAGGATGCGTTGTATTTTTAGCAGCGAAGAATGTTGAAGAAGTAAATGATCTACAATAGAAGTACTTACTTCAGCAACTAAAGAAACGACCTTGCCCTCAGGCAGGGAGTCAGCGGAGATAGCGGAAACGAGAAGATCTTCAGGCCACATGGATGGCGGTTCTTTAAGCCAGGGAGGCCCCGCCCACCAAAGGGAACATGACAACAACTGCTCTGGCGAAAGACCTCGAGAAGCGGGATCAGCGGGATTGTCAGCTGACCTGACATGCCGCCAACAATCGGGAGGAGTCGTGTCTTGTATATGGGCAACCCGATTGGCCACAAAGGTCTTCCACCGATGCGGTGAGGACTTTATCCAGGACAAAGCGACCGTGGAATCACTCCAGGCAATTACCTTATTGAAAACCAGGTGGTTGCGAAACGTCTCAAGAACAAATGACACTAGATCTGCCAATAACACGGCTGCGCACAGTTCCAGACGAGGAATAGATATTCGTTTCAAAGGAGCGACCTTGGATTTTGCCATCACTAAAGATACAGAAATGCGTTGTTGATCATCACGAAAGCGGAAGTAAATTACTGAAGCATAGCCGGCTTCAGAGGCGTCGCAGAATGCGTGCAGTTGACACTCGACGAAAGATTGCGGTTTAAGACACCGATTTATCTTTACGTGAGACAGCTGCGATAAAGAGGCCTTATAGTTCTGCCATTGAGAACATATTTCAGCCGGCGGTAATTCATCCCAGCCCAATGCCAAAGACCATAGGCGCTGGATGAGATGTTTAGCGAAGAATGTTAAAGGTGACAGAAACCCCAGAGGATCATAGATACGGGCAACTTCCGATAAAATAGACCTCTTGGAGCACTGTGTGTGGACCGCGTTGACATGAAAGGTGAAAACGTCCGGATTGGAATGCCACTGGAGGCCAAGAATTTTAAAAATCATTTCTGCGTCTGGATCAAAATTAGACGAACTGGTCTGACGATGATCCTCAGGAATACCATCCAACACAGCTGCGTGATTAGACGCCCACTTACGGAGCTCAAAGCCACCTGAACTCAATAACTGGACAATCTCGTCCCTAAGTTTTATGGCGGAAGCGATGTCATCGGCACCCAATGCCAAATCGTCCACGTAAAGACTATTATTAATGGCACGAGAGGCTAGCGGGAATTGATTTTGACCTTCTTTTGCTAATTGTAGCAAACAGCGAATCGCCAAGTAAGGACTACTTGACACCCCATAGGTGACGGTATTCAAGGAATAAGTCTCGACGGGGTCCTGCGGCGAAAATCTCCAGCGAATCATTTGAAATACGCGATGAGGCGGAGAGACTAAAATTTGTCTATACATTTGGCGGATGTCGCATGTAAAAACATAGTTGTACAAGCGAAAGCGTAAGAGTATAACTGAAATATCTGATTGAAGCTTGCTTCCAGTGAGCAAACATGCGTTCAATGAAGTTCCGTTTTCAGCGTTGGCAGACGCGTCGAAAACTACGCGTATCTTTGCGGTGCTGCCTTCTGTTTTCAGAACGCAGTGATGCGGGATAAAATAGCAGTTATCAGGCGGCGGTGGAGTAGAAAGCTTAGTCATGTGACCAGCATCTAAGTAGTCGCGCATAAAGTTGTGATAAAGATCACGTACCGAAGGTTGCTTCGATAGTCGACGTTCAAGTGCCAATAATCGGCGATCGGCCATTTTGAGTGACCCAGGAAACGACGGCGGCGACGACTTAGACTCCTTAAAGGGGAGACAGACTCCGAAACGACCAGAGGGCACACGGTAGTGCGTATTTGTGAAATGATCCTCCGCCTGTTTATCTTCAGGCGACAGGATTGAGCGATTGGGGATGTCCTCCAACTTCCAGAATTCTCTCAACGTGTCATTAAGACAAGATTCGGTCGAGACAAAAAAAGAATGCACCTTATGCGTTGTGCTGGAAGAAGTGGGACCTAAAAGTATCCAACCAAAGATTGTGTTCATAGCAGCAGGTCTCGTACCATCGCCAGATATGACTCCCTCTTTGACTATGCGGGAAAAGACTTCAGCCCCGAGGAGCATATCCACGGGACCGGGAGAATGCCACAATGGGATCAGCGAGTTTCAAGTTTTCGAAACAATGAATATTTGAAAGCGGACTAGTCGGTAACTCCGAGCAGATAGAGGGTAACACCATGGCAGCGACACCCAAATTGGTAGAAGATCCATCCGGACGGATTGAACAATTTACATATCCGTGCGCAGAGGAGATAGCGGAATGACCCACTCCAGTTATGGACGATGAAGATGGAATGAGTTCAAGAGCGAGACGCTTACGACATCTTTCTGTCATGAAGCTAGTTTGACTGCCCGAATCACAGAGGGCTCGAACAGCTTGGTAATTTCCCCACTTATCACGGACCTGGAACCGCACCGTGGCCAGTAATATCGATTGAGGAGTACCTAAAGCTTCGCCAATGGAAGACATGGCAAGTGGTGGCGAAGAATGCGTATTAGAAGAACTTGTTGCGGAAGACTCATTTGGAGTTTGAACTTCTTTGTTAGAAATTCTGTCGTCATTTTCCTTAAAGAAATGCAGTAGAGTGTGGTGCTTACTTGAGCAATGTCTACATGTGGATGTTGAGCGACAAGAGGAGAACGAATGCCCCGAACTCAGGCAGTTCGTGCATAAGTTAGCGGATTTGACAAATGTAAATCTATTATGAGGAGATAATCCTAAAAATGCGGTACACCTTTGAAGTGTGTGCGACTTGGAGCGACAATGCGAACAATAAATAAACTGAGCGGCGTTGGGAGACTCGCGAGTGGTAGACACCATCATCACGTGAGGACTACGTCTGTCCTCAGTGCGCCAGTTCACCTTCCCTTTATTGGAATGTGATGGCTGTTGCTTGAAAGAAGATGTGGCTGGAGTACTCAAGGCATGTGTCTCCAGTGCTCGACACTGATTAGTCAAGAAAGTAAAAAGATCCTCATAAAGAGGGAAGTCTTCTTGCGCGAATTTTAATTCAAATCGCTTGCGAGTCGAGTCATCGGTCTTCTGAAGAAGCCAATTTAGCATAGTGAAATTCCACAAATCAACTTGCGGGAATTTCTGGAGCGCGGCGGTATTCTCGGTAAAAGAATTGAGAAGATCTCTCATGGAGTGCGTTGAGTCTGGACGACACTTGGGCGCATTAGCAATAGCATTCCAATAATAGGTAGCTAAGATTCTGTCATTCTGATAGCGATCAATCAAAGTACGATAAGCGATGACATAATTTTCTTCGGTTAAAGGCAAGTGACGAACGAGATCCAGAGGTTCCTTTGACAGCGTAGAAATTAGATATTGGAATTTATCTATTGAGGATAAATCGGAATTATTATGGATAAGCGAGTTAAAAATGTCATAGAAAGAATGCCATAATTTGAGGTCTCCATCAAAACGGGGAAGATCAATTTTAGGAAGACGCACATTGCATCGAGTTCCACCCACTGACTCTAGCGACCCATTCGAACCTCGCCCATCTGGCAAGACAGCGTCAGGTTTCCCAACCAAGGAGTCAGAATCTTTAACCTTAGGTTCTGATTGCGATAGACGTAACTGAATACCTTTAATTCCAAAATATACCCCATCAATTTGAGCGATTTGATCGCAGAACAATTTCCACTGATCTGATGTTTCATCAACTAGCGTGTCTGTAATGACTAAATGAAACCCCCTGTATAGACTTTCTGCTGAGTCTAAAGCTGCGAGAAATTTAAATTTTTCGTCAACAGCTGTACCTGCATTCGAACCTAAATCTAAAATCGACTGTAGCCTAGACAACATAATTTTGCCGGTAGACAAAGCCTTTTCCATTGTGAGAGACATAGCGAATTAGCGAATTAATAAAAGTTAAATTTTCTCAATTGAAAATGCGAGTTAAAGAAGGATGATGCGTGAATAATAGAATTATTCTTCTCTGAACTTATAGGTATATAAGTATATACCTACCGACACCAACACCAACTCAGCTTGAAAATAATCAATAATTTTCAAACCAGTACCACCTCGACGTAGGTATATTATTTCCGGACACCGGGATTAGTAAAATTGTTAAAAGTTGCCTGCACCTGCAAGGTGCAAACACAGTAGCGAGAGAGAATAAAGCGTAGTGGTGTGAGGTGAGACGAGGACGGGTTTTTATTACCCCAAGGCAGACTACACTTACAAGCAAGGGGTGTGGGTACAAAATATTCACCAAATATTTTTCAGCGATACTTATAGGTACCTAATTAATTAATATCGATCGAATAGTTATTACATGCGGTAATTATTTTCTAGAATGCAATATTCTAAACACAATTACAATTAAAGAACGAGGAAATTTACAAATTGCAACAATTTAACAAATGCTGTAATTTCGCGATGAAGTTATTTAATTAATAACTTCGTGACTTCGAAAAAATGAAAAACAAGTATCTATAGCTTATTTTTGCGAATAACAAGTGCGGAAAGTAAATAATCAATGCAAAGTAACTTATTGCATTGAAATTTCGACAAAGTGAAATGCGAATGATTTTTTTTGAAATGTGATTAATTGATCTGATTTCAATTAATGACTTAAATCCGGCTCGAAGGACCAATGTTTGGGGTTCTTATCACAGGCGCAATTATATTTTTACGACCTGTCTAAGACGCCGGCGGTAGGGTACAGAAAACAGCTTTAGTTCCTGTAATTCCCAATAAACGCGGATTAATGAATAGTGGCGGTGTAGCGATAAATGCGGGTAAAAGAATTATATATTGATAAGGATAAGAAATAATTAGGAAAAACAAGCGGGTACTTACAGTTTGGATAACGACAGCGAGCGTGCGGATATTGCGGAGCGCGGAGCGAAGTATAAATCTTGAGTCTCTGTCCACCTGTAGGTTCTTCCTTCAGGGGTGCGGGGCGAGTATCGATACGTCATATGCACTCTGCCGTCCGGAGCACAGGCGGGTGTAGGAACGGGAAATAGGGACGGAACAATCATAAAAACTAAAAATTGTTAAACTTCAAAAAATAAATTAAAAAAAAATATTCTTCTTTTTTCTTTACATAAAAGACAACTTTCAAGACCGAATTTCATAGATAAATCAAAAAACCGTCTCAAGCACTATTTCGGCGTATTTTACAAATGTTGACGTTTTTTGACGATTTTTTTTTGGTTTTTCTTTGAAAAAAAAAATATAAAAATAATTTTTTATTTTTTTTATTGAAGTTTAATAATTTCTGGTTTCCATTATTTTTTTCATATCGAACGACATAAAAAAATAATGTGGCGGCCATAAGAAAAACGAAAGTTGACTGTGAAAACTTTTGGTTCTAGTTGGCCTTAAAAATTTTTGTTTTCAGTTTGCAGTGTCCTATGTATAGGGCTATTAGGGCCCTTAGGTCAGTCCTTTTGAGCTCCAGTAGCTTTTTAGCTCTGTTTCTCGAGGGTCTTTCAATGAAGGTCTTGGAGTGAGTTAATCCTGGTAGAGTTTGCCAGTACCGAAGTACTTTATTTTCCACCCAGGTGTCTATCGTTGTTTTGGCAGTATTTGAGGATATGCCAACAACTGGTTCTGGTCCTGTAAATTTAGAATCGGTTCTTCTTCTAGCCAGAGATGAGTCGGCTATTTCGTTCTCTCCAAGGCCGGAGTGACCTGGAATCCAGACCAGAGTCAAGTTATTGTTTTTAGCTATCTCATTGAGTGCTCTTTGACAGTTCCATACTAGTTTGGAGTTGCAACGAATGGAGCGAGGCAGCCTTGAGTTGTTCGGGGAATACTCCAGTCAGAAAGGAGCTGTTGATAATGTCTGCGAGTGGATGAGCCAGTTCTGATATGCAGTGTTTGACAATGAAGGATGGAATTTCATCCAGGCCAGATGACATTTTGCCCTTGAATCTGGAGACGACTGCAATGGTCTCCGTGGGCGAAGTGGGGTAGAACATGAATGACGAAGAGACAAGATTTAACACTTTAGAAGCATGTGTATGACTATAGGTGAGTGAATCGTTTGAGAGGAAAACGGAATTGAGCATTTCGGACATTTCCTCTGGATCCTCCGAAGTTGTACCCCCAAAGTTCAGCTCTATGATTTTTTGAGAAGGAGTTGTCGACTGGCAGTGTTTGTTTATAAGGGACCACCCAGATTTAATGGGATTTTCAGATTCGCTAATGAAAATATCATTGCGTCGTTTGGTTTCCTGCCTTACCAAGTACTTGAACTTTCGTTGGAGTTTGATAAGTTCTAGTTTGAACTGCGCGTTAGAAGTATTTTTCAGAGGATTGAGGAGATTAAGTTTATCATATAGTTGACGTATCTCGGGGGTGAGCCATCTGGGTCCCGCGAGTCGAGTGGTGTGAATTTTAGATTTTTCGAGTGGAAAATATTTGTTAAAGAAAAAGGCCAGAGTATCCGAAAAGTAAGAAAACTTGGAATTTGTATCTGGTGCGTCTAGCACATTCTGCCATTTCACATGTTGAAGTTCGTTCTTAAATTGCAGAAGAAGAAGAGGATTTTTTATATCTCGTTTCCATCGGAACGATGGTTCAACGATGGGTTCGCAGCACTTTTCCGTGATAGAATCTCGAAGGGTAACTTGCAGAGCTTCATGGTCCGATAAAAAAGTTGGTAGTGTGCTGCTGTCTAATAGTTTCAGCATACCAGAAATGGCTACGTTGTCTATGCAAGTTGCCAAAGTAGCAGTAATCCTAGTGGGGGTGTTAATACGCAAACGAAAGCCATGTGAAGAGAGAACCTCAGTCAGACAGGAGGTGTTACAATTGTCACAGAGCACGTCAATGTTGAAATCAGCAGCCAGGACTACGTTAGCTGTGATCCGAGAAACCGTGTCAAGTAATCCGTCAAGGTGATAAATAAAGTCTCTTACACGAGAGCTAGGTGTACGATATACAGACAGTATGATTACTTTTTGTGAAAGAAATTTGGTTTCGGATGCCGAGATTTCCCATATGAGGGGTTGCGAAAGGGAGCAAAGGCTTTGTACGTTTCTGCTCTCAATGTCACATCTGCTATAGACAGAAGAGTCCCCACGTGCCGACTGTCTGCAATAGGAAGAGGAGAGGCTATAATTTTCAATACTGATGTTTTGGATATTCTCTGCAATTAGAAAATGTTCATTTAGACAAGGAAACTCAGGAAATCCCAGATCAGAGATCAACACATTCAGACCATCTACGGAGTTATTAAGAGAGCCAATGTTGATATGTAGCACACGGATATCATGCTTATTACAGAAGAGAGGGTTTTGGGGCGAGAGGAGAGGGGGTGAAGTTAAAGTCGAAGATTTTCTGTCTTGTCACGTCTTATGAATGGGGGAGTTGTAGAGTCTTGAGTTGTCACGTGCTTTCAGAAGGTAGTTGGTGTTTTCTGTAGCCAGGTGAGACCTGTAAGCCTTCAAGTCCGTGTCCGCCTCAGTTCCTGTCAAGCCATAGTTTTCATAAAACTGCTTGTAGAATTTAAGGAGAGCATCTCTGTCCGTAGGAAAGCCTTCCGAAGCAAGATGTAGTCTGATGCTGCTTCTCGTCTCACCATGCACGCACGTTGAATCACTCCTTTCATGAAGATAGGCCAAGTATAGTCGAACGCTTTGAACAAGTTCGGGTTGTCGCAGTCGTGAGAGCAGGTAAAGACCTTCGACATCGTCCTTGCAGTTCACCCAGTCGTGCTCCGGGAGGTACGTTAAAAAGGGGGTCCCGGTTGCTTCACAGCAGTCGTTAAGTTACGTCAGAGGCTCTTGAGGCTACTTGAAAACTTCTGACACTTGGGCTTTACCACAGCCATAAGATATTTATTTATTTATTTTTACCCAGTCGAACCACTCTCGATCTTTCGCTAGAGTCTTGTTCACTCCGAAGTGAGCTCCTGATGTAGGTACCCCCATGGATCACTTTAATCTTCGCAACTTTACTCCTTGGAACCACTAACTGCATGATGATTTTCTTTCCGTTGGCACTTTCCCAGAGACTCTCTTCAGCAGACCATTTTCGATTTGCAGGGACTCCCATTGTGACCATAGAGCTTTATATTCTGGGCTACGTGGAGAAACCTCTGCCCACGTTGGTCTCGGTCCATTCTCTTCTTTCCGTTTTAAAATATCTCCGATGTCTTCATCTTTCTCTTGCTCTTTCCTGCATGCTTCTATTGTCCATCCTGTATCTTCATTGATCACGATCCTTCTGACGCATTATTTCTTCTGGTTGTCCTCAATCGGTTTGGTATGAGGCGCCAACATGAGCTTGGGCCTCTGACGATGCTCCGATGACCTGCTGCCTTGTTCATCATTGGCCGATCTTCTTGCTGGAATCCGTATCCTGCCCTAACCTGACCTGACCTGACCAGTGATCTCTATATTCTTTACTCGATTGTTTACGGGTGAACAATTCATTCTTTACATGGACTTTTTTGAAGGTAAACAATGTAAACAACGTAAACAACATAAACAATGCAAATTTAGCTTATTATTAGTTTATGTATCTAATTATTACTAAACAATAATACATAATGTATGTCTCATTTTTTATTGATTGAATGAGTATTATTGATAACCTTACATTTTAGTTTTAGGTTATTTATTTTGAATGTTATTATTATAATTATCTGAAGTCTGGACTGAAATTAATGTGAAATAAAGTGGAGTAAGGAATAAGGAAAAAGGCAGGTTTTCTTGTTTTATTATTTATTTAACTTAGTTACACTATTTGTATTCCGTATTCGTCACTATAATTAGAACGAGAATTAGAATCTATAATTTTTTAAAAATAATACACAACTGGTTTTTTTGCTGGGTCAAAAATGTTAATTGATTTAATTAACATGCTGTGTGAGAATTGCAGTTACTGTGCCAAATTTCAACAGTACGTCCCATTGTAAGCATAGCTGACGGCATAAACTGTGTTAATATTAAGTTTCTTTGCCAATTAAATCGATTCACTTACGATTATTCAGTTAGTTTTAAAGAAGTCTCCTTTATTCGGACGTTCAGACACTTTCCAGCGGCGTAGGTATCAAGTCCGGAGGGACAATCCCAGGGGTGTCCATGCATATTAAACTGACGTCAGTGTAACCTATCGTCACCATACTCTATACAGGGTGATTCATGAGTGACCTTACATAGACCAATGGTGATAAGCGGACTTCAAGGCGGGTCGAAAACCACAAAAGAAATTTTTTTGTGTGATTGGTTAAGAAGTTACAGGGTGTTTTATGTCTCAGGTACAAAACTTTGATAGGCGATATTTCTGAAACGACTGGAGATATTTTGTAGAAATTTACTAGGAATGGTGCATTCCGGAAACTCATCAAAACCGCATTCTGAGTTAATTAAAAATCCAGGACCGGACTTGAAAATTTTTGCCCCCATGGTCTTTGTTGAAAAAGTTTATTTTCTGACCGTGCTACTGAAAAACTGTCATCGAATTTGAAAAGATAAGAAAAAACTCTATAGAAATCATTCCTCAATTTGAACGGCACACCCAAACCGTCTCGAAAAAAAAATGTCAAAGTAAAACTTCTCAGTAAATTATCGTTTTCGAGCAAACATATTTTACTTAATGTTCGTCTGAATTCCTTCAAATTTATTTTTTGACTTGTTTCTGTGGGAAAAATGTCAGTGTAAATTAAATGTTATCAATATTAATGTTATAAACGGTTCTCAAAATGTCCTTTACCAACTTCAATACATTTCCTGCAGCGTTTCCATAAATTTTGGTTTGCTTTTTGAATTATTTGCCTGTTGTTTCGAATTTCATCAGCAACTACCAGTATTCGCGTCCTGAGCTCCTCTCTGGTACTTACTTCGATTTTTTAGACTTCCTGCTTCATATGGCCCCATGGGTAATAGTCTAAAACAGCGAGGTTGGGGGACCTAGGTGGTCAAGAATGAGGGCCGCCGCGCCCGAACCAACGATTGGGTACTCATTGTGGAGATGCTCTCTGACTTGTCGAGAAAAATGCGGTGGTGCCCCATCTTGCTGGAAGGAAAGAGCACGCCTGTTCACGTTCGCCTCTGCAAGCAAGCCGGGCAAAATGACTTGTAGGAAAAGTAAATAAATTTCCCCCGTGAGCTGCCCAGCAAAAAATGGGGTCCTATTAGGGTATAATTTGCAATGCCACACTGCCATTTATAGAAAATCTGTTGCGAGTTCTTCTGAACAACAGAGCGCGGATTTTCATATGCCCATAGGTGGGAGTTTTTTTTTATTCGTTACACCATCCCGCGTGAACTGAGCTTCGATCAGTACACAAAATTCTACGCAGTTAATTCAATGGAACTTCAATGAATGGTTGAAACCTCTGTACGCTTTGTACGTGACAGGGATGGCATCCGCTCTTCTTTTTTTCAAAGTTCGCCATACTCTTGATTGAGAAATGCTCAGTGCTTGCCCAATTCTTCGCGTACCCAGGTAGCACACTGTCGTCCTAATGACGTCAATTTTAAGTCATTATTGGTCTGCGACGTCATTTGTCCAAATTAGGACGTCCAAATGACGTCACATTTTATGACGTCAATTCGACGTCTATAAATTAACGTCAATGTGACGACAATATTAGGTCATATCTATGACACATATTTGATATTTCTTAGTTGTATAAAAAGTCCAATTTTATTTTATTTCGTAAAAATTATGGTCAATAATATGTACCTATGTTTTATTTACTTATAAAATCTTCAAAGCTCTTATTTACAAAAAAATTGTTTCAGCGTTCACGTATCATCAGAATTATTTTGCGTAGATGCAATGACCGTCATCGACATCTAATAAATGCTAATATTAAAAATCCACCCCGTCATTTTCCAATTTCCATCATTTCACAATCGCACCACTATTCGCTCTCTCGCTCGCTCAGGGTTGGTGCTAATTAGTTCATCACTCTCATCGATGCTCGGTTTTAATCGCATAATGGAGGTCGGTTGACGACAGCGCAACGCAAGCGACCAGCGTTGCCAGACGTAACATATAATATGGAATATTGTAACAATTTAAAGGTTTCCATGAATTTCAAGATTTTTTTAATAAATAATATGTAACAAAATCATCAACGTTCCTGATTCATAAGTACATTATAAATAGTTTTTTTTTAAGTAGGTAGGTAACAACCTCTCTTTCAATAACAAAGAAAGAAAACATTTTTCTAAATTTTTTGAAATACAAAAACAATAATTCCAGTTTTCAAAGTCACATCAAATTTTAGTTCATGCTGAGTTTCTTTTATTTTTATTGTAACATCATTTTCTGATCAATCTAATATCGACAATCCGGGAACCATAGTTTCTTTTCTTCTATAATATGGCAACCCTGAACAGGTACAAGACCGTTACCGTTAGGCAATACCATCACCACGGCACGTTAGGCACGGGGGGTAGTAGCGACTAAGCGACTCCGACTCCAGCAGCCAGATCGCCTTTATACCAAATACGTTAAAATATTAATACCGGACACTCCTATACCTATAGCATTGCAACAGGTTGCGTCCACTTTAGCAGCGCCACCAAACATGAACTGGGGCCACTAAAAATTAAATTTGGTGAAACATAGCGGGAGTTTTAAATATCAACGCTGAATAGAAAAGCCCTTAAAATTAATTAGACGGAATAGACGGAGGAAATTGGGACGAAGAATTATAATACAACAATAAACAACAAAGTTTTCAATATGTTTATTATATTAACAATAATTAACTACTATTACACACAATATTATTAATATCTTTAGGTATGAATATTTCAAAAAGATTGAATCGCTATATATACCTAAGTGTAAGCCTTTTATTTGCCGCAATTCCAATAATGTGCTTCCTTGCAGTTTTAAAGGTCTATTATTTGCTGGATTAACAAAATTTTCCTCTTTGAAATGATCAGTAGGTACAAAATAATATGGTGAGAAATCGGCTTCGACACTCCACACTTTTTCAAAATTTCGTCATTCATCGATGTTATTATAACCTATTTCTTGTTCCTATTTCCATCAGCATAGTTATAAAATATTAATAAGTTTATTTACGCGGCTTCTAAAGTTAACTTTATACATAATTCTTTATTCCTGATTATTGGAACACCGTGGAAAGATCTGGACATGCTTAACAATCCATAGTTGGAGCAACCGCACACAGCACACAGCACATATTTTCCAGACATTATGTTCACTTTAATACAGCGGTACATTATAAATGCCTATTTAACTGCGTACGCAACAAAATTATCCGCTGATATAATGCTTTGAGAGTAACTTTAAATTGAAATTATACTTGAAACTAAAACGTTCAATTACTAATGACAAATTATTAATAATAATTAATTATCATTGACTGCAGCTGTCAAAAACCGTGAAAAGTTACCTAACTTTGAATTTAAAAACAGCTTATAGTGGCCCCAGTTCCTGCATGAGGGCGCTGTAAAAATGGACGGAGGTTTTGAGAGGAAGTGTCCGGTATTATATTTTAAGATATTTGTTTATACTTTATTGTTTGACTTTTGATTTAAATGTTTTGTTTTTGTGTTCTCGTTAACTGTCACCTCTCAGATCGTCAGCAGAAGAACTTATTTGTGGTGATTGGTGTTATTAATTACTGTTATTGCATGGTTAGACATTCGTCTTTCAAAAATCTGTTTTTTACACAGGACACAGCAAGCTAAGGTAAGCTTTAAATTAATACCTAGGCAATAATCGAGGTAGGTAATAATATTAGTTATAATAGCAGATTCAAATGGGAAAATTACTTTTGCAATGCAAAATTATTTGTTTTATACGTAAGCATGGAGGGTAACCTTAATTAGGACTATCTAACAAAAAATAATTAACATTTGATGTGAACCGAACTTACTAATAAAGATCAATTAAGTAGAGGTACCTACGTAGGTATTTGTTGATTCTTATTTCTTACGATACGAGAGATCACCTTGCCATAAAAGATAGTAAATCATCTAATACTAATAATATTCTAGGCGAACATTTCTGGCTAATACAAACTCAAATATACTTTTTTTTTGCAGTAAACAATAAGAACAACAAAAGGAGGACCTTTGTGTTAATCGAATGTTCCCCGTCAGAAAGTGGAGGCTTATCAATATTAAGGGATGACTGGGTAACACCAAGAAAAACCCAGATGTTTGAAAGTTGAAATATTATGTTACTATTGTTTTTTTTTTGTACTGTATAGATACTGTAATCACCTATTAAATAAATTCTGTTGATACCTGTGAGTCGAATTATTATTATTTCCTATATGTATAGTCATGTCAGTCACATTGACGTCATTTCTGACGTCTTTTTACGTCACATTTGACGTCTTTTAACGTCATGCCTTGACGTCATATTTGACGTCATATTTGACGTCTTCTAACGTCATGTTTTGACGTCATTTTACGTCAGATACTGACGTCATTTGTCTGTGACATAATGACGTCAGTTTTTGATCATCTGGACGTCATAATAAATGGACTAATGACGTAAGTACTGTCGAAAAAATGACGTCAAATTAACGTCACTGTGCTGCCTGGGTACTTGTACTTGGATTTACTGCCACCATCTCCACGATGTTTTATGGCTCAGATTTTCCAATTGAGGTTCAGCATTCCTTTGAATTCAGGGAAATATGCCGTGGTTTCGAGAAAATTGGAAAACAGACGCGAAACGTTACATGCATGGGCCGGTGTTCTTCGATTGTGATCTTCTATGGTATTCTCTCGCAGCTGCTCTTGAATTTCCATTGCAGAAACTATACACAAACATAATGTCTGGTATTCGTTATTAGTGAAATGATTTGTGATTATTAGTGAAATCTGAAAATTTTGTAGTTGACACCTGATTTCCCAGTAATAAAGCTTGGCCTTCTGTCCATCATTTTTCCCACAGAAACAAGTCAAAAAATAAATTTGAAGGAATTCAGACGAACATTAAGTAAAATATGTCTGCTCGAAAACGATAATTTACAAAGAAGTTTTACTTTGACTTTTTTTTTTCGAGACGGTTTGGGTGTGCCGTTCAAATTGAGGAATGATTTCTATAGAGTTTTTTCTTATCTTTTCAAATTCGATGACAGTTTTTCAGTAGCACGGTCAGAAAATAAACTTTTTCAACAAAGACCAGGGGGGCAAAAATTTTCAAGTCCGGTCCTGGATTTTTAATTAACTCAGAATGCGGTTTTGATGAGTTTCCGGAATGCACCATTCCTAGTAAATTTCTACAAAATATCTCCAGCCGTTTCAGAAATATCGCCTATCAAAGTTTTGTACCTGAGACATAAAACACCCTGTAACTTCTTAACCAATCACACAAAAAAAATTTCTTTTGTGGTTTTCGACCCACCTTGAAGTCCGCTTATCACCATTGGTCTATGTAAGGTCACTCATGAATCACCCTGTATATAGCCCTGCGCGGTCATGGTACTAACTCATATCCACTTCCGATACCTAATAGGGGACTTATCACTCACCATATGTGGTTTAAATTATTATACAGGATGATGAAAAATCTGATAATTTTCATCACCCTGTATAATAATTCAAATCAGTTCAAACCATTCAGTTAATATAGGGTAATGTAAACCGTTGTCTGATGTTTTGAGACGTTTTCATTGTAAGCGGCTTTGAAAATGGAAAATGGCAATTTTCACTTGTTTATAACTCATAAGCTATTCAGTTTAAACTCAAACTGCGAGAACACCATACTTATGAATTTTTTCAGACAATTATTTATATTTTCAGACAATCTAAAAATTTAATAACATATATGGTGTCCTATTTAAAATAACAAAGTTGTAAGGCGTACAGAGATATTGGGCCAGCCTGTAAAGCTGAAAATAATTATTTATTTTTTGTTATAGGTCTCCTCAAACCATAAAACTTTTTACTCAAATCTTTTTTTCTATCTTGAGCGGTAAGGTCGCTATGGGATAATTACGTGAGGATGTATAACCACTAGTCCACCGGGTAAACTGATGAATTAAGTTCTCATGAAATATACATATTTTTGCAACACAAAGTTACACAACATTTTTGTGTATAGTCTGTACACTGAGTGTTGTCGGTTGTGATAACTAAGGATACATCATCTCGTTATATTTCTTACTCCTTCTATTGCATTGCATAGCCAATCGATTTGAATCAGGACGTATTGTCAGAAAAACGTTTAAATCGTCAGTAAATCTAAAAAGATGAGCGATAGTGATACGGAAGTACCTACTCGCGTCTTGATACGCTTAGTTCAGAAATTATGTGATAACGATAAGATTGTCGTCCAGCTGATCGCATAGTGACAGTGACAGTGACGCGCAAAATATACTATTTAAGGTTTGTGGTTTGAAGCATTTTTAATACGAAATCAGCAAAATTACCTGTGATATTTTATGATGTGATAAACTACGAGTAACTTATATTAATTGCGTGAATGCCTAAAAAACTATTGCCTTGTTTTTCTAACGTTTGAAACAAAGGACACAGGGCATATTTTCGCAACAAACTACAAAAAATTACACAAAATGCCTGGGAAATGACTAGTTCACATCTGTAGGCAGATAGTGCCTTATTTATTGGTTACCTGGTTCCGGTAAACCAATGAGAAGGGCATTCTAAGGTTTGTGTATATAATTCTTGTGTATAAGGTCTGCCTACCTGGATTGTAAACTTACCGCGCACTTTTATTGCTATATCTTTTGGCCGACTGAGGTATAGTGCATGATATTTCTAATCATGATTATAACAATTATTATTATTTATTATCATTTTTAAGCTGGGTTTTTACAGCTTTTTTTAACCGTAAATTTAGGATTAAGCTGCTAAGATTAAGTTCAAATAAATAAGCATTCCAGTATTAGCGTTTACACAAATTTAGCTTTAGTTTTTAGCCGCATTGCACTAAGATTCAGCGATCTTGAAAGTTCCCAACTCTCAACTTAGTCGAAATTTATCTTTAATTTTAGTCTTAATGCCGAAGTTCATACGTCGTAATTATTATATTGGTCATTATGAGAGACAATTATGATGAAATAATCAAATTGAAGAAATAATAGCCAATTATTCAAAATAAATGTTCAGAAGAATCAAACATAATACCTAAATTCATTATAGGGATTAATAATAATTATTTTTCATAAATGATACGGAAATATATAGTCAACTTGTCAGAACATGCTGTATAAACCTTAATACATATTTGTATAAACACCAAATCATTGCTAATGTAAAAACAAAATTTTTGCTTTTAATATTGGGGCTAAAACTACCCCAAGCAGCAAAATTGGTCGTTTCTGCGAAGATTAGGAAATTCTGTCCTATTTTATGAAGTAAATATTTTAGTCAGTTTTTTACTTTGAAAACATTTAACTTATAAGTAAATGTTGTAGGAAATAATAGGTAATTTGACTAATAAAAATACCTTATGGTAAAATTTACCAACAGGGTGAATATGGGGTATTACAGAAGACCATTTGACCAAATTGTTTACCAATTTCTGACTTCAAAGTGAAAGTGATATTAACCACACAGTCGATAATAAGTAAATTAGGTGAAGTGACCCAGATTGCCTTTACAAATGTCAATGCGCATGTTAAAATCGAAAACGTAGAGTTTCTTCCATTCACTTATATTCTATGCATTCGAATGTCAGTTGTCAAGCTTTCAAATTTGGATACGTCAAATGTCACTGTCAGTCTCCTCTGAAAACATATGGCAGATCCAGCGGAAGTGAAAACATCTTTGTGAGTTCAAGCGCTAATGGAAGAATAACGACATAATGAGCTAAATAGGCTATAAATAGGGATGACTACCCCAACACGAGGCTTTTTCTCCTTCTGCACTTCCTAGATAGACGACCACATCAAGTTAGCAGCGATTTATTTAAAGGTTACCTCTAGTGCTGGTATTCTAGTGCTGCTTCCAAACCCAAAACAAAAGCTTTGATTGTTATTCTTGTAAGTACGATTTCACCTGTTATTTATTATTGTTGAATTTTTATGTCTGTTTAATATTACCCAAGTAAGTACCTATCTACCTACTGTATAATAATTATTAATTTGATAATCCAAATCCAAAAGCGAAATTATTAATTTTTCAAAACAATAGGGTTGAATTTTGTCACGTTTTACCTGCCATGCTTTATTGTTAGCTACAGTTTATTTAACAGATTTGCTTGAATTAATTTATTTCACAGTTTCTAAATAACGAGTTTTGATTAAGGAAAAATAATTTCTAAAATAATGATTGAAAATTCTAAATTGGCTTAAAGAAAATTTATTGAATAATTAACTTCCACATTCCTGTAGGTACTATGAGGGTTATAATTAACGATCTTATTTTAATCACACCTCTCACACGTGCATGGTTTTTGTTAGAAATGGATTAACAAACTATAAAGGACTTCTTTCTCATATTTTATATTTTATGTATCATTCTAAACACGTGCTATAGGGTCACCTCTTTTTATATTTTATTGTAATTTTACGAACCACATATGGCTCTGCTCTATTTATTTATTTATTTTACAATTCATGCCTGCATTTATAAACCTGTGTGTGTCAAAATGTTTATTTAATTCTTCTACATTTTATTTTATGCTATTTTCTGAGAACGTAACCAAACCGAACCATTTATCGAACCAACCATTTTGTGTATCTCCAGAATAATATTGAGTCGACTCGTTTCATTCTTACTGTATATGTTCTAACCATTTTCTAACCATCAATTGCTGCCATCTACATTTTATAACCACGTACCTACTTATTATGTCTTGCCATGCTTTTATCTCATGTCACATGTTTAACCTTTATTCTTATCTTTCATGCTTTATTTGATCGCTTATTTAATCGATGTCTTATTTAAATTGTCTACCGAACATTCTTGATTTAATTGTTGATTATTGACTTATATTTTTTTGATTATTTATTTATATTTCACGAACATATTTATTCAACAAAACTCCAATCGATAATGATGTATCTTGATTTAAAATTGATCTTTGTAAATGTAAAGTCAGGTTCTCTCTTAGTTTCTGTGAAATCAATCAACGTGAAAGGACCCAAACCATATAACTACTGCGCATGTTAAAAAATTGTAAACTTTAGAGCCAAGAAACGCACCCAATTTTTATTTTTATCTGTCAAGCTTTCAAAGCTAGAAACGTCAGTTCTGTCAATGTCATAAACCCAGGATTCAAGTCACACTCAGTGGTCATCGGGCACTTCATTTCTGACATCGAGACAGTGAGCATCAAAACAGCTGCTTTTCATTATTTTTATTTTTGTTTGGTTATATTCTCCCAGCATTTGTTATTTGTTTATTTATACCTACGCACGTGAGTTAATTTTTATTTATTTATTTATTATTGTTGCAATATTACAAGAGACTAGCTCTTACCTTTTACTGTTTATTTATTGTTTGACACATCATTTATTTAAAAAGGACACGTGGCTTTTGGTTATTTTGTTACTCTCATGAAGGGGGCCCCATGCCCATAGCGTTTTAATAATTATTTCTGTGTGCAAAGAGGATATAATTGCTATCTATTTTAATTGATAAATTAACACGTGCTGCTCGACTTTTAATTTTATCTCATGAAAATCATACAATTGGTGTAGGTAGTTTGTTTCAAGAAGGGCCCCATTTTAACACCACGTTTTACAGAAAGCATGATTTATTTTAACACCACTCGTTTCATCCAATCTTTAGGGTTATTTGAATCATTTAAATTTATTTATTATAATCTTGAACCAACACATGCCCTTTTTGATTATTATTATTATTATTATGATCAAGCACATTTCTCTACAAACAATTTATTTTACCATGGTCACATTTTCTTTGTATTTTAAACTCTTTTCTGCTCTCCACAATTTTATTTACATTTTATTCATGAAACTATTTAAAAGATCACACTGTATAATTTTATTATGTCTTTGATTGCATTTTATTGGTGAATTTTAACTTCTTTGTCATTATCGTCAATTTAATGAACATTTGCCTTTTTTTGATTTTAATCTGTTTTGTGCTAAATTAATTGCCATTGTGAGGTTTTGATCATTAATCATTTTATTTAAATTGAAATTTTATTGTTTTGGAATGCGAGCGACACATGCATGGATTAATTTGATTTCTTTTCTAAATTGTTATCGAGGACCGTCTTTTCACGGATCGATAACGCCTCTGCTATATAATATGTTTGACCTCATTTTGTATTTCATATTTCCTGGACTCTAAACTATTTATTTATTTGATGCTACTGATTTACTTGCTCTGACCTATTTATTTATTTGTTGCTACTGATTTACTTGCCCGAACTATTTATTTACTTGCTGCCATTGATTTACTCGCCTGATATATTTATTTGTTTTTATGCCTTTTTGTGTGTCTTGTTTCCTTGTCAGGAGGTATTAGTCCTTGAAATAGAAAGATAAAATGTGGTCTTCCTGAATATAACAGATTTGTTTATCAATGTAAATTTTGCACCAAAACGGTGACGATGTTATGTGTTGTGTCTCTTGTATTTTATGTTTTTGTCATGGTGTATTTTTATGTAAAATCCTAAATGAAACGACGATATGATTTTGTATGTTTGACTCACGAATCGCAGCGTTTAGACAACGACGCTTCAATCTGTTGTATAGGTTATGTCTCGTTTTGACGTTAGATGTCTTTTGGAATCGATTTTATTTATTTGGTATTAGTCCGGGGTGTTGAGATAAGTCGATTAGACTTCTCGCATCAACAAGGTCTAATTTATGTGTGTTTTGTTTCGTCTTTTCTATTAGTCCGGGGTGTGTAGATAAGTCGATTAGGCTTCTCGCATCAACAAGGTCTAATTTATGTGTGTTTTGTTATGTCTTTTCTTTACAGGTACTAAACGGTTCGCAAAGACTAACGTTAAAATGACAGGTTACCATAATACAAGAGATTTAATTCTCACCCCTCAACGCCCAAGCAAATGCTTGATTCTAACATGTCGTCGTTTCATTGTATGTGTTTCGTTGTGTGTTTTTCATTGTATGTTTTTGTATTTTATTTTTTGGCACTTCGCAAGTCAGAGGTTTTTTATTTTCACGGGGTTCTTTTTTTACTCTGACTATAATTTTGCGTAGGCGGAACTCTTTGCGGGCGGGATCAGTCGTGTGGGGTGGGGTGAAGAGATTCAATAACATTCAAATCATTTCAAAAGTCAATAAATCAATTCATTTTTAAAGGGGAAACTCTGTCTTTTAAATTAAATCTCCTATCTCTCAACAAAAGACTGGCTCAAAGTATTTTCGTAGCGTTTGCTACGAACGAACCAAAATAAGGTTACTACACACAACAACGTAAGGTCCAAACAAGGTGAAAACTAGACAGAACACGAGCCCAGGTAAAACAACAAACATAGGTAAAATAACGATCACAAACGGTAAGTAAACATTGGCCATTGTATTTGAAATCAGGAAGGGATAACCTTAAATTCAAATCAAACTTTGAGGGCGGGAATCCAAACAGTCATTCATGACAGACAAGTTGACATTTCAAACGTCAAAGAGGTTCTTCTTTTTCAAAACCATTCAGTCTGGGGGCCACATTACTGAGTTTACTGCGCATGACGCAGAACCTCCATTTTGAGAGGTTAGGTAGCATACACCACAGATTCTTTACCGTCAGCCAGGATGCAGGTTTTTAGGTAGGTTACACTACATCACTACAAACGTAAAAGTCATTTCTCATTCTTCGTCAAACACAATTCCAAAGGGTGGATCACTTTGATTGATAATTGTTTATCGAACTGTTGAACTACGAATGTATGGGCCTTATGTGAATCTAACTAACATTTTCGTCCTTGCCAGAGGGGCCATTAAACAGCCAACGGAAAGTATCCTAGTCGGACTCCGGAAAGGGACTCCTCCAACTCTAGGCGGGTAGTATCTTAATCAGACCTCGTTACATCGACATACTAACAAAACCCATTCCCATGGTTATCTTAAAGACCTAGATTTCTGTGGTAATGCTTCTGTTTAAAATGAGTCAGAATGAAAGAGGGTTCATTAGTTTTGGTGACAGTTGTCGAGACGATTGATCTACGCTTTTCAAACCACCGTTGATTCTTTTCATTTCGGGACAATGATCGATATTTTCTCGGCCACGCTCTTTTGCTCGTGAGTCCCAGCGAGCGTAATAAGGCACTGCTAGGTTTCTCTTAGAATAAAGTAGGTGTTTTTAAAAATTCATTTCTTTCATAAATCTCAAATCTCCCACCTTTTGCTTCATGTCTGTGTATAAAAGAACAAATAACAAGGTAAGAGGTTACTACGAGCACAACGGAAGGTCCAAACAAGGTGAAAACTAGACGGACACGAGCCCAGGTAAATCACGAACCCAGGTAGAATCACGATCACAAACAGTAAGTAATGTTGGCCATTTTATTTTAAATCAGGGCGGGATAACTTTAAAATTCAAACATCCAAGAATTCAGGGCGGGAAAACCTCAATTCAAATCAAACATTCAGAGCGGGAATCCAAACAGTCATTCATGACAGACAAGTTGACTTTTCAAACGTCAAAGAGGTTCTTCTTTTTCAATCATTCACTTTAAAGGGGGCCACATTACTGAATTTGCTGCGCATGACGCAGGATCTCCATTATAAAAGGCAGGTTACACTACATAGGGTTGGTAACAGGGATGGGCGTCTACACACCTCCCTTAATAATCTACACGTGCGTGTAAAATATAGGTAGAATATGTCAAATATGTAGACAATGTAGAATATGTAGAATTTACATGTCAGTTGTCAATAGTGTCAGTCAAGTCAATTACATATTACAGAAACTGAAAAGTCAACTGTCAGGTTGTGTTTTGCGTTTGTGTTTGCGTTTGTTTGTATACCCACCCATTAATGGCGCCGAATGTGGAATATTGAAACTTAACGCCGCGTCCTAGCTGCATCCGGGGACTGCGTTGCGTGCGTGCGTTGCGGGGAACGATTAAAATAAAACACATGCAAAGCAATGGGAGTGTCCTCAGTAGACGCGTTTGCCCGCAAAGTCGTACGACAAAACGACACCGCAACGCACGCATTGTTTTAAATTGAAATATTTAGTTTTTTCATCTGTCAAAATCTTGCGATTTTTGCGGCGGGCCGGAAATTTTTTTAATTTCGTTTGCCTTCGTGCCAAAGCGAAACATTTTGTGCAATAAGAGAAATTTATTTTACAAGAACAAGAGTCAAGGTACACTGGGAATGTGAAAATGTCTCGAATTTAGGCTTTTAAAGTAAGTATGAGGTCTATTAGCTTCTATTGTAGACCTATTTTTATTTAACCTACCTGCTATTTATCTATCTATCAAATCTATACCTATTTCTATAGATTACTTGCGTCTTATTGTTTCTTTCTCTTAAGTAACATGTTTCTTTCTGTGATTTTTAAGTCTTTCAAGCTCCAACAACCTACTGGTTTCCAAATTAAAACGTATTTCATCTGAAGCTGCACCAGAAATAGTTGGATTGGAAACCATTTTCTCGCCCGCACCGCACGCATTCAGTTAGGACACACTCAAAATTTCTCGTGCGATTTTGCGTTGCGTGCGTTCCCCGCATCGCACGCAACGCAGTCCCCGGATGCAGCTAGGACACGGCGTAATAAGTAAAATGCGTTTTTATCATTTATAAATGACAAAGTTTTTGTTATTGATTATATTTGAAGGTAATAACAATGTCGAATAATGGATTTATTAAAGATTATTGAGTGAATAATGATTTCCTTTTTCCTTTATTAGGGCAAATCATGAAACCAGGCGGCAGGCGGCGCAATATGGGTACACCCATATTGCACCCGGTCGAAAGCCATGCAAACATCAATCCTTTTGTCTGCTGTTATATTTCTCTTCTGTTGGGCCTTACATCCATAAAGGCCTAGCCAAAGCTCTTTCACTTTTAATAAATTCCCGAAGTAGGTACTGGGTACTGGCACTTGGCACATTTAAAATAATATTCATGAACCAAGCCAAAACTAATGATCAATTACTTCTAGCCCTCACGTTATAAAAAGAATGATGATAAGGATAAGAAAAGACGTGAAAATGAATTATTAAATAATCACAACCATTGATCACAACAATAACATAACCTGCTGAAATTTCTCTCTTTTTTGTAACAGTATAAAACTGAAGTTCGACATATTGACGTTTGACATATACGACGTTTATGAAAGCTGATATTTTATACCTTTTATCTACATGGAAAACAATTTCTACACGTTGATTAATTTCTAGATAGTCTACCAAGGTCACATGAAAATTCAGCATTGATGTCAGATCTCTAATTTTGTAGGTGCAATGAGGATGAGGAATCACAGAATAAATAGACAACATAATTTATTACATCATCAACAATTTTTGTTTATTTGAAAATAAAAAGAATTTAACGTTTCTTTTTGGATATAACGATGATGTTAATTCATAAAAGGTATTTATAATGAAAAAATAACAAGCACCTATTTGTAAAGAACATTTTATTGGAAAGTTATACACAAATTACAAATAATATAAATTAATGCAAAACTTGACAATTGATAATTTAATATTCAGAGTCATATAATCAGTTTCTTAAATTAATACCTAATTAAAACATTCCACATTTCTGCCGTAACACCAGTATGATGTTAATTTCGCCAAAGAGAAATAACGTCGGTACTCTCATCGCTTAAAGGACGATTGAAGTTCGGCTTTGCTATACCCCACACATGTTCGATTGGATTAAAAATGCAATGGTATAGTGGAAGTCGAAGAATTTTGTGTCCATACTGTTCAGCTAGCGAAGGAATCCACTATATACTGCTTTGGTTTCTTTTGTTCCTGTTGTGAAACCAATAAGCATTTTAGTTATATAAAAATCATAAAGTCAATACAAAATATACTTATTCACAATGTCTAGGAGCTGAGCTTTCAGCGAAAAAGGCTCGAAACTAATGTTCTTCCTGCGCAGCGCATTCGTCAATTTGTTGTTTATTTGAAGAAGAAATAATTGGTGGTTTATTTTCAACTGCACTGTGGTAAGGCGCATTGTCCATAATAATCACAGAAGGTAACTTGGCTTTAACTGGTTTTCGAACCACTTGGTAAACTTTTCATGATTCATCTCTCCATGATAATCTGGATCTTTTGTTGATGAAGAAAAAATCAATTCTGCCCCATCAACAAAACCATTTATCTTACCTGCATGCAAAACTATGTACCTAAATAATGAAAATAAATGATATTATAATATTTAATGCCTAATTATACATCATTATAACATATATTATAAGTATTTAAAACACCTTTTGCCTTCCGTCTTCTGTTCAGTTTCTTGACACTGCGTGGGTTTTGATCCTGCCAAGACCTTCCCATTGTGCCGTTTTGAGAGATCCATGTTTCGTCTATATACACAAATTATTGGTAAGATGCCTTCTCTTTTGTAATTTACATATGCGCGTAGGAACTTCACTCTTTTAACAATAATGTGACCTAATTCCAGGAGATCTCGACGTGGATTGCCTTTTTTCCATTTAAATCCAATTTTCTTTAAGACGCACAAAAGAGAAGATTTGCTGCACTCAAATATATACTTGTCTTTGAGGACGGTATGTAGAGACGGTACCAAAGCGACAATTTCAGAGCTTCAGCTACCCTCTAAATCATAATATTTATTACTTGATGTCAGTAGTATTTGAACCTATAAAATAATTTTTATACCTTGCTCACTGATGTTAGGGGTAGGTATAATGGCCCCCATTCATTGATTCGTTTCCAAAGTATTCGAATAAATTTGCCACCATCTGCTGTTGCGCTTCTTTATTTATATGTTTTGGCATTTTGCTTACTTTTAAAGATAATCTATCACTTTTTAGATAATTCTAATAATTTTTAATTTATTTTATAAAATTAAAAATTAACTCTTAAAACTGACAGACGTAAACAGAACAAAATCAGTTTATTATTTTGGATAGAAAAGTTGACAACAAAGCCAGGGCGATGTTGTGATCGATTATTAAATTTATTGTTTTTGCATCTTCCTAATGTCAAACATTTTCATTTGATCCCTTTAATAACCTTCAAATTCTAACTGTCATTTTTAGTGTCATAATGTTCGACGTTACAACGCAGCGTAAACAAATATGACCTTGGCAGACTATCTAGAAATTAATCAACGTGTACATCTACACGATATTTTACATGTAAAATATAGCATTTTCTACACGACATTATTGACACGCCCATCCCTGGTTGGTAATTAATTTCCCTATATTCGTCTTGAAAGTAAAAATGACTTTGAAGGCCACAAGTGGGAAAATTTTCCATTTACAGTTATCGAAATGAATGGCTATTGATTATTTCAGGACTCCATGGCACTCCATTGTTATATCTAATAATTTTAATAAACATTTTATGCTGTCAAGGTGAGATTTAACATTCCAAGATGCCGAAAGTTGAAGATATTATGATACTGTAAATTAATAACATCAAACTTTACCTTTCAAATAATTTTTTTTTACTATTGTCGTTATTATTTAAAAAAAGCTTTAAACTACCAAATTGACGGGGCGCGAATGTTTTTTACCACCTATAATATTAAGTTTCCTCTGAAAATTTCATTGGCAAGTAAATTCAGGCTCGGACGATGCGACAACAGGCCGCTGTTTTTGATTTCAGAAGTAAAACAGTAACCCATAGTTTATATATTGTATTCCATAATAGTTTTTCATTCCTTCATTATAATAATGATTGGACACTCTGCATGGGTAGAAGAATTGCGCGCCAACACCGAGCAGTGAGAAATTTGAAAAGAGATAAACTATTTGAAATGCACGCTTCTTGTTGCTTTTGCCTTAACTGGTAAAAAATCGCCTCTCTCTCTCCCCGCAAGTGCATTTGGTATATTACCTATTTCAAGTAAATATTAGGACGATTTTACGTAAAACGGACGTCGAATTTACCTATTTTAGTAATATTGACTTAACTTCATAGTAATAATTCCCAAATATGTCGACGAATTTACGTAATATCTACTCTCACTTTGGTCTTTCTCATGTAAATTCGAGGTAAATTTTACGTAATTTAGGTTAGGTGAATTAGATTAGCATACCTAAATTACGTCGAATCGACGTAAATTTAACCTAAAATGCTACGCCAAAATTCAACTTGTATAAACCTAGCTTTATTTACTTGCATTATACAGGGTGTCCCAGCTTATTCGAAGCGGTCTCTGTAGGCCAAACGATGGATTTTTTCCAAAAAATTTTTGCAAATTCAAGTACAGGATCACAATGGCCATAATTTAAAATTATTTTGGGGTATACAGAGTGTCCCATATGACAGTGGCATATCAAAGTTATGTTTTTTTAAATAGAATGCTCCTAGGTTATTGCATTTTTAGATTGTCTGAGAAGAGAAAATAAGATTGGCTTTTACAGTTGGTGTTTAAATTCAGAAGTTTTTGAGTTATAAACAAGTGAAAATCGTCATTTTTCAAGTTCAAGGCCCTGTACAACGAAAACGGTTCAAAATAGAGAAAAACGGCTTACATGTCCCTATTTTAACTTTTCATGTACTATCCTATGATGTGGATGAAATGTTTATACAGGGTGATAAAAAATTTGAAAAATTCTGAGATTTCTCCACGCGTCGCCAAATAAAAAAATCAAAGAAAGTACAAATGTTTCTATACCATAGGATAGTACATGAAAAGTTAAAATAGGGACATGTGAGCCGTTTTTCTCTATCTTTAGCCGTTTTCGTTGTACAGGGCCTTGAACTTGAAAAATGACGATTTTCACTTGTTTATAACTCAAAAACTTCTGAATTTAAACACCAACTGTAAAAGCCAATCTTATTTTCTCTTCTCAGACAATCTAAAAATGCAATAACATAGGAACATTCCATTTAAAAAAACATAACTTTGATATGCCACTCTCATATGGGACATCTGTATACTCCAAAATAATTTCAAATTTTTTTTTGAAAAAGTCCATCGTTTGTTCTACAGAGACCGCTTCGAATAAGCTGGGACACCCGGTATATTTTTGTTATCAAAAAGTTTTAAGGCTCTACTTCGTCAATAACTAGTCGAAATAATATATTTTTGTAGGATATTCATTATTCCTCAACACACGCCACTGACGCGAACTGCGATACC
The DNA here is from genome assembly GCA_910589415.1 of Malachius bipustulatus. Classification (NCBI taxonomy): domain Eukaryota; kingdom Metazoa; phylum Arthropoda; class Insecta; order Coleoptera; family Melyridae; genus Malachius; species Malachius bipustulatus. The sequence continues at coordinate 53,151,052 of OU342631.1, forward strand.
ACATATCTGGTTCCGACTTAGAAATTAGTGTACGAATCAAATCGTATTAAATGAAATTGTTTAGTTAGGATAAGTGTGGCATCACACCGGACAACACTCACTAGGCAAACTAAACACTTTGGTCCTTGGCCGCGAAACTTGCTTTCTGAAGAATTATTATCTCATACCTTGGCCGCTTTAAAAGGTGTCTCGGCGATAATAATCCTTTAGGGACGCGAAGTTGTAGTTATAGCATCTTTGGTATACAAATATAGATACTTTCGAGCCTAAATCCATCAAATAATCACAACTAGTGATGGATGTGCTGTGTACAAGTATATAGAACTTCTGAAACAGGGGACAATTTCAAAGACAGTAACGTTATTGCATCTCCTGGTATCCGTGGATGTGACGGGGAAGAAATTCCTTTACCTAATCATTAAGGATCGATTAGAGAAGTTGTCCTCTCTAATTAGTAATATCACAAATAACAGATTTTGCTGAGCCTCCATTTCTATGTCAAGATCAAGAATCAAAATGAATCTATCAATACTTCGTATTTCGAGGTACTTAGGTAATTTTCCTTATTAAGTTGCAATATAATATGTTATAAGTTATATTACTTAGATACACGTTCATTAATTATTTGGTACATTTAAGATTGCTAAGATAATTACATACGAGTTAAATATGTTTCTACATTGATTGTTTCTTCAAAGTGAATTTCATGTAATGTTATTAGTTATTAATCTAAAGCATTTATCCTCCTTTCTGCTATAAAATTGCGAACATATGAGACGCGGTACTTCATATCGTTGAATCCGCGTATCTATCCTCAAGATGGAAGATCCCGAAAATATTCCAGAAATTCCAGATATGGATGAACATGCATCTAAGATTAGAAAGACGGAAAATGACATCACAAAAGTTCAAAAAACAGAAGATGAAATTACCAATGAAGATATTGATAAAAGTTACTTCATATACAATCTGAAAACTTTGTATTATTTTGGAGTGCCAATTATACCATACAAGAAAGGGTTTATTTCTAGATGGATGTACAGATTATATACTGTTACTGTCATGACTCTATTTTTCTATGGATTTTGTGTAACAGAAATTGTCGGCATTTTCAGTGCCGATAATTCCACGTTGGCCATAGCTGTAGCGCATATTTTTCAGCACAATTTAGGTAAGTCTATAAGGTTGTCTACAAGCTAGGTGCTAGAACTCAAGCCCCCTTTTACATACTTATGTGAGTCGTCAAAGTCAGCACCAATAAGCCACAGCAGTCAACTGCTGGACTTGTTGGACTTCTCTGGACTTGTTCAGTATTTCCTTAATATGCTGGTAGAACCCATTTACCCATAATCATTTCATTATCGTCTAAATTATGTAAGTAGCTTTCCTGGGCATAGATTGGGTAGACTTACAACATAATCGCCGCATTCAGTTAAACGCATTTTTTATTGCTTATACAATAATTATTGTATAACGTGTTCCAGTTCATTTGAGTCGGTCCCTGTGGTTATATCCCTATTTCAACTTGTTTTGTTCCATTTTATGATGTAGATGAAATATTTGTAGAGTGGCAAAAAACTTGAGATTTCCCAGTAAGCCGGTTTTCTTTATTTTGAGCTGCTTTCGTTGTACCTACACTGCCTTGAACTGCGTTGAACCTACAAGTGAAAATTGCGATTTTCACCTATAACTCAAAAACTACTCAATCTAAACTCCAGCTGTAAATACCATTTTTTCTTCTCAGACAATCTAAAAATTCAACAACACAAGAGCATTTCATTCAAGAAAAACGTGACGTTTTTATTTCACTCCGGGACATAGTCCTGAATAATTTTAAATTATGGTCATTTTGGGCAGAGGCCGACTCCAATGACCTGGGACCTATGTTGGTGTACTTATGTGATTTTACACTTTAGAAGAGATGTTAGGTTAGGTTTTAGGAAATTCTAAAGTATCTCTATATGAGAAGAATCTAAAGTTAATGAATGTGCAAAAATAAGCGCAAAAATTTCTGTAGACATGAGTCGTTGGAGCTTTTGTTTTCGACTGGCAGATCAGAATAATTCGAAATTGTTTACAGTTATACTAATAATTTAAGTATATGAATAATTGATACTCAATGAAACATTCTTCAATTCAGTGGAGAAGATTTAGGTATACCTAAAATCTAAAATATACTAAAAAGTACCTTTTTTTTTAATATTTTCTACGCCACTGACTATAATGCAAAATACAATATAGTACTATCTACCAAATACTTATATTATATTTGGTAGATAGGTACCTACCTCGTGTTGCTTAGATGAGAAAAGTCATCCTCCGTTTTTGTTGTAGGACGCCACTGTTTTCATGATATTTCACAATTTAGGAACCCGTACAAGGTGAAAAATCATAAAAATCAATGCTAATGAGCATCTCCAGAAATTAATCATTTTTGTGATCGTTATTATTGAAGCGTTGTTGCATTACAAAAATAACGGTACGGGGTTCGTACATTGTGAAGTATCTTGAAAATAGTAAGTGCGTCCTACAACAAAAACGTAAGATCACTTTTCTCCTCCATACAAAACTTTCTACCAAATATATCATATATTTACATTAAAGTCAGTGGTGTAGAAATTAATTTAATTAAAAAGTAACAACACACATCGCAAAATCTTAGCCACTGGATTGAAGAATTTTTCATTGGAAGTATCAAATCATGTAATAATTCAATTTAGTACAACAACTACTGTCAAAAGTTTCAAGTTATTCTGATCAGCCAATTTTTAGATATTCAAAAAATATTAAATTTTTCGAAGATTTACACATTGTATCTCGGAAACTAGAGCTCCAAATGACCCCCATGTCTACAGGAAATTTTTCACCTATATTTTCGGATTTTCTACATTCCCTTCAAGTTTCTAACACGTTGTTCATTAGCACTCTGTCTGTGCTTAAATTATTTTCTAAATATATGCCCGTATTCACAAACGATAATTTCCTAAATAATTACGTAATTATTTAAATGAGTGAGATGGAGATATGCAGTTTTTTGCAATAGAATGAGATGGGGATAATTGATTACGTAATTATTTTGGAAATTATCGTTTGTGAATACGGGCGATAATCTGCCAAGGTCATATTAAATATCAGAATTGATGTCATATCTAAAATTTCGTAGGTGCAATGTGGAATCTCGGAATAGACATAATTAATATTATACAGGGTGATTCACAGTCGATAGTACCTAAGACTTTTACGGGAAACGAGTCATTGGATTTTTCTGAAAATAGTCTCTTGAATAATTGGCTCTGCTCTATTATCGATCTAAAATATTTTTTGGCATTGCGACGTTGCCGCTTATTTCTAAAAATTGCAACAACGTTGATATTTTAAATGAGATACCCTTTATATTATTGCATTTTTGGGTTCGCTATTGTTTTCCTTATTTTTCTATATGAACACTTCTATACATATTTTTAGCAGTTTTCGAGGAAATAAATAATTTCGTACTTTTTACTCAAAACATGGCTCCCATTAAATGTTTATTACTGCGGTGTTTTGATTTGTAGAAAGCTGAAATTTTTAATATAATTTGCCAATGTCATCTTTATTAGTTCTGCGCAAAGAAATTCGTTCTGCGTTATAAAAGGTCGTTCAAAAATTGTGCTGCATACGAAAATGATGAAAAGTGCGGTTTTTTAAATGGAGGGCCCTGTATATTTTATCAAATATTCCAGGAGACAATTAGAATTCCTTTCAAATGATGTAACACGTTCCTATTCCTAAATAGTAAGGTTTTTTTAACTAAACAGTAACAAAATTATTTCATTCCTCGAAAACTGCTAAAAATAAGTATATGAGTGTTTATACAAAAATAACCCGGAAACTATAGCGAACCCAAAAATGCAGGGTTAAAATATCAACGTTGTTGCAATTTTTCGAAATAAGCGCCAACGTCGCAATGTCGAATATATTTTAGATCGATAGAGCAGAGCCAATTATTCAAGTGACTAAATTTTCAGAAAAATCCAATGACTCGTTTCCCGTGAACGTCTAATAGGTACCATCGACTGTGAATCACATACATTAACAATTTTTCATTTAATTGGAAATACGAATAAAAAATTTCATTTCATTATAACTTGTTTTAATTCATAATAGGCTAAAAAAAATTAAAATCTAATATAATGAATATTTTATTGGAAAGTTGTACACAAATTACGAATCCAAATTAATGCAAAACTTGAGAAATTATAATATAATATTCAGAAACATACAATCAAATCCATAAATTAATATTTCTACGCAATTTGTATGCGCAGTCCTATAAACCCTTTTTAAGTAGGTAGGTAGATACTATTGTAATAGTCCGAATATGTAAATGAAATGCTGATAATAATAATAAATAATACTTACCTTATAATATTTCGAATAATATGTGATTTTGAAAATTAGAATAGGTCTGTGTACACCAGCATAATTTTTAGACAAAAGGACGAAGTTCATCAGGCTTCAAACAACTTCAGAATTTTGAGGTATATTCTGTTCTGCTTTCTTCTTTTCATTCTTATTCGCAAAGAATAAATATGCGAACGAAGTCAAACATTTCCATTTTCTTCAATCAACTTGCAGTATGGAATGTCAATGATTCTCATTCTCTTCCAAATACTGACAAACGCATAGTCAAAGCAGCTGTTTACTGTTTCGTCGTCTCAAAGATGCCGGGGGCGTGAAGAAGATGAGTGAAGCACGATCTGCCACAGGTCCGGTGGTACCCACCTCTGTCGCAGCCAGATCATTTACGACACAAATGCAGCGAAGTACTTCTTCGCCATTTCTCTGATCAGCTGTAGTAATTGAGGAATTCTTGAGGTCAGAGTTATTGACACAATTGACACTATCTCGAGCTTCTAGCCGTACCTTATGTTGCTTTGCCAGATTTGTGTCTGCGAGGCACCTTTCCCACATATCACACAATTCAATTTAAAAGCAAAACCGTTATCACTTCTGGAACGTAGATTTTTATTTTCTCTCGCTACTGGCAAGCCAAACCTGCTCTCTCTGGTTTAGAGTTTTCTGAAAACTATATAATCATTTCTACTGAATTATAATCTTTTTTCTATCAACAGGCTTCTACCGACAATAAAACAGTGCTCAGCGCCTTCTTATTCTATATAGATCTAGATCGTATATCGGTCATCAACGAAAAACAAAATCAACACGAACCATGCATGCATCAGTACTACAACGAAACAAAACAGTGTAAATACGAGAAAATGGCTCAATCGCACATTCGTTTGCTACAGATTGATAACCCTGAGAACATTTAGATTATTACACTAAAAATTTAAAAACGAAAGGCAAAGAGATATCTTTTTTCTTAGTTTGTTAGCATAGACAAATGCAATTATGTGTAAATGATTTGTATCGTATCACAGTAAGCACCAGCACTTTTCATTATACCCCACAAATGTTAACTTCCGCCTTCAAATATTATCAATTATTCCGTTAGGACTTGGATTACAATCACCATAGTGAAGTTATGCGCAGCGTGGACGAGTTTTCAGTACAAAGCTGACATACCTTGTGTAGTTGTATAATGGCGTAGGGCTGGGTCTTAATCGGACCTCAATTCATCCAGAATCTTCTTTAACTCCTGTTTATCTTTTAATTTTTTTTTCTTCGACTCAATTCTTGGTCTTCGAAAATTTTCTTTCTTCTTCATGTTCTTTTAATCTTTTCAATTCTTCTTCCTTTTCTTTCAACCTTTCAGTTCTTGATCTTCTAGGATTTTTCTTTCCTTATCTCCCCGCTTCATCACTTTACCAATTATAAAATGGGAGTAATAAAGTAACCTGAAAATATTTGTCTGTGAAATTTTAAATTTTACGTTTATTTTTTTTGAAATTTATGGGATAACAAAATAAGCGCGTGATCTAAATATTATTCTAATTACCTACCATCCTGTCTCATAATAAAAATTAGTATAAATCCACCAAATCTTCAATCTACTTTGTTTCGTATGCGTTTGTTCAAGCATCTGCAAAAATAACTCTCATTATTTATGGACGAAAACGTATCTGGGAATATATGGAGAGCTTCAGGAAAAACGAATGTGCACCAAGTATGGAAAGAGGAGGACCAATTGAATTTACATTGATCAAGAAAGCATCAAAGTTTGCTAAAGTTTTCGTAAGTTTGCCAAAAATGTTCAGTCTTTACAAGAACTAGAATATTAATATTCTAGGCCACGAAAAGTCAATGCCTGTATGCTACCCTATTATTATGCCTAGCTGTTCATGTAATCAAGAACTCTTTTGCACCTACGCTTGTCTTCAACGAAGAAACGAATTTAACGGAATATAAAACCTTCAGAAGACTACCTTTGGATTCCTTCTTTCCTCTGGAAGTGGAGCACAGTTTATTCAACTATATTGTAGGTTTCTGTCATCAATATGGTTCTATGACAATTTTGAGTGTGTATATAAGCTCAGGTAAGTTTAAGGGACTCTATAATAAAAAAAAAATAACCCTAAAGGTGTTTTTGTACAACTGCCATTAAAAGTCATACTTTTAACAACAGCTGACAGTGTTAAAAGTGATTGTTTACATGGAAGCGTGTTAAAAATACTTTTAACATTAGTGTTAAAAATATTTTTAACACTAGTGTTAAAAGTAATTCTATCTACTTTCTCTGTACTTACATTCTCTTAACTACATTTTCTCATGATGAAGTCAGACAAAATTATAAGTGATAAGATTTTTCATATTCTCTCTATTACTGGCAAACATCAAAAACCATTGTATGATATTCGTCTTAAAAGTGATTTTATTTTTTCGTGAAATTTGTTCAATTCGCTCCGCTACGCTTCGCTCATTTCACAAACCTTTTCACTCAAAAATAAAACTTCACTTTTAACACTAATATCATAAATAGCTATTACAGACCAATTTAACACTCCCGCCGTAACACTGCTGCGTAATTATGCAGCGGAAATGCATGAACAGAAATTCGCGCTTTTCGATTTATGTATTTCCGAAAATACAGTTGTGTCCTGCGATGAGATCATTTCGCAATCGCTCCCGCCTCCCGCAGTTCCGCGTTGGTCTGTTAGCACCTTAACGCATAGTAAAACAAAAAAGCGTTATCCTTCTGGAATACAATAACAGATGATTCTATCTGCTGTAAAAGAATTAAACACTTGTCTTGAGAGAAAAAACATCAAATGTACATCGATCCTTACACGTAGATCACGAAAGAGCAGTAGTAAATTTTTCTGCCCACGATATTGTTACGGGTCTCACAATAATAAATCACCACCACTAAAGTCTGCAAATTCCTTTATTGACTAACACAAGTTATAACCTCTAAATCTAAATAATCAAACACAGCTGTTCTCTTGTCTCCACTCGAGAATACTACACCACTTGTCTATTCTTTATAATCCGCTATACTGTCACTACTGACTTCCTTACTATACTTCACTGCTCTGTGCCTCTGTGTATACTTCAGTTTTCACTAGTCGCTTCCAAGATACTACTACTGCACTTCCAGCCACACGCAGGTTCTTATATAGTCCTCTGACGCAACATCGAAACAGTAGGCACATTCTCGTAGACTGTAGAACTCACACTGGCAGTCGATGCGTCATTTCTGACATGTGACTGGAATTGTCGCGAACGTGTCATTGACTAACCCATATAAACCCAATAAACGTAAACATACAAAATGGTGAAACTGGAATTTCAAGAAACTAATAGAATTTTTCCAGAGTGGTCTCGTTATAATATGTTTATTTCATTTTTATACTTTTAGTATATTATGTATAGATATTATAACGAAGGTATTTGAGCCGGCGGTGGCTTCGCGGTTTAGCGTGAAGACTGTTAAACCGTTGGACTGTTTCGGACTGAGTTCGATTCTCAGTCTCGCTCTGGTTATCTACTTATGTCATCTTCATCTATTCTACTCTTTAATTGGTAAACTTGTGTTTGGCCGGGTACAATGAGCTAGTTCTCGAATCCCATACTTTACTGTATGGGTCGCTCTACTCCCATTACTGGAGTAGAGCGACTTATTTGTCTGTTTGACAGGATGTGTAGCATGTGTAGCATCTCGGTGGAGATCTTCCCCGCTTAAGGGGTTAATAACACATACTGCATCTTGAGACTATATCTAGGTATAATAAACTATTTCCGTAATATATGGCGAAAAGTCAGAAATACATGAGATTTGAAGAGAGGCAAGCCCGAACGTGTGTGGAGCGCTGCGCCGAATCCGTGGCTAGCACTTCGTTGCTCACTTCACCTGCTTTCGTACAAAAATATAAGCTCGTTTGAACTCGCGGGGATACCCTCCTTGAAATAATTCTTTCGTCACCTATTATTATTAGTACTTCTATGGTAGGTTCAAAGCCCTTGTACTGAAGCTTGCGCTTATTGTACCCCTTTGGATAATTATTATCTCATCGGTCCCGTCTAAAGTATTTCGTCAGTATGAGTCAAATGGGTGCTTCTTCTATTTCTTTTGGTTCTGCCATTTCGGTCCCAAATACTAGAAGTCTAGTTCCCTCTAGTGCTAAGCATTCACACATAGTTGGTATGGGGTTTCCTCCCCCTCCCCGCAACTCCTGCAATCTGGGTTATTTTTCACTCCTGTTATTAAAAGAGTTGTTTCATTAGTGGGCAGAGCCATGTTAGAAGTCCAATTGCCCGTCTCAGCTGGTGTTTACTCAGCTTTTTCAGTTCCATCATCTCTCTGCTCCCTCTTCCCTTTACCCACCTAGTCGTTTGAACAGCACCCCAGTTAGGTATATTAGGAATAAGGTCTGCATTGAAGTTGCTCTAGTTTCTTCCATAGGTTTTCTCCCGTGAGGAAAATTAGTTGTTGGCCTTTTGTGTCAGGTTTCCTGTCCACGAGGGTCCACGTTTCTGGTTTTTAATCCCGGGTTTTGAATGCCCAGTCTTTTTTTGAATTTTTTTCCTCTTGAGTCCCTAGTATCCACACTAGTGCTCTTATAGGTTTCGGAACGTCCTGGGTGCCGAGTTTCGCTCCTGACCAGAGTTCCATTTCCCTGACCACCCGCACCAGCCAGTCCTTTGTGGCCTGGTCAGCGCAGGAAGCCATGAGAAATCCCCCTCTAAGCTGCACTCCTGAGAACCTTGGTGCGGGTTCTCCTTCTTTCACGTTGTTCCGGTTTCTTGCTGGTCCCGGGTTTTGTTACACTGGGGTTCACCTTCAACCCTAGCTTTCTAGGTTCTCCAGTTTCCCCCTGGTTTTGTAGTTTCTATTGTTTTCTGTTTCCTGCGAGCGGCTCCTGAGAGTTTTTTGTGTCGGTCTTTCTTTTCAGAATCCCCTTCCCTTTTAGAATTAGGTGTGTCTTGGTCCATATGGTTCCCACGAGTAATAGAGCTATTTAAGAAATACCATACGCAGGGTTCCATACGTATGGTTGGCATTTATTTTCGAAGGTGTGCCACTTCTTCGAGGTTGAATCCAGAAGAAACTGATCTACTATTCAGCCACGCATCCTTTTAGTATGGGTTCCCGCCGTAGGATTTAGGGTTTTAAAGGTTGTCTCCTTTTGATGGTCCAGGCGGTAAAGCCTAGACCCCCGTATTCCCCTGTTCGCGAGATATGACCACGACAACAGAGTTTTACGGTCTTTCGGAGAGTCCACGTTCGGACGTTCTCCGGCATCGTTATAACCCCTGTGCAGACCTTCAGTCACGACAACTAGGTTGGGGGAAGATGGTTAGCGGCAGGGCTTTTTGAGCTGCCAGTTGGAGTTTTAAGTCCGACGAGCTCTATCACCGCTGCTAACCTTACTCACTATTGATCACTGTAAGGCCGTGCTCTATCCGCCACCTGGGAGGCACCTGATGGGTACCTCAACCACACAGGTTTGTCATCACCTAACAATCCTTCATCACAAAGTTTCTTGGGTTTTTGTTTCCGAGTATAATATATTGAATAATACATATAGACAGGTAGGAATAGGGTACCAATAACATGCAGCATACCTACACTGTTCCTTATTGAGCCCCAACACAGATGAAGTGATTCTCCTGGATGGCTACCAATATTGACAGTACCAAAAATGTAAATAAATTATTTATTTCTGATTCATTAAGGGCCGGTTGTTCGTACGTCAGTTAAAAATTTTGAGATAACTTTTGATTTTAAAATGCCCTGTATTATCAAACCATTGGTCTGATATTTCTGAAAATGAATTCTGCTCGCTTTAAGAAGAGTTAATTACTGATTAAAAATACAAGATCATTAATTATATTCGCCGTATTTTCAAAATTTGCAATTTAAAATCAGTAGTTATCTCAAAATTTTTAACTGACGTACGAACAACCGGCCCTTAAAGATTTAAGTAGTGAATAACTTAAGAGATACAGAAGGATATCGGCTTACTAACCAATGCAACAAATGTATAGTTTTGGTACTCATTGCCCTTTTATTCAACATCTGATTCATTGTTCTGTGCTGTGATGATGCAAATTCATGCACAATATAAAATACTAAAAAATTCTCTGAACACCTACATTGAGCGAGCCATAGAAGAATACAACAGAGAAGACGAGAGTGAAGATCACATGACATTAGATACAAACTTCGATTTTGAGTTGTACGATGCGCCGAAGAGTTTCAGACCTTATACATTGAAGATGATCAAGGAATGTGTGCAACATCATAACAGGATTATATTGATGAGCGAGGAAGCTGAAGACATCTTTAGATATATCACGTTTGTGCAAATTCTAGCAAGTCTCATGATTGTCTGTTTCACACTGTTGCAGATTTCTACGGTAAGAGTTTATAAATATTTAAATAGTCATAATGGGCCAATTAATGCACTTTATTTTGTGTATGAACTCACTACTTTAATGATCATTCTGATACTTTAATGATTATTCACAGAAAATTTCTATTTTTTACGTGAAAGTGTTACATGAATAGTTGTCCTGTAGGTAAAAGACAATTCTATTACAGAGTTCGATTCAGTTCGGCTCCTGGCCTTCGGGCCGGGAATATATTATAGTTTTTGTATTTCCTTTTCCATACAGGGGTCACTTTTGTCCGTGATTACTATGTGGTCCCATTCTTTGTCAAGATTCAGGGGTGATCCTTTTATTATTTCTGCGACTGTGAACATATCTTTGGTCATGTCTTATCTACCACTTCTAGGCGTCCAGTTTCGCGTGCCATGCGTGCTCTTCCTAAAATGATCTCCTTTTCTCCGAGATCTGTCTCTGTTATCTGGGTGGTGGCATCTTTTGTGTTATCCTTCCCTTTTTTTTGCGTTTCCCTTCTCTGCCGTTTCCAGCTGTTCCTTCAGCTGGTAATTTTCTTTTCTGTATTCATTTCGGATCTCTACCAGTTTCTTTTCCTTCGTTTCTTTGGCTCTTACCCATTCTTTTTAAGTCGAAGACTTTTTTCCTTGTTTTCTCTGGCTCTATATTAATTTCTTCTATATATTTGTATACTTGTTCATCTTTCTTTCCGGTTTCTCCAGATAAATACAGAAGGTCTTTACTCCACCTTTTTATTTCATTATGCACATTATGTGTCTCCTCGCAGAACTTGGCCAGAGCGTTTATTTTCTCTTGCATATTTCTCCTGTATTTTCCAAGCGTACCCCGGTTTTTGGTGAGGTTTTTTCTACTCTCTTAGCTTTCAGCAATTTCACGCGCTATCTCCGTGAATTTTTGGCGAATCTTCTCCTCCCATTTACCCTCTTTTGGTTTCAGTTTGGTAGCCGCTGCTGCAGCATTTCGCCTGTTACTTTCCAGGTCGCATACAGAACTATTTCCTATATCCTCATCCGCCCATTTCTCTTCCCCTGGTGTATGGAAGGTTTCTGTGAGGCCTCTTCCGGGCGTTGGTGTTACTGGGGTTTTCGGCGAGGTCCTTTTTAAAAGGCTCGACTCCCTCCTTGGAAAGGTCACCTCTCCCCCACCGATCCTCCTATGCGTAGCTAGCTGACTGTTTTGAGGTGTCTGGTATTCATTTGCATCTTCTTCATTTCTCCTCTCTTTAGGTGGCATATTTCCCCCCCCCCAGAATCCGCGGGGCAGCTCGACTGTTGGTCGAGGGAGGATTCAGTGCTATTGGCACTACCTCCCTGGGGTAATTCCGTTTTAATATACGACATTTTGAACTTCAGATATGCATTGCCAGTGCCAGGTGAGGATTTCAAGAAAAGTAGAAATTGAGTGGTGAAAAAACAGTTTGACCAAGGTAGGCCGACAGGAAAGAGTAAGAGTAAAGAGAAACCCACCCCAAGGCTAGTTGAAGGCAAGTGGGTATCAGCAGGGTACCCCGGGCTTGACAGGCCCGTATTCGACAGATGTGAATCCATGAGGGTTGATTAACCATCAGGTTTTCTCCTGGGTACCATGATCCACGGGCGTTTATTCGGTGTACTCTTGTACCTTATTCAACGCCTGTCCGGCTCTCGTGGGGGCGTGCTGCTCGGACAGGCCCCGGAGAAGCTGGAGACACCCTATGAGCCATTGGGACGCGCCGTGTCGGATGGTTGCCACTCCACCTCCGGGATGCTCCTCGGTAGCTTTGAGGCGCATCGCTTCCGACCACCACCGAGGGAATACTCCGAAGCACGGAGGACACTATGGCTATGGGTAAGTCCATGGTGATGTGACAAAAATAATATAATTGCTATATTGAAACTATTAATGCCACTTGTGGAACAGTCTGCTCCGATTGTTACGTTTACATTTTAGTTGTTCTGGTTCCACTGCGCGTTATGTGTAGGTAATTCCGTAAGTAAGTCGGTATTTTTAGTTCTAAAAGTGACAAGCGATGAATTATATCGTAGATGTCGCTTTGGTTGCTATTTTACAGCATATGCCGCATGATGCAGAGTTAAATGCTTTCATCCTACATTATCAGGCTTGCTTAATTTCAATGATTTTAGTAGTATGTATACAAGAAGATTCCAAACCAACATTTCCAGGAACCATGCATAAAATCTAACCCTTCTTGTATTTTCATGGTATCTCTCGTTATTTCGTAACAGTTATGTGAAACGTGTATTTCTATTTAAGAACGGGATCAGCCAGGACTAGTATGAGAAAATAACCATCTGGCACACCACAGTAAAATCACAAAAAAATAGTAGGTACGTGGCGCAGGTTACGTGTGGGCAATAAACCAACACAACACATATACTGGAACCCATCATATGTACCATGACCATGGCAAGTTAATGTTGGAAGAGCCATCCCCAAACCTCGCCAATGAGATACTGCTCCCGAGCAGAATACAGATCAGGACAGTGGTGGGACTTCTCACAGGACACTCCATCTGGGGCAACACCTGCATAAGATCTACAGAGAAGAGCCACTATGCAAACTTTGCATTAAGGAAGACGAATCAGCTTTTCATGTATTTTCGAGTGTAAACGTGGTTCGCTGTTTCGAACGCCCTGTATAATATCCTGCAATGGTGACTTCGCAATTAATAAGAACTCCTATTGTTTCGACTTTGAAGTCATAAAATGTAAAATCAAACGAGAACTAAATAAATATTCATTCTAACAAAGGCAACCGATTTACCGTAGACGAAGGTTTCACACTCGCAATCTAGTTAAAGCGATAACGAAATTCTTCAAATAAGAACATGGACACAGATAGAGGAGTGCGCAGCACATCATTCCCGGGGTAACACAAGTGTTGATTGGAAAAGAACGGTGTTGCACACCAAAGAGCGCAGAGGCCGACTGAACAGGGAACAAACGTCGATAAGGAATTAAACAGAGTAGAATAGCGAGTTGGTCCACTGTAGGATGAAAATATAATATAATAAGTTAGTTCGTGTGTGGTTTTCTTAGGAACGACTCCACGTCGACTCTAGCTCCGCAGCTTAATTTTGATATTTCGTCCCAAGTCTCCGAGTTGTAATAATAATTTGGCGTTCTTTAATCCAATATTTGATCCAATTCCAAGTTTTATATCAAAGTTAAATCATTATTAAACGCCCTAAACCCCGTTTCACCGTCACGAGGTTCTCGTCATTCTTTTACACCCTCCATAAAGAGCTCAAATAAAATAAGGTCCCCGTATACTAGTTGTCTGGCATTGTGATTGTGCTCGGCGGCAACGCCACCTGTTCCAGGCTCTGCCGGCCAGGCCTCACTAGTCCATCGCTTTGAAATCAGCGAGACTGGATGGAGATCCAGTGGCGTTTCTCGTATTACTGAGATTAACCCCAAATTTCAATTTTTGCTTTCATTATTTATAGGACAACTCACTGGCTAATTTTCCCGAATTAAATTCATTGCGATTGGTTATATTACTCCGCTAACTCCTCCACTAGTTTGCGGCGCTGATGTGCGCGTTGTTCTGGGGTCTTGGAGTTCACAAGTGCTGCCAAGTACGCAATGGAGTATACTCCAACTGCGATGCTGCGGTGCGCGTTGAGCTGAAATAAGGATTGCGCTGTACTTTGCCTTCCCCAAAACTCTTCTATTGAACATCACTCACAGAATTTGAAATTATTGGAGCCCAATATACCTAAGCCTGACCTACTCACGTAGAATCTCTGCAATCTAGCGAGTCGAATCAACTCCCTCCTCATCTTATTACCACTATCCTGAAATGGATCGCACCTAGGTAGGATGATAAGGAAATTATTTCCATCTCCCTCGTTAATAAACCCAAACCGAGAAAGCAAACAGTACAAGAATAGGTACGTAAATACCTAAAGGTAAAATTGTTAGGAAATTAAAACGCAACTACGCGCCCTAAAATCCAATGAAATATTGAAGTCAGCAAATTAGATATTCATAAAAGAGAAATCGCTCTCGCCCTAGTAACATTCCAGCACTTTTAAACATCGAAAGGAGTCGCAAAGCGATGAGAGAAGCGGACCTGATGTTGGTGGATGTATTATGAGACACCCTCGGATCGAGTGAAATAATAAACGACCTAGATACGGACCGGGTGGAAGATTTGTGAAATCATGAATTAGACGATAACCCCTTGCAAAGACTAGTAAGTCGCTAGGTATTCCACCCACGATAATGAAAACTTAACCAATCAATAAAGCAAAGGAATAAACGACGGTAGCCAAAAATGCATCGCGATCCCTAGACAGCAAGCAGGTGAAAACACGAAATGAAAGTTAAAGCCGGTGTAATTATAAAAGCTACGCACAATGGAAAGGTACAGAACGCGTCGGCCGATTTTAAGGAAAATTTAGGTAGTTGAAGTTCAGGATTATTCAGTAAGGTAGTCGCGAGGTTAACTTGCTAAATCTCACGATATGGGAGATATGATAAGAAACAGACACAAGAAATCAGGGTGCCAATAAGTTACATTGTTGCTTGTCGTGTTTAGAAAGCGGGCCACTGCTTCTATAAAAGCAGACGTCTTATCGCAGCTCACACAGATTGAGATCAGCTTTCGAGCAGGTCAAATCTGACTTCCTAACCCATTTGACGGTACCTAGAGATGGCTTTAGCGGACTCCAGGTCACCCAATCCTTATCTAAACTCTATAATTTGACCAGAGATGGCCTAGCGGACTCCGGTTGAATTTCCTTTATCTACCTTAGAAAAATTCCAGTTGAAAACCCAAAAAGGGCAAATATCGTTTCACACAAATTTCAACTCACAATTCTAAATTTCCTTAACATCATCTACTCGGAGATGGCGATAGCGGATTCTGAGTAGATTTCCTCCATATATCCTGGAAAATTCCCGTGGAAATCAAATTAATTTACATCTCGAACTCAATAATCGCATTTGGCAAATTCTCTTCGAGCCAATTGACTAGTAGACGTCAAAGCGCACATTCTGAGGGAATTTCCTTCATAAATTAGGGAAAATCCATTGAGAAAATAGTCAAGGGAGATCTCTCTTCGAAACAAAATCCACCAAAATAAATAATTAAACCGATCCGCAACATTCACCTATGCAGGTCCCATTTTAAATCAGGCAAAACAATTAGTAAGGAAACAGACGGCAGCACCAATAATATTAGGTACCTCCTTCATCACGGTATAGGAAATCGAGAAAGAGCTAGGAGGAAAGTAGGAAAATCAAACCCAGGTCAGAAATTAATAACCTGTGAATAAATAAAACGGCCCATGATTAGAAATAAACCAATCATCCGGTTTCTCAAAGAGTCCGAGTTTATTTAGTGCAGATGAAGCATCAAACGAATATTAGGCACGAACAATGTCCCTTTAAATTATACGATATTAGAAAGTGAGAGGAATGCCTTCGCTATTGTATATCACCATGAATGAAGATCAAACTTCCTGCCAGAGCATAGCACCCCCTCCCCCCCCCCGCCGATATAGAATAGAACAGGTCCAGAGAAGCAAGGCAGCGTTGTCAGATGTAGCACCTGCTACTCGCATACATTATCAGGAAATACCAGTTCCTTTACAACACCCGATTAGGATTTATAATAGGTACTCGATTACCACACGTTGGGGGAGGGATTCATCTGGATGTCCAGATGAAGACCTCGGGTAGTCGGTAAAAGAGCATGACTCTTTAAAGTGGAAATCGTAGAACGCAACGGGACATAAAAGCACCCTCAGTCGTAGATTAGAGCAGGCCAAATCGAAGCAGAGCTGTCAGGTGTAATACCCGCTCTCAAATGATAGGGAAAACAACAAACGAATAAAATTCGGATTATCGATCACAATTCAGCAAGTAGGAATTCAAAGCAACCAAAAACAAATTAGTTCCGAGTATGTGAAAAGCCAATCAAAATCAATCAAAAACAAAAACTCCTTCAGCACATCATACGAATGTCAACTCCAATCAAAATTTAAAAACACTCCGCAGAAAATTGCTATAAAATGTTATTGCCAGTCTGGACTGAGTTATATGCTTTCTAAACAGGTGTTAGGGGTAAAAACCTTGGACCACGGTGAAATCGATGGTTGGTCTCGATTATAAAACCCATCGGCTCCGATATAGGTATTCATAAAAATTCCAGCATTCAATTATTACCCAGGCAAGCCCACGAGAACCCTGAGGAATAATTATAAAATAGCGGCCTAGTTTGGTCAGTTGGTCATCACATTTAACATAGCACAAGAAACTGCGAATTGCAGAGAACGTCGTATTCGAAATGATAAGGTATATTGACTCATCGCCTTACGAGGCCAGGTAGAACAAAATGGTATCCGCAGGGCAATTAGGTATTGACGGTCCAAAAGAGGCCATATAAAGGTAGCTCAGTGAGGCAAAACGACGACACAACAAATAAACGAAATGAGTTAAAACAACTATCATGAGTATTACGTCAATTCAGGAAAACCCAGCTTTCACAATTGAAAAAGCAATTGGAAAGACATTCGTATAATGTTTAAAGAGGAGGTAGCAATCAAAACAAACATGGCAACACTGCTCTCGATATCCAAGCCAAGCTGGCAACTCGACAAACAGACAGACATTTCCGCCATATCCCGGATAGTCTGTAACCAAAGTGGTTGTATTCTTTAATTAATTCGAGCAGTTGCTTGAGATGAAATCAAAGAAACCAGAAAAAGGAAATTAGGCAAAGAAAATCGTTGAATAGGTAAACAGATAGACATTTCCGCCATATCCCGGATAGTCTGTAACCAAAGTGGTTGTATTCTTTAATTAATTCGAGCCGTTGCTTGAAATGAAATCAAAGAAATGAAACAAAAACAAAACGAAATAATAAGAAAGCACAGGTGTGCAAAAGAGTGGTTTCTGAAATAGATAGAAGTGTGAAAGATATATGAAATATATCTATCTTCGTTTTCCACGTTTTTATACTCTCTATGCAAAATCACAGCCCCTCTCGCCCTTCACAATTTTACGCTCTTGAAAACGAATTCTCTCGCTCATCATTCGCTTTTAGACATCTGATAGGAAGCCAACACTTGACAGCAAGTCTCAGTTAATTTCCCCGCTTTTCCGAAAGAAATCCCAATCAACCGAGATACAATGAGTCATAGTAGGTTCTTTTGCGCATCCGTTTCGGCCATAGTAATCCTGGCATACCTCAATCAACGAGCAGGGGTAACAACGGTAAACACAACGAGAAAAACACAGCGGTCCTATTAGGGGGAAACCCAGGGGAAATAGACGATCACACAGTTGCTTTTGGCCACAGAGCAACAGGCCAGGGGTCGCTACGTTACAATCCCTATCAAACCACAACAAGAGATAAGGAGGTATTAAATAGGTATCTCACTAAATTGAGGAGATATAACGGGATAACACAGCAAATTTTTGGTCAATTATTCGAGTACTCTGTACATATATTACATCAACGTTTCGACATTGTACATGTCTTCATCACGATGTTAAAATGATATTACAGCTATTTTAAATTATCTTAAAAATTAGCTATGTCATATCTTTCCAAACATGAGAGGATTTTTTAAATTACCATTTTTTTTATTGAAAAGGCACATGCACTGCAGGGAAATCCCTATGACGTTCTAGGAGCTTGAGCGGAGATATCGATTCACATTCCCTTTGAATGTTGTATTCCTCAGGAAACATTTCGCTTCGAATGCTATTCCAAAGGGAATGCGGGTTTGTCCATGAATGAAGTCTGAAATAAGGTGATGGTGCGAGGTGTAACGAGCTATGAACCTCATATGGATGAGCTACTGCGGCTCGACGTGTATTTCTGCCCGGCCTCGTTCTATTGTGAATACTTTACATGAAAATATCTGTACAACAGGCTCAGGTCAGCTACTTTTCTTCGATGGTCAAGACTATCTAAATGTTTTGTCAAATCTGGGTCGCCGATCAAGTGGATGGCTCTTTTATGAATGGAGTCAAATAATCTCAGCATATGTTCAGGAGCTGAGCTCCAAAAATGTGAGCAGTACTCCAAGGATAGTCGTATTTGAGCCTTGTATAAAAGAAGAAGGTGTTCACGCGTATAAAGTTTCTATAAAGTGAGGAACAGTGTTTTTGAGAAGCGCTCTTCGACAAACCTGCAACATGATCAAGCAAATGAAGAGATGACGATGGAAGAAGAGAGTGTTTCGCCATTACCATCTCTGGTTCCACAACGTTGACTTTTTTGGAAAAGATGACCGACTGTGTCTTCCCAGCATTAAACTGCTGATTTCTATCGCCCCAAGCTAGATTCTCTTGTAGACATTTGTTAAGTATTGAGACTGCTCTCTGCGAAAATGTGCGTCAATGGCCGAATTTCGCGCATCTAAAGTATAAGAAGATATAAGTGTACTGTCGTCGGCAAAACTGTATATTGGGTTTTTTGTTGTTTCAAGTAGATCGTTATTATACATAAGAGAGTCGGAGATAAAATGGATCCCTGAGATACACCGGCATTGACAGAAAAAGTCTCTGAAAGAACTCCATCGAAGGCCATCCGCAAGGAGTGACCTCCGAGTAACTCGCCAGCCACAAATATAACTTCTCAGGCATGTTATAAGCCTACAGTTTTGCCAACAATCCCCCATGCCAGACACGATCGAAAGCCCTAGAGATATCTAGCCCAACCACTCGGCATTCCCCTTGATGTTCGACTGTGCTGTTCCATAGTTCTGTTACGTAGGTGAGGAAGTCTCCAGTAGATCTCTGTTTGTTTGTTTGGTATGGTATTTTTGCCTATCTAGGGAATAGGCTAAACTCGCGCGCATTTCCAGCACGAAGGAAATATTCCCTTTTTATAAGACATGTTAACGAGTCTACAGAAAACAGGTCACAGCTCAGTCACTCAATTTTTAAGTACGATAACTGGTACGTCATCGGGACCAGAAGCTTTGTTATGGTCCAAGGCTAACATAATGCGCTTTATGTTGGAATACAATGTCTGACATTTTGAATTCTACGGAAGGGATAATTGACGGGGTTTTTCCTTAAAAATTGACGGAAGAGTATGAAGAAAATAATTGCGCCAACAATTTGGCCTTCTCAAAAGCCGAGAGAAAAGGCAAGTATACTCCACGATTAATAAATAAAGGAGTGAATGCAGGTCGTATGAGTATAAAGCACATAAAGTGCAATTACTAGCCTGTTAAAAGGGGTCGAAGTATTTCTCCATCGCCCTAACATTTGTCATACTGGCAGTGCCTGAAACTAAACTCTGAAAATCAAGAGAGCCATCTAAACAACAATAATAGAGCCACCAGAGTACAGTTGTTGTTCTTGGGTTCATTCTTGGGTTCTCTTAGCTCTTTGGGATCACCCGGCCAATTTCTTACGACGATCTAGACAAGGTACTTCGGGTTTCTCTAAGACAATCACAACGGGGAAAAATTTCCGGGAGTTGGGTTCTCGAATTGTCACAATCCAATAAGCCTATACAGACCACAAAACTATATTCCGTATTTAGCACCATAAAAAACAAATCGAACCCGAAGATGAATATCGTTATTTCAAAGACTTCATGGCCTTGCATGCAGGTACGTACAAGTCTCGGTTTGGTGTGTGGTGCAAGGAGAACAGCGCGACCTATTTGAGTTACCTTCTGATTACTCATAGCATCGCTAAAGACCGCAGATGTCCCAAGGAATCGTTAGCCAACTTGACGAATTATGAAGATAAAATCCGCCGTTAAGAAACACGCTACAAATTGAGCATATGGAAGGTGAATTAAGAAGAACTATTTACTAATGATTTACCAAAGAGAAGTTGCAAGAAAAACCTATACCCACCGAAATGTATGGCATGCCTTACCAGACTGATAGAATTGCTATAAGACGAGCATCCACTCCCGTGGTACCCGTCGAGTAGTGGATATCGCGTTGGTCCGCCAGCCGGTAGACCTTGGTTCGAATCTCACCAGCAGCCAACAAAATTATTTGTTGTACTTCTCGAACCAAGATCGGGATCCACCTTTCGGAAGGCAATCGCAAACCACCTCACAGTATCCTGCCTAGTAAAACCTCTCAATTAGTGCCGTTCGGACTTCGGCGATAAAAAGGGAGGTCCCATAATATGTTTGTGTGAACTAATAGCTCGCGCACCATCAGATACAATATGCGAGGGGTAGCCTACGCCCAATAATTATTGTGGGCATGGCACTGTAAGATGTAAACGATACCAAAACTGATCTGCGTTAGTGTAGCCCTTTTCTCTGCTCGCTTGATTTAAAATTTCGAATAAATATGCCAAAAGAAAAATGCACGAGCAGAGGATGCTATTCCCTCTGGCTCCGTTCAGGTACTTTCAAATTTATTTGAACCCAAAGCAGAACAGAGGGTGTTAAGGATCTTAAAATGAAGTTACAAATTTTTTAGTGATCGCCTAGATTAATTTTGTCTCTAAAAAGTTTCCAAAAAGTTTCCAAAAAGCTTGACCTGCCCTACGTTGTGAATATTTAAATTACAGGTCACACAAACACTAAAATAAAAGACACACTAATAATTAACAATTTATTGGAATGCTCCAATTAAACAAAATTAAATTTCCAGGAATTGATAGTAGTGTATCGTGAGATTATTTACTTAAAATTCGGATTTTTCACTTATCAACTAAACATTATACATAATATCAAAGATTAGACAAAGTCATTATTCAAAAAGTTTGTAAAAAGTTCATTAATAAAAAAGTCGATTTAAAAAATAATTGGTCTATAAATGACTACCATACCACCTTCAATAGGCATTTACTAAAATTTGCACACCTAACCTTACTTAATTTGGCCAAATAATAACTTTACTAAATTAAAAATTTACCTTAATAAAAAAAATAATGAAACATTATACCAGCTTCAATAATTAAGTTTAGCAATATACAAAAATTGTAATATCGATTAGATATTCTCAAACTCATTTACAGGTAACAAAGTTCCAAATTAAATCACTCCAATAACCTCATTTGGTTGATGTGTTTCTCATTTTAGAGAACATAAATGAATTACAAAATAAATCTGATAAGGTACCTTGCAGTCCAACTCGTACTTCAAGTTGAAAAGCAAGTGAAACGGGAAACTCCAAAAGTAGGATGGAAAACCACGCTTCCTCCTTCCATCGTTGATAATGTCCGACCACCATCATCGGTCTAGACTATAAAAAAAAAAGATGATGGCTCCGCTTTATCCAAGGAACGCCATTCCTGCAGACTGCTCACATCAGCAAAACTCTTGAGTAAATGATGATCCCATACCAGAAACTACAATCGGGACATTCCGAAACGAAAACGGAAGACAAAAGTCAAAACCAAAAGGAAAACAAACAGTAGAACAAAACCGTAGGAGCCCTGAAATCAAATTAAATAATCACTATCTGAAATTTTACCAAACGCCATCTTTTCTTATCGAAATGAATTATCTCATCCAAATCAGGCTTCTTCAATCCACTCCATGGTAATCAGCATCAGCAAACTCATCCTACTCTCATACTACTTAGGAACGACATAGAACATTAGCTTTGCTAAATAAAACTAAAACAACAACTTCATACCTGAGTTTTAAGCAACCACTACACGAAACAATAAATTAAATAACATCACTTCACTGAACCAAGTTTACTTCACTAGCATCTCAAAGGAAAAGAGAACGAAAAAGGATCAGACGTTCATCTCGTCGGTTCCGACCTTCTACCTCCCAATCATCACTTCGCCGAGTGGCAGGTGACAGACTCTGACTGACAGTCCCATCATTCGATCTCGCTACAATGACTCGGGATATAAAACCAGTGGAGAGTAGCATTCCAAAGGGACGCCATTTTCCTACGCCTTTTCTATTCGAAAATTCATTCGAAACAGATACGGAAAAGCGCACGCTACATTAGCAAATGGTTTGAATTGGCGACTTATCAGGAGCACGCTGGAGGTCCTGTTCCAGTCGACAGTTATTGACATCGTGAATGCTGTTTCAACCTAAGGGTCCCAGGAGAGAAAACTGTCCGACAGACAACGATATCAGCCTGCAGATATCGACATCGTGCGAAGTAGAGTATCTTTCGGGGCGGAAGGCTTTTAAGGAGGGAGCAGTGCAGCATTTTAACCGTGCATCAAGCAGGCCATCGAAGTACCAAGGCGGCGGGTCCGCTGCCGGCTCTGACTCACCACCGATTCGTAGGAGATAACGTGGCAATTTAAAGACTCAATAATGTGTTCTAAGAATAAATCAATTCACCCTAATATGATATCACATAATTCTAGATCGAAGGTCTAGAATATTTTTACCACCTGGGATCGCGTATATAAATGAGTTGCCTGAGAAGTCTTCAGCCTTAAAATATAATAATGTCGGTGTACAAAATAAATAATTACTGGAAATAAATTGTGTTATTGAATGTGCTTATAAATAAATACTACTATTTTATGTTAAATAAGTAAATAGCTTTAGCGAAGTGAAAATAAATAATTAGAATAATATAATTAGGGTAGTGTGTGAAAATTGTGAAAGTATTTCCTAAATAAATAATTGACTGTTTGAGTCTGGGATTACTTTATATATGAATCTTTAAACGTAAATCCGTTACAATATGCACATTAACCGTTTCACCGGGTTCTTTAATTTTTCAAAGTTTCATTAATTGGCTATTATGGTCCATTACATTCCATTGTTTTATGAATTACCTAGTACATTAATATCTGTATTGATTGACCTCAGCTAGAGTTGTTTGGATTCGCATTTCTGAGCTCGACCTTCTTTCTGGTGGTGATGATCTATCAGATCTACATCTACTGCTACACTGGTGATCAAGTGAGGGAAATTAGCGATATGCTAACATCCTATATCTATTCGACCAACTGGCTTGCAGTCGACAGAACCCAGAAAATATACTTACTGCTGATGATGATGCGGACTCAGAGACCTTTCAGATTCACTGCTGGAAAGTTCGTCTACTTATCAATGCCAACTTTCATGGCGGTAAGAAAATAAATACCTATAAATATTTTTCTTTAAAAGATGTTATATTTGCCGTGGCCAAATTTGTGTTGTTGAATATTAAAATAATAATCGCACTTTCGCAAAAACCGGGATCAGGTGGGGTACCTATGCGACGAGAAAGGCAGTAACAATAGTAATACAAGGAGTCAAGCTTGATTTAGAGTATTTAAGTAGAATGAAGGTAGGCCGGGACTTTGCTGATAAAACTTCCGGAATTGTGCTTCAAGATTACTGAATAATCGTAGGACAGATAGACAGAAGTATTCATGCAATTAATACACGTTGGTAGAATTTGGGTATCATCCTTAGATGCACAAATCGCCTACAAATACAAAATGACCTTCATAGAGCGCGCATGACATTCCAGGCAGCATAGTCACGTAATAATGACGTTATTTTTGGTCCCCAACGTCATATTATTACCAAAAAATTACGTGATTATTATCGTCATTTCTCTGACGTGATGTTTATGATGTCGCTCTAACATCATTTTTTGTCATTTTCAGACAAACTGACTATTTGAATCTGACTCTATAAGTTACCTTACTATAAATTATTTTTATATAAAGAGTCAATTTTAATGCCTTTTTGTACCTTTTGCTTCTACAAAATATCCCTATCAATTTCACATTGGACTTGGTAATTGCAAGTGTTGCAATGTCACGCTAGCAACCTAAACCAACCCAACCGGTATTCCTTTGTTATTTCCTTTGGGAGTGCAGTGCTGTCCACTACACTACCCTCTACCTCTACTCTCTAGTTGTTCTAGTTCTCGTTCAAGCGTGTAATGTTGTAACATCTCCGCTAACTATAAACAGTCTAATCAATAATTATTGATGCTACTGGCCTCCTTGTAACCAGACATAAAATAAATTTAATAAATATTAATTAGGAATCTTTATGAAGTCCATAATATTATATCAAATTAAGTATGTCCTTACTCCTTACGTCGTCTAAAAATCACGTCGACGTTCACGTCATCCTACCGTTCAAGAATCACGTCATCCTACCGTCATTTCCAAAGTCATATTGACGTTTGGGATGACCAAAAAATCACGTCTTAGCGACATGACTCTGCTGTCAGGATATTAGATTAATCAGAGGCCAGCATGTCTACGCATTATTACTACCGTAAAAACACATAATCGGTGCCAGCCCTGGAAACCATATAATATACTTGATCTGACTTCTTTGGATAAAAAGGACCCGCAAAATCCTTATGGAAATTGACTCCCGGTCAAATTTGTTGTACTGTGAGGATCGGTAGTTTTCGATGAGTAGATCAGCAGCCTCCATGAGCCCATGGACATAAGTTCACAAAACCTCATATCCTCAAGATAATAACCTCTGAAGATATTTAAGACAGTCATGCATGCTTTTATTTTTAAATGTTGCCCCCCTCCCTATGGATTCTGCGGGGTCTTTTATAACTAGGGTTCCCACATAAGGGGGGAATTCCAGAATGACGGATACCATAGCAGATCCGATTTTTGAAACGCGTTCGGATTTTATGAGTCCTAAAATACCTATCATTTGAAAAGTCAGTCACTGTAGATGAATAAGAAGTTTCCTTCAACATCTAGCAGTGAATTGTTACAAAACTCACTTTGACTTACATTGAAAAATCTGAACGTTGGCTTGCAAATAATATAAACACTTACATGACTCTGGTTAATATTAGTTCTGTAATGTATTTGTTCGATACTTAATGAATACTAATTCATATTCCTACACTCTTTTCCTCTGCTTCTTTATACTCTTATCTAACACTATTACTTTACATATCGATGTCGAGGTCTTAGGAAAGGATAGTTTACTGTTTACGTTTCAACAAGATAACATCTCGTCGTGCTTCTATGATGGGTTTATCAATATGCCTTGTTTATCAGATTGGAGGTAGCTTTAAAATACATAAGTTGTTATGCCATACCTCTATTAACTTTCATGAATATAAGTGTTAAAATGTGAAGATTTCTTGAATTAAATATGCCTTTGCTTTATCAAGCCCTTACAGCTCCTCTCGAAACTGAAGTTTTGAAATTGGCAGTGTCAAGAGCTTCTCGTAGCCACTTTAGGGTTGGTCCTCAATGATTCGTTTCCACTTCTGATTACTGCTATTGACATTCTCAGGAGGAACTTCTCTGGCTCTTCTCTCGATCACACAAATGTAGTGAATGGTGTCAGATCCAAGATTACTTCTCACACCGCAGTTGGACAAGTCCCAATTGTTAAAATGTTTTCCTTGCTGTTACTAGCTTGGTTCTCTTGTAACAGGTAAATGACCCATATGTGATGATGGGTCTCACTATGGTGTACATCCAGCACAGAACAGATAGGTTCACTCCATGTTCTGCCTGCCATTTTTCTACATACAATGAGTACTTTACTATTGTGACTTTACTTACTCTTTTATTCAAGTGCTGGTTCCACAGTAGTTTTTTTCTATAGTTTACTCCAAAAAATTTAACGTCTTCCTTCCATTCTAAATCAACTTCGCCTAAGCGAAGTCTTGATTTCTGGAAGCTTGACCTTCCTTTTGTTTTTGTAGGGTTTAGTCATACTTGCTGGCACCATTTTAGAGTTATTTTTAGCCCTGCTGTGTATGTCACAGAGTGTTCCTTCACATTTTGTCCTTTGCTATTATCAGCATACCCAATGCAGGTAATGCCGTTCTCGAAAAAGTAGTCTGAGGAGCTCCTCAACGCCCAGAGTCCACAGAAGGGGAGATAAAACTCCTCCTTGTGAACATCCTGTAGTTGTAGATATTTATCTAAATGGTGTTTTGCCCACATTGGTTTCAATGATTTACATAGACATGCATCATGGAATATTGTGTTGTCTATTCCTCTTTTAGCTAAGACTTTCTTGACAGCATTATGCTTTGTTTTTACACAATTATTATTATTCATTTTATTTTTTACACATCATTATGACACAATTTTATATTACCTCTTGAGTACAGCAAGCCTATCAACAACCAGAACCATTACAACAGCGTCCACACATATGCTGATGGCAGTGATGTTCTTGTTCTGGAATCTCACACTTATCCAACATCAGCCTCAAGAAACCTCCAAACCAATCTAAATAAAATTATTTTCTACTAGCAGATGGCAGATCTGTCTTGGAATAAAAAAAAAATATATATTCGAATGATTCCGTTTATTTCAGTCGAGGAATGATTTATTATTATGGAATTTGTGATTAAATAATAACAGCCTGTTAAAATTGTATGTTTATTAGTTTACATCACGGCAAATATTACTTCTTCAAACCGTTTTCAAGTAGGGTGTGTAACTACGTCAATAAGAATAGAACCTTTGTAAGATTAATAAAATATTATATCTATTGTGATTTCAGATTGTCAAAACCGGAGCATCATATTTCACTGTTTTGAACAGTATTAAGAAGTCATAACTTGTTATATTTAACTGCATGAAATACACACTAGGTACTTAATTATGTACTTAATTAGAAAATTAAATTATGCATCGATTATGTTGTTTCATTAAGCCCGGTCCAGACTTGGTATACAGGGTGTATTATAACGTCCGCATAATATGAGCATCACGCGATTCTACATCAAAAACAGGACAAAAAAGTCCTTAACAGTTTTTACTTGATGATTTTAAAATATGGACAATTTAATGTTCTTAAATTTTGCAACACTGGTGCTGGTATAAAAATTAAGATAGCTTAGCCGTGAAGTCATCTAACCGGTATGGTGTGCCGTTGCTTTGTAATCGAAAAAAAAGGTGCAACAAGACAAATGTCATGCTGCGACGTGTCAATGTTGCAATTTTTTTTCAAGATTTTTTATTTTGTCAATTTTTTATTCAACAATTAAAACGCGCAGTTGCAATATTGATTGGAACTCAGGAAATCAAATAATTCCTTTTGAATTTTGAAATGTTAATTAAAACCATTTTTACCAAAAAAAAATCCAAAAATTTGGATAATTTTGCTATTCTACTTCTTATACTTAAGAATTTTTTAATAATATTAAGCAATATTTTTGAGTATTAAAAAATTTCAAATTTAAACTACAATGGTCGATAACTTCATTATTTGAGGTCTAAGAGTTAAACAGTATTAAAACTTTATGTTCTGTTTTTGATGTAGAATCGCGTGGTGCTAATATTATGCGGACGTTATAATACACCCTGTATAACACTGCTATACAGAGTTGCTCATTAGTGCGTCAAAATAGCTTTTATACTAGAATTCTAAATAATAACAAAAAAACTCATATGCCGCTCCACCAAGTACGATTTGCCGGACTTTTTAAAAATATTTTTGTAATATACAAGGTGGTCTTTTTATAAAATCACATCATCAACTTTCTTATTTCAAATACAATGGTACATTTTTGTTTCAAGTTTTGGATTGAGATCTAATTTCTGATGAGTAACATATCATCTACTGATATGTTCCCTGTACCAACTCTCCCGGTTTATGCGCTATATTAATTTTTTCGGAAAAAAAATTCAAATGTAGCCGTCCGGAAAACTAATAAAATCAATATCGTTTTTCATTATTAAAAATTATCGCATCATGCACCAACAAGAAGACACATGAAGGTGTTTAAATATCTATCGGGAAGTTTAATTTTTTATGTATGTAAATGTAAATGTATGTAAATAAATAACAAAAATAATTAAAAATCATTTATATTCTCAGCTGAAATCCTTGTTTCTCCCATTAATTAGAGGGTTTGGCAAATTCCCAAGATAACCTAGGTATACACAGTTCACTTATTATTTACGAATTATGTTATGGTGTTGTATACGAATAATATGACAAAAGGCGGAATACTTTCACCCGAAAGAACCATGTCCACGTGTTTCGTCCATTCCTCCGAATTAAGTTTTTCATTATGATTATATTAATCTTGTCAAATGTCGCAGGTGTACATTTTGAAAGCTCTTCAAGCCATGCATTCCCTTACTTTATCCTTGGAGAGAAGCTGCGAATTTACGTGTTTGTTGTAGTAAGGTTTACAGTACCCCTATATGTCATTGCGGTCATTATATGTATACATTCGCGGCTCCTACAGTTTCACTATGGAACTTATATAGGGGTGGAGAACATACCTATAGTAACACCAGGAAGGTATTCATTTGCTGGGCAAATGAAAGGGAAAGCCACAAAACGGTGTAAAAAAATGGTTTTGAGAGTGCGGAGGGAGTGCGGTCCTGACAAGAGGCACCGATTAGATGCCGCGATCCCGGATAAAACCACTTCACCATAATTGCCAAGTATTCTATTCTGTGTTAGAGGCTCACAGAGGCGGACTGAGCGATATATCCGCTTTCATTACGTGTCCAGTCCGCACAGGGATTGATGCAATGATTTTCGGATTATAAATTCAAAATAAATGCAAAATTCAAAATAAAAATCGTGGTACTGTTATTTTCGAAGATTTTCCTTGCCCTGAAAGTGAAAAAAAAAAAATAGAAATTCGACCGTAGTGCCAAAGAGGCCTTAGTTGTGACCTTAATATTAGTTTGCCATGGCTGTTTTAACTTTCTTACCCACCCAGCACCCCTATTTCGCTCCTCGGTCCCGAAAAAATTGATGAAACTTAGGAGCCGCGGATGTATACAATTACCGTCATTTCAAATAGGTTGTATTGGAAATAGATTATTGCAAATCTTTTGGAAACATCAAATTTTCATAATTATTGCCTGTTTTCGGTTGTCTCTCAAAGATTTAATTTCAAATTTGTCCTGTCTAAAAATACTTCCTAATGAACGTTCTGAATACTATAAAAGACAGCATCAACAGCAATTTAGCAGGTACACATACTTAATTACTTACATCACAAATATTAAGTCATCTTCAGAATGACTTAACCCCTTAAGCGTCCGGGGTATTTCAGTGTGCGCGACCGGCTGGTGGCAGAGCGTATAAGTGCTCAAATCATTGGCGCGCGGAGAGATACGGAAAGCTTAAAAAAATTTAAATCTTTTCTTAACAGATTTTAATTATTTGTATATAATTGTATGATATTCATGCACAAACCCTTTTATTATACGTGTTATTTTCAATAAATAATATTTGTTCTACAGCAGTATAGTAACTTTTATGAGTAAATTAAAGAAATGAGTAAATAAAACAAATACCTAACATAAAAATATATAAAATGTTTGTGTGTAAGTAATATTATTTTACTGTGTGGGTATTTTATATTTTTTTCTACGTATTCGTGCTACACGAATAAAATACATACATAGGTTGGCAGTTATGCGGTATAAATTTTTATGGCCTGTATCCGATCCTAAAGTGAGAACAAAATATATTTTCATTTCTTACGCCACATTTTAGTTTTCTTTGTGTTTCAGTGACATCTCTTAGTAAATAGATAATTGTTACTTTAGTAGCTAGGTATTTGTAGTAAACTGCTACAAAACGCCGACAACTGCGACTCATCATCACAGTTTACTGTAAGATATCTTAGTTGACGCGCACGCCAATGAAACTGAAGAACTCTACCTAATATATTATTTTTCACCACTGAAGGTTGCATTTTTTGTAAATATTTCTTCACCACTAAATGTCAGTATGGGTACTGTAATACACTTCGGTGCCTTTTAGTCGAAATTCCCATCCATGTAGGTTTTATTTGGGGAAGGCACTATTGTGCACGTCGCCACCGCGGTGAGCGAAACCGTATGTGCACTATAGTGCCCATGCCCATCGCCAGTTAAGGGGTTAATGTTTGTTCCAGTCAGGATTTTCTGGATCTTAATCATTGAAATGCTTTCTTAATGCGGATTTCTTCATCCACCGATATTATTTTCGTCATTTTGCTCTTTTGAAATTTAAAATGTCAAAAAATTAATATTTATTTGTCCGTTTTAGAAAAATTGATCAGAGTAAAAAATTATCTTAGATCTCCTACTAAAACTTCAATTAGACAACAAAGGCTGTTATTCAGTTGAGACAGTTTGAGTGATTTGACAAATGTCAGTGTTTACTTAACCTTTAATACCCCGAACAGCTGACATTGTCAATAAAGATCTAGGGAATTTTCATTTTTGTAAACCTAAAAACAAAACTTCGTGGCCTACTAGTGTGTAAAGAATATGTGAAATGGTGTATACGTTGAAACGAAATTCTTCCTGAGCTGCAGGAGCGAGACACATGTCGCGTCTCGCTGTACTTACGTGGTCATATCATTCACCTGGTTCTGGTTGATTTACCTGATTCTGGTCTGGTTCTAGTTCTGTTCTGGTTCTGGTTCGAGATCGATGGAATTTGGTTGGGAAGACTTTTACACGAACTTCAATAAAACACGGAATTTCTCACGTAGCTCGATATATTCATTTGTTATAAGTCTGTGACTACAAATCATAATGATCTAATCAATATTGTATATAATTCAAACCCTACTTAAGAATTGGACTTCTAAGATTTGACTTGAACTGCTTGAACAATTTCTAATCAGTTTATCTTTTCTTCGAGCTACATGGAGGGGAGATGGATGGGTGCTGTACTAGGGAAAACCCCTCGAAAACCTAGTCCATCGTAAACTGTTACAATGCTAATTTACAGAGTGCTTCACGTAGCACGGAAGATGACTCATCGGCTGCTCATATGGCTGGTAGGTACTGCCCGAAAAAGATAGCTTGTATTGGAGCTAAATGAAGATCCCGGTTTTTATTAATTCAAATAATAATAAATCCGTTGGTATTTCGTCAGTCTAGTTATTTACACATCTAAAGAATAGACAGCTATTCTGCCGTCCTTACTTAAATCGTCCTATCTACATTTTTTTTTAATTTTCACCTAAATGTATATTATTGAATCTCGGTGTCAAGTTTACCTGGTTGACCAAGTTAGAATATCCTAACTGCTTTTAAAGTAGGTAAAATTCATCTAAATATATCATCCTATCTACAAAATGAATACATTTCCTACTTGGTAACATCCTATCTGACATTTGCTAAAGTAAATAATACTAACTGGGTTGTTTGATTCTTATGACTATGGACAAGATTGTTCAATGTAAGGACTTTGCTACATAAAAGCGTCCTATGTTACCAGGTGCTAAGTAAAATTGTCCTATCTCACATTTTTGTTGTAGATAGGATGATTTTACTAAGTTTATATCGAAGAATAAGTTGTTTATTTCAACAAATCTTTCTCACATTGGTTTTGCTAAGAAATAATTTACAGAACCTAACCTCAATTAACCTACAAAAATTGTGTATAAGTAGGTAGTAAGTGACCATGTGCTCCGTGTTTTGTTAGTATATTAAATCTAAATAATATAGAATATAATATAAAATTATTGATTATTTATTATAATAATTAGTGGTGTTCACAAGGAACTTATGTGTAGTGTAAGGAGTCAAGTGGTAAAAAAGGTAGGTAAATACCTACTTAGTCCATAAGTTAAGAACTCATTATTTTTGTATCAAAAATATGAATAACTAATTATTTATACCCAGATTTATGTCTAGTATTTCCCATTCTAATAAATTTCCTCGCTTATGATTTTAGGAAAATGGAATCTCGCGGTAAGAAAATGGTATCCTTAGCATTAAATAAAGTGTTGCAAGAAAAAATTGCTAAGTTCAAAAACAATAAGAAATCAAAGCAGAAAAGAGACAATGATGATCCCGATTATCTATACCGTTTAATGACAATTCCAGCACCACCAGCAGCCATCAGGGGGACGTTAGTGACTTTGAAAATTATTGCGAACAAGGGAACAACATTGCAAACGATATAAATACGCATGGCAATGAAAAGCTCATATTTCCTGTTGAACCCGAAAAAACAATGAAAATCATAATTTTATCAGATATATCATTGGGGTCAATTTCAAATAATTTCATGGTACACCGAAGAGAAAACAGCAATCAACAAACAATTTTTGAGGAAAATTCTTTGTGGGTGAAAAACTTATTATTAGATGTAGTAAACCAAGTTGTTGATATGTGTGAAAATTTAAAAGAAATAAGCATACCAAAAAAAAGAATCATTCACAAGAGAAAATTATTTGATGATTGTCTTGATGAAGACAAAAAACCAGAATTACAGGAAAAGAAAAAAATGAAATCCAGAAAATCAACCAGAGTGACTATTTTATCAGATATAACATTGCAAACAATTTCAGAAAATGTGATGGTACAAAGAGAAAACAATAATCAAGAAACATTTTTTGAAGAAAATGAAGTGTGGATAAAAAACATATTATTGAATATAGTAAATCAAGTTGCTGATATGCGTGAAATTTTAAAAACAAAAATGTATACTAAAAAAGGGGTGATTCGCAAACGAAAAGTATTTGATGCACCTCTTGCCGAAAGGAAAAAACAAAAATTAGAAAAGAAGATGAAAACACATACTGTTAAATTGCCATGCACAAAATGTGTAAAACAGTGCTCGAAAAAAATAGATGCTGAAAGGCAAGTAGAAATTAACTCTCAATTCTGGGTAATGAATAATACTGATCAAAGGACATTTTTATTTGGATGTATAAAAAAGTGTCAAAAAGGAAGAAAAACAACCCGAGGAAGTTCAAGGAGAGAATATTCTTTTAAATATTTTCTTAAAGATGTCAATGGCATAGAAATAGCCGTATGCAAAAAGTTTCTCCTCGCTACATTAGGATTTCATTCCTCTAATGACAGCCTTCTGAAATCTGTTCGAAATACTTCATCTACAGCTATATTACCGAGGATTGATAGACGCGGGCACCATCCTAATCCATCTAAAATTGATAGGTCCCTAATAGGGGAACATATTAAGTCTTTTCGTCCAGTTATATCACATTATAGGAGGGAGCATGCTCCAAATAAACTTTATCTGCCTGCAGATATATCTGCTACCCTTATGTATAAAGATTTTAAGAAAAAGAACGCGAATGTTAAAATATCTTACGAGCTGTATAGAAAACAAATTAGAGTAATGAATATCTCATTCGCTAGACTTGGAAATGAAGAATGTTTTGAATGTGAAAAATTCAATTTACACTCAAATACTTCTAGTCACCAAAAAAATAATTTGATTGAAGAATGCGAATCATGTATGTTATGGAAGAGACACAAGGAAAAATACGTTACTGCCAGGGAGTTATACCAAAGTGATGGGAAGCAAGTAGAACCTGATAAGTTGGTGGTATCTGGTGACTTACAAAAGGTATAATTATTTAATATACAATTGTTTTAAATAAATAGTTTATATTTGAATCTTTATCCTAGGTGATAATGCTACCACGGGCGGACATGTTTAAGGAGGTTATTTTCATTCCAAGGATA
Source organism: Malachius bipustulatus (assembly GCA_910589415.1). NCBI lineage: Eukaryota > Metazoa > Arthropoda > Insecta > Coleoptera > Melyridae > Malachius > Malachius bipustulatus. The sequence continues at coordinate 53,185,158 of OU342631.1, forward strand.
ATCGCCTTCAATGAGTCCTTTGTACCAGTTGGTCAATATACAAAGTTCATGAAACCTTTGGCAGTGGTTTGGCATGAAGCCATTCAAGGGCGGAAAAAAGAAGACTTGATCTCAACATTTAATGCTTTTTTCTTACAAAACAGGGACGTTCCTAATATTACGATTTGGTTGGACAATTGTGCAGCCCAAAACAAGAATTGGGCGTTATTCTGTTTTTTTATCTATGCCGTCAATTGTACAGAATTTGCCTTAAAAAATTTGGAAATCAAATACTTCCAGTCAGGACATACATTTATGTCGGCGGATTCGTTCCACCATCAGGTGGAACAATTGCTAAAAAAAATGCGGAAAGTTTTTGACTTTGATGATTTTAAAAGTGCAGTTAAGAATGCAAATTCGTCTAAAGTTGACGTTAAAGACATGACTATCAATGATTTTTATGACTGGAAAGATTTTACTTCTAAGTACAAAATTCAAAGGATTAATCCTAAGCCATATTTGCAAGATATGTCCCATTTACTCTTCAAGAAAGGAGAAAACGTTATGTGGTACAAAAACAACTTTCTTGACGATGAATTCGTCAAACTAAATTTTTTGACAGCTAAATATTTCAAGGATGGGGTGCCGAAACCAAATTCTAGAGAGATATGTAGAGGAATATCAGAAGCGAGAAAAAGTAGTCTGATCCTAAAACTGAGCTCAATTATTCCTGAAAACCGTCTCAAATTTTGGGAGCAGATTCCCATATGTGATGCTGATAACAATAATGATGATGACGAAGATCTGAATGTGGTGTTAGTTAACTTTTTTTTTTTATTTGTTTAAGAATTTGAACCGTTAAGTTTCTCACTAAGAAAACACTTCCGTTTTGTCGCTTTCATTACAAATTATCCCTTTTCATTTTCATATGTATATTTAGTGCATAAATAGTTGTAATGTATGTAATATGTTATTCTATTCATTAAACTTTTTTACACAACAAATCTTAATTAATTTGGTGTAGTTATTTTTCCTTTACTTACGGTTTTCCATCTTTTTATGTAATTTACTAAGACATAACATCCTATCTGCACTTTTTTATACATATTTCAGTTAAAAGTGAAATCACACCTTGTCATTCATCAATAATAAAACAATGTATATGCGCTGAGATGTCATGCAAAGTTTGAAAAATAAATATTAAAAGATGTGGACTGCATTTGACTTTATGTAAAAGTTGAATTATCTCAGTTTCAATGTTTTGTCTGTTAGGATGATTTGAGTAAGGACGGCAGTATTGTATTGTATTATTATAGTTCAATAACATTCCTCAGGAATTAGATCATCATTTCCGAGGGCTGCTGCGTATTAGCGTATCACACACACTTGTACCGTCGGTTTCGACATACATATTATGAAATGATCGTAAACTACAAAAAAAATCTCTGCCTCGAGATTTAAATTATTTATTATTGAAGGACTGGAAATTTTACACCAGCACCAGTTATTCATCATCTAGTCTTTAGGAAGTTATTCATCATCTACGGCGAGTATTATAACGGGTTAATGAACTTTTTAACGGGCTATTAAGTCCAAACGGGCTATTAAGCGTCTTATAAAGGTTTTGACAACTGAAATCGTTAACTTTTCTCATTAGGCTAATAGATCGTTAGGCTAATGGGCAGATTTCTTCATTAAGCGTCTTATAAAGGTATTTTTTATCATTTTTAGGTTAGAAGTAGCTCGTTAAGTCGGGGCAATAACTAATCACCAGAATTCTACCGATTAAGGGACTTAACGAAATGAAATGTCAAATGGATTGATATATTTTCATTCTAAATAAATACAATTTTGACTGAATCTAGTTTTTATTCAATAATCCACCAATTTAGAAAGCTTTTTTGAATGATTACTACTTATAGGTTTAATGAGAAAAATAATGAAACTTGAATTTTTCATTCTTATCAATAGCACTACCTTTATTATACCTATCTATTAATAGTATGTAGGTAGGTACCCCATAGCTTGATAAAACCACACACCCACCCATTTCATTGATGAAGTTTACTATAAGTAAGCCAAAATACCCATAAATAATGATTTCAATACTTACCTTACGTTTAGGTACTTCGTTATTACTCAAATTACACCTACCTACTTCTTGGTAAAAAAAGTTAGGAAGGTAATAAATGTGTTTCAAAAATAAATAAATAAAAAATAATTATCATTACTCCCGCAGGAGCCAATTCAAGTAGGTAATAACACAATCAGCCAATGTATTCTTAACTTCTTTTCTTTACTTTGCTACAGTACTATCTAAGTACTATTATTAAATAATAAAACCAGCTAAGATTAAACAACTTTATTATGTATTACAGATTGACATTACATTGAAATAAAATAATAAATAGGTATGAAATGGTGTTTTCAGAATGTCTGAGCTCTCATTCATTTCTCTCATCTTCTGACAAAGAGGAACAGCACCGGGTGAGTCTCAGAAGTCCTAGAGACAGGTGGTCTAGTCCTGTTGACACTTTCGAACTATTCACTCACATTTAAATTATTGTCTGTTCAGTTTTTAACACAATAATAACACAAAACACAACAGCAGCTTGCAGTTAGCGCGGGCTCATAGGTAGATATACGCACTGGCACTGACAACTAACCCAACTTATTATTTTTCACAGTGACAGAGACGCCTGGCCGACCGCGTGACGTGGAGTATTCAGTATTCTATTTTCTATTATTTCACCAGCATCGGAACCTTTCGGTCCGTAGCCTCTCGTAGGCACAGCCATTCGTTTGAATTCGGCCCAAAAGTTCATTAAATTTCTCATTAAATATGACGACTTCCGTCTTTAACTAATAGCCCGTTAGGACCTGGAATGTTTTGCTTTATAATACCCGATCGAAACTTAATTTTTCATTAAGACTAATAGCCCGTTTGTTAACGAGCTACTTAATGAGCCTTTATAATATTGTCTTTAGGAAATTATATTTTCCCGTGTCTACATAATTTTACAGCAACTAACAGTTTCATTTATTTAAATCTGGTTCGTTTGGACTTTTGTTTTAATGTATTTGATTAGTTATTTGTTTGTATTGATTACTTTACTCATTTATTGCCATAAATAATTGGTTCAGTGTATTTTATTTTATTTCTGTCTAAAAAGACATTAAAGGAAACTTATCCTCGTTTAATTTACAATTTGCAATCGGAGATTTCATTGATATGCTCCGTAACGAATTATTATGACACTTGATATTATTTATTGACGAGAGATTTTCCCATGGCTTTATTTATTGGATCTTGTTTGGAGGATCTTACAATCTAACTTAACCTAAGGGTGGTTTTGATGGTGCGCGCAGGATGAATAATGCTGTTTATATAGTTTATTTATAGAGCTGTAGCCCCTCGAGATCGGAATGTTACTTCGAAATCGGAATTATATAGTTTATTTATAGAGCCGTAACCCCTCGAGATCGGAATTTAGCGTCGAAATCGGAAAATTTATCCCTCGTCGGTGCCTGTGTCCGTCAAGTGTTAGTATACGTACAGTGTACGCAATTTAGAGCGGAAGTGGGAAACAGAGCTAGGTCCAGGTTTCTTCAACGTTCTGGGATAAACCCTCAGTGAGACGCTTTATCCTCCAGTCCATGTACCCCAATACACGACTGAAGAACAAACACGAATACTGGAACTTTATCCGATACAATCTTACTATATACCATGCCCGTGGGAATAGAGCACGTATATTCTAAGAAGGCCCTATGAGCAATTACTAGAAAAGTGTAGTTTATCGGCGACCATAAAATTTGTCTGGGGAAAATTATATGTAAAGAAGTATTTATTTTCCTTTGTCAGGAAGTTTGCAGGGTTTTGGCTTTTGATGAGATTTCTCTTCAGTGGAAGAGTTAGTATTTTTCCTGCTGTCAGGAAGTTGTAGGAATTGTGTTTTGGCTTTTGGGAGTAATTCATCGTTGTAGCGAAATTCGCCCTTTGTAGCGAACTTGGATTATAGCAAATTTGGAAGAGTTTTATCTTCAGACTGGGCGGCGTTCGCCCGTTGTAGAAAACTCATATGTCCGCGGAAAAGTCGGACACTGCCTTTCTCAAGGTCGTAGAAAGCCACCAAACTACGGAAAATGTTGCTCTGATGGTTTGTGATTTAGAGTACCAAGTCTGTTGTCTGCCCACTCACGACTTAGGTTAGTTTGCTTGCCAGCCAAAGGCAATAGTTAGGATGCCAGGCACTCCTGCTGTAAGGGAAGATTGTTAACTGTCGAGGGAACTGTATTACAAGATCAAATAAATTGTTGAACTATTTCGTGGACGTTTTACGTGAACAGTACTCTGGGTTTCCACATGAGGCGAAACATACTCTGCTCTACTACTCTACATGCTACATGCAATAAGCGCAACACACACTCCTTTGCCTACAAATTCATTCGTTTTCGCTTTTCCTTTCTTGGCGAAAACACCCAGACGAACTGCCAAGCAAAAAGCCCTTATCGAGAACTTTCCTTCATTTAAGGTGGTCCTCGAGCGCACACGAAGAATACTAGAAGCCATTTTTTTATTGTTGGGAAAACCGCTACGTGCATATTATTTTGTAGCTTGCTTTTCAAAGAATATTGTATTTAATTGTTTTGATAATTTATTTTGGTTTATTTTATTGGTGACTATTTAGTCAGATATATTTTTATTTGCAACTCTTTTAGTTAGCTTTTGGCAAAATAGTATTGTCAAATATAAAGGGTTGTCAAATATACATGTAGCCGTTGGCTATATCCCATATTGTTTTATGGTTAAATAGTTGAGTGCACTTGCACTAGCCATTTGGCAGATTTAATAGATGTGGTGGTGCACTATTCTTCATAGTGTGATAAATTATGGTCGTAGGTATTTATAAATAGTTGTTATTTTTGGTATTCGAGTGGAACCAGTTTGAAAAGCAAGATTATAATGTGTCACTTTGTAAATAATAATAATAATAATAATAATTTACACCTGAGCCAATCAATCTACGGATTTGAGAGAAGTTCCCAGTCAATGCTAACGTCCTAATTATTTTTATAGGTCACTACCTAAAATGTACATAAACGAGACGCACACACAAGCTTGGCCTTGAATATAATAATAATAATAATAATAAACCGAATCGTTTCCTAATGTCTTGCCGCATAAATACCATAATGATTGTAAATACACTTGACACAGAAATAAAATAATAATAAGACGGGAAGCTTAAGTGTCGACTTACCGGGAGCAAACTTCTCTAGGCAGCGCGGCTACTGGGGCTCCGTGAGCTTTCCACGTCGATGGGCACCCCTCGCACTCCCCCGGGCCGGGCCGCTGGGTGGCCCTAGCGGTCCGTTTTGCGACCCACCTCTTCCTAGGCATAGTTCTCGTGTTGTTGCTTCGATGTTCTCGCACGTCCCAGACGCGATATCTCCGCTCTTCAATCTCGATCTCCTCGCACCCAGAACCAACTTTCTACTCTCTACTCCGATCACCGCTACGCGAGACCCGAGAGTCCGGGGTTCCCGCTTTTGCCGTACGCGCAGAGTCGGTCATTCTTATTTTATAAACAACTATAAAAGTAGTTTTTCTATGTTTTAGCAGGTTGAAGTCTCCACATCCGTCCGCGTCGCATTCCGATTAGTATTATTACGACATCCCCCCCTAACTACGCACTTCTATCGGATATCATAATAAGATTCTCAGAGAGCATATTTATTTCCAGAGGGAACTATTTGGTCCGTCACAACGTATTAGCGTGCCGCTAATCTGGCAACCCACAACATGTCAGCGTGCCTACCTAGTCACTGCACTTAATTACCACATAAGCTAAAAATAAGGGGCAATCTTAATTAGGTCTAAAAAAAAACTAAGTAGTAGCTAACTTTTATTATTTACGTATTTAAATATTTATTTATAAGTATTTTTTGATACTCCATATTAAAATTCTTTATCACAGGCTCGTAACAACTTTTACAAATCACCTCAAAGTACAATAATTATTAGAAAACACTAATGACTTACTAAAATTTAATCAGGTATGCCGATTGCAGTGTAGTTTAGGAAACTTCATTAGTGAAGACATCAATGCAAATTATTGTCCGTATATCTGCAAAAATTAAGAAATTCTTAATAGTAAAGGCTGCTTGCAGATCATACCAGCAAAAGATTCATAAAAAGCTTAATGTAGACTTGATTTTCATTATTTTACAACAAAGATATATGTATAATATATTCTCTGTCAGTCCTCAAAAGCAAACATAGGATTTTAGCATTGTGCCTAACGTTTTTGCTGATTATTGCTCGCTAATTTAACTTACAGGAACGACAGTGACGTCAGAAGATTGACATTTCTGACACTTGTGTCACAAATGAACCTCAAGTACGGTGACTTATTTAAACCAATTTTCAGAAAAATTATTTTATTTGCCATTATGATGACTTGTGAGATGAGCGACAATATGTAAATTTTAGTTAAACTTAAACTTAAACTTCTATTATTTGAATGACATTTTTTAAGAATCCCCACCCATTTAAATATCTGCTACATCCTTAGCTTCCCTTTAATTGGAAATTAATATTGAATACTGACCTGACAAATTCTGAGTCAAGATGAGAGGTGAATCTTTTCTCTAACGGCACAGCTACGTACTTGGCCACAAGTGGATATTCTAGCAACTTGGTATTTCCCATAGAGATGGCCATGTGCAACACCAAGTATGCACAGAACAACAAATAGAAGATACTCAGCATCACCACCAGAGTCAGCACGTACCAGGGCAAGCTCAGGCCTCGTACCGTTTCCATCACAAAGAATGTATTGATCGCTATTACCACCACACTGAGAAGGATGGAAGCTACCTTGTTGCCCCTGAAATGAACAACCAATTATTACATTTTTCACACATTTTGAAAAGATACCAATTATTGCCGAAAAATTTAAAATTATTTTTTTAATTTACTTATTTGTTGATAAAATTTGCAGCGTGCCTTGCACGCTACGTTTTCTTTTTCAAAATTTTAATTCTCGATTTGGAATATTTTTATAAAGTTCAGAAGAGTTATGATTGACTGTACATTTTTGCTGGTGTAAGGGGCTGTATTAGGCAAAGATCGCGAACGAACATCTGGCGGTCGTTAAGAAATTCTTGCTTTTGTTATTTAAGTAAGACGTAGAAAACATGTCTGGTCGATTTTCTGTCCCGGTTCTGGGTTTTCAGAGTTTGAAAAGTATATCATCTTATGCGAATTAATTTTCCGCGTCTAACGAGACCACTCTCATCTGGCTACTCTAGATTTCCGATTAGTTATCCAGATAAAACCTAAAATATTATTTCTTTGGGTGTGGGTTAAAAAACAGGAAAAGATAGTTGAGGAAACCCATAAAGAAACATATAAAAAACTTGCGTTTTGTTCTGAGACACGACAGGCCTCGAGTATATGCGGATTCACGATTGTGAAGTTTAAGTTTGAATAGAGGGAGAACGGGAGAGGTTGGTCGTACTGCCGAAAGTGTGTCAAAGTATATGAGAGTCGATCCGACACCGTCGCGTGCGAGTTTTAAGTGTTGCATACCGTCAATGATAAGGTTTGGGTTTGAAAGTGGGTCAACAAGTTCGGTTAGACGGCAGTTAGTGCGCTTGAGTAGCGTCATCTCAGAAAAATTATAAGTAGAGATGGAGGACGCATCAGGTTCATTTTTCGGTCTAAATTCGGCAGATCATGTAGTTGGTCTAAAATTCATGAATTAATATTAGTCCCTTGTGTAAGCACACATAGATATTATTATGGTGAAGTTGTTTCTGTGAAAAATGCAGTCTTACGTGAGTAATCTTTTGAATTTAATTTTGGTCATTATAACTAATGTTCGTTTTCTTGTCTTTACAGACAAGGGACTTACTTACTAGTAGACGAAGTTTTGGACTTTCTTACTACTAGACGTAATATTGGATTTAATTTTTGGACGCAGTTTTGGACTTGCTTACTTATTATCGGATTTAGTTTTGGACGTAGTTTTGAACTTTAGTTTTGACTTACTTTTGAGTTTCAAGTTCTAGAGTGTTAGGTCCCGACTTCCAGTTTCAATTTTTAACTACTAATTTCCGATTTCCAGTTTTTGATCCCGAACTTTGAATTTCTAAGTTTTAACTTTTGATTCCTGAATTTTAATTTCGAACTTCTAGTTTCTGAGTTTTGAGTTCCAACTTTCAAACTTCTGATTCAAATGAAAGTTTACATAAAGATTCGATCATGTGGAGGCTTATGTAGGTAGGTACCTACCTAGGTAGGTATACTAACCTGTGTGAAGGGTTATATTTGAAGAAGCTTGGAGAAATAAAGAAGAGTGGTGGAGTTTAGTTTGGAGGCATGGAAGGTTTCATCAGGCAGAGGTCCTAGTACTTTGATATATGGTCGTCACAAGGTAGCAGGGGGAGCAGTCCAGCTCATCCGGCACCTGGAGCACCAACCAAGGGGTGCTAACACCAGTGCAAAGGCAGTTCCAGCAACCATGCCGGCCTATTCTTTGATCATCGCGCTTAGGTTAGAGGAACCTTAGTTCGTCAGTTTTTGAGATGGAGTTTTGAATAATAAGGTATGTCTTTATGAGTGAATAAACTTTTGCTATTTTCCGACAATCCAGAAAATTAAATAAATTCAAGTACAGTGTTTAATTGATTTCATCACCTATGACTTTCTAAGTGAAACTGATTTTTGGTAATATGTTATGAACTTTTATTGTGGTCAACAAGTGACTAATGTAATGGTTATGTGTAAAAATAATTTATTAAATTTATCGTGTGTGTTTAGGATTTTGAGTTAGAGATGATCATCTTGTAAATTAAATTTTGAATTTCAGATTTTGTAGGTAGATACCTGTTTTTATATTGAAACTTTTGCTTAAGATAAATTTAAATTTTTGATAAATAACTTCTGATCTAACTCTGAGTTCTATTCAGAACCATACCTATGTATTATAGTTTAGAAATTGTTTAATAGAATATGAGCTTTAGAAATTTTTATCTGAACTATTGAAATGATATAGGTACCTATCTTGAATTTTAATCATGTAAGTTTGATATCATTGGTAATAAGGTAATATTTATGTTTGAATATTTGAGTCAGGATTACTGATTTTAATTATTAAATTGATTGATGATATGTAAGATCTATTGGTGATTGCCAGTCTATTGTACTGATGATGAAATTGATTTTAATAAATCTTTGTATTAAAATTCAACAATTTTAGAGTTTTGAGAATCAACCCTCCTCATGTTCTTTTAAAACATCTATTCAATAAGTAGAGCAACATCAAGAATAGGGTGATTTTTCTGGTATATTTTGGTGGGGTTTATCAATTTTTTTTGTTATTGTTTGTAAAATTGTTAGGAGTTACTACGGGTCCAGTCTGGTTCGGTGAATGCTGGATTTTCCAGAGGAAGGCCACATTTATCTGTCCCGGGCTGGATAATCACAACGAACATTTTGATTAAGTTTGGTTTTGATTTGATACTTTGGAAATTTAGACGATCACTTTTCAAAATTTAAAGTTTATTTTTGTTTCGACATTTAGAATATTTGGGTGGGGCATTCCAAATTTGATATGTTCCACTCGACAGGCCAATGTGGCTAATGTTCCAAATTTGCCTAGTCACATTGAGATCTGTCAATAGCCACCTCCTTCCTTTCGGGGTTAAGGTAAGTGAATTATTATTTTTTTTTATTGTTCAACTTTTTGAGTGGGAGTAAGCGAGGGGGAGGAAGGCTCCAAATTGTCAGTTCTGACTGTGCGTCAAAAATTAGTTATCAGAGCAATATTCAACATGTACTGTCATTTGGATCGATCACCTCAAAGTGTCTATGAGATATGGCCTGGTCAAGTAAAGCTGGGACATCCTGTGTACTCATGAATCGAAAAAAAATTGTTTGAATCTGAGAAGTAGATAGAGAATACCTGCTCGGCAAGTACAGCGCTCACCTGGGCTATGTCTGGGATAAGTAACCAAAAGTATCCACCTGAGGTGGATCGAACGATGTATTTTCAGCCCACAACAGAGACTGAGATCGTTGGTATTGTTAAAAATTTGAAGACTGGGTCATCTCCTGGGTTAGATGAAATATCTGTGGAGATTATTAAAAATGTCTCGGTTGAGATTGGTGGTTACATGTCAAGGCTTATCAATCAGGCGGTCTCAGTTGGGAAGTTTCCGGACATCTTAAAGCGTTCGCTGGCGGTCCCTATTTATAAAAAGGGTAGCCCTGGGGAGGTTTGGAACTATTGCCAGATCGCTCTAGTTAGTGTTTTATCTAAAATAATAGAGAAAGCTGTAAGTAATTGAATCGTTAATTATTTAGAGTCAAACAACTTGTTCTCACCCTGCCTGTGGGGCTTCCGTAAGGGTGGTTCTACGGTAATGGCTACATGTGAGTTTGTACGACACATAGAAGATTGTGTGGATGAGAGAGATATTGTCATTGGACTCTTTTTTGACCTTTCAAGAGCGTTTGACACGATCAATGTAAACTTAACTTAGAAAATGTAACTTTCTAGAAGCTAAATTAGCGGCTATCGGTATTCGAGGTTCCATTAATAAGTTTTTAATATCATTTATTTCACACAGAAGTTTCCAAATGAAAACAGGAGGCTCGCGTTCAAGGGAATATGAGGTGGATTTGGATGCTCCCCAGGGCAGTGTGCTGAGTCCACTATTATTTCTCATAATTGTTAATGACATGCCAGATCATATGGAGAAAACAAAGATATCAATGTATGCCGACGAAGTAGCGTTTGTCATAAGTGGAAGAGACGAAGCTGACGTGCTGGCTCGGGTTCGGGAAGTGATCGATAATTTCAGGGTCTGGTGCGCCAGGAATCAGTTGGTCCTGAACTGCAATAAGACAACCATGATCGAATTCACTGGCCGATACATGACTCCGAGGGTACTCAGACTCAATATAGGGGGTAGCCAGATTGCAGCCGCTGGCGAGGTTAGTTTCCTGGGCGTTTTGTTGGATAGTAGATTGGAATGCAGACCTGAGATCTCAAAGGTGTGCTCTAAGCTCGGGAGGGCCTATTTCACATTGCTTACCATTAAAAATAGTATGTCGGAGAGGGTATTGATTACGTCATATTACTCCTTGGCATATTCGGTCTTGTCTTACAATATAATAGTTGGGGGTTATTCAGCAGAGGTTCATAGGGTGCTTGTTATTCAGAAAAGAATGATTAGGATGATGTTTGGTTTGTCACCGATGCAGTCCTGCAGAGAAATTTTCAGGGCCAGAAGAATTCACACTGTGATTGCTATAATATACCTACGGAAATTATTGTTGTACATCCATAGCAATAAATCTAGATTGATAACAAACGACTCCATACATGAACACAATACTAGGCAGGGTTCGCAGATACGCCTGACAAAAATTAACCACTTAAATTACAGAACTACTCCCACATATGTTGGAAGTAATATATGTATATAATAAGATTCCTAGCCAATGGGGAACTTTAGCAGCCGATACTTTCAAGAAATGAATAACTTCATTATTTGATAGCAATGTGTTTTACACAAAGGATGAGTTTTTAAGCTACCTATATGAAAGAAAATCATGGGCAACATCGTGCGATTTGATATTGTTTTTGACTGACTGCTTGAGTCTGATTTGATTTTTTTTTCTTTTTTAACGAGCTTGTGTGGATGTACATATGTTTTTAATTTTTATACTTATATGGTCCGTATTCATCAATAAATATAACCCCTGGTGTTATATTTTGGAGCATGTCATTGGTTTAGAATTCGTAGCGTTCGTAGGGTTTGAGCATTAGACCAATCAGCTGTCAGAATTTTCAAAATATAACCCCAGACTTATATTTTGAAGTTGATGAAGACTTATGTGTGTAAAAATGTGCTACATTGTTGCTCGTTTCTAGTGTGCTACTGATGTTTTGTTACCTTAGTTTCTTTTGACATGTTTGATATTATTCTTTGACATATTATAATGTTAATGTTCATGTTAGTTTTATGATCGTAGAATTTAATTCTTTCCTGAATAAAAATAAAATTACGATCTTACAAATTAAATTCTACTCTACTAGCAAAAAGATGGTTTTTAACAAGCTCTATGTTCATATTTTGAAAGCTTAGAAAAACTTTGTTATTATTAGATTGTCTATTGATAAAGAGGTTTGGTATGTGTTACCAGAAGAGTTTCAAGATTTAAAACATCACCCAATATTATCAGATACAAGTATTGTAAGACAAGCAATGATAGCCATCAAACGAATTAATGGATATAGGAAGTTAATTGTCAAGTTTGATGATAAGTTACAGATATAATACATGGATGAAGAAGGTAATGTTTGTTTTGAAGGTGTTCCATCAGAAGAAATTATTGTTCCACCACCGCCGCCACCTTTAGACTCTGTTGTTACAGAAAATTTACAGGCGTCTCTAGAGGATCGAATTAGACAACTAGAAGCTCAACTGAACGCAGATCAGGGCAATGAGACGAAACCCTATCAAAATGAAAAGAAATCTCAACGATCAAATTTTGATGGTCTGTTGAAGAATGTTGATGACACTGAAAGCTCCAATGATTTTATTGAGATTAATTTCAATGAAAATTTAAATACAAATGATTTTGAAGCTGTTTTGCAGCACATTACAAGTAATGAAAAGAAGCTAATTATTTCCAAACTTATAGACAAATACAAGCATTTGTTCTCAAAAGATAAATAATTTGTTATTGGAAGAGTAAAATCTAAGGAAGCAGAAATTAAACTAATAAGTAACTAATATGTTAGCTCTCATCCATATAAATGTTCTATTCCGGATGATGCAGAGATAAAAATGTAAATTAAAAAGTTATTAGAAGCAGACTTTTATTAATTGAAGAATCAGATTCTCCTTTTGCTTCGCCTGTCACACTGGCTTATAAGAAAGATGATGGAAAGAAATCACGTTTATGTATTGATTTCTGTTGAAGTTTCAATATTTTAGGTGATATACAGTCAATGTCCTGATGTCAAATGTCAATAATGTAGTTGACGTGACGTATGTAGTTGGCGCGTTGGCGGATGTAATGTAATAAATATAACATGATCAAGAAATATTATAAGATAATTCACAATTACGTTTTCTAATAAAAGTATCAGTATTGTATTTTGTGGCATTCATTTATTATTGTAATAATAATCCAACAATTTCCATAAACTGAACAAATTAATTGTTCCTGAATGTTATCCGTTTCCTACTATTCAAGATGTAATTGATAAAGTTGTAAATTGCAAATTTTTCACAGTAATTGATATCAATTCTGCTTTCTGGTGTATTGTATCAAAAACTGAAGATCGAGAGAAAACATCCTTTGTCACAAAATACGGAAAATTCATGTTCAAAGTTATGCCCTTTGGACGTAAAAATGCACCTGCCACTTTTCAGCGTATTTTATCAAATGTTATAAGAAGAAATAATCTTGACGAATTCTGTCTCAACTATATTGATGATATCTTAATATTTTCCCGTTCGTGTGAAGAAGACCTTAATCATATCGAGAAGTTTCTACACGCAATTGATTATGAAGGATTTAAATTAAAATAATTTGTCAAGTGCATATTTGCGGCTAAGTCTGTCAAATATTTAGAGCATACAATTTCAGAAAACACAGTTTCACCAAATCGAGAGAACTTAATTTTAATCAAAAACCTTAGGAGACCTACTGACAAGAGCAGCGTTCTTGGATCTATTAACTTCTATTTAAAATATATTGAAAACAGCTCAAAGATAATTGAGCCTCTACATAATTTGCTTCGTAAAAATGTCAATTTTCTGTCGACAGAAGAATGTGAAAAAAGCTTCCAGATGATTAAAGATTATTTATGTTCGAATCCCATTCTTGTAATTTATGATTACGAAAAGCCAATTTTTATTGAGACGGATGCCAGCTATCAAGGAATTGGTGATACACTAAAACAACATAAACAAGATGGTATGCTACATCCAGTGGCTTCCCAGCAAACACCAGGACATGCTAAGCAAGTAGCATACACATAGCAGTGGTAGCATGTTACATCCGCATTAAAGTGCTCACGATGTTCATGGGAGGTGCTCAAGTACGAGTAATGTCAGCAACCTGCTAGCATTAGCGACACATGTCTGACACGCCACCCATAAACTTCTTGAGCACATTACTGATACACATGTCAGACATGTCTCCTAGACACATTAATGTCAGCAACAAGCACACACTATAGACACATGTCTGACACAGCACAGATGAAATATGTTGAGCACATTACTGATACATATGTCTAGCACGAAATGTACACACCTCACATAGACATACTTATTCTTCAGGGTTTTTTCCGGGATGTATCCTAGGTAGGCATAGAGTTTGTCCCCGCAGATAAATGAAACGACTCTTATAACAGATAAATAATTTCCATTTTGAATTTTAATTTTTTGCTTGGTTAAAGACTTATTTCTAACATTATTATTTTTGCTTTGAAAAATAATCATGGATTGGAAATTAAAAAAACATCTATTTTTCAGTGGAGTAAACTGTCTCTTTCATGTAAATGCAATAAAAAGTTATTTAAAAAAGTTGTTAAGAATCAACATTTAGGTCTTTATACCAAATTTCATATTTTTGTTAAAAAAAATTAAATTTATATAAGTACCTACCTATTTGTAAAATCAACATAAAATAAATGAAAAATCATATTTAGCCTTAAATTTTGGTATAATAAAGACCTTAAATTGATTCTAAACAACTTTTTAAATAACTTTTTGTCGTATTTGCCAATAAACGACACTTTTTTAATTCACAGAAAACTGGAAAAGTTTTTCAAAATTTCCAAGACATATACTTACTTGTTTTTTCACAATGAAAATAGTTAGTCTAACATACAATAATAAAAAATCTAATCTAAGACAATAATTAAAAAATAAAAAAAAAATAAAAAAAATAATAAAAAAAAAGTCTTTGACCAAGCAGAGCTGAACGCCAAAAAATTAAAATTCAAATTGAGAACTTTTTATCTTTTATAAGACTCTTTTCACCTATCCGGGAACACACTGTATAATAAATGATTAATGCACACAAAACATAATAAAAATAATATAATTTATTGAAAAATGTAAAACACTTCTAACATAATAATATGAATTATTAAACATAAAAACATTTACAAAAATTATAAGAATCTACTAAATATTTTAGAAAACTCCAACTCGTAAGAATTCAAAATTAAAAGAGCATAAGAAAAATACTGGTATTACAAGAAAAACTATCTAAAGTAAAAAAAATTAAGTACTAATTTATCACATATTTAAAAAAAAACTAACCGGAAAAAATTGAAACTTAAAAGCGCATAAGAAAGCATGCACTTAAATATTACAAAAATATTGAAAAATTTAAATCTAAGTAGGTACCTATGTATAAACAAAAATAAAAAATAGAAGCTTATAAAATAATTTTAAAAATTCGAACTTCAGAGAATTCAAACTTAAAATAGCAGGTATAAAAACATAATTAAGACTTAAAATAGGAGGTATAAAAAAAACTCAAAATGTAGAAAAGCAGCACAAAAATAATTACTATATTTTGATCATATATTCTTGTTGCTTGAATGAGCTTGCTTTGAGTAATGCAGTCATTCACCACAATACGCAACTTCATAGGGACACTAATTACATCTGAAAAAAAGGTTACTAATTCAGGACAATCAAATTTTTTTTAGATTCAATAGGTATAGACATTGGTTGCAACTTGGTACAGAACTGAAAGATATGGTTCAACAAATGCATGAACCTTTACTTGGCATTAAAAAATTACATTAAGTAAGTAGGTACTTTTCTGTACAAAGTTGGAATCAACTTAAAGAAAACATTTGATAATTTTTATTGACCCTTCTTTTTATGTTGAATTTTTGTTTTCTAATTTATTTGGGTTCAAAGCTCTTCGATAAAAATATCATTTTTTTCAAAAGATTAAAAAAAAAATTTATAAAAGGTATTTTACGATCAATTTTATTGTATTGATTATACTTTTTTAAAGTATTATTTTTAAGTTTTTTACATTTTTATACATTTTATGAGTGAACAAGGGACCAATAATCGGCCCCGAAACGTCTCAATTTTTTATAAAAATCTTTTGGAAAAATAATATTTTTATCGAAGAACCTAACCCCAGATAAATTTAGAAGAAAAAAAATCAACTTAAAGAATACAAGCACCCAAAATACAAAAACACTGCGAATGAAACAATGTTCTACGAAAAAAAAACGAAAGTATACAGACAATTATTAATAATTATAATAAGTAAAGAATAATTTCTTCATGTTTGATATTAGGCAACCTGCACCGAGTGAATTTTCTTAAAAAAAAATTTATTCCTGCAAATATATACATCAGGGTCGTAATACCTACAATTTAAAACCATTTTGGATTTACTACACAATTAAAAATTTTCTATCAAAGCTGAAGTTTTTACTTAAGAACGCCCTATATTTGTTTTTGATAATTCTATTCTTACTCAAACCAACTTATTGTTTAATGTAGGAAACGTGAATAAAAAAAAACAGTTTTTCAACCTGGAAATCACACAAAATTTTCAAATTTTATCTCTAGAACTTAACTATTTGAAAAAATCATTTGCAAATATGTAATTTCTTTGAAAATGCAAATTTTGAAAACTCAAAAAAGGATAGATTGTTCAATTACCTTTTATATCTGTGCCAATCAATGTGGTACTATTACACAGTTAGTGTTATTTCTTTGTATCAGCCAAGAACACTGCACAGCAAATCATCTTCAAAAATTCAATAAAACTAAATCGTAGGTACCTACACAGGTAGGTAGTATTTGGGGCGGTTAGTTATTGGCCATGTATATTTACCCTGTAAATAAATTGTCTTAAGTAAAAGTCCCTCAATAAAATTACAGATATAACAACTTACCTTAACAGACGGGAAGAGGAAAATTAAAATATCTTCTGTCTTTACTTGCTATTGAAGAAAAAAATAATAACACAGCTATCACTGCTAACAGTCACTTAGTGAAAACATGCGCGAATTAATACACAAATTACTTTTAGATGGTGTTATTCTGATATTTGATCGTAGAAACTTGGATAAAATTTAGGTGATTAGAATACAGGAACTCTCAAACTTGGAACACTGACACAGAGACATAAACGACACACACTGGCTGTGAGTTGTGGTGAGTGAGTGTGAGTCTGACGCCAGTTACCACATAAAACACAAAGGACAAAGGTATGCCTCGTTATAGTGTGCGGGAGACATCGCCGAGATGTGTTGTACTGGTGCTACTGTTACAACGCCAAATATGTCTCAAGAGGATGTGTCAGACACATCAGATGCACGTAGACAAGAGACATCCTTTTCGCACTCAGAGGCGATATGCACAACATGTAACATGTCACAGAATGTTTGCTGGGTTATTTTTCAAGGAAACTTTCAAATCGTGAAAAACGTTTAGATGTTATACATTTGGAATGCAAAGCAATCAAGGATGCCAAAAAGTATTGGCAGTATTACCTCATTGGACGCCAGTTTACAAGCATCTTGAAAATTTGCAAACAAAGGCCAAAACTGACAAAATTTTAGGAGACTTTACTGAATGTACTATCTTTCTCAATTTAACTTTACTGTAATCCACAAAAAAGGTAAAGAGAATATTCTAGCTGACATGTTATCTCGGAATCCAGTCCTCGAATATTTTGAGAATGAAGATGCCATAAAAGTTGTTAATATTATTTCTATAACCGACATTCAAAAAGATCAAGCTGAACATCTTACTGAATTTAAGACAGCCAAGAAAACTTAATATAAACAAGGACTTATCTTAAAAAAACTAAAGGAAAAATCTAGAATTTTTGTTTCGCCTAAATTTGGAAAAGAAATAATCAGAATCATACATCACCATTATGGACACATTGGTTCGGCTCAGATTCTTGCGACTATTCGGCCACATTACTATTTCAAGAAAGACAAGGCTGTTCATTAATTTTGCCAGAACAGTGCAATTTGTGTTGAGAATAAAGTCCGTCGTAGTCGAGCTATTGGTCTACTGTCTAAGTTGGGTCCTGCGACAGAGCCTTTTCAAATTGTCTCACTTGACACTGTGGGGGGGGGGGGGAGGGTCTGGCAGGTAACCATCCAACAAAAAAGTTTATGCACATCCTACATACTGGACAAGGAGCAAAATATTTAATTCGTCTTTTAGATCCTATCGCTAAAAAGAACAAGATTTCTCTTCTCTTAGCAGATCAATATACTGGTATCAATTCTACAGAATTCAGGGACTACTTAGAGAAAATGGGTATCCAAATTGTTTTCACTTGTATTGACTGCCCCCAATCCAACGGTCTAAATGAACGTTTAAATCAGACCCTTATCAATCGCCTTCGATGCAAAATAAATAGCAGTTCAGCCCGAGCATGGACTACTCTCGCAGAAGAATGTGTTTCAGAATATAATGACACTATCCATTCCACAACTTCATTTGCACCATTATACCTGCTGTTTGGTACAGTAGCAAAAATCTCACCACTACAAGTAACTCAACTTCTTCTTTGGACGAAGATCGTAATAGAGCGTTTTTTGCTTCTGTGAAAAATTTCAAAATAAATAAAGATCGTGTTGATAAAAATCGCCGTCAATACACTTTTAAGGTCGGCGACACTGTCTACATCGAAAATGGAAACAAACTAAATCGGAATAAATTGGCACCTGTTCGAGTTGGTCCCTTTCCAATCACCAGAAGGATTTCTCATAACTTTTACGAAGTCGCCTGCGGAAAGAAGAAGAAGATCTCAACATTTTTTCACTCAAACAAGTTGCGCCATATCCGGAAAAAGCGACTCAGAGAGGGGAGGTGTAAAAACGTGCTACTTTGTTGCATTGTTACCTTATAGCGAATTCGAGTTGGCTGCACTTGCTCGGAGCGAGATCGATCTGTTTCTGAATCAGTTCTGCCCAGAATTCTGCTCCAGTCCGGAGCAGAACTTTCGCATTTCGACTCATCTGTATGGTATGGAACCGAACTGTGTCAGGGCAGGCCAGAACCAGAGCCAGAGCCAGAGCGCCATGCACCGGTGCAGTGCAGTGTGCAATCTAGTTTCCCTCCAGTCTGCATTTTCATTATAGCCTTCTACCTATCCCTATCCTATACCTATCACGGTTGTTTGTTGTTATGATGTTATTCTTATTATAACAGAGTCGTGGAACTACAAGGAGTGATCCATTTTAATTATTGTAATAAGTTGTAATTCATACAATACGTAAAATGTACTTATCCACAAATTTTTGGTTTAAGGAATTACTAGGAATCAGTAAGGAATCAGTATTTAATTTTCCCGCTATTTCTAACCTCTAAATTTACGGGAGTGCACCGTTGCACCGTCAAATTTGACGGTGCAGTTTATTTTGCTCCGGGACAGTTCCGCCATACGACTCGAACATATTTTCCTATGCACTGCCAGAGAGCAAGTGTAACTCGAACACAATTACGATATGCACCGCTAGAGTTCACTTTAACTCGAATACGATTACGAAAAGCACTGGAACGGAGTCCTACAAATCGAACACGAGATTCCGTCTCGGTGCGCACCCGGAGCAGAAAAGTGCAGTAACTCGAATTCGCTATTAGTTTCTTTTGACATGTTTGATATTATTCTTTGACAAACATGTTCATGTTCATGTTAGTTTTATGATCGTAGTATTTAATTCTTTCCTGAATAAAATTACGATCTTACATATCGCACACGTATTTCTAAAGTGACATAAGTAAAAAATTAATCTTTTGGGAAAATGTGAAAACTATTAAGCGAGTTTAACAAATAAACAATACAACTAATGATTTTTCCCAAACTTGTAGATACTAGGAAAAATGATTCAATATAATTATTGCATATTTCGAATCTTATCATTGAAAACGTGCCCTTTTTTATGTTTTTTTACGTGATAACTCAAAAATGTAGATTTTTGAGTTGTGTCACTTTAGAAATACGTGTGCGATATGTGTATTCTGTTATATTGACGTGCCTTATACAAATTGTATTGTTGTGAATCTTGGGCGAGAAATAAACAAACAATAAGAGGGCAGGGAGAATTTTATGTTGAGATATTGTCAAATTTAGTTTTTTTGTATTATTATTATTCTAGCCGCAAACCGACCAGTTTGGATCCACCATTTTGAAATGATGATTTTTCTAACAGTGCATTCTTGTCCACGACTTCCAAAACCTCTAATTTATCAATTTGAGTAAGATTGTGTTGAAATTGATTGATTTATTTGAAATACTTTGTTGAAATCTTCTTTTTATTGTTTAAAAATTAAAAAAACATTAATGGCAAATTATGAGTTTGTAAATTTTTTCCATAAGACATTGCAAAGTGATTTCAAAAGAAAGGTTTTTCAAAAATCCATACTTCCAATAATTATTCCAAAATATTGCATTTTTTAAGCTAATTTGACTCCACTAAATGTTCTTGGGGTTGGTTCTTGAAGAACCTACTGCGTATCAATATTCTTATTTATTAGGTACTTTCTTGGTAAAGTTTTTTTTTTAATTTTCAAGATTAGTTGAAAAAAATCAAAATAAATTATCCATGCCTTCCGTAAAAACAAACACACTTACCATCCATTGACAAACATGCCCATAATTCTGGGATTACTTGTGAAAGCGATGGTGGGGATAGTAGCGAAAGGTAACTGCACGCTCATGACAGCGTTTAGTATATCGTTCATGCCCGTCAGGCTATCTATCTTAGAGGTGGTGGCCAGGCAAAGGGTAGGTATTATGGCAATTGTCCTGGTGAGCAGCACCCGCTTCCAGCGTGGCCACTGCAAGTTCAGGAAGCCCTCCATTGCGAACTGGCCAGCGTATGTACCTAGACAAAACAAATAAACTCCCCTAAATATAGGACGATCATAGGGTCTATGCTGAATCACCTACCAGTCATGGTTGAGCTTTGACCTGCAGCTAAAATTCCAATAGCCCAAATGTACATGGCGGCTAGACCATAAGTGCATCCCAAGAAGATTCCTCCTTTATACAAATCAGCATCTACAACTTCCGAATTGTTCTAAAACAAATAATAATCAATATAATTTAGACAGTTTGGTTTCAGGCAAGTTTCTAAACACCCAATGTTGGATTGGAAGTCAACAATGTCATCTGTCAATTATTGAGTTGATGAGGTCATTGTAGAAACGATCTGTTGAGGCAATTGACACTGACATTTGTGTAATTGATATCTATAAGTCGTTTATAAAAACTGATGGATGATAAATTAAAAACTAATGTTTCAATAACGCCAATGCCATCTGTTGTTGAGTACTCAACAAGATGATCCAACGTTGACTTCATCGAGTCAACATTAACCTAAGCAGTGATTTAGAAACATGACAGATGACTGCCAACATTATTTTAGAAATGGTATGTTGGCATTATTGCTCAACGTTTGGTAGGTATTTAGATACTCACCCATAGTTAGTTTAAGGATCAGGTTGCTCAAAATGTAAAATAAGGTGATTTTGTGATCAGACTGTTGTAACCGATTTCCTGTAATCCATTCCCTTTTCCTAACATTAATATAATTATTTTTCCCCTTGCAACATTCTCGAGGATAACGCGGCCTGTATTCTGCTTTATGCAGGAAGATGCGTGCGGCTCCTGTGTCAGAATCAAGCTAAGGCTAGGCTGACAGCCCATTGTCAGTCACACAACTTTTTCTGCAACTGCAGTGTGTGCATGTTCATGCAATGATATTAGGAATTATTTGGAAATGCAGTCGCTTTAAGAAAAGAACACTCTTTTTTTATGCCAAGCTTTCGATTTTTATTTTAATTCTTCATCAGGGCTATTATAGAAGTTGAGATTAAAATGTAAGTTCTTGTAAATTGTTAGACTTGTACATTTAAGAGCAATAAAAACGATATAATAAATCATAGTAATGAAATTTGAATTCTAATTTTGGCGAAAATTATAAAAAAAAAAATTTATAAGTTTTTCTGATATTAGTCTAAAAATGATTGACATAAGAATTATTATGTCAATCATTCATGTGTCAATCACAGATCCTGTTTTAGAAGTCGTCTTGTTAAACAGTTTTGTGCTCTGTGTTTTTCTTTATGATAAAGGCACAAAGAAAATAACATTAAAGAAGTTTGTGGCAAGAGTGATAGACATTAAAGACAATGAAAAATATGAAATATCATGCATGCGTTATAGTGACAGGTACCAATCTACCAATGCTATGTATTTCCTAATATAGAGGACATTACTGAAATAAAAACAAGACCAAATAACTTGACAAGATTTCAAACTAGACTGTTGATAGGTGCCTTTGTTATGACATTTGCATTTTTAAAGGCACACTGTAGTTTCTTATAGGTACACAAAAAGTTATTACAAAAAACGTAGGTAGTGAAAAGTATCCCAAGTCACCTCGTTTTACGGTACCTCTATAGGGTAGGTACAGATAATGTAACAGTTTCTGTATAATGTACCTATTTCTGGTTAAATAAATAAATAATAATTAAACATTTTTAAAAGATACAACTAATGAAGACTTACCGGAAAAACGGATCCATTGAGGCTGGGATAGTGCGAGCATTTGTCACGCTGGAATTAAAATATTAAAAAATTAAAGATCAATTTAGGAATCAAGTGTCATCATTTATAGTCATTTAAATATGAAAAAAATTATACCAAAACTTTGAGTAAAATTAGCGAACCAAAATTTCTTGCTGATATTCTGTCTATGTTTTTACAAACACATAACGCCACTAACAGCCGGGGAGCTGACAACAAAAAAACTAAACAAGTTTAGGAAAGGTAGTATTTTTATATTCCACATACCCCCTCAGTCAGTCTGTGGTAGAAAGTTTTTGACAAAAAATATCTGAAAAATTCCTGCAAATTCATTGTTCATGACAAAAACTGCCAATGTAATAATTGACAACATTACTATGGTTTCATAGTCTAACAATATAAGGCAATGAACATTAACAAACATAACAAACAATTAATGCAAACTTTCCAAGAAAGGCTATTCTTTTGGGGTTCGGGGAGCAAACAATGTTCATTATCTCATATTTTTTAATAGACACCACTTAGTATAGGTAATTGTCAATAATTATACAGGATAATTTTAAAGTTGAATTATTCCTTTTAACACCCTGTAGAATTAATTAGGGTAAACAACATTTTCAAAATAACATGTCTTAAGTAAATCAAAAATAACACAGATTGCCTTTGATACTTATGAAAAATCTTAATCCAGTCTCGTGGTAAAGGCAGAATACTTATGGGAATTGGCTCCCGGTTAAATTTGATGTCACTTTGGGGATCGGTAGTATTTGATGAGTAGATCAAATCAGAAGTTTCCATGGGGATCAATCCCCCAAAACTTTTTTTTTATAAATATAAAAAGTTTTAAATATTTTTTTAAAACCACACCCCAATAGGGGGGGTATTTATTAACCCCCCCCCCAATTGTTTTATAAAGAGATTTAGATAGATCATTTGTTAAGATTGAAAAGTTGCTTCTGTTTCGAACGTTAAATTTTAGGTCTGTTTAGCCATTTTAGAGAAAAGGAGGGAAAAAATTTCATTTTATGTTATAATTTTCGGATTTACATTGACTTTAACAATAAAAATTACAACAAACAAAACGTCAAAAATAAAAAACATATACAGGGTGCGTAAAAAGTATTGCACCAAGAGGGATTACGCAGAGGGGGTTTGACATTTAGATTTGACATTTGGTGGGGTTGATATAGAGTAAACATTTTCTGTAGAAAAGACTTTGAAATTACACACAACTTATTAAAAATTTAATTCCAAAGTAACATTTGTGTGTTATCTACTTATTGTTATCAATTTTAGTAATTTCAAGATATACAGTCTTTATCGCTCTGATAACAAGAACAAAAAAATAAATCATCCTTGACTGTCTCATGTTGGCTTCTACTAAAAGGCCCGGTTACACGGTCCGTGGTTCGGCGAACCTGTCTCGAGGAGCCGCGAACCACGCACCGTGTGACATAGGTGGCTCGCTATCGGCTCGCGGTTCGTGGTGTGACTGGTGTGTGGTTCGCCATATCCATCGGGAGTCGGTAAATTTGCACAGAACAAAGCGGCCGAACCGATAGGTTCGTGTAGGTTTGTCGTCGGTTCGTGCTGGTTCGCCATGTGGCGAACCATAATACTTAGTTTTGCAATTTATTTTATCCAATAATTGTGTCTTGTATTGAATATGCAGGTGGAAATTAAAATGTAATCTTCGATAGTTAGATATATGATAAGCAAGTCTTCCTATAATACTTTTTAATGCTATTTATAATCGTAATTGATCCCAGGCACTTGTCCATGGAAACTTTCTCCGAACAGACATCATCGGCGGTTATGTATACACTGATAACTGACTTGACAGCTGGGAGAGCGCTCCTATTTATAGGGTGATGGTCTGGTGACGTCACACCCCCTCCACTAGCTATCTCCATCCACCGTAGAGCAACGGCCGGTCTCTCCGATGATGTCATAGATTCCTCAGTCAGAAGACGACTTATTTGGGCCAGATGTATAACGCCGGATACCAAATCCTCCGTAGTTTCATTCTTGGATGTTTATAAATTTCAATAGCATCACGAGTAGATGGGTGTAGTAGTGTGAAGTAGGTGGATAGTAGGTGGATAGGACTTTCGTTTCTTCAAAGCAAATGACATGGTGATCCTGAAGCACGGCGTACTCCGCGACAGCTGACTTGTCTATCTGGCCCAGCCGGCAGTTATCTGTTATGTTCGGTCACGAGGATGTTGACCTTGCGTTTAGTAGTTCCGATGTTTAGATACAAACATTGGAACTACTTCGTCAGGATCATTATGCCATTTGCTTTGAAGAAAAGAAAAAACTTATAAACATGCAAATAATTTCAATAGGCAGGAGGAAGGAATGAAACTGCGGAGGATTTTGTATCTGGCGTTAAGTCACACCCAAAAAAGTCGTCGTCTGATTCAGAAATCTATGACATCATCGGAGAGATCTGCCGTTGCTACAGTGCAGATAGCTAGCGGAGGGGGTATGACGTCACCAGACCATCATCCTATACATAGTAGCGCTCCTCTACATCCCAGCTGTTCAGACATGTCCACACATGTCTAGCTGTCTACACGTAACCGCTGATGATGTCTACTGCATCTGTAGACGGAACGTTGGGAGCAAATCTCCATGGATCACGTAACAACAGCCTGGAATCAATTACGATTTCATTATCAAGCTTGCTTTCAATAAAACAAACTAGATTCCATGTTGTCTCGGCGAACCAGTTTCTAAAGAAAACTAAACGATCCACGAACTGTGTGACCACCCCTGGTTCGCTAAACAGCGAGTCTCTGCGAACCACGCACCTGTTCCGTGGTTCTCCGAACCACGCACCGTGTAACTGGGCCTTAAAACAATATTTACTCGAATAAGGTTTTCTCATGTTGAATTAGGTTTTCGTTTCTGAGGAAACAAGTGTTCTCGTGTCTGTTCTAGATTCAATTATAACTTGTTAAATGTTCTTCTTTATTTGGGTTTTAGGTTCGATATTAAAATATTATTTTTCAAAAATATTTTTATAAAATTGAAACGTTTCGAGACAGATTGGTCTCTTGTTCACTCATAAATAATTGTAAAAAATATGTAAAACTTAAAAATACTTTAAAAAATCATAATTATTATATTAAAATGTCGCAAATGGTGTGTTTTTAAATTTTAGAAAAAATATAATATAAATATAATCTACAAAATACCTTGCAACAACTGTGAAAAACAATATATAGGTCAAACAAAACAACACTTAAAACAACGCATCAATGCCCACAAATACGCCAAAACTGCAAACACCGCATTAAACAAACATAAACAAACCACAGGACATCAATTCAATTATGACAAAACCGACATCATAGACAGAGAACAAAACACATACAAAAGAACTATTTTAGAAATGATCCACATACAAAGTAATCAAACCAGCGTAAATGACCGAACTGAAATCAACAATCTATCACGTATCTATCAAACTATCATATCCAACATACCTCTCTCACACACCTAAAAACAAATTAATAATAATTCTGAAATTATAATATTAAAAAATTACATAAACAAAAAAAAATGAACTAAAAACCTGATTCCTAACAAAAACACACACCAAAAAAAAAACCTACTACCTACTACTTAAAACTAACAAAATTACTCCCCACAATAATAATTATTCACCACCATTACAATAACAATACTTTTAAAATCATAATATTATCATACAATGAAATACACGTAACAAACACAATAATGAAATATAATAAACAAAAGCAGACACATAAAATGTCAAAATCAAAATCAAAATTAATTTACTTATATTTTTTCTAAAATTTAAAAACACACCATTTGCGACATTTTAATATAATAATTATGATTTTTTAAAGTATTTTTAAGTTTTAAATATTTTTTACAATTATTTATGAGTGAACAAGAGACCAATCGGTCTCGAAACGTTTCAATTTTATAAAAATATTTTTGAAAAATAATATTTTAATATCGAACCTAAAACCCAAATAAAGAAGAACATTTAACAACTAATAAGAAGCAAGGTTCAATAAAAATAATCAAATTCAATTATAACTGTATGTCATAAGTGTTGTATTTCAAAAATTCAGTCGACAAACTTTACTGTCGTCGTCAAAATAAAATAATAATAATTCTCTGTTAGTGTCGATGGTAGACTCAATATAAAAAACTTTGTATTCCTTTTCTCAATAAAAGCAGTGAACATTAAACCTGAGTTGTTCTTTAATAACCATCTAATTAATCCATTAATAAGATAGGTACCTAATCGAAAATGAACTTGTCCGAGATTGAGTGCATTGAGTTATTATTGTCGGATTCGGTGATCGCAAAAGGACCCATTCTGAAACTTGTCATGTTTTCAACGACAGTCTTCCAAATAGACCTCCAATCAGCAGATCCATATTGGATGTGACTGATACACCGCAAACTTTGGTGAGGCAGCTTGCAGCAGATCATGATATGTGTGAGGGATCAATAAGAAAAATATTAAAGAAGTCTAAGCTACATCCCTACAAGCCACACTTACTTCATGAACTTTTAGAAGATGATTTTGATCGCAGGCTACAATTTGCAGAAATTATGATGGAAAGAACAGAAGTTGATCAAAATTTTCCAAGGAACTTTTTTTTTTGAGATGAAGCTACATTTATGTTAAATGGTTCTGTAAACAAGCATAACTGTAGATACTGGCACTCTGCTAATCCTCATGTCAACTTGGGAATTCACACGCAATTCCCAAAAAAACTTAATGCTTGGTGTGGAATACTGAAAGGAAACGTCATCGGCCCGTTCTTTATACATGGTACACTGTCATCTGTAGGTTATTTGCAATTATTACAAAATCAAATTGTACCAAAAATAAAGGAGATTAAACCAAACCCAATAAATCCACAAGCCTTGCACCAAGATGTCTGGTATCAACAAGATGGTGATCCAGTCCATTTCGGTCAGCAAGTTCGTGCATTCCTAAATCTCACTTTCCCAGGGCAATGGATTGGACGACGGGGTGCGATTGAGTAGCCTCCTAAGTTTCCTGACATGAGTCCCATGGATTTTTTTATTTGGGGATATTTGAAAAGTGTTGTGTATCATGATAGCAGGCCATCAACATTAATTGAATTGGAAGCTCGAATTAGAATTGCGATTGCTAACATTCCTCCAGCAGATATGCAGAATGCATTGGGTGCTTTTATTAATAGACTTATTAGATATTGTCAAGAAGTGAATAGTCAACAATTTGAGCACTTATTGTAATTTTCCTCGACTTAGAAATTTACTTCTTTTACGGCCAATATTATAAACGCTGGTTAAGTTAACTGGCCGATTTCTGTGGTCGTTTCTGGAGAAGATATAGAGTATAGGTCGAAATTATTGCATTTTAATTACTCTTGGCATAAAAGGGATTACAAAAATTTTAATAAAAGTTATTCGAGGTCAATATTAGCTTCAAAATCGGGCACAGAAATCTGCCAGTTAACTTAACCAGCGTTTATAATATTGGCCGTTAATTATTCTATCGAACTACATATTTATTCATTTTTTATTTTTTCCTCGTTAATTTTGAATAAACAAACTTATGATATACCGAATTGTATTTGTAAATCATTTACCTGCTCAATGACACCAGAATAAACCTAGGGCGCCATTTAAAAAAATTCAAGATGGCGACCTCAGACAAACGCCAGTCGCACAAAACAAATGAAACACAAATCAGCGTATGGGTATTTATGTGTAATTCAACCCCACCAAATGTCAAATCTAAATGTCAAACCCCCTCTGGGTAATCCCGCTTGGTGCAATACTTTTTACGCACCCTGTATACAGGGTTACTGGTAACTGGATACATTCCTTTGGTGATCTGATAAAACAAGAGGTAAGGAGTAAATTAACCCCAACATGCACTATACAAAACTCAATAGATTTTGAGATAATTCGATTTTCAACTTTTCTTAAAAAAATGGTTTCAAATGTCTTGAAATGTAATTTTCAAAAAATCTACTTTAACTTTTTGATTTTTTTTTTGCTGGAATACTTGTCCAATACTATGCTTCCTTCTGGAATAAAAAATATCTTGAGGTATTTCGATCGTGTGAAAATTTCAAAGAAAAACTTTCACAAACTTTTTTTTTTAAATAAGATTTAAAAGTTTTTACAAGTTATTTTCGCAAAATTGTCAAGGCAACTTGCGTACAAATTGTTTTAAAAACTTTCTTAGTGTAGTACCTATCTAACAAGGTACGAATCTTGTACAAGAATAACAGAATCTCCCCGCTATGTACCGTTACCGAGGAACAAATCCTTAAGTCGGGACGTTTTAAAAAAAATCCGGCCCTGAACGGGGGTCTTAAAATTCTCTGATCCGGCCCATTTTCAATAGGTCGTATTTGGGGGTGACGAGCTTCGTCCCTACCAAGTTTCGTCCCGATCGGTAAAACTTTCAGACACTTTAGTGGCTATTACTAGGCTATTCCCGAAAAATCCCGAAATTCCCGAAAAAATGACACTTCCCGGGAACGGATCCCGCTCATTTTCAATAAGCATCGTGCCACGGTGCGCCTCTTCAATCGAGCCAAATTTCAACTTTCCCACATGAAAACTGGCGGCTCTAGAGTGTTTCCTAGCAAAGTCACAGAAGTTTCGTAAGTATACGTATTCTTGTGCCCGAAAAATGTCTGTCTGTCGGTCTGTCTGTCTGTCTGTCTTCATATTGAAGTCAATGTTCTATCTCTGTTTGATTCAAAATCTTAATTTTTCAATTTGATTCAATTTGAATTGATTCAAAGACTTAAAATTTAAAGTCTCGGGCATGTCGCCATTTTGAATTTGTTTAACAAAACAAAAAAAACAGTTTCCATGGCCTTGACGTTCGGACGATTGGGATGGGATGAGAGATCATCATAATCGGTTTCACGAAAGGGCGAACTACGAACTTACTGTGTAAGAGTGACGAGTGTAAAGACCCAGTTACACAGTGGCTTATTAATAAATGAATTTTGAACGGCTGCATTGCATTCAAAATCCATTCATTAATGAAAATGGCAAGTACACCTCCACGTTGAAACCCGGTCCTTGTCAGTGCCGTTGGATGCAAATATTAAATATAGACCTTTATTAGTCAACCGAGCCAGAACTGTCAGGTGGTCAAGAGCGGGAGATGAGCTGAGCCAGTCTGTCTCCGTCCTCCGAGTCCTACCTCCCGTCCTCTGTTTCCGTCAGGCGTCAGTAGAGATGGGCTTATCAGCTCATTTTAGTGATTCAGTTCGTGTGAGCTGAATTGCTAAAGTGAACTGAATCCTCAAACCAGCTCTTCAAGAACTGGATTGTATGCGCGGTGCTGAAGCTTGTTAGGTTACAAAAATGTTCATTCATAAGCACAGCAGGTTCGTATCGTATATTATGTATAGAGTGAGAGTCATGCGAACTGGGAAGGGAATAGAAAGGACGCCACCCGCCACGCCGCCACCCCTACTGCGATGCGAAGGCGAAGCGAACGTAATGAACGTATTTCTTCTCCTTTCCTACTCCAACTCCAGTAGTAGGTCTAGGTACTTCGTGTTCCGCAGTCTGTACAAATGTGTGGTCCCTTCCGTGCTGTTTACTGTTAGTTAACTTTTACCCACCAATCGTTTATTTTTATCTACCTATTATTTTTTATTCGCAAAATGTCTTGTCGTCGTAACAGGAGTGCACTTTGGAATCATTTCCAAAAAGAACAAGATAATAAAAAAGTGAAATGTAATTACTGCAGTAGTATTCTGTCCATTTCCAGCAATTCGATCAGTAATTTAGGAGTGACTTGCGTGGCCTAGTGGTTCTCCGCTGGCTCACGAAGCCATAGATCGCGGGTTCGAAACTCACCTCGGCCCACTTTACTTTTCAGATTCATTTTCGAATGTCTGTGAAAAGTAAAACAAGCGATCGAACGTTTATAAGGAAAATATATATTATAAAAGTCTGTGGCTAATGAGTTCGTCTCGAAGCCAAATTACCAGAGTGGAGCGACTATGGGATCAGTAATTTTCACAGGCATTTAAAATCGAAACACCCCACACTTAACATCGAGAGATTAGTGTCTGTGTCTGAGTCTGAAGAACAATTTCAAGTTGGAGAATCGGTATCGACTCTCAATCTCAATACATCGATTACTACTACTGATGAAATTAAGGAACAGATAATAATAGCTTCTACATCAGATAACGTTTCTAAAACGAAGCAAACTAATTTGCAAAGATTTGTTGTAAAACCAAAGTTTAAAAAGCAAAATTTTGACTCACAATTAATAAAAATGATTGTAAAAGAATATCACCCGCTTTCAGTAGTTGAAGACAAGGAATTCAAAACTTTTGTCAAAATGCTTTGCCCGGATACTCACTACCTGCGCGTAAAACAATTTCCAATAGTATTTTACCACAATTGTATCAATCAACGATGGAAAAAATTAAAACAAAACTAGGCAATTCTGCAGCAGCCGTCTCGTTGACCACGGACGCATGGACGTCAATCAACAATGAAAGTTATACAGCCGTTACGGCTCATTTTTTTAATGAAAACTTTATTCTTGAGAGTCTACTCCTAGATTGTGACACGTTTCAAGGTAGACATACCGCAGACAATATTTCTAACAGAACAAGACAAGATTTCTAACAGAAGTAGTTGGCAATTTTGATATTAAAAATAAAATAGTAGTCTGCGTTACAGACAATGCGGCTAATGAAGTAGCAGCTATTCGTTTATGCCAATGGCGCCACTTAGGGTGTTTTGCCCATACACTAAATCTTATAGTGCAACAAGGCTTAAAGAAAATTGAATCGACTACAAAAAAAGTGAAGCACATTGTTGAGTATTTTAAACGAAGCTCCCAAGCGTTGTCCAAACTTAATTCAAAAGCAAATGAATTTGTCTCCACTAAAACTAAAACAGGATGTTATAACACGCTGGAATTCGACCTATGAGATGCTGTTTCGTTTTTTTGAAATAAAAGACGCCATATTATCAACGCTTGCTCTTTTGCAAACAGATCTTCTAGAAAATTTTACACAACAAGATTGGCTGATTATAGAACAATCGATAAAAATTTTGAAAGTTTTTTTAGACGTTACCAATGAAATTTGCACAGAAAAATCGATATCTTTATCTAAAGTTATACCATTAGTTAAAATTCTCAAACAAAAAATTGCTGCTTTTGCCAATGATGCCAGTTTGACCGATGAGGTTAAAATGATGACAACTGTATTTCAAGATAATTTTGAGACGCGGTTTAAAGAAATAGAAGACAATGAATTGAACACGCAGGCGACGATCCTAGATCCACGATTCAAGAAGTATGGCTTTTCTTGTCAAGAAAATTACAAAAAGGCTCATGATATTCTTAGAAAAAGAATATGTTCTGTCAAATTGCAAGCCACGAATAATTTAACGCAACCATCAATGTCTATATCTCAGCAAGAAAGTGATAACACCAAAAAAACTAGTTCTGTTTGGGATGAATTTGACAAAGAAGTCGAGGATTTAAGAGCTTGTGTAACGTAGTTACAGAGTTCTTTTTATTTTTGTCGTTAAGGTTGGCGAGGTAGCACCAGTTGTTTAAAAATTTATGGGACGACCTGCGCCACCTGTTCAGCAGTGGCCGAATGTCTTGGCACTAAGAGAATAACTCGTAGTATAAGTTATCGACTGCCGCGGCGCTGCCCGTCAACGAACATGCCAATAATATTGATTAGCTCCCCCCTTTCTTTTTTTAAAAAAAAAAACGGAGAAGGTTGAAACTGACGGCCGGGAGACATCTTGCTTTTTCTCTAACGACTTTCGATGTAACACGAAGTCACAGATTATTATCGTAAATTTCTTAAATTATATTACCTAAATTTCTTTCCAAAGCCATTATTTAAAAAAATGGCTTTTTGGATATAATTTCGAATTTTCTCTTCGCCATTTTCCTACGTGCAGCGGCGGCCATATCTGTTCAACCGAACATTTTCGCAATTTTCGGCTTCAATATCCCGTTACCACGGCCCTGCAGCTCCCGGATACGTCTCGGTACTGTCGAACTCCCAACCAAGGAGACTCACCTGAATTACGTCTACCTATGCCCGTCGGATGACGAGAAATCGAATGGTGCTAGAAGGTCAGCCCTATAAGTACTCTCAGAACTCAAAAAAAAGAGAAAACTTGTAAGTCCGTTTAACTAATAATTCTAACCATCAATAAGAAGATACCATCCTGGGTGAACTTATCAAAAACGACTCATTCACTCCGTATTTATTTTATTTAAGCCAAATCAATAATAATTATTAATACAATGCGTGTGTAAAGGAAATGCCATAGGATCCTACCGCACTTTCTATTAGAAGGCTAGTTATATGACTTATGAATCTCTAATAATTAAATCAAACATTCGACCTGTTTTATCATTTATTTTTGTTAGTCAATAAATCACTGATTGAAAGTTTTTCTTTTTAAAAGGAAGAGTACGAAAGCAGGCACCCTTATTTATTTTTTTTTTTAACTAAAGGCGACGTGCCCTTCTCCAAAATCTCAGGGTACGTTCGCTCATCCCTCTCTCTCATTTTCTTCGTTTAACCACGAGATTTTGGTGGCATCCCAATAAGTTACCTATTAGAGTTCAGAAAACAGAAAAGAGCAAACAGTGGGGATGGAACTCTCTCGTCAATCGACGAAAAATCTGAGCTGGTTGCTGAGAGGTTTCCCGTCGGTTATCCCGCACATTTATTAAATTTTACAAAATCTAATTATCTAAAAGGAAGTAAAAACAAAAAAAACCGAACCCCCCACACTGTTGTGATGCCACAGTGTGATGCCACAGTGTGGGGGGTTCGGTTTTTTTTGTTTTTACTTCCTTTTAGATAATTAGATTTTGTAAAATTTAATAAATGTGCGGGATAACCGACGGGAAACCTCTCAGCAACCAGCTCAGATTTTTCGTCGATTGACGAGAGAGTTCCATCCCCACTGTTTGCTCTTTTCTGTTTTCTGAACTCTAATAGGTAACTTATTGGGATGCCACCAAAATCTCGTGGTTAAACGAAGAAAATGAGAGAGAGGGATGAGCGAACGTACCCTGAGATTTTGGAGAAGGGCACGTCGCCTTTAGTTAAAAAAAAAAATAAATAAGGGTGCCTGCTTTCGTACTCTTCCTTTTAAAAAGAAAAACTTTCAATCAGTGATTTATTGACTAACAAAAATAAATGATAAAACAGGTCGAATGTTTGATTTAATTATTAGAGATTCATAAGTCATATAACTAGCCTTCTAATAGAAAGTGCGGTAGGATCCTATGGCATTTCCTTTACACACGCATTGTATTAATAATTATTATTGATTTGGCTTAAATAAAATAAATACGGAGTGAATGAGTCGTTTTTGATAAGTTCACCCAGGATGGTATCTTCTTATTGATGGTTAGAATTATTAGTTAAACGGACTTACAAGTTTTCTCTTTTTTTTGAGTTCTGAGAGTACTTATAGGGCTGACCTTCTAGCACCATTCGATTTCTCGTCATCCGACGGGCATAGGTAGACGTAATTCAGGTGAGTCTCCTTGGTTGGGAGTTCGACAGTACCGAGACGTATCCGGGAGCTGCAGGGCCGTGGTAACGGGATATTGAAGCCGAAAATTGCGAAAATGTTCGGTTGAACAGATATGGCCGCCGCTGCACGTAGGAAAATGGCGAAGAGAAAATTCGAAATTATATCCAAAAAGCCATTTTTTTAAATAATGGCTTTGGAAAGAAATTTAGGTAATATAATTTAAGAAATTTACGATAATAATCTGTGACTTCGTGTTACATCGAAAGTCGTTAGAGAAAAAGCAAGATGTCTCCCGGCCGTCAGTTTCAACCTTCTCCGTTTTTTTTTTTAAAAAAAGAAAGGGGGGAGCTAATCAATATTATTGGCATGTTCGTTGACGGGCAGCGCCGCGGCAGTCGATAACTTATACTACGAGTTATTCTCTTAGTGCCAAGACATTCGGCCACTGCTGAACAGGTGGCGCAGGTCGTCCCATAAATTTTTAAACAACTGGTGCTACCTCGCCAACCTTAACGACAAAAATAAAAAGAACTCTGTAACTACGTTACACACGCCACCCTCCACCGATAAAAAAATGAAACCAGGACCACTGTCATGAGTTTCTTTCTTACATACCCGAAGGAGGGTATATGTAGAGAAAAATTGGTCCTTTGGAGAAACCTCTTATGATTCTGCCCTGAGTTTGGGAAAATTGCAAACAACTCTCGAAAGCCAAAACATGACCTCAAAGAAAAAAAACAGCCTGGTGCCTGACATGTACCAACCTCCCGAGGACATCAAAGAATTTGCTAAGGAAAAGATACCTTAGCGCACATAATTTCAGCGTAAGTAATTATTTTTGGTTCCAGTCAGTCGACATCACATAAACTTAGAACTAGGTTATCCCAAGCTAAAAATAACATGCATGAATGTAAACTTAGAACTACGACATTCCAAACCAAAAAAATAACATGCATCCAAAAAAAAAAAAAAAATTCCCAAGGTATTGTTCATGTTGTAATAATTCCAACTAACGAGATATTTACACTTACAAACTAAAAAAAGTAACAAAAAAAATTAAATAAATAAAAATAAAAATACTTCACTCTCCAGGTAATTGCTAGACAGATAGAATTGCTGAAAACCGAGCTCCTAAATCGCTCAGTACGGCAAAGCGTACGGACAAGGACAAAAGCAACTTTGAGGTTAGTCTTTACTCATAGCATTTAGTCAGATTTCTCGCCAAAAAAAAAGCAAAAAAAAAAACGCCTGAGTAATTGACCACAACGAAACTTACTAAGGTAGGAGATAATTTGCGTTTACTCAGTAGACTGAGAATTAAAGGTAAAAACAGAATTGAAGGTAAAGATATTGCGTAGGGTGCAGTTAGTAACATACCGCTCTCCGGAGAAAAAGGCTTCGGCCTGTCTGTGACATTATCTAGATTTTTCGAGATAGTTTTTTTCTTCTTTTTTTCGCACCTCTCACTTCAAGGAATTCGACAACAGTATCGGCATCTAGTAACATTTTAAAAATACATGGCGACTAGTTGGTGTGCAACTATTTATTGTCGTCAAATCAAGATAAAGGCAAGCTTGGTATAGTGTAGCATAAGACCACAAGAATTCCACAAGGTGGAGATAAGGGAAACGTAAAAAACGACTATATTCTTCCCCAAACCTCAAATTTAAGGCTGGGAAACAAATAAAATTTCCCTAAAAAAAAAATTACAGATGCATGGAAATCCTGGGTTGGTTTCATTCATACTTGGATCCGACATTCACACGTCCAACCCGAGATTAGTAGGAACACAAAAAAAGGTTTTGACACACTCTCGCATGTATTTAGTCATCCTTCCACATTCACACAAACTTCTTTTGTATCCTAGTTGGGCTATTGTTTCTAGTAAATTGTCGCCAGAATACTGACGGAAAGAAAATGATGAGAGACAAAAAAATATAAAATAAAAATTTTAGGGCCTGAGAACTAACTTACTGAGGTGGGTCGTCACCCTGGTACAACTTTAGGTCTTTTACATGCCACCTGCCCAACTCATTCCCATCCTGATCTTGTAACTCGTAGACCAGTCGTGATACTACCTTGGAGATACGGCACAAGGTATATTTGGGGGCTAGTTTGGCGGCAAAATTCTTTGCAGCGTTTGAGAGAGGGTAAGTGCGCTTCCACACTAGCTCTCCTTCAGAGAAAACATCAGGGCGCTTGCGCAGATCGTAATATTTCTTGTTGGCCTCATAGGCCTTTTTGAGCCTACGCCTGACGTCATCAAAAATTGGGGGGACCTTAGAAAGGTCTTGTTCTCTGTGGACGTAAGATAGGTCATTAGGTAGACTGGTGTTATTATCAGACACAGGACCGTAGAAGGTTCCATCTATCGGCACGTTTCTTGCAAACACCAAGAATGATGGGAAGTGCTTAGTCACCTCGTTCTTTGACAAATTTATCGCCTGTGCGATCTTATACACATTCTTGTCCCAATCCTTGTGATTGTCCTTTACATAAGAGGATATAGCGGTAAGAAGGGTACGATTGGTTCGTTCTGTTGGGTTAGCCTGCGGCAAATGTCTGGCAGTGTACCATAAATTGACTTGGTAGTTTTCCAGCAGTTTGGTAAACTGGACGCTCTTAAATATCTGAGCGTTGTCACAGAGGACTATCTGTGGGGTTCCGAAAATTAAGAAGACTTGGTTTTCAAGGAACTTGACAACCGCTGCCGCTGTGGCTTGAGGCAATGGTTTCACCATGACGAATTTTGAGAACCAATCAGTTACGACAAGGAGCTGTGTGTTTCTCATTTTAGAACGTGGAAAGGGACCCATGAAATCAAGAGAGAGGAATTGGAACGGGAAACTAATACTCTTAAACTGGCCCATTAAACCTGCGCGAGCTACGTTCGGTGCCTTATGCGCACCACATACTAGACAATTTCTTACATAAATTTTTATGGAAACCGCCATCTTGGGCCAATAGTAAAACTCAGATATCCGCGACAAGGTTTTATTAACCCCGAAATGAGCCGAAGTGGGGGGGTCATGGAATTGAGAAATTATGTTATTCCTATTAGGAGAAGGGACTACGATCTTCCAATCTGTTAGGTTCGAAACGATATCGTGACGTGGTCTCAAATGCTTGTACAGCAAACCATCTTTCACGGTAAAATCTGGAAACTTCTCCGGTGTTTCAGAGACTTTAGAGATCATGTTCTTGTACCAGTCATCAGGTTCAAGATCAGTAGCGGTAAGTAAAGATACAGTTCGGGATAGAAAGTCTGCCGGAACATTACAAGAACCCTTTCGATGTTTTATATCATAATCGAATTGGCTGAGACGGACACACCATCTAGCCAAACGTCCAGCTGGTTCTCTAAAATTTTTGAGCCACAACAAGGATGCGTGGTCTGTGAAAACAGTAAATCGAGTGCCTTCAATATAGGGGCGGAAATGTTCGATGCCGAAAAGGACACCTAGGCACTCCTTTTCGGTAACCGTGTACTTCTTTTCGCCTTTAGAAAGCGTGCGGCTAGCGTACGCTATGGGGTGCTCACTACCCTCTTCCTCTTGAAAGAGCAGAGCCCCAAGCCCGAAATCACTTGCATCAGTCTGTATAAAGAAATGCTTAGTAAAATCTGGACTAGCCAGAACAGGGGCCGACGTAAGGCGGGCCTTAAGGATGCGGAAAGCTTGATCGGCTTCCGACGTCCAAACAATAGGTTGTCCTTTTTTGCGGTTATGGAGGAGGGCAGAGATAGGGGCACTAATTGAGGAAAAATCCTTTATAAATCTGCGGTAATATTGGAGGATTCCAAGAATGTGTCTGACACCTGTGGTGTTACGAGGGACTGGGGTATTCGTTATCGCTTTCACTTTCTCATCACTTACTCTCAGTCCTTGTTTATCCACAACGAAACCTAGGTAGCAGAGGGAGTCCCGACAGAATTGACATTTATCCAGGTTCACGGTGAGGTTAGCGCGATTGAGGCGTTCATAAACCTCCTTTAGAATCTCGAGATGTTTTTCAAAGGTACTGGTCGCGACGATTATGTCGTCTAAATAGACAAAGACGAAAGGCTCCAGGTCAGGTCCCAGGACCTGGTCCATAAGCTTTTGCTGCGTTTGAGCACTGTTCCTGAGTCCAAAAGGCATACGCCTGAATTGGAATAGCCCTCGTCCAGGAACTACAAAGGCAGTTTTGGGTCTGGATTCTCTATCGAGGGGAACTTGGAAAAAGGCCTGTTTCAGATCTATGGATGAGAGAAACGTTGAGTCGCGGAGTTTGCTGAGGATCGAGTCAATCCTTGGTAGGGGGTACGCGTCATGGGTAGTCACCTCATTTAGTTTCCGGCCATCAAAACACATGCGGTAACTTCCATCTTTCTTCTTTACGAGAAGGACGGGAGAACACCAGGGAGAGTTGCTCTTTTCGATAACCTCAAGTTTTAAGAGTTTATCTACCTCTTCGTTCAAGTACTTTTGGAGAGCTGGAGAGAGAGGGTATTGCCGTTGCCTGAAAGGCTTGGCATCTTTGGTCTCGATACAATGACTAAGTACCTGTGTTTCAGGAAGAGTAACGGTACGAGACAAGGTTTTAAATTTGTTCACTACTAACTCTAGCCTATGGAGTTCATTGGAAGATATACTAGAGATATCATGTATCTTACTTAGAACCGCAACGGCCTTAGCAGCTGGGGTGTGAGGTCCGCAATTCGTACGAATGTCAAAAGATTCTCGGCAGAAATCGATAGTCATATGGAAAACCTTGGCGACGTTGATCCCTAAGATAATATTAGGAGAGATAGAGGTAACCACGTGGAACGCAACTGTCTTGGTTATCCCATAGATTGTCAAAGGGAGATCTACGATAGCGGCAATGGGTAAAGGAGAACCATCAGCATTCGAAACAGCATACAAAAGGTCGGTATTATTTTCAGGAAGTGTAGCTTCCCCGGAAATGTCTTTTATTATTTCAAGAGTACAGACTGAGATATTTGCCCCAGTATCTAGGAGAGCATTATATTGCCTCCCTCTGATGTCAATGGTAATATGGGGCCTGGCATCGGCAGGGTCGTATTTTATAATTGGGGCAATGGTAGGCCCAGAACCGGAGGGATCAAAGAGATGTGGTGGACAAGAATCGAGGATGTTTTCCGGTGGGTTTTCGCTTATACTGGGCATATTTTTAGAGCCACTTCGGGAATGTGAGGAAACTATTCTCGTGGAGTGGTGCCGTTTTCTGTCGGCAACTTGGTTGGCGTGTTTGGGTGACTCGGAGCATGGTGGCGCATTGCACCCTGATGCGTCCCTTTGCCGTTTTTTGGTGAAGACCTTTCGGCGCTCCTTGGCGGCATGCGTCTGGATCCGTGCTCTCCACACGTCTGACACTGTCTTTTAGTGACGTTCGGGCGACCACAGCCAAAACAGAACAATTTTAAAGGACGACGTTGGCACTCCGAGTAAGAATGGCCTTCGTCAGAGCAGTTCCAACAAGATATTGCAGAAATCCTCCAGTTAGGAGTGGTAGCACGGTTAGGGAGAGGGGAAGTGACTTCTCGAGAACACGCTAAGTCTGAGGCCAGTAGGGTGTGAACTTTATGAGATGGTGGGGGGCGATACCTTCGTATCCCGGCTCGATTATCTTCGAGTCTCTTACACAAGGAGATAATGTCCGCAACTGATTTGACTTCCACTAAAGCGAGGCGTTCAAGAAAATAGGGGTGTAGGTTTCTCCTAATTAATTTGAATTGCTCTTCTTCTGGGGGAATAACGGAGAGTCTCTTGAAAAGACCTCGCATTGCTGCAACATAGATAGCGACCATCTCCGACTCGCCCTGAGTGCGCTGTTTAATTTCCAACATTAAGTCGTCATCATAAGACAGGGGCAAAAATGTTTCCTTTAATTTAGTTTCTAGATCTTTCCAGGATTGGAGGGAGTCGGAAACACTACGATACCAAACGAGGGCTTGGCCTTCGAATAAATCAACCGCCGAGTTAAAAAGCTCTACGGTGGAGACATTTCTGGAACGTTGGAGTTCCCGGAGTTTTTCCATGAACTGGATTAGGTTTTCTCCTCTAGGAGAACCAGAGAATTTAACGTTCCATTTATAAACCGGAACGGTACTCTTTGAAGAGGGAGATTGTGTGCCAGGTGTAACAGGAGGGGGTGTGTGAGGCGCTGTGGAAAATTCTTCGTGAGCTTGGTCCGTTTTCATGAGAAAGTTGCCCTCCAACTCAATGGCTCCCCTTTCGAACTCAGCTTTAATTTTCTTCTCCTCCTCAGAAATTGCCTTCAGCCTATCTATACGCAAGATGACGTGCTGGAGGCGGCATTGAATCCTCCTATAAAATGGGTCTTCTACCGAATCGGGAGCCGACCCGAATTTTTGAATGATATCAGAGAGTGTTTGTTTGATTTCTGCCACATCGTCCCCGAAAGCCATGGGTGACTTTGTCAGACTTACTGGAGAGATATCCTCTCGGTTGAGAAGGGCTCTAAATTGAGCACGCCGTTTTTCCTGAGTGTCAGAGGGAGTTTGTTTACGGAGGGAAATCTCGTACGCCAATTCATTGCTAAGTAACGCATATGCGGGATTCATTTTGAAAATAATTTATAGCTTAACAAAATACTGTGAAAAGGAAATTCCTGCAAGGACAACAATGGGACGGTGAGGCTGAGTGAGTAGCTTTTTTTTGCAGAGCTTCTTGAAAGTAGCTAAGTAACTATATTTCGAGTAGATTAGATAAGATAAGATAGGTAGGCGAAACTACTGCTATAGAATTACTTGCTGCCGACCTCTCAAATGATTTGGGTCATTTTCTGCACGGGATCAAGGTCCTTAACAAGGTAAACGAAAAGGAATGTAACGATAAATAGAATTAACTTAAAAAAAAAAATCTTAGAAGTGGGAAAACTAGTCGAGACAAAAAAAAAAAACAACCGATAAATACACAATAGGCATCGACACAGCAGATATGCGATAGCATCAACACATAAAAAATTCAAAAGTATTTACATTATAATCACTAATAAATGTTATTAAATTAAATAAATAAATAAATATTTAATAAATATGATTCATGCAAAAATTCAGATCATGCAAGTTAGTAAGAGGAAATGTTTTATAGCGTAGGTACTAGTAAGATAATAAATTAAATTATTAAAAATAATTAAATATCGGCTGACAGGCATCAAAATCACTCCTGTTGTCTTCATGAGCGTTGGTAGGTAGGCACCGTGCTTGATTGAAATTAGTTTGCGATTAACTTACGGCGATAAGGAACAAATAATAATAATAACAAGAATTTATTTCGGTAGGTATCTACAGGCAAGATTAAGGGTATATTAGGTATTTCTAATCCAAAATTCGTTCAAAAAAAAAAACATTATTATCCCCGCCAGGGATGCCACAGTGTGGGGGGTTCGGTTTTTTTTGTTTTTACTTCCTTTTAGATAATTAGATTTTGTAAAATTTAATAAATGTGCGGGATAACCGACGGGAAACCTCTCAGCAACCAGCTCAGATTTTTCGTCGATTGACGAGAGAGTTCCATCCCCACTGTTTGCTCTTTTCTGTTTTCTGAACTCTAATAGGTAACTTATTGGGATGCCACCAAAATCTCGTGGTTAAACGAAGAAAATGAGAGAGAGGGATGAGCGAACGTACCCTGAGATTTTGGAGAAGGGCACGTCGCCTTTAGTTAAAAAAAAAAATAAATAAGGGTGCCTGCTTTCGTACTCTTCCTTTTAAAAAGAAAAACTTTCAATCAGTGATTTATTGACTAACAAAAATAAATGATAAAACAGGTCGAATGTTTGATTTAATTATTAGAGATTCATAAGTCATATAACTAGCCTTCTAATAGAAAGTGCGGTAGGATCCTATGGCATTTCCTTTACACACGCATTGTATTAATAATTATTATTGATTTGGCTTAAATAAAATAAATACGGAGTGAATGAGTCGTTTTTGATAAGTTCACCCAGGATGGTATCTTCTTATTGATGGTTAGAATTATTAGTTAAACGGACTTACAAGTTTTCTCTTTTTTTTGAGTTCTGAGAGTACTTATAGGGCTGACCTTCTAGCACCATTCGATTTCTCGTCATCCGACGGGCATAGGTAGACGTAATTCAGGTGAGTCTCCTTGGTTGGGAGTTCGACAGTACCGAGACGTATCCGGGAGCTGCAGGGCCGTGGTAACGGGATATTGAAGCCGAAAATTGCGAAAATGTTCGGTTGAACAGATATGGCCGCCGCTGCACGTAGGAAAATGGCGAAGAGAAAATTCGAAATTATATCCAAAAAGCCATTTTTTTAAATAATGGCTTTGGAAAGAAATTTAGGTAATATAATTTAAGAAATTTACGATAATAATCTGTGACTTCGTGTTACATCGAAAGTCGTTAGAGAAAAAGCAAGATGTCTCCCGGCCGTCAGTTTCAACCTTCTCCGTTTTTTTTTTTAAAAAAAGAAAGGGGGGAGCTAATCAATATTATTGGCATGTTCGTTGACGGGCAGCGCCGCGGCAGTCGATAACTTATACTACGAGTTATTCTCTTAGTGCCAAGACATTCGGCCACTGCTGAACAGGTGGCGCAGGTCGTCCCATAAATTTTTAAACAACTGGTGCTACCTCGCCAACCTTAACGACAAAAATAAAAAGAACTCTGTAACTACGTTACAAGCTTCAAAGAATCCTGTCGCCGCTGGGATTGTGGAGTTTGATAAGTATCTAAGTGAACCTGTGTTGCACCGTAATGAAGATCCCATATTATGGTGGAATCAAAGATCTAGAATTTACCCGAGACTTTTTGAAATTGTAAAAAAAAGGCTTTGTATTCCAGCCACTTCGGTACCCTGTGAGAGAATTTTTTCAAAGGCCGGACAAGTTCTCACTGAAAAAAGGAATAGACTTTCATCCAAAAAAATGAAAGAAATCATGTTTTTAAATCATAATTTATAGTTAATATATGTTTGTTATTTCAGTTAATTTCAGTTTTATGGCAAAATAATTTTATGTTGTAGTGTTTTATGGTCAGAGTGAGGTGTTCATTTAATGTTTATGTTATGTTTATTTAATGTAGTTTTGGCGAGAATTATTAAGTTTTTTTTTGTTAATTAATCAAAGCGAATTTATTGTTAATTTTGGTTTCATAAGAAATATATTAATGTTGAGTTTTTTCAATAAACAGAATATATTTTTATTTTAATAACAAACTATTTATTCTAAATACCTAATCTTGAAAACATTGTAATGCGTGTAGATTAGGTAGTTACTACACGTCCTAAATTCCTTTTATTAGTCCTTGACTCTTCTTGTCCTCTCGCAATTCAGAAATCACTGAACTCAAGGGCACTCAGTGGTTCAATTCAATATACTTATTACCTATCATCAGTATCAGTTCAGTACTCACTACTCACTACTACCAATCAACGCTACTACCGTGAACGCCGAAGATCACAGCAGGAGCAGATCTCAGTTCAGCAGACAAGTGCGACAGCAGTGGGAGCGGGTAGCGGGTAAGTGAATGAATGAGCCTATGACTCCTATGAGCGAGGGCGAGGAGCGAGCTAGTATGAGCCACCTCATAACAGAAACGTAAGGAAGAAAATATGTTCGATACAGGTCATAGAGAACTGGTTTACATTTTTATTAGGAACTGAATCATTCAGTTCGGCGATAAGAACAGTTCTTATTAACCAGTTCACTCACGAACTGCCCATCTCTAGGCGTCAGTCGGCCAGCGCCAACTGGTGTAGTAGATAGCACAGATGACATGAATGAGGCATCGAGCGAGATCGACAATTCGATACATTTTTTCATATCGTTCTTATATTTATTTTATAAAGTAGAACTTGAACTTATACCTTTTACCTACTCACACACACACACACACACACACACGATATGCGCGCGTAAAAAAATAAGACTTGTCGAATATAATTTAGGTATTTCTTTCTGGCGTGAAGCGTGTAGTAGTCACTATAGTCAGTTGAAATGAAATTTAAACAAACAGGAACCTGATAGGTACCTAATTCTTCATTCTTTATTCTTTTTTTAGCAAATATCTTTTTGATATATTTTTGGATTTGAGGTGCCCCACACTGCAATATCAGATTACGTTGTTGAAAAACAAAATCGATTATTGTACTTAATGGTAATGATCGATCAGGATGTAGTCTTAGAAAATTTAAGAGAACTAGAAGACAGTCTCAGCGTGGGAGCTACATATGGACCCGTGTGACTACTGGTCCCTTCAAACATCTCAAACTGCATGGGTATATGGAGATTATGCATCTCAACATAAGAAGTGCGAGCAAAAATTTTGATGAATTCCTAGCGCTTAATGAGACTTATAAATTGTCTTCATGTGATGTCTTTATATTAACCGAATGTTTCGGTAATGTGTGTTGATAACCTTAGGGTTCCTGGGTACGTCATTGTATATAATGGAGGTGATTTGAACAGGTGATGGAGTATTGGTGGTGATCAAATCTGACCTTAACTATACTATTTCCAACCAAAAACTGATTGTGTGTGGTGTTAGCTTGAGTGGTGTGGATGTGGTCGTTGATAAGATTTCCTTTAGGATAATTGCCTTGTATAGACCTAACCCAAGTAACTTGATCTCATTTATTGATGAACTTGATGAATATTTAGATAATACTCGGAGCGTCGGAGCAATGACAGGGTTGAACTGGTGATCGGTGATATTAACATTGATC
The DNA here is from genome assembly GCA_910589415.1 of Malachius bipustulatus. Classification (NCBI taxonomy): domain Eukaryota; kingdom Metazoa; phylum Arthropoda; class Insecta; order Coleoptera; family Melyridae; genus Malachius; species Malachius bipustulatus. Next base: position 53,230,067 of record OU342631.1, read on the forward strand.
TAATAGACGAGAACGACATAAACGTAAACAGGTATTTACCAGTGCTTGCGAAGCATGGCCTCGTACCTTACATATTGAATCCTACTCGTGTCACAGCTGAAGGGGGGTCTTGTCTGGATCATACTTTTCTAAAGAGGACTGCTGAAAGTAGGAGAGCATTGACATTTAATTCATATATACTTAGATGTCATATAACAGACCATTATCCAGTTTTATTGAGAATTGGCTTCAAGACAGGCGAACATGTATGGCCAAGGGCGGAGCCAAAAAGGGTTCAAAAAATTGATTTCAAAAAATTAGAAACATTGTTAAAAAAAGAAAATTGGAATGACGTAATCAATTCAGCTGATCCTCAGATAGCAACTGATCACTTCTTAGGCAGGATTGGTGCTCTTATCGAAACTGCCAAAATGCACAAAAGTAAACTAAGACTAAAAAAAATACGAAAATAAAACCATGGATAACTGAGGGTCTAATTGTTTCTATAAAAAATAGGGATAAACATAAGAGAAGACTAAACCAGTGTTTTTCACCGGAATTGGAACGCGCATATAAATCATATTCATCAATAAATATAACCCCTGGTGTTATATTTTGGAACATGTCATTGGTGTAAAATTCGTAGCGTTCGTAGGGTTTGGGCATTGGACCAATCAGCTGTCAGAAAATTCAAAATATAGCCCCAGAGTTATATTTTGAAGTTTGATGAATACGGACAATAGAAATGAATTGAATAAACTTTTTTTAAAATCGAAGAATAGTTATTACTTTAGACAAATTGAAAGTAACAAGGGTAATTTGAAGCGGGTCTATCATCTGATATCAAAGGCTACAAACGAAATTAATGCTAATAAAAAAACCTTGAAGATTGTAGATGACCAGGGTTTTGCATTTGAGGACAATAAACAAATGGCTAATTACTGTAATGATTATTTTACCAGCATTGGTTTGAATATGGTTAGGGATATCGATGTTTCAGCTGATTTTGCAGAGGACGTGACGGTTAATCCAAATACCATGTTTCTCAATCCTGTAGGGGTACGTGAGTTAATAGGGCACATATCCTCACTGAAAAACGGTGGCTCACCTGGCATTGATAATATATCAGCAGAAATCATAAAAGCACTTCATCATCAATACATCTTACAACCACTAAAACACATTGTTAATTTGATTTTTGTGAGAGGTAAAATTCCTTCCCAGTTTAAAACTAGCATAATCACTCCTATTCACAAGGCAGATAACAAAACTAGGATATGTAACTATTATAGGCCTATAAGGACCGTATTCATCAATAAATTTAACCCCTGGGCCCCTGGGGTTATATTTGGGAACATGTCATTGGTTTAAAATTCGTAGCGTTCGTAGGGTTTGATCATTAGACCAATCTGATGCTTCTTCTTCTATGTCCTCCACTTCATCTGATGCTTCTTCTATGTCCCCCACACTTCATCTGATACTTTTGGCTTTATTAATATCTCCATTTTTCTTCAGTATCTTCCATTACAATAACATTTCTACTTGTTTCAACTGAATTAGTTTCTTTATTGTAAAGTCTGTAGCCTTTTATGTTATCAGAGTATCCAACAAATATAATTTGTTTCGACTTTTTGTCCCATTCCATTTCAATTGTTTTCGTTTGGGTACATGAACTGTCATGAGTGTCATGTTGTTATGTCATTGTCAACATTAACATTTGACATGTGGCATTATTTTAGAATAGATAGAGATGTTTTTTGAAGTAGAGTGGTGATGGTGGAATTATTACAATGGAAAAATAAAAACTTATTAATAAGTGAATTGGTTATTTAATTAAAATAAAAATACATTAAAAAATGACATGGCGCTGCTTAAACAGGTCAGTTTAAATAGAACCTGATATTTCCTTTCGTGGATGATAAAAATAAAAGTAGATAAATACCTATAACCTCTACTGTCACGTGTGTTGATTAATAATTATTACAAAATGGAATCAATTAAACAGATTGATGAACTTTCCTTTGTGGGAGATATTGGTACGAATTTTAAAAAGTGGAAACAAAGATTCATAATATACATGAATGCATCAGGTACTAAAGATAATGCTGCTATATCAGGAGAGAGAAAGGTCGCTATTTTATTACATAGGATAGGACCTGAAGCACTAGAAGTTTATGATACTTTGGAGATTACCGATGCTGATAAGAAGGATTGGGGAGAAGGTGCTGCAAAGACTGGAAGATCACTTCATACCTCAATCAAATGAAACAGTCAACAGACACTTATTTAATACAAGAAATCAACGTGAAGGTGAAAGTATTGATAAATTTGTAACTGATCTCAAAACGCTGAGTAAAAATTGTAATTTTGGTACACTCAAAGATAGCCTTATCAGAGATCGTATAGTATGTGGCATAATAGATAAAACAGTTCGAGACAGACTGTTGCGTGAAACAAATTTAGATCTGGATAATTGTGTTAGAATCTGTAGAGCATCTGAACTATGCCAAGTACAAGCAAAGCAGCTGATGGAAGAAAGTAACGTACTTGCAGTGAAGAAATATGATGGAGGAAAAGGTGTAAAAGGCAGAAATTATGTGAAAGAAAAAAGTTGTGAGGAAGAAAAGAAGACGTTCAATGGAACGAAGCATAGAAGTTATGAAAAAAATGTGAGACCGCATAATGAGGGTTACAAATCAAGGTATGCTGACTCAAGAGCATGTCGTTCTTGTGGTACTACACATGCTTATAGAAATTGCCCTGCACACGGAAAGATATGCAATAAATGTAAGAAGTATAATCATTTCGCTAATGTATGTCGCTACAGAAATATACACACTGTATGTGATGATGAAATAATAACAGATGAAGAACATGAAACAGAACGATTCCTAGTTGAAACAATAGTAAAGGAGAGATCTTTGCGAGTAGATAAAATTCGAGAATGGTCTATATTAATACAAGTCCAAGGAAAACCAGTTGAATTTAAAATAGATACAGGTTCAGAGGTCAACATTATAAATAAATCAGTTGCCTTTGATGTAGGTGCTAGCATCGCAAGATCTAATGTAAAGCTGAATAATTATAGTGGTTCATCTATTGATGTTATGGGTACAACTACGTTACCATGTGTAGTACAAGATGGAAAGTATGAATTGGAATTTCAAGTAGTGAATCTTGAATCCCCTTGTATATTAGGTTTGCCTGCAATTGAACAGTGTAACATACTGAAATATAAAGCTACTCATTCAGTGAACAGAAGTACCAGTGTTGAAGAGTTAGTTAAGAAGTATAAAAAGTTATTTAATGGACTTGGTGAATTAAGTAAACAATATGAAATTAAACTGAAGAATGACTGTTGTCCGATTGTAGAACCAAGTAGAAAAATTCCATTGGGAATAGAGCAAGACATTAAGAAAGAACTTGATAGAATGGAAGAAGCAGGTATTATAAGAAAGGTCGTAGAGCCTACAGAGTTGGTAAGTTCAATGGTGGTTGTTAAAAAACCTGATAATTCATTAACAATATGCTTAGACCCACAAAACTTAAATAAAGTTATAATTCGAGAGAGGTATCAAATTCCTACATTTACCGAAATCGCTGCAAGAATGCCAGAAGCCAAAGTTTTTTCAACTTTAGATGCTGATAGAGGGTTTTATCAAATTAAACTATCACCCGAGAGTCAGTTATTAACTACATTTGGTGCTGAAAAATTTGGTAGATATGCTTACAAGAGGTTACCGTTTGGTTTATCAGCTGCACCGGAAGTTTTTCATAGAACCTTTCAAGAAATATTTGGTGATTTGCCAGGAGTAGAAATCTATATTGATGATATTATAGTATGGGGAAAGGACGAAGAAGAACATCTTGACCGCCTAGAAAAGTTACTAGAGAGAGCTTCGAGTGCTAATGTGAGGTTTAATAAAAAGAAATGTAAGTTTTGTGTATTTGAAGTGAAGTATGTAGGTCACGTATTTAGTAAAGACGGATTAAAACCAGACAATGATAAGGTAAAGGCCATAATAGAGATGAAAAAGCCCGATAATAAAAAGGAGTTACATACTTTGTTAGGAATGGTGACGTACATTAGTAAGTTCTTACCACATTGTTCAGATATTATTCGTAATTTAAGGTCATTGCTTAAGAAAAATGTTGAATTTATATGGTCAGATATTCATGATAAGGAGTTCGATAATCTTAAAAATATGCTAATGAAAACTCCAGTACTAAAATTTTTTGATAATAATAAACCTGTAGTGTTATCTGTTGATAGTAGTAGCACAGGGCTGGGAGCAGTTCTGTTGCAAGATGGGTTGCCTGTGGCTTATGCATCGAAATCGCTCACAGATTGTCAATGCTCGTGGGCTCAAATTGAAAAAGAACTTTTGGCTATCTGTTTTGGATGTGAAAAGTTCCATCAGTATATATTTGGAAAGTCCGTAATTATAGAGTCCGATCACAAGCCACTGGAGCACATTTTTATGAAACCTTTAAATGAAACACCTTTACGACTACAAAGATTAAGGTTAAGGTTACAAGCTTATAATATTAATGTTACATATAAACCTGGTAAGGATTTACTTTTAGCTGACGCTCTATCTAGAAATTATATAAAAAATAATGATACAACTACTTTGCAGAATAATGATAAGGACGTTAGTCTACATGTTTGTTTTATTATGGAAAATTTTCCAATGTCTGATTCTAAAATGGAATTATTTAAAGCCGAGACAGGTAAAGATCATATTTTACAATCTGTAATTAAAAATGTACAGAGTTCGTGGCAAAGTATAAATGAAAGGTCACCAGAATTAGATTTTTATTACAAAATTAGAGATAATTTATTTGTAGTCAATGATCTTTTGTTTAAAAATAATCAAGTTGTTGTTCCTCATAGCTTAAGGAAACAAATGTTAGAACTATTGCATTATAACCATTTTGGGGTTAAAAAATGCAAAGACAGAGCAAGACAAGTATTGTTTTGGCCTTTCATGTCAAAAGAGATTCAGGACTATGTAAAGAACTGTATAACTTGTTCAAAGTTTCAGAGAAAGCATTCTCATGAACCATTACTGTTAAGAGAGGTTCCTCAAGGATCTTGGTTGGAAATAGGTGTTGATATATTTTATTACAGACAAAAACCCTACTTGCTTATGGTTGATTACTATAGCAAATTCATAGAACTTAAAGAATTGAGAACACAAGCTACAGAGAGTATTGTGGCTGCTATTAAGTCTAATTGTGCTCGATATGGAATTCCAAATAAAATTTATACCGATAATGGACCTCAGTTTAACAATTATAAATTTAAAGCTTTCGCGAAAGAGTGGAATTTTATTCATATCACATCTAGCCCATATTACGCTAGGTCTAATGGTTTTGTTGAACGTTTTGTTCAGACTTGTAAACTAATGTTAAAGAAAACCGAATATAGTAATAGAGATCCATATTTAGCATTATTAGAATATCGTAATACACCTATAGATTCTATTGTTAACAGAAGTCCTAGTCAGTTAATGATGGGAAGAAATGTAAATGGTTTATTACCAAATGTGGAATCATTTCTTTCAAAGTCCAATGACAAGAGTGTTAGTGATGGTTTAAGGTACAGACAAAGTCAGTATAAAAAGTTTCATGACAAAAAGAATCATTCACATTTGCCAGATTTTGAAAGAGATGAAGTTGTTTATGTAAATGATGATCATTATAAAATGACGCCTGCTAGAGTTATTGATGCGGGAAAGAGACCGAGAGCTTATAAATTACTATTTCCAAGTGGGAATATTTCGGAAAGAAATAGATACAATATTTTTAAAACACCTAATCAAAATTTTCAGTTAGAAGATAATAATTTAAGTAGTCAAGAAAATATTCAAATAAAAAAGGAAAATGACTCTCCTACTTTCTCACATCAAGGAACTTTTGAAGCTGGGAAACCGGATACTGTAAATAATGAATTAGTCGTTAAGAACAGATCTGATGAATTTAATAAAGTCACCAGATCTGGAAGGGTAATTAACCCCCCAAAATATTTGTCTGATTATTTTATATAATATTGATGCCCGTATTCACAAACGATAATTTCCTAAATAATTACGTAATTATTTAAATGAGTGAGATGGAGATATGCAGTTTTTTTGCAATAGAACGAGATGGGGATAATTGATTACGTAATTATTTTGGAAATTATCGTTTGTGAATACGGGCATAAATGTGTTAAAAAAAAAAAGGGAGATGTCATGAGTGTCATGTTGTTATGTCATTGTCAACATTAACATTTGACATGTGGCATTATTTTAGAATAGATAGAGATGTTTTTTGAAGTAGAATGGTGATGGTGGAATTATTACAATGGAAAAATAAAAACTTATTAATAAGTGAATTGGTTATTTAATTAAAATAAAAATACATTAAAATATGACATGAACCATGGCTGGCCAACCGAATATCTTCAGATTACTGACATCAGGTTTATTTCCGGTCCACATCTCGTAAGGAGTTTTCTTATTCATTGCTGAGGTTATAGATCTATTTCTCAGGTATACTGAATGGTTTACAGCTTCTGCCCAAAAACTTTTTTCAAGGCGAGCATCAAACAGCAAACAACGAGCTTTTTCAACAACAGTGCGGTTCATTCGTTCACTAATTCCATTTTGTTCTGGAGTATATGTATTGGTTTTTTGGTGAATTATGCCATTTTTTCTCGAACCTCCTATAGATGGTACTTCCATCGGTCCACAAACATCACTGTGTATGATTTCTAAAAAATCACCTGCTCTCGTTCGACTGTGAGTAAACGATTTCCTGGCCTGCTTTCCTTCACAACATACTACACAATTTGAAGTTTTCTTTAAAATACCATTATATTTCATTCCCTCTGCGCTGCCATCATTTTTCATCTTATTCAAATCCGAATAATTGATATGGCCAAGTCTGCGATGCCACACTTCTTTAGTAAACATGCACTGATCAGGTTTTTTAATGTTCAACTTGTACACGTTATTAATCAAATCTGCTTTAGCAATCAGCTGATTTCGTTGATTAAAAATCTTGCAACAATCAACTTCAAACTTAACTGTGTTGCCCTTTCTTATGAGTTGGCTCACTGACAGTAAATTTGTCATCAAACCTGGTACACATAGTGCATCACTAATTGTGATATCACATTCTTGTTCATCAACTAGAGTTGTAATATTTATATTACCTTTATATTTGACTGGAATTTTTGTGTTATTTGCTACAACAATCTCCTTCGGTTCCAGAACTTCCTGTACATTCTCCAACAACTCACGATTCACTGTAAGATGTACACTGGCCCCCGAATCCACATACCAGTCCGATTCTTCAAATTTTTTACTAAGAAAAATAGCACACTAAATGCCCCTTTAGGTTTTCTACCTGCACTACCGTTGTTGTCACTTCTTGACTCAAGGCTTGGACACTTATTTTTGTAATGCCCCAGCTTTTTGCAATTATAACATCTTATTTCCTTTTTTCTTCCACATCTTTCATGAAATGATTTACTCGCAAAGGCACTATCAGTCCTTACAACATCACCTTCCATATCTAAAAGCTTTGACTTTATCGCATCAGTTGTGATATTAATGCCAGAGTGTTCTATGGCCATTATCATTGGAGCATATTTCTCTGGCAAACCAGCTAATAGTAAAGACCCAATCCATTCATCATCGATGTTGAAACCCGTTCCTTTTAGCCGCTGACTAATTTCTATTATTTGATTGACATAATCATTCATAGAGTTACAGTTTTCAAGACGAGTGGATATCAGGGTACGAAGTAGGCTGATCCTTCTTGCATGTCCCGAATCATCGAATAAAGATTTCAGCTTATCCCAAAGCTCTTTTGTTGTCTTTGCTTCTTTGACGTGTATATACAATGATGAGTCAATTGTTAATATGATTTTTGCTTTACACTTGCTGTCTACTGCAGTTTCACCTGTTACCGTAGGAACATTTCCGGTGATACAACCTTCTAGTCCTTCCAAAGTTAAGAAGTTCGTCACAGCAAAAACCCAATCTTCATAATTTTCACGTCCTTTAAGCTTAGGTACACTTGCTACATAACTTGCCGCCATTTTATCCAGTTACCTTGTCACTACAAACAGTTTACCGACGCGCCAATATAATGCACAGAAATTCAGTCAATTTATCGAGTTTTCAAACATGCATCTGCACATAACTCTTTTCTAACTGACTTAATAAATACAACAGTAACAAGTAATAAAAAATCAATCGTTACATCTGGCAATGCCGTCAGAATTTATATAACCTTGAAACTGTGCACCGATTTTGATTTTATACTTACAACTCTCTAAAACTATAAGTCATTCATTAAATTAAACATACCATTTCAATATTAGTGACACCATGTAGTCCATTCGCGAACACAGCCACTACAAACACATTGATGATGAAACTAACAAACAAAGCCACAGCAGATTCGATCAGGTAGTACATATTGGCTTCGCGTACTTTCTCCTGCTTCGTCCTATCTATATCACGAGACTTCACCAAAGCTGAGTGCAGATAGAGGTTATGAGGCATGATATTGGCTCCTGGGAAATACCATGAACAGAATTTTTAAAGAATAATAAGATGCAGAGTAAATAAAACAGCTTCTAAGCAAACATTAAAAATATTAGCACGTCTACTCACTCACCTACGATCCCTACCGCCTGCAGCAATGCTCGCTTATCGCAACCGTCACACCATGGAACAAACATTCCTTCTATGACGGCCACCTCGTCTGGTCGAGAGGTGATATACTCGTAGCCAAAGGTGACAGCCATTACAGTGATGAGCGTGCCGAAGAGTAGCTCCAATTTACGCAGTCCGTACTTGTCCAGAAAGAGAAAAGTAAAAGTGTCTACTATTGTGATGAGCACGCCAGCCCACAGAGGGATGCTGCAAACATAAAAAACACACTTGGATCACAAATATAGGACGACTCTAAAATAAAATTAATTTCAAATAAAATATAATAAGCTCGTTGTAACGACACAATAGTCAATCCAGTCATTTAGACTGTTTAGAGGTCCCGATGATTTATTAAACATCAAAACCGACTTCTCTAAGGCTTTTGACTGTGTAAACCATAGTAGATTGGTTGGGAAGTTGAGTATGTATGGTATAAGTGGTCCCTTATTGGCCTGATAGGTTCTTTCATAAGCGAATCAGTAATAGACGGTGAGGACGGTGAGGGTGAATGGAAACACTTCCGATGCTTTTTCAGTATCATCTGGTGTCCCACAAGGATCATACCTTGGACCTTTACTGTTTCTCATATTCATAAACGACATTAAAAAAGTAATACTCAACTCTAAATTTCTACTGTTTGCAAATGACATGAAAATTTTCATCAAGATTAATTCTAATAATGATGCCATTAATCTTCAAAATGATCTTAATAGATTATATGAGTGGTGCGTGCTGAACAGCATGGACTTAAATATTGAAAAGTGCAAGTATATACGTTTCACTAAGAAGCGTTCTTCAGTTGAGAGTTCCTATATGATTAATGGCATGGCATTACAGTCTATGGAACACATAAAGGACCTGGGAGTTGTAATGGATACAGGGAATGACTTTTGGTGCTCGTGTCAATCTTGTCATATCACGAGCAAACAAAATGTTGGGTTTCATTAAGCGAACAACTGTTAAATTTCAGGGTTATAAATCGATAAGGATTCTGATTATTTCAATTGTCAGGAGTGTTTTGGAGTACTGTTGTCTGGAGTACACTGTCTGGTTCCCGTATTACAATACCCACATAATTAGAATGGAAAACAGTCAAAAAAAGTTGATTAGGTACATTTGTTTCAAAGCGAAAATAGTTAGTGGGGTAAATTATGATCTGAAATGACCCAGATTGCCTTTACAAATGTCAATGCGCATGTTAAAATCGAAAACGTAGAGTTTCTACCATTCACTGATACTCTATGGATTCAAATGTCAGTCGTCAAGCTTTCATATTTAGATACGTCAAATATGTCACTGTCAGTTTTCTCTTCGTAATTTACAAAGATGTCTACCAACCCATTTCCGCTGAATTTTGCCATGTGTTTAGAAACACTAATATGAATTTAATATGAATATAATGACAAAATAACGACCGACTTAATTAGGTAAAGAGGCTATAAATAGGAGTGGAATTCCAAGTTCGGGATCTTTTTGTTAGCAGCCCTTCCTGGATAGACGACCACATCAAGTTAGCAGCGTTTTATTTAAAGGTTACCTCGTGCTCGAGCGTTGTTTCCAAACCAAAAACAAAAGCTTTGTGTTATTCTTGTAAGTACGTTTTCACCTTGCTATTTATTATTGTTGTTGAATTTTTATGTCTGTTTAACATTACCCAAGTAAGTACCTACATACCTACTGTATAATTATTAATTAATTTGATCATCCAAATCCAAAAGCAAAATTATAAATCTTTCCAAAACAATAGGTTTGAATTTTGTCACGTTTTAAATGCCATGCTTTATTTTTACCTGCAGTTCATACAACTGATTTGTTTAAATTAATTTATTTCACATTTTCTAAATAATGAGTTTTGATTAAGGGATAATTCTAAATTGGTTTAAAGAAAGTTTACTGAATAATTAATTAACTTCACATCCCTGTAGGTAGATACTTACGAAGAGCTACTTTAAATGATCTTATTTTAATCACACTTCTCACACGTGCATGGTTTTTGTTAGAAATGGATTAACAAACTATAAAGGATTTCTTTCTCATATTTTATATTTTATGTATCATTCTAAACATGTGCTAGGGTCACCTTTTATATTTTATCATAATTTTACGAACCACATGACTCTGCTCTATTTATTTATTTTACAATTCATGCCTGCATTTATTAACCTGTGTGTGTCAAAATGTTTATTTAATTCTTCTACATTTTACTTTATGATAATTTACTGCGAAGGTAACCAAACCGAATCATTCATCGAACCAACCATTTTGTGTATCTCCAGAATAATATTTAGTCGAGTCGCTTCATTCTTATTGCATATGTTCTAACCATTTTCTAACCATCAATTGCTGCCGTCCACATTTTATAACCATGTACCTACTTATTATGTTTTGCCATGCTTTTATCTCATGTCACATGTTCGTTCTTTATTCTTATTTTTCATGCCGTTTATTTGATCGCTTACTTAATCGATGTCTTATTTAAATTGTCTACCGAACATTCTTGATTTAATTGTTGTTTATTGAGTTATACTCCTTTTATTATTTATTTATATTTCATGAACATATTTATTCAACAAATCTGTCCAATTGATTATTGTTTATCTTGATTTCAAATTGATCTATGTAATTGTAAAGTCAGGTTCTCTTATTTTTCTGTGAAATCAATCAACGTAAAGGTCATTTCTCGTTCTTCGTCAAACTCAATTCAAAAGGGTGGATCATTCAGATTGCTAATTGTTTACCGAACTATTGAACTAGAATGTATGGGCCTTATGTGAATCTAACTAACATTTTCGTCCTTGCCTGAGGAGCCATAAAAAACAACCAACGGGTAGCATCCTAACCACGGACCTCGTACTAGGGGCTCCTCCAACTCTAGGCGGGTAGCATCCTAGTCACGGACCTCGTTACATCGTCATACTAACAAAACCCATTCCCATGGTTATCTTAAAAACCTAGATTTCCGTGGTAATGCTTCTGTTTAAAATGATTCGCGCAAATGAGTCAGAATGAAAGAGGGTTCAATTAGTTTTGGTGACGGTTGTCGAGACGATTGATCTAAGCTTTTCAAACCACCGTTGATTCTTTTCATTTCGGGATAATGATCGAGGTTTTTCTCGGCCACGCTCTTTTTACTCGTGAATCCCAGCGAGCGTAATAAAGGCACTGCTAGGTTTCTCTTAGAATAAAGTAGGTGTTTTTTAAATTCATTTGTTTCACTAATCTCAAATCTCCCACCTTTTGCTTCATGTCTGTGTATAAAAGAACCAATAACAAGGTAAGAGGTTACTCCACAACAACGTAAGGTCCACCACCAGACGAAAAACTAGACAGATCACGAGCCAAGGTAAAACCACAAACCCAGGTAAATCACGAGCCAAGGTAAAACAACGATCACAAACGTAAGTAAGTAATGTTGGCCATTTTATTTGAAATCGGGGCGGGTTAATCTTTAAATTCAAACATCCAAGAATTCAGGGCGGGAAAACCTCAAATTCAAATCAAGCATTTAGAGCGGGAATCCAAACAGATATTCATGACAGACAAGTGGACATTTCAAACGTCAAAGGGGTTCTTCTTTTTCAGTCATTCAATTTAAGGGGGCCACATTACTGAATTTACTACGCATGACGCAGGATCTCAATTTTTAAAGGTAGGTTACACTACAACTTGCTAACATATTTCGGCCTGCAAACATTGTCATCTCGACATATTTTCTTTGCGGTAAACTTTACACAGAAAGCTTTGAATGGAAGTATGGATTGCCCGGAGATAGTTGGTTCCTTTTCGGTACACGTGCCATCTTACACTACCCGTGCACAAGATATTTTACATGTAAATCGGCATAAGACAAATTATGGTCAGAAGTGCTCTGTTGATAAGTGTAGTGCAATAGTGAATGCTCATAATATGCTGATAGGCTTTTCTATTCCAAACGGGATGTACAAGAAATGAACTTCTATGACATTTTACGATGTTTGTTTGATTTATTGCTTGTTTGGCAATATTAACTTTTTTGTCTACTCTTTAGTTTTTTTTTTCTTGTTCTTTAATTTCACTGTATTTCCTTGTTTAGTTAGTATCTCTTGTCAAACTCTGTATGTAGCCTGGCTGCGTAAATAAAGGTTTATTATTATTATTATTAAAACGCCATTAATAATACATCATTTACTTTTTAAACAGACTGATTAGGAGCCCTTATCAATTCTGATAAGGAGAATCTATATTCCCGTAAGTAATGGTCCGTGGTGAAATGGGAGATTCTTGGTTTAAAAATATTACGATCTGACACTACTTGCTCTAACAAAATCTTGATAATAAAAAAGATACAGGGTGGCAAAGTTGAGATTTAAAAATTTTCTTTTCAAAATATCTCGAAAAATTGTACAGGTACGAACGTGAAAACTTGGGGATAGATGTTTTATGGTATGAGAAATCATAATTTGATATCCGTGTCGATTTATTTTATAGAGGGCGCCACTTAGGTCATGTTGACGACGTAAACGAACACATAACTTTTTTATCCTTCAGGATATCGCGCATTTTATTGTGCAATATTAAAACTACATCATTCTTGAGAAAAAAAGATATACTGATTGTCAATTTCAAAAGTTCGTGGTTTTCGAGATAATCACGTTTTAATAATCTCCTGCATTATTTCTATTTTTTTTTATTATCAGAAATCTTAATGCAGTAGGTTGAGATAATAACTAGCATTTTGGCAATTAAATATTTTTCACTTTGACATATTAAAAAAGCAAACAAATGAACCATATTCGCCTAAATTCCTATACAGATTCTGAAATAGTCGATTATCAGGTTTCAGTCTGTTTGGATATCGTGGCAGGTATTCTCGTTTCGCAGCTTGCCCATTGAAGTTTTGTTTGCAATAAAGAGAAATCATATCTCTCTTATCTGAATTTGAAAAATTATTATGTCTCGGCATTTTTTAATTTTCCAACTACTAGCAGTAAGCAAAAAATTCTGAACAGTATCAGTAGAGAAAATCATTAACTGTCAATTATCTCGAAAACCACTAACTTTTGAGACTGGCAACTGGTATACCTTTTTTTCTCATCAATGATGTAGTTTTAATATTTCACAATAAAATGCGCGATATCCTGAAGGATAAAAAAGTTATGTGTTCATTTACGTCGTCAACATGACCTAAGTGGCGCCCTCTATAAAATACATCCACACGGATATCAAATTATGATTTCTCATACCGTAAAACGTCTATCCCCAAGTTTTCACGTTCGTACCTGTACAATTTTTCGAGATATTTTGAAAAGAAAATTTTTTAATCTCAACTTTGCCACCCTGTATCTTTTTTATTATCAAGATTTTGTTAGAGCAAGTAGTGTCAGATCGTAATATTTTTAAACCAAGAATCTCCCATTTCACCACGGACCATTACTTACGGGACACCCTGTATACATCCATGGCAGGACCATACATATTCAGACCCTCCCCGATCTCGGATCAACTATATTTTTTGAGTAATATTCTAGATATTTTCCTTGCCCAACCTGATGTTGTTGAGCCAGTCAAATTCCTAGTCATCTTCTGGAAATGTACTGAGGCTCTGAAAGTGATTATCCCCTTGCTCACCTATTGAACGAGCAAGAATCTTTCCTGTATGAATCTTAGCGTGTTCTTAACGCTAAGAACATAGACCCAGGTGTGTTAAACATGAGCCATTCTGACAGAAATCTGTGTATTGAGCTAGTTTCTGTACCCTTGTATGAATGCAATCTTATTCCTTTATTACATTTTCATTTAATTCTTGTACATTTCGACGTGCTTCTGGGTGTAACTGCTGTCAATCATTTGCTGGAATTGTATTGTGTTGCCTTTTTTATCTGGTTAATTTTTTTTAACAATAAATTTTTTTATGACAAACGATAGACACACGGACGACAGAGTGATCTAAGTACCTATAAAAGACCCTCCCATACTGATCCTTGAAAATAAGATTCATCAAGGTGTAATAAAAGCTACCTGCCAAACTTTCAGGTATATGGAAATTCTGAGCCCCATAAATGTCCTGCAATCATAACTGCCCTCTGGGTGCTTTTTTGCCCAGAATATCCCAATAATAGAATAAATATTGATAGAGGACTATAATAAGTTTAAAATATTAAAAAGTTACCTAGGCAACGCGAACAAGTAGAAATCTACGACAGCAAAAATTGGCCATTTTAAGAAAATACGCTGAATGAATAACAAATTATGTGAATTTTTAGACAGTTGTACAAAGTTGTACAGTTGTGTTTAGACAGTTCATGGAAAATCTGACGTTTGTGAAGTTGAATTTGACATTCCCAACTTTTTTCCCAACTTTTTGTGAGAATGAGGAGGCGATACCCTAGTAAGCGGTAATGCAGATTCCCTATCGATGACACTGAGACAACGACATCTTTGGATCAGGGCGGACCTAACACCAAAATTAGATTGCGAATTGGGTTGATTTATGTGATATCAATTTACACAACCCTGCTGAAGTAATTTTGACAGTAGTTTAATTTTATTATTTAGAAACGCTAGATGACACTCATTTTTGTCGCCGCTTTTTGAGCTCAGTTCCTATTAGTTTAACGACTTAACGTATTTTTTCTACTCCCAACCTTTAATATGCATATTAAATATGAATCATCAGTGCTTTAATGGGTCTCATTAAGATACAAATTTTCATTAAAGCACTGGTCAAGCTATCCAATGGCAGAGGAGCATTTGCAATCGAATCGGTTCCTTTTCGCTTACAATCGGGTCGGCAAGCCAACCGAAGTCACAGAGTTGTCATACTCACGACAAAAATTGCCTTGTGATATAAGTTCTGTATTTCTGAAAAAAATTCTGAACGTTTATTTAATTTAGAACATAAGTAACATTCAAAGAAAATTTATCAAGATTTTATGTTACCTTAATTAATTTGATAAGTAGGTATATCGTGTAAAGATGGGAAGATAAAGTATTATATCATTCGTAGAGCTCCGTGATAGTATTCAAAGCGGCAACGCTGCGACCCGCGTTGCGCAGATAAACAATATCGTAATTAATGGCTGTCGATGTTATTAAAATTATTAATTAATCTCAAAATCGAAGCGTAAAATTCGGAATTCGAACTTCGCATAATAAAAATTACGCAGTAGTGAGTAGTGCCCTTTAAACTTGATACTAAAACATGTCTCAGCAGAATAACCTTAGCGACGAAGAGAAAATTTGTTAAATGCGTAAACAAATAGCAACCTATCTTAACCTCAATGATCCGCAATTGTACACGGGTCATTGTTAAAATATATAATTTTTTAATCTTTTCTATGAAATAAAAAAGGGTCGTAGAAAAAATAGTGTATGGAACTCGCAGATAATGGCTATTAATACGCTCTTATGATGGTTAAGCCACTCGCCTACGGCTCGTATCTTAACCATCATACTCGCGTATTAATAGCCTTCATTATAAGCTCGTTGCATAATATACTAATTTGTTTCTCACCATTAACTTTGACAACAGGTCACTATTATACAAATGCCAGTCATCTAATTAATTAAGGGCCGGTTGTTCGTACGTCAGTTAAAAATTTTGAGATAATTACTGATTTTAAATTGCAAATTTTGAAAATACGGCGAATATAATTAATGATCTTGTATTTTTAATCAGTAATTAACTCTTCTCAAAGCGAGCAGAATTCATTTTCAGAAATATCAGACCAATGGTTTGATAATAAAGGACATTTTAAAATCAGTAATTATCTCAAAATCGGCCCTACGAGTTTTACTTTCACTGTTGACATTCAACACCTTAAAATAGGTGTCACTCGAATTAAAATCTTTCAGGCGTTTTCATCTACTCGCGCAATAGAAATCACAGATGATTAAGAAAGGTGGTCTGTAAGGTAAGTGTTTTTCTATAACTAATAGAAACAACTTACAACTTATGTTAAAAAATAAATTTTTAATTTCTAATCAACCATGTCACATTTAGATACCCAATTTTACTTACCGCTGGTCAGAGAGCATGAAAATGGCAATGGCTGTTCCAATGACTTCTTGCATATCAGATCCTATGATTGCAATTTCCACCATAACCCACAATATCATCCGAGGTACTAATTTGTATTGGCGATGACACATCTCAGAAAGATGTAAACCGGTCACCACACCTAGAATACAATCAAATCTTCAGCTATAATACAACACTCAAAATACAGTTCGTACTACTTATAATGACCATTACAAGCTCATCGGTTTTGTATTATTATTTATGTTCGTCTAGTAAAGTGGCCAAAATATATCAGGAGAACTTTCGTTTTATACACCTACACGAAGGTCGGCTGAAGAAGAAAAGACCCGGGGTTAACAAAGAAAACAACCGTTTTTTTAAATAATTTCTCAACATTATCTCCAGAAAGGCTAATACATTTTTCATATCGGTGTTTTAATTTAATTAATTTAATTCAAGAGGCCCTTGAGGCTACTTGAAAACTTCTGACACTTGGGCTTTACCACAGCCATAAGATATTTATTTATTTAATTTAATTAAACCATTTCTATATGATTCGATGAGCCCCTCAAAATAGCGATTTACGTCATCAATTACTTCCTCAATGCTTTCAAATTTTTTTCTTACAGGGCATTTTTTGAGGTTAGAAAATAAGTAGTAGTCGCTGGGTGCTAAATCTGGCGAATAAGGTGTATGAGCAAGCAATTTGAAGTTTAATTCATGAATTTTCGCCATCATAACAATTGACAAATATGGTTATTTTTTCGTTCGAAAAAATAAGAATAAAAGTTTGAAGAAATTTTATATTTGAATGATAGATTTTTTTGTTTCCTTGATTTTTTAATGCCAAATGCGACACGAAAAAACAATATGGCGGCTATAAGAAAAACAAAAGTCGACTACGAAAACTCTGAGATCTGGTCTGGCTTGGAAAATTTTTGAAATGTCAAATGGATACCTTTTTGCGACTTTCCTGTGTAAGCCTGCAAAAATTTTTATTTATTTTCAATATTGAAAAAGATGTCGCTAAAAGGCTAAAATACCTTGAAGACACGTTTTTCAAGGCAGAACTCCGGAAGGAAGAAGAAAAACTGAGAAAAATCCATTGGAATAACCTCTCAGGATTGAGACAATCCAAGGAGCTCCTCGGGAACTTTAACCGAGAAAGGTCAAGGAAACTCCTGACCCTCAACAAAGGAAGTCTCAGAATGCTAACAGGATTCCTAACAGGTCATTGCAAGCTCAATGAACACCTGAGGAAACTTGGTATAGAAAAAGATGGCGTTTGCAGACTCTGCAGGGAAGAAAACGAGACGCCTCGTCACCTATTGATGAACTGCGAAGCACTAGAACGTGAAAGAAACGATGTTCTGGGCCAACACCAGCTCAACGGGGGGGCTTTGCTAGGCCTTGATCCCCTTCAAATCCTGAAATTTCTAAGGGAAGCGGAGTTGGAGAGGCTGCTTCAATGAAGGGAATATACTCCAAAGAAGCAGAGAAGAGGGGGCACAATAGATCTGTAATAGGTCGCAGCGCATCTGACACCCTCAATATCAATATCAATATCAAGGCTAAAATAAGAAATCACGATTTTTGAGTTTTTTCCGCATTTTTTAGCAACGACTGAAGGTATCCTAATTTTTTTTCAAATTCTTATCAAGCATAAAATTGTGCAGCTTTTATCTAATTTAACTATATCTCTCACTCATAACTATCCTATCTCCTATCTCACAGTTCACACGGTTTCCGAGATCTCCATGTACCACCTGTTATCTCGGACATCCTGTATAATATTTAGTGAATATTATACAGGGTGATTCAAAATTGAGTGCAAATATTTTAAGGGCTTATTTACCAGCCAAAAATAAGAAGTTTTTTTCATATAATCGTATGTCCTAACTTGCTTCGTTTTCTAGATACAGGGTGTAAAATTTTGAAAAAAAATCGATTTTTTATTAATTACTCAAAAACCTTTCAACCGATTTAAATAAAATTTGGTAGGCTTATTACATGTCCCTATCTTAACTTTTCACGTAGTATCCTATGGTGCTGATGAAATCTGTATACAAAGTGATGAAAAATCAGCGATTTTCAAAAAAAAATTAATAAATTTTTTTTTTGTAGGTACTCTAGCGTAGTATACAAAAAGTTAGGATAGGGACATGTAAGCCGTTTTCCGATATATTGACCCGTTTTCAAGCTAAGCTGCTTTGAAAATGGAAAATTGCAATTTTCATTTGTTTATAACTCATAAATTGGTCGTTACAAATTTGAACTGTAAACATCATTTTTATTCAGTCGTCAACGGTCGATGTCGATTGAATAGGTATCGAAATCTGAGCTCCCGAAATAAAGTTTAATTTTTAAGATATTACGTCTAATAAAAGAGTAAAAACGTTATACACTGCTTGAGGTGTTGTTTCGTAATACGTCAGTGCACAGAGAACTACTTGATCATGGTTATTACGAGAGAAATCAGGGAAGAAATTGAATCAGCTGTGAGCAAGGTTATTAAGAGTGAATTGTTTATCAGTGAAATTGCAAAAAAGGTATCAGAGGCAATAATAAATACGATTGAAGGTAAACTTGTAAACATTGAAACATCGTTGACAAAAATAAAGAAGGATTATACGAAACTTATCGATAAATATGAGGAGAAAACAAGATATTTGCAACACAAAATAACTACCCTAAACGAGGAAAGTAACAAAATGGAATTAAAAATAGACCAAATGGACCAAGCTACCAGATCTTCTAACCTAAGAATTTTCAATTTGAGGGAGACCTCCAAAGAAAATACAAGGGATGTTTTATTGGATGTTTTAAATAAAAAAATGTTCGTAAATCTCAATCAGGATGATCTTCTACTGTGCTACAGGATCGGAAAAAGGGAGGAAAACAAGAATAAGGGCAGAGGTATCTTCTTGAAGCTGCGAGATCCCGAGAAGAAAGAATTGATTTATACAAAGAAAAAACTACTAAAGGGCACTGGAATTGTCATAAGGGAGGACTTAACCAGCTTGAGAGTGAATTTGTTAAGCGAGGCTGTAAGGATTCAAGGGTTGAAAAACGTTTGGACGGAACATGGCAAGATATACGTAAACAAGGACAGTAAAGTGTCTATTATCAGGAATAGAGGTGAATTTAACGAAATATTTTCGGACAGGTTATAACTCTGACGAGTTAAGGAAGAAAAAAAGAATGGTGGAAAAACGATTACAGGACTAAACTTTCTTTCAGTTTTACGGTTTTTTTTTTTTTTTTTTTTCAGTTCAGAATCTGGTTTTGGTTTTAGTGCTCTTCCTTGATTTTGTTATTTATACTTAAAATTTGGATAATCAAACAATTATGTAATTTTCTTTTGTAAGGAATTCAGGGTTCTCACGGCTGTTATGATAGAGTTTTTGAACGTTTTGGATGATGGGGAGATAGAGACAAAATGCATCGATAATTTCGAGGACTATGTACTAGAAAGGGCAGGCGGGGGCAAGCGGAGTGGACTGGGAGTTGTTCATTTTAATATAAGAAGCTTACAAAAACATTTTAACGAGTTGCTGGTGTATGTTGAAATGGCTGAGGATACGCTTGACGTTATTATACTATCAGAAACAGGTAAGATAAGAAATACGCAAGATTTTTCTATTCCTAATTTTTCAATCCACTATAACGAGGCAATATTTAACAAATGCGATGGCACTGTAATATATGTGAGAGATAACATGTCGGCTGCTATCAATGTCGAACCTGTGAATGAGACCCAATTTCTGAGAGCTGTCTTGACTACTACTAATCTTCCCAAAAATTGTAAAATAGGGATTACCGCTTTCTATAGACTTCCAGCTACCGAATTAAGAGCATACTTGAGTAATCTAGATGAATATCTCAGCAATATAGAGTATCAAAAATTAGAGATTATATGTAGGTGACATAAATATCGATCTACTAAATAAAGAATGTACTGAAACAAATCACTATTTAAACATAATGAATTCTAATGGTTTTAATTCATATATTAACAAGCCGACCAGGGTAAATGGCGAGTCAGAAACCGCTATTGATCATATTTTTATTAGGGCTCATAAAAGCTTAATGGAAAACATTGAAATCGAACCAATTATATTTCACACAGACATGACAGATCACTATTCCCCATTTGTATTCTTGTCCTTTAACACACAAAGAAGTGCTAACTCGGTTTCAGAGAACAAATTGACCGTGATAAATTTCGATAGTCTAAGGCAATTATTAGGTTCAGAAAATTGGATTGAGGTGTTAAACACTGCCGACTCACAACAAGCATACGATATATTTTTTAATAAGATAACTAAACTTATACAAAACTGCACTAAAATCAAAAATAAAAAAAGTAACGAAACTAAACTGAAACCATGGATAACAACGGGATTAATACGATCGATAAAAGAAAGAGATTCTCTAAAAAGGAAATTAATAAAACGTTATACTCCAGAGCTTGAAATTCAGTATAAAAGTTACAGAAATAAGCTTCGTACCGAAATAAGAAAAACAAAAAATGAATACTATCGGGATAAAATCTCACAATCAGGAAACAATTATAGGAACATATGGAAGGTTATAAACGATATCACAGGTAGTACAAAAAAGGCTAAAAAGATTGAAAATATATCTATAAGGGCAGAAAACAATATACATATCAGTGATAATAACGTAAAAGCTGACATATTTAATAAGTTTTTTACAAATTTGGGTAAAAATATGGCGGATAAAATAGGTAGAGTGGTGCCTCCTGAGGGTTTTCTTAAAAAAGACAAAGTCGAATCAAATATATTCTTGAAACCAATAACAGAAAATGAAGTAATTATATCAATAAGTAAACTAAAGAATAGTTCCGCACCTGGCCCTGATAGTTTAACAGCGACTACAATAAAGAATATACACGAATATGTTACTCTTCCATTGTCACATATCATTAATCTTTGTTTCCAATCAGGAAGAATCCCACGTCAGTGGAAAGAATCAGTTGTCATCCCGGTATACAAATCCGGCGACCCCGGAGAACTAACAAATTACAGGCCAATCTCTGTGATAAATAACTTTGCAAAGATTTTTGAGGGGGCGTTGAAGAACAGACTAGTAGGTTTTTTTAATCAACACGGTGTCATTGCAGAGAGTCAATACGGTTTTATTCAAAACTCTAGCACTGAAGATGCAGTAGTTGATTTTCTGGAAAGGACGGTCGGCGCGGTGGACGCATCATTGCGATGTGCCGCAGTGTTTCTCGACTTGGCCAAGGCTTTTGATACCGTCTCCCATGGCATATTGATCGACAAACTAAGTAACTATGGCATAAGGGGTGTTGCACTGAGGCTGCTAGTGGACTATTTATCAGACAGAACCCAGCGCGTCAAAATTGGGAATTACAGAAGCTCAAATTCCATAGTTAAGGTTGGAGTTCCCCAAGGCACAGTGTTGGGCCCAATTCTGTTTCTTATTTATATGAATGACATTGTACAAATAAATAACTGTCCAGGAAATGTAATAAGCTATGCAGACGATACTGTTGCTGTCTTCACTGCAAAAGAATGGGACGAGGTAAAATTCAATGCAGAAACAGCTCTGAGGAAGATAAGTTTGTGGCTGAACAGCAATCTACTATCTTTAAATGTATTAAAAACAAAGTGTATCACGTTTACCTCAACTATCGTTAAACAACCTAATAACAATTTTGAAATAAAACTACATGGTAGTAACTGTCAGGGAGTCGATTGTAGCTGCCCCTTAATACAGAAGGTTTCGCAGGTTAAATACCTGGGAATTGTACTTGACCGTTATTTGCGCTGGTCGGAACATATTATCCATGTGAGCAATAGACTGAGGGCTTTAATGAATAGGTTCTATGTCCTCAGGGAAATTCTCTCAAAAAAAATTTACTAATACTTTATAGATCCCTAGTGGAGTCTTTACTGAGATACTGCATAGTAGCATGGGGTGGAGCTGTTAACATTAATATTAATATTTTACAGACAACCCAAAATGCTATACTCAAGATTATTTTTAAAAAAGAGAGACTTTTTACTACAAGAAAACTATACGATGAATCTGGCATATTAAACATTAGATTACTTTTTGCTTCCCAGTGCATTATGAGGGTTTATAAGAATTCTGAAAAATTTACCCATAAAAGTACCCGTTTGACTCGATCGGTAGCCGACATGGAAATTCATGAGCGATTTTTCAAGAAATCTCTCGGCCAGAGGTCGTTCTCATTCCTTGGTCCGAAATTTTTTAATATACTTCCGATACACGTTAGGCAACTAACTAATCTACACAAATTTAAACTCGAGACAAGGAATTATTTAGTAGCCTACCAAGATAAGATTTATAGTATAATGGCACCTGCCTAATATGGTATGGGGGGTGTAAACTCCCGGTCTTGCCGTCCTTGTCTGCTGTTTCTATGTTTTGCATTATGCATTGGCTATGTATTTTCCGCGAGTCTCATATCACATACCCATAGAGATTCTCAAGGGACTTATTTTTCGAAATCGATGTGGAAGCGAGATGTACATTTAGAGTGGGAGGTCACATGGTTGAGTATGGACAAAACAGGCAGCTAATGCCTAGGTTCTATGCTTGATCGGGGGCCTCATATTATATGGCTTTGATGATTTTTTTTTTTTTTTTTTAAATAAATAAATAAACTTGTGTCTCGAATAGTGTTTTGTAGTAGTATAGTGTTTTGTTATACCTACAGTCACGAGAATTAGAGATGTGTAATTGATTTGTTAATATGGGGGATTTAATTTAATGTTGTTGTTTAGTATTTTTTGGTTTGTTATTAATATGTTATATAATATTGTATGTACTGAACGTGTTATGTTATTGAGTTGAATAAATTGAAAAATTGAATTACTTTTTTTCAGGCAATCTGAAAATGTAATAATATACAGGGTGTACCATTTAAAAAAAGAAAAATATGGCAACTTCCGGTATAACCGGAAGTGGTGTGGGGTTGTGAATATTTTAGTTCAGCTCGTCAAAACCGAAATTAGACAGGTACAAATTTTTAGACTTCTACTCCCAGGACTTCCCCATATAAAAATGCCCTAAGGTTCTCGCGCCTCACCCTGTATACAGTATAGATGCACATTGTAGGCGTCTAATAGACACATATTGTAGACGTCTCATAGATGCATACTGTAGGCATCTTATCGATGCATATTGGAAGACATCTCATAGATGCATACTGTAGACGTCGCATAGACGGTCTACGCCGCGGACATTTTGCTTCAAAATTACAGTCTACAAACTACCGTCTATAGATGTATATGCTGGACGTTAAAAATACATCTCTTAGATGAAACTGTGTTACTTGGGATGTGCTGGAGTACTGTCATAGTAAAAATGACCTTTTTTCACCAGGTCAGGTCGTTTTTCCTTAATTTCGTGGCTCAAAAGGTGCAGTAAATCTAAATAGCACACACCAGTGATGCTATTGTCCTTTTAATTATTTAAAAGGGTTATAGGGCTAAACCCTTTAAAATTATTCCTTTTGCATTCTAGAAAACACTCGCCATAACCTTGTTAGCTGACAAAATTGACTTTGACTTTTTTGTAGCGGGTTCACCTGGTGCAATCTACAATTTTGACTGTAATTTAGTTTCAGGAGTGTAGTGGTGGATCCAATTCTCATCTATGTTAAAAAAATATCTCAAAAATTTATTGTGATTCTTATGGTAGACCGCCTAGTTGTCACTTGAAGCAATTTTTTGTTTCAACATTTGGTCCGGTGTCAGCAAACGCGGCACCCATCTCGCACAGACGGTCTTCCAGCACGAGTTGTCACTTCCACAGGGCGTCCCGGAACAAGGTTCATCTCTTGTTCTTGTACGTCCCATTTTAATCTCTGACACCCACTTTTTCACCATGGAAAACGATGGGGCATTCTCCGAGTGTCTTATCCATTTTCTCCTGAATTTATTTTGGTATTACACCCTTTAAATGGAAGGATATGATGATGCCCGTTTTTCCAAATCATCCAATTTCGTGAAAACTAAAAAGTTTTCTTGAATAAATTGATATCAACCGAACACTCACCAAGCTGCAGATCTGAAACTACGAATTTAAGCTGGCCAGGGATATATTTGACGTTAGCGCATAATCATTTTAGCGGTGCCATCTCTGTGTCAGACTCGGGACTTTACAGACGACCCTCGTACATGTGTGTCCCTTTTTCCGAGTTTAATTACAGAATGCCCTTTTTATAACCATCTCCAATCCCTGACGACATACAAGATATCTGTATGTCCTTAAATATCCTGAAAAAACTGAAAACCCCAATTTTTCATTTTGTCAATTAGCTCCTTTTTGAAGTTTCAATTTGAAAGTTGGTGTACTGACGTTGTTTGACATTCTAAATTTCTTGGTGTTTTTCGTCTACTAGTTTCGAAGGTATGATAGTCAACTTTTGTTTTCCTTATGAAGACGACGATTGGATTTTTTTTAAGTTCAGAAAATGATTCTGTGTATCAACGACAACGTGATTTTCTACACAAGTATCTAATTATAATTTTATTTTATCAAATAGTACATTGGACGGTAAATGTGAGAAAAAATAAATGATGGATGTGACGTCACGATAATTAAATAAGTCCAAAATTCCATTGTTTCTGTCTTTAATGAAATTTTCACTTATAACGACGTTTTGGCTGCTAAAACTGTTTAAAAACATCTAACATATTATTTGAAAAAAAATAATAATAATAATTAGATGTACCATTGTACACTGAATAATTTTCTATACAATATGGTGTCCATAAGGAAAACAAAAGTTGACCATTATATCTTATTCAAAACTAATAGGGGTAAAAAAGATCTAGTGGCGCCAATAAATGCAGAATTTCAAGTAAAGCAAAAATATATCAATTTTCAAATTGAAACTTCAAATAATGAAGGAGTTATTGAGAAAATAAAAAATTGGGGTTTTCAGTTTTTCAGGATATTTCAGGAGTGGTCACAGATATCTTGCATGTTTTCACGGATTCGAGACGGCCATAAAACAGCGCATCTTTTCAGTAATTAAATCAATTCTGTGTCTCTTAGCGTTCACGAGATGCCCATCATAGTGAGCTCTAAAAAAAGGGACACCGTTATAAATAATCTATTTAGGACTGAATACATTACAATGGACAATTAAGGAATCTAACAACAAACCAAATCGATTAATAAATCCAGCTCAAGAGCTCTCCAGATTAATTTCTAGCACATTTGGTAATCCGGATGTCTCTAAGAAGGATATTGTATGAGCATATAGCCTGGAGGCTAGAAAACCATTGCTTTCTCTTGCACAATAACTCATATTTACCTTTTCAACTTTGAATTGGTTGAAATTAATTATGTTTACCTTATAATGACAAAGTGCCACTGAACTGATAATAGCTGATAATGATCAATAATAATTATTATTAATATTCTAAATTTTATTTTACATTAGATATAAGTGATTGTAATGAAAGATATTGCCAAACAGATTTTTAAATTAAGAAATTTATTTACAGATACAGAGCATGTTGTGAATTTAAATAGCAGCAGGAAATTAAATATTATGAAAACCCATAGAAAACAGTAAACAAAATTTAATTGAAATGTCGAAAACACTAAAAAAAACACTCATAAACAAGGGTCACAAAAATAAAGAAATTAGTAACATAATATTTCAAAACAAAGTACATATCAGATAATCAAGGAGATATACAGGATGAACCCGAAATGGCGGACACGGACAGCACCACAGCATCGATTAGTGGATTAAAGATTCTAAGTTGAGCCATACTTTTTTCTCCAGTATGGCTCACTTAAGAAGATATGACCACTTTTGTAGAAAATAAAGTCACAACACTGCAATGGATACCCTTTTTCAGGGAGAAAAATAATGTGTAGGCCTACAATACCCAGATAGATGTTACCATGGAAACATTATATGAAATGGAAACACAACAAAGCTTAAAACAATAATCGTTGCGCGGATACGACATAGTCGATAATATTATTCAAAATCTCGAATTCGAACAACGAAGCCACATTGAAAAATTTTAATGAACACAGGGAACAGATAAACTTTGAATGCCTGTAATTCCGTTCCCGATATTAAAAATAATAAAAAGCAAACACTATCGCCATAGTTTTGTGAAATCATGTGCTTTGCCAGTGGAGGTTGTTTAAATTTGAGCGCCATTTCGATTTAAAGTTTAGAAAAAGGACACCCTATATCTCCGTAACGAAACCGAGGAAGCCATTTTTGTTTTAAATTTACAGTCTTTCTGAACATCCTCTACAACACCCTGTATTCCGTGTCCGCCATTTCGGGATCACCCTACTGTATATTGCAGTTGTTGTATTTTTAGATTTATGTACGACATTTTCAACCGTTGACCACCATAAAAGACTTGTTGGCAAATTACAAAAATATAGTGGGAACTGAAGATAGGGAATCGAATATTACTAGCATTATTTATTAACCCTTCACAGGTGTCCCGCCATATTTTTCAATAACGGTGATAAAAATTAATGAAGAATTCAGGTTACTGTAATGTCTGGAACAGATACCATATAATTCATTGATTTTTTTTTCACAAAACCTCTTTAAAGAGGAATTGAGAATGTTGTAAATTGATAACATACCTAAATCTGAACGAAATTTGAAGTTTGGCAACTGCTTAATTTCAACTTAGAACAAGAAATATTGAAATTGCTTCATTGCTATGGAATTAAAAATAATATCAATACCATCCAACTCGAATTTATTCACATGCTCAGTGCGGTGTTGCTACTTTTATTTTTATAGAAACGATCTTATCTATTGAAAAAAAAAGAACTTACAACACTGCAGTAAGAAAATTTACCACTCTTGAAAAGTGAAGTCTACCGCAGCATATGCTCTGAGTGAGTGAATTACTGATCACCCTGTATTATTAGGTACCGGGTGGGCAGATAAGAATGCAAAGTGCTGTATCTCGGGAAATATTGATCCTACAGTTTCAAAATGAAAATTTTCCAGACATAAGTGACTATGCGAAATGCAATGAAAATATTTTCAAGATGGTCGCACTTCCGGAAATACCGGAAGTTGACACCTACTTCGTTATTTTAACGGGGACACCCTTTATATTATTGTATTTTTAAATTGCCTGGCAAAATCGAATACAGGTGGTTTTCACAATTGGAATTTTGGTTGAGTAGTTTATGAGTTATAAACAAGTGAAAATCGCAATTTTCAATTTTCAAAGCATATCACATTGAAAACGGCTCAAGATATTTAAAAACGGCTTACATGTCCCTATCTTAACTTTTTACAAGGTATCCTACCATGTGGTTTAAATTTTTATACAGAGTGACGAAAATTAACAGATTTTTCATCACCCTGTAGAAAAATCTAAACTACATAATAGAATACCTTGTAAAAAGTTAAGATAGGGACATGTAAGCCGTTTTTAAATATCTTGAGCCGTTTTCAATGTGAGATGCTTTGAAAATTGAAAATTGCGATTTTCACTTGTTTATAACTCATAAACTACTCAACCAAAATTCCAATTGTGAAAACCACCTGTATTCGATTTTGCCACGCAATTTAAAAATACAATAATATAAAGGGTGTCCCCGTTAAAATAACGAAGTAGGTGTCAACTTCCGGTATTTCTGGAAGTGCGACCATCTTGAAAATATTTTCATTGCATTTCGCATAGTCACTTATGTCTGGAAAATTTTCATTTTGAAACTGTAGGATCAATATTTCCCGAGATACAGCACTTTGCATTCTTATCTGCCCACCCGGTACATGTTCCAAATTTGCCAATCAAAGCACATATTATTATAAAGTAAACAAAAATAATATACAGGGTGGTCGACTTTTCATTGTCCAGCTTGTGTTTTCTGAAATATGAAAGACAGAAAAACTTTAAATTAACAAAATTGTCAAACTGGATGCGACTTACACAATGGCTTAAACATTTTTTTCCATGGTCAATATAAACTTTGCTTTTCTAAAAGTATTTTCTTGTATTTTTTGCAGATTTGGATTTTAACAAAATACCTTTTACAATGATAAACCTTTTACAAGTAATATTTTTTTCCAATGTACAGTTGCGGCCATCCAAATATGAACGGCAAAATTTAATTGTGTAATTTGAACTTTAAATCATTAGCGCCATAAAGGATAGATGTCAAATATAACATACAGGGTGTCCGGAAATTATGCGCAAAGAATTAAGGGGGTGATTCTACTTGATAAAATATTGCCAAAAGTATTCATAATTTTTTTTCGAAAACTCGCAAATAAGAAAGTTATGAGCCTTCAAAGTTGATTTTTTTAAATCAATATTTTTTTATAATTTTTTTTCTAGTGTACGGATTTTCTTAAAATTTGACACACTTGCCACTGATGTTGCTTTGCATCCTTGGTCCAAATTAGACTTGAATCCCTCTAAATCAAGAAGCCTTATGTGCCCTTGACCTTCAAAAAAGGCCTATAGCTTTTTTCGTAATATTTTTTTCTGTTTTGAGTTTTGAAGACTCACAATTGAAGAACATGAAGAAATATTCGGAAAAGGTCCTCTTTGTCTATCACGATAAAATGACCTGTTTCCGAATAAAACTGTTTTAAAAATTTGCTTGCACTAAAATTGATCACCATAAATTATGATCATTCTGCAACAATACCAAAGCATGCTTTGGAAACAGCTGCAGGGTTGCCTAGGAAACAAGACGTTTGCTTTGGATTTCATTTTGACAGCAATTTTTTTTTAATTAAAATTATTTTATTATTTTATTTAAAAAAATATATTAAATTTTTTTTAAATTGTATCATTTCCAAGTCTATTTATGTCTCTGTTTTCTACATAACTAGGCAACCCTGCAGCTGTTTCCAAAGCATACTTTGGTATTGTTGCAAAATAATAATAATTTATGATGATCAATTTTAGTGCAAGCAAATTTTTAAAACAGTTTTACTCGGAAACAAGTCATTTTATCGTGATAGACAAAGAGGACATTTTCCGAATATTTCTTCATGTTCTTCAATTGTGCGTCTTCAAAACTCAGAAAAAAATATTACGAAAAAAGTTATAGATCTTTTTTGAAGGTCAAGGGCAGTTAAGGTCTTTTGATTTAGAGGGATTCAAGTCTAATTTGGATCAAGGATGTAAAGCAACATCAGTGGCAAGTGTGTCAAATTTTAAGAAAACTCGTACACTAGAAAAAAAAAATAAAAAAAAATTTTTATTTAAAAAAATCAACTTTGAAGACTCATAACTTTCTTATTTGTGAGTTTTCAAAAAAAAATTATAGATACTTTTGGCACTATTTCATCAAGTAGAATCACCCTCTTAATTTTTTGCGCATAATTTCCGGACACCCTGTATTTGACGAAAAAAGATAAATGTCAAATATAATTATTTATCGACATTACTGAACAAAGTCTGATTTAGTATGATAAAATTTAGCGATCCCCAAAATTACAACAAATTTGACCGGGAGCCAATTCCCATAAGGATGCTGTGGGGTCCTTTATATAAATTATTATTAGTCTTTTTCTCTCGGTTTCCCTCTTTTGTCAATAATTATTGTGTTTCCCAATTTGTCAAATGATTTTCCCACATATCAAAAGTAAGTGTGATTTTCAATTTAAATTCCTCTTTTGACAAATTAGATTTCCTTTATACCAAATACCACCCTATTTCAGTCTTATTTTATGTATATAGAACCGCTTCCCTTTAGAATAGCCTTCCAAAGGAAGTGTTTCCCGAGGAATACAACCTGGAAAGAGCCAAAGTCAACGTGAATTGATATCTTCCACTCGTGCACCGTTCCCAGAACGTCATAGGGATTCACCTGCAGTGCATATACCTACCTACCCTTTTAACAAAAAAATGCCTTTCCAATGTTTATATTACTGTCACTGCATGTAAATAGAAAAACCAATTGATAAAAAGTGAAACCAATTTGACAAAAAAGGGAAATTGGTTGAAAAAATGAGTGACTAAAAAAGCTGAAAACCAAGATAAAAATACTATTTTATGGATACAAAAACAAGGGTGGTTGTCATGGGGAAAGATATCAAGTAGACAGATGGAGGTGGAATTTTTGAATGGATGAAAAATAAAACAGAAATATAAGAAAAGGATAGAAACTATGAGGATGATTGAACTTCATAAGTAACGAAAAAAACAGAGATGGATTTTGGAATTGGAAGAGTAGAATTATTGGAGTTAATTTATAATTATTTTATAAATATATACAATTTATATATATATTTATGTTTATATATTTTTGGAACATCTGGAAAAGTTGCTGGATTTGAATTTAAAGTAAAAAGTTGGGTAGCAAAACATCAAATAGTTAAGCTAGTTTATAGTGTTGTATTACATTTTTTTTTTAATAAATAATTTGCAAATTATCTTATCTAGATTTGCCCTACCCCTAATTTTAGAAGGAGCATATATTATTTATTCACCATGTATGGTGAGCTCACCACATTGTTTAAAAAAAAAGCATCCCAACAATAATTAGTACTAAATAATAATTATTATTAAGGGAACTTTAATTATTGCCAAGGTAACATTGCAAAAAACTTAGAAACATGGATTCATATTATACTTATGTGAAATTCCAATTTCCTCGTGAAAGTTGATTTTATTAAGTAAGTAACAATATCATTTTAAAATAATAATGTAATATCAGTAAAGCCTGAACTCCTTTGAGGCTCTCACTTTATCAAAGTCAACAATAATAGAATAATTTTTCCTTTTTCGACCTAAAAGACTAAAAATTCGGCAAAATGGATCATAAAATTTATGTTTTCAACCCTTACTTAGTAGAATCTCTGCATACTGATGGATGATAAATAAAACACTCCTGTTTACAAAAATTCTACTGTATAGTGATGGATATTATCAATGTTACACGTGTTTTGCTACTTTTACTAATGGATGATAAATAAAACACTAGGTTTTAAAAAATTCCACTGTAAAAAAAACTATCTTACAGTAGAATTTTCAAAGTGGATCATCTTACCTAGTCTTACGGCTAGCATCTGCATGAGCAATCCAAGCACAGTAGCACTCAGCAACACCCATAACAGTTCATACCTGGCCACAGTACCACTCTGTAGATCGCTCTCGATATTTCCTGGGTCTAGGAAGGCTATACTCATTAGGAAACCTGGACCTGTGAAGGCCCATAATGTCCTAAAGCTAAATTTCTACAAAAAAAAAGTAGACAAGTGAAATTCCAGTAGGTTAAGCATTTATTGACTACTTACGGAGTTACTCTCTGGAATTTTGATGATCTCGTCCGAAAAGTAAGTGCCTTGGTTATGCAGAAGTGATGGGGAGACTATCACAGCTGGGACTTCTCCTTCAGAAGGAGGATTTCTAATATTTGATGGCTCTTCGTTATTCATTGTTTTTAGCTGAAAAAAAAATTGTAAAATTGATAAAATTGCGTAATAAAATTGTAATATTGTTGGCTGTTGGTTGAATTATGCTGCATATAGCTCATGTCAAAGACAGACCTGCAAAAGCAAAAATTTGATAACTTAAATTAGTGGGGTGTGATAAGTCAGAGTGGGGTAAAGGAATTATCAGGGAAGCGAGTGGGTCTAAAGATACTGCTGTCAAATTGATCAGGAACTACAATTCGGGGTGAGCAGGGGTAAACTTGCTATTTTGACGAAAACATAAGTTGTAACAAGGTTATATAGGGTGTATTAAAACCACAGCCTCTATAAAAATTCAAAGTTTCACAAAAAAATTAACTTTAGAGGTCCAGAATTATGAAAAATTAGATGCAGTACCTAATGTTTCCTATTCAAAAATGAGCAAGAAATTTTACAAAGTAAGCGTTGACAAGATCAATAGACCGCTTTAACGTTTATTGGATCCAATAAGAATATGACCAACTAGACAACATGAAAAAAACAGTCCCGTAAAATCCGGGACATATATGGTTACTAGAAACATGAAATGGCACACTGTTCTTTTGATATTCTGTGCAGAAACTTTCCTTACCTTCATGTTTATATAAGCCCTGATCCTAGCCTTTTAGTGGTTTAGTTGTGGGGAAAAGGACGTTATAGTTCCTGAGAATCTTAGACTAAAGCAACGTAAATTCTGTTAATAACTTTAGTAAGGTACTCTATGCAAAAGGATGAAGATTATGGGCTGAAAATATACCTCTCGAACGTCTGAAATGAGCACATCTATTAACAATGCCCAGAATATGGTGTGGGGGCAATAAATATCAATTTTTCAAATTAACTTATCTAAATCAATTATTATAATGTACAAGATGTATCAGTGAGTAACCTTTGAATGTAAATATATCGGGGCAATTTTGTAATGCCCCACTTCAGCTTAATTTTATATCAGATGGAAATTTAGGGTCAATGCTACTGAGTAATATTAATCTGCGTTTTTGTTTACATAACAATGGCAAAAAAAGGGACCCACTTCACACTCCAGCACTATCTCCATCATTCAGGTTGTGTGAAATTTCAATTAATTTCTTAATCCCTGTTTATGGCTGAAGTAAATACAATATAATAGTGTTGGGCGATACATATCGATACTTTCGAATATCGATATTTTTGAGTGCTATACACGATACTTTGTATCGATACCTGAGGAACCGATACAGACACTGGATCGATCCCAGACACCTTGGTATCGATACCTACTCCATACTGTAAGTAAGGTAGACCATAGAGCACCTAATAGAGTAAGATCCCAGAGCGATCAGACATAACTTATTTTCACATAGATGAAACCTTATGTTCTCAGTAGCGTCACATGTGTTTAGAATACCTGCGTGCATGTGGAGCTTGCGGCGTGACACCTGGGCAGGTACCAGGTGTGAAAGGTAACTGAAAATAATAGTTATTTAACTTAAATTTACATGGCTAATTTTTATATATATTTTGTAGAATATTATTGTAAAGTCGTATCATAAGCGTCAGACACTTTTCATGGGCCAGAACTTTTGTCAGACGCTTTAAAAGCTTCATAAAAAATAACTTAACTTTACTTATTTTTACATGTCTGATTTTTAAATATTATGTTGTTAAGACAAATATTATTAAGCTGTATTTAATTAGTCAGACAAAATTGAGTGACCAAATACCCCTTAAATATAAAAATTATGCAGCCGTGAGTATGAGCGCGAGAGCACTATGTATGCGTTTCAGAGCGAGTGAGTCATTCTTACTAACTCGGTTCCCCTTCTCAAACTCACAATTCGTGTCAATCTTCTGTGTATTGTGTATGTGCCCTTTACATGCATATATGTACAGGGTGTCCCAGCTTATTCGAAGCGGTCTCTGTAGGCCAAACGATGGACTTTTCAGAAAAACTTTTTGAAAATTCAAGTACAGAATCACAATGGCCATAATCTAAAATTATTTTGGAGTATACAGAGTGTCCCATATGACAGTGGCATATCAAAGTTTTTTGCGAGAGCACTATGCGCATGCGTGTCAGAGTAAATAATTTAAATATATTAAGAATACTTACGGTACAGCTCTCGATTTAAGATTTTTGCATCTCCACTTCAATAAGATTAATTTCAACATTAAGGTAATTATTAGTAAGTATTGAAGTATATGTAATCAACCATATAAGGTACGCGTGTACAACAAACCCTTTCCGATTTTTTTTATCCCTGAACGACCTCAAGTTTGCAATGAGAAATACATTAAAATGAATAGCGGGCACGCGGTACTTGCCGCATCGAATTGTCAAATTTGCCTATACGTGGTGGCGCCACTATAGTTACTTATTTAGCCTATACATACATGTATACATGTAAAGGGCACATACACAATAGTACAATTCACAGAAGATTGACACGAATTGTGACTTTAAGAAGGGGAACCGAGTTAGTAAGAATGACTCACTCGCTCTGAAACGCATACATAGTGCTCTCGCGCTCATGCTCACGGCTGCATAATTTTTATATTTAAGGGGTATTTGGTCACTCAATTTTGTCTGACTAATTAAATACAGCTTAATAATAATTGTCTTAACAACATAATTTAAAAATCAGACATGTAAAAATAAGTAAAGTTAAGTTATTTTTTATGAAGCTTTAAAAAGCGCCTGACAAAAGTTCTGGCCCATGAAAAGTGTCTGACGCTTATGATACGACTTTACAATAATATTCTACAAAATATATATAAAAATTAGCCATATAAATTTAAGTTAAATAACTATTATTTTCAGTTACCTTTCACACCTGGTACCTGCCCAGGTGTCACGCCGCAAGCTCCACCATGCACGCAGGTATTCTAAGCACATGTGAAGCTACTGAGAAGATAAGGTTTCATCTATGTGAAAATAAGTTATGTCTGATCGCTCTGGGATCTTGGACTATAACTCCATTTCGTCATGCTGCTGCCAACTTGTGACCAAAAGTTTAAACATTGATTTAAACATTTATTGAACCTCTTTATATAGGTTATAATTTTACTTATTTTTTAATTTCATTTTATTACATACTGTTGCAGATTGAGCTGCTTTTAAATTAGTTAAATCATGTAGACACTGTCTATGTGTATGTAGACACAGTGTAGGATGAAGAAGAACTGAAATGTCGAATTTTCTGTTAAATATCGATCCGGGAGATGCACTTCTTAGGTGGTCTTCGTGGAATAGGGAAAAAGTAAAAATGTAACCCTTGCTTGCCTGCGTCAGGTGTGCAAAGCGAGATTCGCTTTTCGTTCGTTGACCAGGACAGAAGTCCTGCTGTCTCTAATATTCGTATTATTTCGTATCGTTCGTTCGTCAGACTAAATAAATACCTACATACCTACTCCGACTTAATTCAAATTATTCATCTTACTAAATCGTTTAATCATATTATAATCGTCTACATAATTAGAAATTACCTTTAAATTGATTGGTTGTTCTACAGCATTGTGTAAAATTACTAGTTTTGCATTAAAAGATTAATTTAATGTGTGTCTATTAATTTATACAGTTCATTATTCGTTCTTTGTGTACCTAAACCGTACATAAAAGTGGTCCTTCGAGCCGGATTGTAACTGAATTTAGTGCAAATGGAAATTAATGGAAGTTGCTGGTGTACCATGGATGCAGGGAATACGTCGTTAAACAAAATTGTGCAGTTTTAAGTGTCCAAAATCGTTCATCGTCGACTACAAGTGTTTCGTGTTGGAGGGTTGTTGCAGAGAAACTTCTGTACGAGCGCCTGGGTTGCAGACAAGTCCCTGGAGTCCACAAAGACGAGCTCCTGGATTGCAGACAAGGCCCTGGAGTCCACAAAAACGAGCTTCTGGATTGCAGAGCAATTCCTGGATTCCACAAAAACGAGGTCCTGGATTGCAGAGAAGTTCCTGGATTCCACTAAACTGAGTAACGTACCTCTTCATTTATTATTCGAGGAAAGTTTCTTATTTCCTATTTCGTTATCGCAACAAAATTGCATATTAAATCGTTCGAAGCCTAATTCGTCAGCTGATGAGTCGAAAGAAGCACTCAGACCCACCTACCTAATTAAATTCGTCGTTTTGGTTGATGTATACCTACCTACTATTCGTGAATTCGTGAATAATACTAAAGTTTGATAAATTTGATCGTAAAAATATAAATAATTGTAATTTCGTTCGTGTTTATAATATTAATATACCTATAGTTATCGTATGTCATATCGTAAGTACCTAAATGTTCGTCAGTCGTACCATTGTATGAAAAATCGTTTATTATATTATTCTGTGTTATAAAAATATCGTTTGTTAAGTAATATTGTAAAAAGATGGATAATTTGAAGAAAAAGAGGGGTTACGCGAAAGGATTAATTACAAAAATCGAAACGTGGGTTGAGGAGAATTTAAAAAATGAAAATAATAAAAATCAAATCGAAATT
Source organism: Malachius bipustulatus (assembly GCA_910589415.1). NCBI lineage: Eukaryota > Metazoa > Arthropoda > Insecta > Coleoptera > Melyridae > Malachius > Malachius bipustulatus. The sequence continues at coordinate 53,266,673 of OU342631.1, forward strand.
CGCAAAAGAAATTTAATAGCAGCTTATCAGAGTTATGTAAATATACAAGAATCGATCGCAGAGATTAAAGAAGATGCCACTAAAGATAGTGAGGATGTAGAAAGTAAATTTTGTAATTTGTTTTCGAAGTTAGAAAACAAAATTGAAGAGTTAACTAGTCTAAGCACCCAACAACCTAGATTAGATGGAAACGTAGAATTTCAGAATTTCGTATCGAATTTACAACAATCGAATAAAGAATTTGTAGCCGAATTAGTTCAGGGTGTTACGACAAGTATAAATACAAAGGGTGCAAATTCTCAAACAGTTAAGCTGCCCGAAATCAAAATTCCAATTTTTTCAGGTGATGCTGCAGAGTGGAATAGTTTTCATGATCTGTTTACTAAACTCATCATAAATAATGAGGATTTAGATAATATCGAAAAACTAATTTATCTTAAGGGATATTTGAGAGGCGAAGCACTGTCTTTAATACAGAATTTGTCGTTGGTAAGCTCGAATTTACAATCTGCAATTAAGTTGTTAGAAAATAGATATAAAAACACGTATGCGATAATCGAGGCGCACATCACCAATTTATTCGAAAACTTACCTAATTTATTGAAGCCAAAGGCTCAAAACCTGAGGGAGTTCTTAACTCATATTAATCAAAATATCGAAACTTTGGAAAATTTAAATGTACCCGTAGATTCTTGGGACTTAATTTTAATTCACATTTTTTCCAAGAAATTGGATTTTCAATTGCAAAAGGCTTATTGCTTACACCGAGATACCAAGAACCTACCAACATTAAAAGAATTTATTAACTTTTTAGAAAAGCAATGCAAAGCATTAGAGGAAATAGATGCAACAAAAGGCACTAGTCCTACACCGATTAGGAAAGTTAATTATTTTAGTTCAACTCAAAAATCGAATCAACAACAGACAGGAAAGGCGACAGGAAATCAATCCTATTTAATTTGTAATTTTTGCTCAGAGAATCATTCGATTTATAACTGTTATAAATTTAAACAATTAACTATTCAGGAAAGAAACAACTTTATAACCTCTCGAGGTTTTTGCGAAATATGTCTGTTTAGGAAACATTCGTTCGATGATACTTGCACTGGGAATAATTGTTGGCAATGTGGCAAAAGGCATAATACTCTACTTCATATCAATTTTGATCGAGAAGTTCATTCAAATCCCAGAAAAATTCAAATTCGTCGCACAGAAAGTCGCAGCCAGTGGCAGGATCTCCATAAACCTAATTCAGGCACAATTAATCGTCAATTTAATCGTCAAAATCGTACGTATGGTTTAAACGAGGGTGTAAACCAATATCAAAATAAACATTATTCAACTAATAATAATTCAAATCGATCAACGCCAGAAAATAAAGAATCGGGACAAATCGTAAATCAAAAGAATTCGAGTCAATTAGAATCAAGGTCGCAAGACGGTCCCAAGCAAAAAAGTCTCGTAAATGAAAATGAAAATAAAGAAAATAAGCCCGAAAGTTCGTTATCGTTTTCCACTTATTCGCAAAATAATTCGCAAATCGTACTAGCCACGGCAGTGGTAACAATTTATAGTCGCAACGGCGATCCAGTTTCGGCTAGGTGCTTACTGGATTCGGCAAGTCAGATTAGCATGTGCACAAAAGAATTGCTAGACAAATTAAATTCGAATACTTATCGTAAAGAATTGCAAATATCAGGAATCTCGCAAATAAATGCTCAATCAAATGAGATGGTTGATTTAACCATTAAGTCAAACGTTTATAGAAAAAATTCGTTCAAAGTTTCGTGTGCAGTATTGGAAAAAATAACTTGCGAACTACCGCAAACTACTCTAAACGTATCAAATTTAAAAATACCGGATCACATTATGTTAGCTGATCCAAAGTTTTATGTCTCGTCGAAAATCGACATCTTGCTAGGAGCAGACGTCTATTATGATTTAATCGTTCCAGGAGTGATTAAATTAGGGGCGGATATGCCAACCCTTTTTAGTACACTCTTAGGATATGTCGTCGGCGGTAAATTGGCAAATAATAAGCCAAAGCATTCTAATATTAATTCGTATAATGAACTAGGGAATAGTTCACCCAATTGTTGTTCTTTTTTAAATACGTCATCGAGTAGCGATGAACTGTTACAAAAATTTTGGGAGATAGAAGACATCGAAGAGAAAACAATTTTAAGTTCCGAAAATGCAAAATCGGAAGAAATTTTTAAAGAAACGACGATTCGATTAGAAAATGGACGATTTCAAATAAATTTGCCATTTAAAAATCAAGAAAATAAATCGTGTAATTTAGGTGAATCGTTTTTGCAAGCAAGAAAACGATTTGCTGGTCTCGAAAAACGATTTCTAAGAGATCCAAATTTAAAATTAAAATATAAACAATTTATCGATGAATATGTAAACTTAAATCATGCGAAAATCGTCCCTCTAAGTTCTCATAATGAGAAAGGAGAAAATAAATATTTTATGCCGCATCACGCAGTTATACGTGAAGATAGTGAAACAACAAAATTACGTGTTGTTTTTGACGCTTCGATGAAAACTTCATCGGGTTTATCGCTTAATGATATTTTATTAAAAGGCTATACGGTACAACCGGAATTGTTCGATATCATATGTAGATTTCGGATAGGTACTTTCGTAGTCATTGCGGACATTGAAAAAATGTACCGTCAGATTCGTGTAAATCCGAATCACACATATTTACAGAACATCCTGTGGCGTGAAAATGAAAATGAACCTTTACAATGTTTAGAGTTATTAACAATAACGTATGGCACGAATTTCGCGCCCTTTGCTGCCACTAGATGTTTAAAAGAACTGGCTGAAAAAGAATCGCAAAATTACCCGCTTGCATCAAAAATGTTACTTTCGCAAACATACGTCGATGATGTGCTCGTCAGTTCAAATTCGAAAAATGAATTAATCGAAACTTCTTCGCAATTAATTAGTTTATTAAATACCGCAGGATTTAAGTTACATAAGTGGCATTCAAATGTCAAAGATTTTTCTACAGAGTTCAAGGAAAATAATTCGAATGAGGATTTCCAAGTTGATTCAAATCAAAATAATTCGAAAAATAATTACGACATTCAAAATGAAAGTTCGTCTAGTAAGGTACTTGGCTTGCAATGGAATTCTCATGAAGACTTTCTCGTAATGGCACTGCCCGAATTTAAGGAAATTAAAAATTACACAAAAAGAGAAGTTCTGTCGAAAATTGCTTCAATCTTCGATCCTATTGGATTGTTAGGTCCCGTCGTAGTAACTGCAAAATTAATTATGCAGAAAATATGGATCAGAAAAATTGAGTGGGATGATAATCTCCCAGATAATTTAATGTCGGAATGGAATAAATTTTTCTTCTCGCTACCGTGTCTAAAAGAGGTGAAGATTCCGAGGAATCTAACTTTAAATTTGTCAATCGAAAGTATCGAAATCCACGGATTTTGTGACGCCAGCTTAAAAGCTTATGGCGCCTGCGTATATTTGCGTGTATTATATTCAAATAAGGATGTGTCGTGTAGACTAATTTGTTCAAAATCTAGGGTGTCTCCTTTGAAAAGTATAACGTTGCCAAGGTTGGAACTCTGTGGAGCTGTGTTGCTCGCGAAATTAGTAGAAAGAATATGTCGAACTTACGAAAATAAAATTGATTATTCTTCGGTTAATCTGTGGTCAGATTCAGAGATCGTTTTATATTGGTTAAAGTCTCATGCTTCTCGTTGGTCTACGTTCGTATCAAATAGGGTCTCGATAATTCAAACTTTGACGTCCAAATACACTTGGCGCCACGTTAAATCGGAAAACAACCCGGCTGATTACTTATCGCGGGGAATTTTGCCTGAAAAATTAAAGGATTGCGAGGTGTGGTGGCTCGGTCCTACCTTTTTGCAAAATTATTATTGTGACTTGAGTAAATTAAATTTTAGGCCTACAGCTCATTCATTAGGTCTAAATGAAGAGCGAAAGTCGGTGAAGCAAGTTGCGCACAATCACAGTGAAACATTTTGGATTTCTCTGTTTTCAAAATTTTCCTGTTTCGTTCGTTTGCAAAGAACAGTTACGTATTGTTTGAGAGTCGTTAGAAATAATAATTAAACAAGTACAAAGAATGAATTTTTCGTCAGAAGTAAGGCAGTTGCAGCAAGGAAAACCTTCGGAAAATTTAAAAATTAACGATCTCGTTTTAATAAAAGAAGAAAATACTCCTCCATTGAAATGGCCAAGAGCTAGAGTTATGGAGGTCGTCCCTGGTGCTGACGGAAAAGTTCGAATGGTTAAATTAAAAACTCAGGGGGGAAATTTCATAAGAAGTATTTCAAAGGTTTGCCCTCTGCCAAATCAAGATTAACAATGCAAGTAATAATTTCGAGACTATTTGTCTATTCGTTCGACGATTTAAAAATAAGAAAAAATATTATTATTTCGTTCGAGAGAGAACCGCAATTATATGTTGAAAATTTTCGTATGAGAAAAAAAAAATTTATTTAGTGTTTTTGAAGTCAGAGACTCCAAGGGGGGGAATATGTTGCAGATTGAGCTGCTTTTAAATTAGTTAAATCATGTAGACACTGTCTATGTGTATGTAGACACAGTGTAGGATGAAGAAGAACTGAAATGTCGAATTTTCTGTTAAATATCGATCCGGGAGATGCACTTCTTAGGTGGTCTTCGTGGAATAGGGAAAAAGTAAAAATGTAACCCTTGCTTGCCTGCGTCAGGTGTGCAAAGCGAGATTCGCTTTTCGTTCGTTGACCAGGACAGAAGTCCTGCTGTCTCTAATATTCGTATTATTTCGTATCGTTCGTTCGTCAGACTAAATAAATACCTACATACCTACTCCGACTTAATTCAAATTATTCATCTTACTAAATCGTTTAATCATATTATAATCGTCTACATAATTAGAAATTACCTTTAAATTGATTGGTTGTTCTACAGCATTGTGTAAAATTACTAGTTTTGCATTAAAAGATTAATTTAATGTGTGTCTATTAATTTATACAGTTCATTATTCGTTCTTTGTGTACCTAAACCGTACACATACCATTTGACATGTATTAGGGCTTAATTTGATAAAACTATATTCCAAACAAAACAATCAAGAAAGCGAATTCAATATTTTTAATATCAATCCAATAAATAATAACATCTGTACGGTACAACGTCCGTCAATCAAGTCATCTCCTCTACGCATCTAGAGAATGCCGACAGCCAAACTCGTATTGCACAAAATTTCACAATAGTCCTAAAAATAACTCGACGAGTTCAGCCGCTGACGTGAAGTATAGGTGATTCCCCGTCCGCCAGGAAATCAACCAGCCAACGGCATCATCTCCCCGCCGCAGCCATGATTTGCTTACATTCGACCATCCTGACGTTCTGCTTGTCCTCAAGCAGATCAGCTGATTGGTCAGTTGCCACATCTCTCTTGCTGTCCTGAAAAGCTAAGCAAACAGATATTGATCTCATCATGTGTGTTGCGAGCATAGAATGCTGTAACACATGGAACAGCGTGTCTTGCGAGCATATAAAATGCTGTAACACCTCTTCATGTGTATTGCGAGCATAGAATGCTGTAACACATGGAGCAGCGTGTCTTGCGAGCATATAGAATGCTGTAACACCTCTTCATGTGTATTGCGAGCATAGAATGCTGTAACACATGGAGCAGCGTGCCTTGCGAGCATATAGAATGCTGTAACACCGCTTGTAGCCAAACAAAACCTCGGAAGGCGTGGCAACCAAAACTTTTTTGAACAAGCCTCTTTGTACACTTTTCAGTTGCTTGTCCTAGGTGTCTTCATCTAAACCACCACAGCAAGAAAACTCAAGATTGTGCGGCTGTGGCGTTCACACTGCCCATTCGCCCTTGGAGTTTCTACTGCATTGAGCACATGCTTGATCCCAGATTCAGTGCAGAACATTTCAAAAGATTTGCTTGTAAAAGCGCTTCCTCGATCTAAAATCACTCTTACTGGCACTCCAAAAATATTAATTATTTCTTCCATCATACATATGACATACTTTGCTTTGATGTTACGTACAGGCTCTAATATACAAAACTTGGAAAAACATCTACAACGACTACTAAATGAGTATTCCCTTTTGTTGATTTTACAAAAGGACTTAAGTGATCCACGTGCAAAGTGTGAAATGGGGTCGCGACCCCATCGATTGAACGAAGCTTTCCAGCCTTCCGACCAGACGGAGTCTTATACAGGGTAAGTCATCGATATGGGAAAGCTCGATTGCACCTACACCATTAAAGATATCGAAATGAACCAAAAAGTGCTGTAAATGGGAGGGTAAAGTGCAGTTTGTAAAATTATTTTCAGATACACAGGATGGCCCAATATCGCTGTACGCCATATAACTTTGTAATTTTAAATAGGACACCCTCTATATTATTACATCTTCAGATTATTTGAGAAAAGTCAAAAAGAATGGTTTGTAAAGTTGAAGTTTGTAATGAGCGATTTATGAGTTATAAACAAATGAAAATCGCGATTTTCCATTTTCAAAGCAGCTTATATTGAAAACGGGTCGAGATATGGAAAAACGGTTTACATGTTCCTATCTTAACTTTTCAAGCGGTATCCTATTGGATGGATGAAATTTTTATACAGAGTGGTAAAAAATTTGATTATTTTCATCACACGGTATAAAAATTTCAGCTACATGATAGGATACCAAATTAAAAATTAAGATAGGGACATGTAAACGGTTTTTCCATATCTCGAGCCGTTTTCAATATAAGCTGCTTTGAAAATGAAAAATTGCGATTTTCATTTGTTTATAACTCATAAATTGCTCATTACAAACTTCAACTTTACAAACCATTCTTTTTTACTTTTCTCAAACAATATGAAAATGTAATAATATAGAGGGTGTCCTATTTAACACGTTGGCTGCGGAAGCCGAATTTCTTTTCTCTCCACCAGTGCGATACATATCGCCGAGGATATGTAATAAAACTTTTCTAGTGTGCGATACATATCCTCGAAGATATGTAGGGGGATTAGAGTTTATCTCCATCTGATGGTGAGTAGACTTAACTATGAAAGCTTTAAGAATAGAAATCTGTCAGTTCTATAGTCATTTCATGTACCATTAAAGCCGTACATACGTGCTAGTTGTAAATTTTTTTTCGAGCGATCAGACATCATGAGGCAACTTTCGATAACGTATTGGCGAAAGTGAAAACAGTACTGGCGACTGAAGACAAAAGGAGATGACTGTGCAGGCCACCCAGACGCATATTTCACATTATTGCGCAATGTACTAACATGCAACGTGCGTAAACAAGTACATATCCTTGAGGATATGTATCGCATATGAATGATGAATTTCTATTCATATGCGTTACATATCGTCGAAGATATGTATTATTTTAGCTTTGTTACAGATTGAGGAAGTTTTACGGATTCTAAAGCTATATTTGCCATAGAAATATTCACAGTGTAAGTGATTAAAACAGACTCCGCATGCGAAAAGTTCCCGCAAAATTAGTACCCCGCATATCAAAAGAACTGAATACATATCGTCGAGGATATGTATCGCAGCCAACGTGTTAAAATAACAAAGTTGTATGGCGTACAGCGATATTGGGCCATCCTGTGTATCTGAAAATAATTTTACAAACTGCACTTTACCCTCCCATTTACAGCACTTTTTGGTTCATTTCGATATCTTTAATGGTATAGGTGTAATCGAGCTTTCCCATATCAATGACTTACCCTGTATGTATTATACACAATTTAAACAAGCTGATATCTTAAGTACAAGTCCCCGTGCGGTTGAGTACCCATCGGGCGCGTCCCCAGGTGGCGGATAGGGGGAAGGCCTTACAATGAGCGTAAGTGAGTAAGGTTAGCAGTGGTGATAAAGCTTGTCGGAGGTAAAATTCCAGACTGGTAGCTCAAAGCCCTGCCGCGGACCACCTCCCCCAACCTAGTTGTCGTGTCGTGACTAAAGGTCTGCACAGGGGTTATAACGATGCCGGAGAACGTCCGAACGTGGACTCTCCGAAAGACCGTAAAAGTCTGTTGTCGAGGTTATATCTCGCGAACAGAGGAATACGGGGGTCTATAGGCTTTAACGCCTGGACCAAAAGGAGACAACCTTTAAAAACCTAAATCCTACGGCGGGAACCCAGGCTAAAAGGATGCGTGGCTGAATAGTAGATCAGTCCCTTCTGGATTCAACCTCGAAGAAGTGGCGCACCTTCGAAAATAAATGCCTACCATACGTATGGAGCTCTGCGTATGGTATTTCTTTAATAGCTCCATTACTCGTGGGCCATATGGACCAAGACACACCTAATTCAATGCAGACCTTACCTAAACCTAACTGGGGTGCTGTTCAAGCGACTAGGTGGGTAAAGGGCAGAGGGAGCAGAGAAGATGTAACTGAAAAAGCTTAGTAAACACCGGCTGAGATGGGCAGTTGGACTTCTAACAAAACACTGCCCACTAATAAAACGTGGATCCTTTTGGACAGAAAACCTGACACAAAAGGCCAATAACTAATTTTCCTCATGGGAAAAAACCTAAGGGAGAAAATAGTGCAACTTCAATGCAGACCTTACCTAGGCCTAACTGGGGTGCTGTTTAAGCGACTAGGTGGGTAAAGAGGGAGCAGAGGGAGCAGAAAAGATGTAACTGAAAAAGCTTAGTAAACACAGGCTGAGATGGGCAGTTGGACTTCTAACAGAACACTGCCCAATAATAAAACGTGGATCCTTTTGGACAGAAAACCTGACACAAAAGGCCAACAACTAATTTTCCTCATGGGAAAAAAACCTAAGGGAGAAAATAGAGCAACTTCAATGCAGACCTTACCTAGGCCTAACTGGGGTGCTGTTCAAGCGACTAGGTGGGTAAAGGGCAGAGGGAGCAGAGAAGATGTAACTAAGCAACTTCAATGCAGACCTTGCCTAGGCCTAACTGGGGTGCTGTTCAAGCGACTAGGTGGGAAAAGGGCAGAGGGAGCAGAGAAGATGTAACTGAAAAAGCTGAGTAAACACCGGCTGAGATGGGCAGTTGGACTTCTAACAGGACACTGCCCACTAATAAAACGTGGATCCTTTTGGACAGAAAACCTGACACAAAAGGCCAATAACTAATTTTTCTCATGGGAAAAAAACCTAAGGGAGAAAATAGTGCAACTTCAATGCAGACCTTACCTAGGCCTAACTGGGGTGCTGTTCAAGCGACTAGGTGGGTAAAGGGCAGAGGGAGCAGAGAAGATGTAAATGAGCAACTTCAATGCAGACCTTGCCTAGGCCTAACTGGGGAGCTGTTCAAGCGACTAGGTGGGGAAAGGGAAGAGGGAGCAGAGAAGATGTAACTGAAAAAGCTGAGTAAGCACCAGCTTAGATGGGCAATTGGACTTCTAACAGGACACTGCCCACTAATTACACCTCTCAATAATAGGAGTGAAAAATATCCCGGATTACAGGAGATGCGGGGAGGGGGAGGAAACCCCATACCACCTAACAAGCACCCATTGGACTCATACTGAAATACTTTCGGGAGATGGGACCGATGAGATAATTATCCAAAGGGCTACAATAAGCGCAAGCTTCAGTACAAGGGCTTTGAACCTACCCTAGAAGTAATAATAATAAGTACAAGTCCGCTCATTTTCGGAAACCAATAGTGTTCTTGGATTTTAGCTAATGTTTTTTTTTTCACTTTTATAGTTTTGCCGGTAGAAACAAAATCGATATAAACAAATGCAACAACATTAAATAGGTCTCCGAGTACTTTATCATCATCAAGGTTTGAAACAGAGCGGGCGCGTTTGCAACGCCGAACGGCATTCGAAGAAATTCATAGCTCTATATCACAGAATAGACTTCAGGTGTGACGAAAGTTGTCTTTTCAATTGATTCTTCACTCACACTAATTTGGTAAAGTCACAGATAAATCATGAACAGTAAAGTACTTGTAACCTCCCAACCTATCAGTTTGGTCATCAATCAGGGGCATGTGATTTTTTTTTATCTTATTCATACTCGGTAGTCCACGCACATTCTATCACCTCCGTCTATTTTCCCAACTAAAATACGATAGATAGGACTCGCATAATATGGAGAGGTACTCTCTCTTTGATAATTTTATTTTCCAATAATTCTTGTATAATTTCATTCACCTTTTCTAGTTGTGTTGTAGACTAATTTGTAGAGGCACAGGGAAACATCGTATTTCTACAACTATTTTTATTCAACTTTAATCTCGTAACACTTCGTAATTTTATATTATTAGAATATATAAGAACATATTGAGTAGCAACCCGGAGCGTTTCCATTCCCTCACTGATCTTGCTCGCGTTTCGCGTTGAACTCTGTCCGTCCTCGTTCGACGTCTCCCCACCGCGGCTGCTTGCAGACGGTCGGTGGTTCCCCGTCGAAACTCACCGTCAGACGAGGTGGTCCCACAGTTTATACTATAGATGGACAAATACAGACAATGTAAATAGGAAGGGAGCTCTTAGTTGATGTATAGCCGTGATCGAGACAATCACTAAATGTTTTTAATATTCTTCGTGGTCATAATGCCGTTCTTGGTGAGTAGCCCAAGGAGCTCCCCAACGCCCAGAGTCCACAGAAGGGGAGATAAAACTGCTCCTTGTGGACATCCTGTAGTTGTAGATATTTATCTAAATGATGTTTTGCCCACATTGGTTTCAATGATTTACATAGACATGCATCATGTATCAACAACCAGAACCATTACAACAGCGTCCGCACATATGCCGATGACAGTGATGTTCTGGAATCTCACACTTATCCAACGTCAGCCTCAAGAAACCTCCAAACCAATCTCAATAAAATTATTTTCTACTGGCAGATGGCAGATCTGCCTTAGGATTAAAAAAATATAAATTCGAATGATTCCATTTATTTCAGTCGAGGAATGATTTATTATTATGGAATTTGTGATTAAATAATAACAGCCTGTTAAAATTCTATGTTTATTAGTTACATCACCGCAAATATTACTTCTTCAAACCGTTTTCAAGTAGGGTGTGTAACTATTCAATAATAGAACCTTTCTAAAATTAATAAAATATTATATCTATTGTGATTTCAGATTGTCAAAACCGGAGCATCATATTTCACTGTTTTGAACAGTATTAAGAAGTCATAACTTGTTATATTTGGCAGATTTCTGTACTCGTTTTTGAAGCTAATGTCGATGTCAAATGACTTTTATCAACATTTTTGTAATTACTTTCATGTCAAGATGAATTGGAAATTTAAAAAATTTCCCCTTAGACTCGATATCTTCTTCAGAAATGGCCACAGAAATCTGCCAGTTAACTTAATTAGCCTTTATAATACCCGCTGTTATCCATGTAATTTTGCTAAGTTAAGAAAATACACAAATCGTCGGCTTAATCAGCAAATGACGTAAGTCCATTATTTTCAAAAAATGAGGTTTTAGCGCCATCTCTTAAAAACCGACTATAAAGCTATCTGTGTAGAGAATATCGTTTGTCCAGTTTAATATAGAAACACACAATTCTGTGTTGAAAATTTTAGTTTTCGAACATTACATAAAGAACTTTAGTTTATTTTAAGTTTTATATGTCTCCTGTAAAATTTTGCATTTTGGACTTACGTCATTTGCCGATTAAGCCGATGAAATGTACTTTTTGAATATAAAATAAAATACTTTGATCAATTTATTTTTAATAAATACATGGTAGTAGGTAGTTAGGTACTGAATATAAAAGGTACTACGGTCTGCGCAAGGTGTAGGTACCTACCTAAGGGGTAGGTCAAAAGATGCAAGAAATTATTAATAGCGAATCGCTTAATATTGTATTAAAATATATAAACACACATTTTGAGTTTTCCATTAGGTACTTTCTTATACAAATAATTAGGTGAATGAATAACATTTTTCGCTGATTCGTCAATTATTCTGTATCGTAGTAGCGTATCAGAAACCAGCAAAGATTCTGGATTTGAGAAAGTTTTACACTAGATAGTTGTCAGTTGACTGATCTGAATCAGATTCATTCAATAATATGACAAAAGGCGGAATACTTTCACCCGAAAGAACCATGTCCACGTGTTTCGTCCAGTCCTCCGAAATGAAATAAGTTTTTCACAATGATTATATTAATCTTGTCAAATTTAATGTCGCAGGTGTACACTTTGAAATTTCGAGCCATACCATACAAATTCCCTTACTTTATCCTTGGAGAGAAGCTGCGAATTTACGTGTTTGTTGTAGTAAGGTTTACAGTACCCCTATGTCATTTCAAATGGGTTGTATTGGAAATAGATTATTGCAAATCTTTTGAAAACATAAAATTTTCATAATTATTGCCTGTTTTAGGTTGTCTCTCAAAGATTTAATTTCAAATTTGTCCTGTCTAATAATACATCCTAATGAACGTTCTGAATACTTATAAGAGACAGCATCAACAGCAATTTAGCAGGTCCACATACTTAATTACTTACATTCCAAATATTAAGTGATCTTCAGAATGACTTAATGTTTGTTCGAGTCCGGATTTTCTGGATCTTAACCATTGAAATGCTTTTTTAATGCGGATTTCTACATCCACCGATATTATTTTCGTCATTTTGCTCTTTTCAAATTTAAAATGTCAAAAATTTAATAATTTATTTGTCCGTTTGAGAAAAATTGATCAGAGTAAAAAATTATCTTAGGTCTTCCTACTAAAACTTCAATTAGATAACAAGGCTGTTATTCAGCTGAGACAGTTTGAGTGATTTGACAAATGTCAGTGTTTACTTAACCTTTAATACCCCGAACAGCTGACATTGTCAATAAAGATCTAGGGAATTTTCATTTTTGTAAACCTAAAAACAAAACTTCGTGGCCTACTAGCGCGTAAAGAATATGTGAAAAGGTGTATACGTATTAGCGTGCCGCTAATCTGGCAACCCACAACATGTCAGCGTGCCTACCTAGTCACTGGCCTTCATTACCACATAAGCTAAAAATAAGGGGCAATCTTAATTAGGTCTAAAAAAAAACTAAGTAGTAGCTAACCTTTATTATTTACGTATTTAAATATTTATTTATAAGTATTTTTTGATACTCCATATTAAAATTCTTTATCACAGGCTCGTAACAACTTTTACAAATCACCTCAAAGTACAATAATTATTAGAAAACACTAATGACTTACTAAAATTTAATCAGGTATGCCGATTGCAGTGTAGTTTAGGAAACTTCATTAGTGAAGACATCAATGCAAATTATTGTCCGTATATCTGCAAAAATTAAGAAATTCTTAATAGTAAAGGCTGCTTGCAGATCATACCAGCAAAAGATTCATAAAAAGCTTAATGTAGACTTGATTTTCATTATTTTACAACAAAGATATATGTATAATATATTCACTGTCAGTCCTCAAAAGCCAACATAGGATTTTAGCATTGTGCCTAACGTTTTTGCTGATTATTGCTCGCTAATTTAACTTACAGGAACGACAGTGACGTCAGAAGATTGACATTTCTGACACTTGTGTCACAAATGAACCTCAAGTACGGTGACTTATTTAAACCAATTTTCAGAAAAATTATTTTATTTGCCATTATTATGACTTGTGAGATGAGCGACAATATGTAAATTTTAGTTGATAACTTAAACTTCTATTATTTGAATGACATTTTTTAAGAATCCCCACCCATTTAAATATCTGCTACATCCTTAGCTTCCCTTTAATTGAAAATTAATATTGAATACTGACCTGACAAATTCTGAGTCAAGATGAGAGGTGAATCTTTTCTCTAACGGCACAGCTACGTACTTGGCCACAAGTGGATATTCTAGCAACTTGGTATTTCCCATAGAGATGGCCATGTGCAACACCAAGTATGCACAGAACAACAAATAGAAGATACCCAGCATCACCACCAGAGTCAGCACGTACCAGGGCAAGCTCAGGCCTCGTACCGTTTCCAGCACAAAGAATGTATTGATCGCTATTACCACCACACTGAGAAGGATGGAAGCCACCTTGTTGCCCCTGAAATGAACAACCTATTATTACATTTTTCACACATTTTGAAAAGATACCAATTATTGCCGAAAATTTTAAATTATCTTTTAAAATTTAGGTACTTATTTAGGTGGGGATAAAACACGCCTACACTGTAGGTGGTGCTATCTTGGTAGGGCGATTTCATTTCTCAACTGTCTGGTTCTCATTGTTTTTGTTTACTTTACGTTTATGTTATTTTGATACAATAAAAAATATTTTTTATTTTCAACAGAATGTTGAATTTTGCAATTTCAAATTAAAATATACAGGTGTCCCATAATATGTGGGCAATCTCCCGGATTTGGGTAAATTTCGTAAAAATAAATGAAAAAATAGCTATAAAATTAATTCCTCAGAGACACCCCTACAAAGATATTAGCTGTTGAAGTTGAGGGTTGAAAAACAATTTTTTGAAATAACTTTTTTATTTCTTGACCGATTTTGATAATTTTTGGTGCTATTTTGTATTATTTTGAACTGTTTAGAATAGTGTTTCATAATCTTTCGTAGCACATACATAGACCTCGGGATGGCATAACCCCCTCATTCACTTGAAATAAAACAATAAAAATAATAATTTTACAGTTTTTTAACCCTTAGTTGGTAACATCCGACTCTGAGGCGGATGCCAATTTTTGATGCTGCGCTGAATCCAAACGAATGAATGTACAAAAATTCCGTATTAGGTATGCTCTAGTTGGTTGTCAAAAAGTCCGTAGCCGCCTTCGCGAGAATACGTCTGTGAGACGGGTGTTACTCAGAACGATATATTTCAGTCCATCTCTCAGTCGGCTGTTGGTCGAAAGTATGGTGAATGAAAAGGTATAATATATAAAAAAATGTATAAAAATGAAATAAGTCTTGTTTAAATAAAATATATTTGTGTTTACTAGAATACATTCGAATAAATATGTAATTATACATATAGTATTATCAAATACCTTAAAATATAATACCGGACACTTCCTCTCAAAACCTCCGTCCATTTTTACAGCGCCCTCATGCAGGAACTGGGGCCACTATAAGCTGTTTTTAAATTCAAAGTTAGGTAACTTTTCACGGTTTTTGACAGCTGCAGTCAATGATAATTAATTATTATTAATAATTTGTCATTAGTAATTATTGAACGTTTTAGTTTCAAGTATAATTTCAATTTAAGTTACTCTCAAAGCATTATATCAGCGGATAATTTTGTTGCGTACGCCGTTAAATAGGCATTTATAATGTACCGCTGTATTAAAGTGAACATAATGTCTGGAAAATATGTGCTGTGTGCTGTGTGCGGTTGCTCCAACTATGGATTGTTAAGCATGTCCAGATCTTTCCACGGTGTTCCAAGCAGGAATAAAGAATTATGTATAAAGTTAACTTTAGAAGCCGCGTAAATAAACTTATTAATATTTTATAACTATGCTGATGGAAATAGGAACAAGAAATAGGTTATAATAACATCGATGAATGACGAAATTTTGAAAAAGTGTGGAGTGTCGAAGCCGATTTCTCACCATATTATTTTGTACCTACTGATCATTTCAAAGAGGAAAATTTTGTTAATCCAGCAAATAATAGACCTTTAAAACTGCAAGGAAGCACATTATTGGAATTGCGGCAAATAAAAGGCTTACACTTAGGTATATATAGCGATTCAATCTTTTTGAAATATTCATACCTAAAGATATAATAATATTGTGTGTAATAGTAGTTAATTATTGTTAATATAATAAACATATTGAAAACTTTGTTGTTTATTGTTGTATTATAATTCTTCGTCCCAATTTCCTCCGTCTATTCCGTCTAATTAATTTTAAGGGCTTTTCTATTCAGCGTTGATATTTAAAACTCCCGCTATGTTTCACCAAATTTAATTTTTAGTGGCCCCAGTTCATGCTTGGTGGCGCTGCTAAAATGGACGCAACCTGTTGCAATGCTATAGGTATAGGAGTGTCCGGTATTAATATTTTAACGTATTTGGTATTATAATACCTATTCCGACTGAGCGACGGATGTTACCTATAATGCTGGAACTGTAATATGATCACCGACTGAGAGACGGATGTTACTTATAAAATGAAAAAAAGTATGTTACCAACTAAGGGTTAAGGTCAATTTTCTTTTTATTTGATATTTTTTACATAAAAAATGTATCCTTATTTATTTTGATAGAGCGAACCGTTATCGAGATAAACGTCCTTCTAATAGGTGATGTGTCGCAGGAACTTTCTAAATTTCTAGTAAATTTTAACAAGATGGCTGAACTTTGACAGTAAATTGAGCAGGAAACAAAACAATAACTTAATTAAATACACGTCAGTCTCAAAGATTTCATTTCATGCAGATTCAATTCTAACTGATTTTCTGCGTATTCAACGTTTGTGTAACTCATTTTAAAATCAGTTAGAATTGAATCTGCATGAAATGAAATCTTTGACACTATTTGACGTGTATTTAATTAAGTTATTGTTTTGTTTCCTGCTCAATTTACTGTCATAGATCAGCCATCTTGTTAAAATTTACTTGAAATTTAGAAAGTTCCTGCGACGCATCACCTATTAGAAGGACGTTTATCTCGATAACGGTTAGCTCTATCGAAATAAATAAAGATACATTTTTTATGTAAAAAATATCAAACAAAAAGAAAATTAACCTTAAAAAACTGTAAAATTATTATTTTTATTGTTTTCTTTCAAGTGAATGAGGGGGTTATGCCATCCCGAGGTCTATGTATATGCTACCAAAGATTATGAAACACTATTCTAAACAGTGCAAAATAATACAAAATAACACCAAAAATTATCAAAATCGGTCAAGAAATAAAAAAGTTATGGCAAAAAATTGATTTTCAACCCTCAACTTCAACAGCTAATATCTTTGTAGGGGTGTCTCTGAGGAATTAATTTTATAGCTATTTTTTCATTTATTTTTACGAAATTTACCCAAATCCGGGAGATTGCCCACATATTATGGGACACCTGTATTTCCTGACCATTATATCAGGCTAGATCGCTAAGCAGGTACGGTCAAAAAGCGTGCCAAACCGGATTCTCATATACCTCACTAAAGCGCACCCGGCGTCAAGGGGTTGAGGGTTCAAACTGTTATTCTGGAAATAAGATTAAAAGTTTCCCCCTCCAGCACAAAATTTAGTTCTTCTTCTTCTTTCCTTTTTTGGCTTCTACCCATGTATTTAGCCAGCCTCACTTTCTTGACAATTTCTTCGGAGCAAGCTATATTATTTCTATACGTCTGGATCTGGATCCATCACCTGTTTCAGTTGACTTTCTATTCTTTTTCTGCTTTTGCCACGGTTTGCGGTGTCTACTTTGTGTACTTTTCCGGTCTACTTTGCGAAGAGATTCTTAGTAAGACAACACAAAATTTAGTTCTTTCAGAAGGCTTTTTAATAGGTGAACTGCCCTAAATGAAGTTTCTTTAATTTTCAAATGGTTATATGTAATTTTATTGTGCAGTAGTTACTATACAGGGTGTATCTAAATAACACCGAAAAAAATTAAGGGGTGATTCTGTGATGAAAATTAAGGGGGGTATTTGGTATAGAATTTTTCGAAAAAACTCTCCCCGAAAAAGTTACACCCCTCCGAAGAATTAAGAAAAAATGGTTTTTATTTTTTATTTTCCCTGTATATTAAGCTAAAGACACGAAAATTGGTAAATATTAATTGTCAATGAAACTACATATTTTGAATTTTTTTCAACCCTGATGTATGCTTATGCATACATGAATATATGCAACCCTGAATTGAAATAGTCAACCCCTAAGATATTTTACCATACAAAATTTTTTTTTTAGATTAAAAATTTTCTCTAAAATATCACGACTGAATAGCTCAATGAATCTACAAACTTTTTTATCTTCACAAGTTGTTTCGAAAACTTAAGCATTTACGAGAAAAAAAATAAATGAAATGCATTTTCACAAAGATGAGCTAACGCGAGGATATTTTGCCTTAAGGTCTAGTGGTCTGTGCTTTGCAGTGACATTCATAAAAACAATAATACTGATAGCATTATTATTGTATTGTTGACCTTCGACAGTTTCTTTTTTCATTCTTTGCTTACTATTGTTTTAGTTGTAAGAATCTTTGCCTAATTTTTTGGTTGGCTATTGTTCAATAAAACACTCTATTTATAACATGAGCTTGCAATGCATTTATTTTTTTCTCTTAAGTGCGCAAGTTTCAGAAAAAATTTATGGAGATAAAAAAAGTTTGTAGATTAATTGAGCTATTCAGCCGTGTTTTTTTTTAAAGAAAAAATTTAATCTAAAAAAAATTGTAAGGTAAAATATCTTAGGGGTTGACTATTTCAATCCCTTCTAAGCATACTTCAGGGTTGAAAAAAATTCAAAATATGTAGTTTCATTGACAATTAATATTTACCAATTTTCGTGTCTTTAGCTTAATATACAGGGAAAATAAAAAATAAAAACCTTTTTTTTTTAATTCTTCGGAGGGGTGTAACTTTTTCGGGGAGAGTTTTTTCAAAAAATTCTATACCAAATACCCCCCTTAATTTTCATCACAGAATCACCCCTTAATTTTTTTCGGTGTTATTTAGATACACCCTGTATAGTGTATATTATTATATAAGTGTAAATTTTTTTAATCCCTCTTCTTACTTGCGGTTATAAATCTGTGTAAGTTTTAATTTTGATCAAACTCTGGACTGTAACTAGAGAGAACAGCACCAACACTCTTTTCTTATTTTTTTAAAATTAGAGTGTTGCAATTTCTCACTCAAATTAGTGGAGTCAAATTAGATTTCTACTTCTGAAAAATTGCCGGAAAAAGTAACTTTTTACTGAACATTTGTGAGGATGTTAGAAAATATATAAAAAGTTAACCAACCGAAGAGCCATAGTTTAACTATTTATTAACATAATTAAAAGAAGTTGAATATTATTATTATTATTATTATTATTATTCAGTTGTTTATGGAATATCTCAAAAAATCCATTTCTTTGTCATCTGTATTTAAGATTTGTGGCATTTAAAACTGGAAACCCTCTACATTACACAGATCATGATTTCGCTACCACTTACCAGATATTCTCTATTCCCAATTTAGAATTTGCAAGAAATAGATCAGATCTGCTTTTCGCGTTCAAAATTTTGACTAATTTAGTTGATTGCCCCAGCATTGTTGATAGTTTCAATTTCCACGTACCGTCTAGAACACTTAGAACAAACAACCATTTTTTTGATATTCCTTTATTAGCCAATGGCAGAAGAGAAACAATTGTTTCTAGATTGTCAAAATTATGTAATCTTAATTACCGTTGGTTCGATTTTTATAATTCCTCTTTCAGTTGCATGAAAGTTAATTCTAGAGTTGTCCTCGAATATGCATAGTCCTTAAAGATGATTATGCCATGGACTTCGATGCTTTTCTTTACTATAAGTTTTTTGTTTTCTGTTTTTTTGAATATATTTTGTTTTGTTCATTATGCGAATGATTCCCTTTTGTAGTTTTTTGTTTAATAATAATAATGGCTTTATTTACGGCAATAAGTTAGCCTTTTTACATTGTTACATATAAATAAACAAATATGAATAAATACAAATATTCCTACACACTATAACATTAACAAAAGAGAAAACAAGAGAAAAAAAATATAATAGGTAATTTAAGGAAGAATTTTCCTTCTACACTTGTTCTTGAAGCAATCCAGTGTCCCATTAAAGAAGTCAATGTCGTTACAAATAGAGTTACAAGCACTAAGTATATTGTTCAAGGGTGAATGCAAACAGTAGGTAATTACTTTTCTCGTGCTGAATAAAACAATAAAGTAAATCTGTGACTATAGCTGTACACCAAAAAATAAATCCTCTGTAAAATATCGGAAGCATCATACATGTTATCTAGCAGTTTGAAAATGAAGCATACACTAAAATATTTACGTCTATCTCTTAGGGAATGTAATCCCAATTAACATTTAGCCGTTTCTATGGAAATAGTCACATTCGTAGGAAGACGTCGAGATATAAAGCGCACAAAATTACTTTGAACGGCCTCCAGCCTATCTATATGTAATTTATAGTATGGACTCCAGACAATACAAGAGTATTCCAAAATTGATCGTACGAAGCACGAATAAATAATACGCTACGGAATTCTCGTGCAAACCTCTTGATGCATCCAAGGGTTTTGTTAGCTTTCGACGCTATGTGTTCGCAGTGAGCAACAAATGTCAACTTCATATCAATTAAGACTCCCAAATCCTTTACCATTTTCACAACATCTATAACAGTGTTGTTAACTGTATAGATAGGTGTCACAGAATGCGACTTTCGAATGAAGTTGATCACACGACATTTATCGGGATTAAGAATCATCAAGTTCTCCCTACACCAAACCATCAACTTGTCAGGATCACTCTCAAGTAAGGCAAGATCCTCATGAGACTTGATTATACGGAAAACTTTGAGATCATCCGCAAACAAACTGAAAGAACTCGCAAAACCCAAACTGACATCATTTGCATTTATATTGAAAACAAAAGAGGCCCCAAAACAGACCCCTGTGGGACACCCGAGGGTACATGTGCCGAACTTGATAAACAATTACAAATTTCAACTTGTTGAGTTCTGTCCGATAAGTAACCAGTTATCCAATCTAGAAATCTCCCAGAGACCCCATAAGCAGCCAATTTCTCAAGTAGTATACAGGGTTAGAACTATTTAAAGGGCTACTACAGGGATATCCTAAACCATTGAAGATACGAGGTCGGTTAAATTAGAGAAAAGTTGCGCTATTTTGTGGCCATCTCGAATCCGTCAAAACATGCAAGATATCTGTAACCGTTCCTGAAATATCCTGAAAAAACTGAAAAATCGAGAAATCTTATTTTTGCCATGTCTTTCTTACAGTTGGAAATTAATAAATAATTTTTCGTAGGCTTACATAAGCCGTTATGAGTTGACGTTTTAAAAAATTTCAAAGCCGACTAGATCCCAGGTTTTCATAGTCAACTTTCGGTTTTCTTATGGCCGCCATATTATTTTTTTATGTCGTTCGATAAGAAAAAAATAATGGAAACCAAAAAATAATAAACTTCGAAAAATATTTAAAAAAAATTTTTGTTTTTGTTTTTTTAAATACAATTTTTTAGACCGAATATAATAGAGAAATTAAAAACTATAAGGCAAGCAGTATGACTTCATATTGACCTATTTCAGCAACAAATTTCTGTTTTTCTCTGAAAAAAGAAGAAGAAAAATTTTCCATTTTTTTTTTCTGAAGTTTATTAGTTTTTGGTTTCCATTCTTTTTTTCTTATCGAACGACATAAAAAAATAATATGGCGGCCATAAGAAAAACAAAAGTTGACTATGAAAACTCTGGGATCTAGTGGGCCTTGAAATTATTTGAAACGTCAGATGAATAGCTCATAACGGCTTATGTAAGCCTACGAAAAATTATTTATTAATTTCCAATTATTGTAAGAAAGATATGGCAAAAATAAGATTTCTCGATTTTTCAGTTTTTTCAGGATATTTCAGGAACGGTCACAGATATCTTGCATGTTTCGACGGATTCGAGATGGCCACAAAATAGCGCAACTTTTCTCTAATTTAACCGACGTCGTATCTTCAATGGTTTAGAATATCCTGACTAATCCTGTCAAAGGCTTTGCTCAGATCAGTGTATACAGCATGCACCTCAAACCCACACCCCATAGCCTCAATTATGTCATCTGTGTAACACAACAAGTTAGTTACGGTGGAGCGTTTGCTGAAAAATCCGTGCTGGTTTATTGAAATTGTGTTCTTGAAGGCATTGAAGAGAAAAGTAGCTACGAGTGATTCGAAAACTCTACTAGGAATGGAAAGTAGTGAAATGGGACGGTAGTTGGTTACCTCCGCTCGACTTCCAGATTTATGGATCGGGACAACAAATGCTTTTTTCCAATTAGTAGGAAAATACCCGTCTTAAAGGAAATATTAAAGACTGTTTGCAAAGGAACTACCAAAACCTCAGCACACTCCTTACAGAACTTCGCTGGTAGTCCATCAGGACCAGCACCCTTAAGGCGGCCACAGACTGGCGTACATGTGTGTCATACATGTATGTCATACTTGCTTGTGCGTTGATATTCGCTAGTGTGTGGGCGAAACGTAGCAAACATGTGCGTCGCACAAGTTTCAGGTTTCAACTTGAATTCATCAACGCGCATACATTTACGTGCATACATGTATGTCGGTCTGTGGACAAATCTGACAATCTTTTTATATAATTTGTTTATTCAGTGTCGTGTAGTGTACTTCTTAATAATAATATTATAATGTCCGATTTAAGAAGTTTTACAAAAGATTTTATGACAGAATTTATAGAACTTTACAAAAGTTATCCGTGTTTGTGGAAAACTAAATGTAAAGATTCTGAAATACTTTCGGGAGATGGGACCGATGAGATAATTATCCAAAGGGGTACAATAAGCGCAAGCTTCAGTACAAGGGCTTTGAACCTACCCTAGAAGTAATAATAATAATAAATGTAAAGATTACATGAATAGAAATAAAAAAGATACAGCCTATGAAACGTTACTAAAAAAACTACGAGAGGTTGAACCAAATGCGACAAAAAATACCGTTAAGTCTAAAGTAAATAGCATTCGTGGAAGCTTTCGACGAGAACTTAAAAAAGTAATAAAAAGTAAAACTTAAAAGTAAAACTTAAAAGCGTAATTCTTCCAGTAAATTTATATGTGTAAAATCTTGTCGCTTCAAAAGCCATTTAGTACGTGTCTGACGCTGTTTCACTAATTTAGTTTTCTTTTTTTTTATCATGCATGTGTACGCCACTGTTAACAATATGAAGTCGTCTTCACCACTCATCGTTCACAATTTAACTAACATGTTTGACACTCAAGCTGCCTCGTGTGGGGACAACTGCGCACTGACGTACCTTTATATCATGCATGTACAGCTTGACAAGAATATCTTGGCGGTTGTTAAAGGAGAGAGAGGTCCTAGAACGAGACAGAAAATCACCCCACCACCTTATCTGTTTTAGTACATTCTATGCAATAAATTTTGTAAAATGTTGATACTTGACATTTAAATTTTATTATGAACTAGAAGCTAATTTGGCTGCGTTCAATTAATATGAAAAAAATTAAAATCTAAAATAAACACGAGAGTTTTAGTTAGAATTATTTAATTATTACTATCATCATAAAATACATTTAATTATCACTAAGTATCACTATCAGAATAGTTCTCTTCGTTCTATCATTATATCTTCATCGTCGTTAATGCCCCCCAGTTGAATAATTAGACCTCCACTATAATATACATAGCTCCCTTCTCTGGCCATTAACTCGTTCTCAATTTTTTTGTTGGTTGAATGGTCACACTTGGCATTCCACTGCTCAGCTGTATAACCACAAAAAAAACTCGTCACATAAATTCTGTACATTTTCAAACTTTTGGGTGATATTTCTGTCTGCCACATAGTGCTTCATATCCGCCCAAACCAACTCGATAGGATTAGAGATCTGGGTGGTAAGGAGGCAGTCGCAAAACATCATGTCTTCAGTCATAATTTCATCAATTTCGTAGGTTTTGAAATTCGGCTTATTAGATTTGATGAGGTCATACAATTCTGGTTTATGGAAATCCGTATTAAATGGTATTTGCTTTTGTTGTAACCACTGCTGCATATCTGATTTTCTTGAAGCAGAGTTAGGTGGTTTATCTAACTGCACATTATGATATGGCGCGTTGTCAATCACAAGTACGCTGTGAGGCGGTAAATTTGGAATAAGCTTGGTCTCCATCCATTTTTTGTAGTTGGAATAATTCATATCGTCGTGATAGTCTCCACTCTTCGTCTTCGACTTAAATTGCACGTAAGCATTAGGAATAAAACCAGTTTCTCGACCCGCGTGAGTGATTACCATCCGTTGTCATTTGGAGGCGGGTTGCGACAAAACTTCTCCACTGGCGTCGCTCCACGCTTTTTGACGAGCATGAGAAGAATGGACATACGTTTCATCCATGTACAATATATTTCTACCTTCGGCTCTATAATTTCTCATCCTTCTAAGAAACTTAAGACGCAAATATCGCACTTCTTGCTTTTCCATCAAAATTTTTCTATTAGTCTTGTTTTTCTCCACCGAAAGCCCAGTTTATGGATAACCTTCTGACCATATTCTGACCTTTCTGACACTTTTCCTTGATCCATTTGCTCGTTATCTTTTGTAAATTTTGCAGTGATCCTCTTGAGCGTTGGAGAAATTTTTTCGGTTGTATGAAAATTGTGTATAATTCGACGCAGTAAACATTGATCAAAGTTATCCAAGTTGGTTTTTGTTGCTAATTTAGTTCTTTTTTTTATAAGGAGAAGGAAATTTATCCGTTTGGCCATCGATCATTCTGCTTGTTTCCACCACTATCCTTTGAACAGTCCGTTCACTAATGCCTGTCGCAGCAGCAACCCGTTTTTGAACTTGATTAATTGGTAAAATAGGACCAAGTATTTTTAGATTCACCAAGAAAATATTTATAAACGTTATTAATAATTTCACGGCTTTGACCGGAAAGGGTTTTATTAGCAACTTGGCTTTTAAAATTTGTCATTTCAAAAGCTTGCACTACGTTTGCAATAATTAACTGTCACAAACATAATAAAATATAAACGTCAAGTATCAATAACAAAACATTGTTCAAAATTTATTATACTTACATCAAAATTTATTACATGGAATGTACTAAAACAGATAAGGTGGTGGGGTGATTTTCTGTCTCGTTCTAGGACCTCTCTCTCCTTTAACAACCGCCAAGATATTCTTGTCGAGCAGTATGTGACACACATGTACGCCAGTCTGTGGCCGCCATTAGATATGTCAAGGCTCAGCAAAGTATCTTCCACTTCAGAGCAACTGACATAAAAGTTGGAGATGTTGATGTTAGCATCATATGCTACAGAAAAATCAGGTGCAGCCTGACTTGTATAAACCGATGAGAAATGTTCACTGAAAGATTCGCTCACCTCAGCAAATGACGACAATTCTCTCCTATTATATTTCATAGGTAACTGAAAAAGTTGATTCTTTGTTTTTTCTCTAATGAATTTCTAGAAATTTTTCGGTCTATTAACAGATCTTTCTCTACAGAGCGCAAATGATCAGAATAGGCTTGTTTTACCCTATTTATGTCTGTAGTTACTTGCTGTACATTTATTTTTTATAATATATGCTATATTTTGTATGGGGCTCGCCCTGTTAATATTAGAATAAATAAATAAATAAAAACATTAAACTGCAATTTTTTTTTTACAACAGTAGAAAATCGGAAACGGCTCCAGGGGCGCACGGCCACGAGCGCACTGCACTAAATTCATTAAACTTTTGATCTAAATGATTAAATTGAGCTCACAAATATTTATATGGGAGAACAATTTTGCAGCCAACAAGATAATCATGTTTTCAAATGTGAAAAAGTATATTTACAAGAATAGGACGTACACAAAATTAATTTTTAACAAAATCAATAAAATATCTGCCAAAAACCTCTGAAACTTTTACAGTTCACTCTTGAAATGACATTTAAAAAGGTGATTAAAAAAAATCTTAAAATTTTAATTCGGAAAATACAGAACCCAAAATATTTCAACTTCTTAAAAAGCGACAAATTTGATTTTGTAGGTCCTGTTTCAAAGACCAACCAATAATTTCAGTTAAAAATATGATAATGAAACTTTACAGATGCAGTTATTGAACTTGAAATCTTAACTTTAAGATGGTGTATTTACGTGAAATTCATTGTTAAATAAACTTTAATGACTTTAGCAATTTTTTTGGCTTTGTCTAACGAATATATTTCTATAATAGAACCTTGAAAAAGTATATTCAGTGAAATTTTTTTTTGTTGTTATTGTAACTGTAACTTGCATAAAATACGAAAAAAAAACCGTTTTTTTCAGTAAATCTATGGAAGATGCATTTCTAAAATGTATTTTCGCGCTGAAATTATGAATGGCCGTTTACCTATTGGTGTAGTTTATACTTTTGAATCGAGAAAAATTTGTTTGAATGCGAGAAAGAGATAGAGAATACCTGCTCGGCAAGAACAGCGCTCTCCTGGGTTATGCCTGGGATAGATAAGTAACCAAAAGTAAGACGGCAGGGAGAATTTTATGTCGAGATATTGTCAAATTTAGTTTTTTTGTATTATTATTATTCTAGCCGCATTAATCTTGTGCCTAATCAAAAAAAAATTATAAAAAAAGGCGACCAGTTTGGATCCACCATTTTGAAATGATGATTTTTCTAACAGTGCATTCTTGTTCACGACTTCCAAAACCTCTAATTTATCAATTTGAGTAAGATTGTGTTGAAATTGATTGATTTATTTGAAATATTTTGTTGAAATCTTCTTTTTATTGTTTAAAAATTAAAAAACAATTAATGGCAAATTATGAGTTTGTACATTTTTTCCATAAGAAATTTCATAGTGATTTCAAAAGAAAGGTTTTTCAAAAATCCATACTTCTAATAATTATTCCAAAATATTGCATTTTTTAAGCTAATTTGACTCCACTAAAAATGTTCTTGGGGTTGGTTCTCGAAGAACCTACTGCGTATCAATATTCTTATTTATTAGGTACTTTCTTGGTAAAGTTTTTTTTTTATTTTCAAGATTAGTTGAAAAAAATCAAAATAAATTATCCACACCTTCCATAAAAGCAAACACACTTACCATCCATTGACAAACATGCCCATAATTCTGGGATTACTTGTGAAAGCGATGGTGGGGATAGTAGCGAAAGGTAGCTGCACGCTCATGACAGCGTTTAGTATATCGTTCATGCCAGTCAAGCTATCTATCTTAGAGGTGGTGGCCAGGCAAAGGGTAGGTATTATGGCAATTGTCCTGGTGAGCAGCACCCGCTTCCAGCGTGGCCACTGCAAGTTCAGGAAGCCCTCCATTGCGAACTGGCCAGCGTATGTACCTAGACAAAACAAATAAACTCCCCTAAATATAGGACGATCATAGGGTCTATGCTGAATCACCTACCAGTCATGGTTGAGCTTTGACCTGCAGCTAAAATTCCAATAGCCCAAATGTACATGGCGGCTAGACCATAAGTGCATCCCAAGAAGATTCCTCCTTTATACAAATCAGCATCTACAACTTCCGAATTGTTCTAAAACAAATAATAATCAATATAATTTAGACAGTTTGGTTTCAGGCAAGTTTCTAAACACCCAATGTTGGATTGGAAGTCAACAATGTCATCTGTCAATTATTTGAGTTGATGAGGTCATTGTAGAAACGATCTGTTGAGGCAATTGACACTGACATTTGTGTAATTGATATCTATAAGTCGTATATAAATACTGATGATGATAAATTAAAAACTAATGTTTCAATAACGCCAATGCCATCTGTTGTTGAGTACTCAACAAGATGATCCAACGTTGACTTCATCGAGTCAACATTAACCTAAGCAGTGATTTAGAAACATGACAGATGACTGCCAACATTATTTTAGAAATGGTATGTTGGCATTATTGCTCAACGTTTGGTAGGTATTTAGAAACTCACCCATAGTTAGTTTAAGGATCAGTTGCTCAAAATGTAAAATAAGGCGACTTTGTGTGTGATCAGACTGTTGTAACCGATTTCCTTTAATCCATTCCCTTTTCCTAACATTAATATAATTATTTTTCCCCTTGCAACATTCTCGGGGATAACGCCTGTATTCTGCTTTATGCAGGAAGATGCGTGCGGCTCCTGTGTCAGAATCAAGCTAAGGCTAGGCTGACAGCCCATTGTCAGTCACGCAACTGTTTCTGCAACTGCAGTGTGTGCATGTTTATGCAATGATATTAGGAATTATTTGGAAATGCAGTCGCTTTAAGAAAAGAACACTCTTTTTTCTATGCCAAGCTTTCGATTTTTATTTTAATTCTTCATCAGGGCTATTATAGAAGTTGAGATTAAAATCTAAGTTCTTGTAAATTGTTAATCATAAGACTTGTACATTTAACAGCAATAAAAACGATATAATAAATCATAGTAATGAAATTTGAATTCTAATTTTGGCGAAAATGATAAAAAAAAATTATAAGTTTTTCTGATATTAGTCTAAAAATGATTGACATAAGAATTATTATGTCAATCATTCATGTGTCAATCACAGATCCTGTTTTAGAAGTCGTCTTGTTAAACAGTTTTGTGCTCTGTGTTTTTGTTTATGATAAAGGCACAAAGAAAGAAACATTAAAGAAGTTTGTGGCAAGAGTGATAGACAATAAAGACAATGAAAAATATGAAATATCCTGCATGCGTTATAGTGACAGATACCAATCTACCAATGCTATGTATTTCCTAATGTAGAGGACATTACTGAAATAAAAACAAGACCAAATAACTTGACAAGATTTCAAACTGGACTTTTGATAGGTGCCTTTGTTATGACATTTGCATTTTTAAAGGCACGCTGTAGTTTCTTATAGGTACACAAAAAGTTTTTACAAAAAACAAAGTAAAAAGTAGTATCCCAAGTCACCTCGTTTTATGGTACCTCTATGGATACAGATAATGTAACAGTTTCTGTATAATGTACCTATTTCTGGTTAAATAAATAAATAATAATTAAACATTTTTAAAAGATACAACTAATGAAGACTTACCGGAAAAACGGATCCATTGAGGCTGGGATAATGCGAGCATTTGTCACGCTGGAATTAAAATATTAAAAAATTAAAGATCAATTTAGGAATCAAGTGTCATCATTTATAGCCATTTAAATATGAAAAAAATTATACCAAAACTTTGAGTAAAATTAGCAAACCTAAATTTCTTGCTGATATTCTGATTAGTACAGGTTGTGCAACTATGTTTTTACAAACACATAACGCCACTAACAGTCGGGGAGCTGACGACAAAAAAAAATAAACAAGTTTAGGGCAAGCTTTCAAAGTTTGTCAAAAATTTCTACAAATTCATTGTTCATGACAAAAACTGCCAATATAATAATTGACAATATTACTAAATGGTTTCATAGCCCAACAATATAAGGCAATGAACATTAACAAACATAACAAACAATTAATGCAAACTTTCCAAGAAAGCATCCCGCATCCCCAAGCTTTCGGGGATCCGTCCGAGAGCAAACAATGTTCATTGTCTCATATTTTATAAATATGACTCCACTTAGTATAATTGTCAATAATTATAAAGGAAAATTTTTAAGTTGAATCATTCCTTTAAACACCCTGTAGAATTAATTAATAGAAAAAGTAAACAACTTTTTCAAATAACTTGTCTTAATTAAATCAAAAATAAAAAAGACTGCCTTTGATACTTATGAAAAATCTTAATCCAGCCTCGTGGTAAAGGACCCCGCAGAATACTTATGGGAATTGGCTTCCGGTTAAATTTGATGTAACTCTGGGGGTCGGTAGTATTCGATGAGTAAATCAAATCAGAAGTTTTTTTTTATAAATATAAAAAGTTTTAAATATTCCCCCCCCCCCCCCATAATTGTTTTATAAAGAGATTTAGATAGATCATTTGTTAAGATTGAAAAGCTGCTTCTGTTGCGAACCTTAAATTTTAGGTCTGTTGAGCCATTTTAGAGAAAAAAAGGGAAGAGATTTCATTTTATGTTATAATTTTCGGATTTGCATTGACTTTAATAATAAAAATTACCTAAGCAAAAAAAGTCAAAAATTAAAAAAATATATACAGGTGCCCCAGCTCATTCAAAGCAGTCTAAAAACCTGTAGGAAAAACGATGGATTAAAAAAAAAAAATCGTGAATTCAAGTACAGTATCACAATGGCCATAATTTAAAATTATTTTGGAGTATACAGTGGGTTCCATATGAGAGTGGCATATAAAAGTTATGTTTTTTTTAAATGGAATGCTCCTATGTTATTGCATTTTTAAATTGTCTGAGAAGAAAAAATAAGATTGGCTTTTACAGTTGGTGTTTAAATTCAGAAGTTTGTGAGTTATAAACAAGTGAAAATCGCAATTTTTGATCAACTAAAACGGCTCAAGATAAAGAAAAACGGCTTACATGTCCCTATTTTAACTTTTTATGTACTATCCCATGGTATAGAAACATTTTTACTTCTTTGTTTTGTTTTTTTGGCGACGCGTGGAGAAATCTCAGATTTTTTCAAATTTTTTATCACCCTGTAGGTATAAACATTTTATCTACATCATAGGATAGTACATGAAAAAGTAAAAATAGGGACATGTAAGCCGTTTTTCTCTATCTTCAGCCGTTTTCGTTGTACAGGGCCTTGAACTTCAAAAAGGACGATTTTCACTTGTTTCTAACTCAAAAACTTCTGAATTTAAACACCAACTGTAAAAGCCAATCTTATTTTCTCTTCTCAGACAATCTAAAAATGCAATAACATAGGAGCATTCCATTAAAAAAAAACATAACTTTGATATTAAAAATAGCATATAAAAATACTTTTGATAACAATAGGTACCCTCTGAATATACAACAATCTTTTACATTTCAATCCTTGATATTTCATTACCATAGTCTAAAGAGTAAATTCACAGAGTCAGCTAGCATAACAAGGAAAAAGAGCCTAAATATACCTAAACACTCAAAGACAGTCAGTACTAAAAGAAGTTATATTGAAGCTATGCAAACATTTAATAGGTTACCAAATTTATTGAAGCAACTAGGTAGCAATAAGAAGGCAATTAAAAGAAAATTATTGCAATGGTTTAAGACTGAATATTGAAGGTAGGATAATTGGATTAATGAAAGCTAACATGTGGGTGGTGAGGTAATTGTAGTCGTAACTGTAATTAGTGAGGTGATTGTAACTGTTAATTGGTTACACATGTTAATTAGTCTAGTTTAATTTAGTTTATAAGTGTTATATTTTGATTTGTTTTGTTTTTTTCGGTGCCAAACCGCGTATAGGGATAAGTTTCCCTCTGCGGAGTTGTATGCATGCTAAATTTTCTCTAAATTGTATGTGTATAACTTTTTTGCGAATAAATGAGTTAAATGAGTTAAATGATTTCTGATATAAATGATTTCTGATATACACCCTAAGGTTTGTAACCTTCTGCCATCCCATGTGAGGGGCATCGGGAGTGCTCAGGGGTTCTCTGTGATATCGAGAAGATTTATTTACCAGAACTACACCAAATTTGTTGCAATACTAGATGCCTGACCTTGAACTTTGAGATACATAGGGTGCTTTTTGCGTGCTTCCAAGGTACCTATACAGTTGTGGTGCACAGTATACTGTGAGCTGATGTGTCGTTGCATGTACAGAGCACAACACAAGTGTTAAATCACTTAGCGTGCCTGTTCATGCCTCAGGATTGTGAAATTACAGACTCCCTAATTATGTAAAAGTATACATATATCTTGTAATAACGATGATGATAAATATATAAATAAATGAATATTCACTAATTAATTATTTACTACTTTCAACACGGTTAACCGGTTAACTGACCGATAATTTTTCAGTTAAACGGTTAACAATAATTTGTTAAAAACACAGCCATACATTATTCCAACTCGAAATCATCGGTCCGAAATTGTCAAAACTGGCATACCAGATACATACAGGGTGTTAAGAAAATGACGGATAAACTCTTCAGTACTGAAAGGACCCAAACCATATAACAACTGCGCATGTTAAAAATTGTAAACTTTAGAGTCAAGAAACGCACTCAATTTTTATCTTCATCTGTCAAGCTTTCAAAGCTAGAAACGTCAGTTCTGTCAATGTCATAAACCCAGAATTCAAGTCAGTGGTCAGACTTCCACTTTACTTCTGACATCGAGACAGTGAACATCAGAACAGCTGCTTTCCATTATTTTCATTTTTGTTTGGTTATATTCCCTGAGATCTCCAGATTTATTATTTGTTTATTTATAGCACTTAGTTGTTTTTATTTATTTATTGTTGTTGCAATATTACAAGAGACTAGCTCTTACCTTTTACTGTTTATTTATTGTTTGAAACATCATTTATTTAAAAGACAATGCTAAGGCACACGTGGTTTAGTTAATTTGTTACTCTCATGAAGGAGCCGATAGTGTTTTTAATAATTATTTCTGTGTGCAAAGAGGATTCAATGGTTTCTAATTTAATTGGTAAATTAACACGTGCTGCTCGACTTTTAATTTTATCTCTCTGAAAATCATACAATTGGTGTAGGTAGTTATGATCAAGGAGGGCCCCATTTTAACACCACGTTTTACAGAAAACATGATTTATTTTAACACCACGTTTCATCCAATCTCTATGGTTATTTGAATTATTTAAATTTATTTATTGTAATCTTGAACCAGCACATGCCTTTTTGACAAATTATTTATTATTATTATGATCAAGCACATTTCTCTACAAACAATTTATTTTACAGTGATCACATTTTCTTTGTATTTTAAACAATTTTCTGCTCTCAACCATTTTATTTACATTTTATTCATGAAACTATT
The DNA here is from genome assembly GCA_910589415.1 of Malachius bipustulatus. NCBI lineage: Eukaryota > Metazoa > Arthropoda > Insecta > Coleoptera > Melyridae > Malachius > Malachius bipustulatus. The sequence continues at coordinate 53,299,198 of OU342631.1, forward strand.
TAAACGATCACACTGTAAAATTTTATTATGTCTTTGATTGCATTTTACTGGTGATTTTTAGCTTTCTTTGTCATTATCGTCCAACTTAAGGAACATGTGTTTTTTTGATTTTAATTTGTTTTGTGCTAAATTAATTGCCATTTTGAGGTTTTGATCATTAATCATTTTATTTAAATTGAAATTTTATTGTTTTGGAATGCGAGCGACACATGCACTGATTAATTTGATTCGTTTCTAAATTGTTATCGAGGACCGTCTTTTTACAGTTCGATAACGCCTCTGTTGTATAATATGTTTGGCCTCATTTTGTATTTCATATTTCCTGGACTCTAAACTATTTATTTATTTGCTGCTACTGATTTACTTGCTCTGAATTATTTATTTACTTGCTACCATTGATTTACTCGCCTGATCTATTTATTTGTTTTTATGCATTTTTGTGTGTCTTGTTTCCTTTTCAGGAGGTACGAGTCCTTGAAATAGAAAGGTAAAATGTGGTCTTCCTGAATGTAACAGATTTGCTTATCAATGTCAATTTTACACCAAAACGGTGACGATTTTATATGTTTGTGTCTTTTGTATTTTATGTTTTTGTCATGTGTATTTTTATGTAAAATCCTAAATGAAACGACGATATGATTTTGTATGTTGACTCACGAATCGCAGCGTTAGACAACGACGCTTCAATCTGTTGTATAGGTTATGTCTCGTTTTGACGTTAGATTTCCTTTGGAATCGATTTTATTTATTTGGTATTAGTCCGGGGTGTGGAGATAAGTCGATTAGGCTTCTCGCATCAAAAAGATCTAATTTATGTGTGTTTTGTTACATCTTTTCTATTAGTCCGGGGTGTGGAGATAAGTCGATTAGGCTTTTCCCATCAACAAGGTCTAATTTATGTGTGTTTTGTTATGTCTTTTCTTTACAGGTACTAAACGGTTCGCAAAGACTAACGTTAAAATGACAGGTTACCATAATACAAGAGATTTAGTTCTCACCCCTCAACGCCCAAGCAAATGCTTTATTCGTACATGTCGTCGTTTCGTTGTATGTTTTTCATTGTATGTTTTCATTGTATGTTTTTGTATTTTATGATTTGCACTTTGCAAGTCCGAGGTTGGGTCTTTCGCTGGGTTTCTTTTTTTACTCGTGACTATAAACTTTCGTAGGCGGAAACCTTTCTTCAGGGTCACTCGTGGGGTAAACAGATTAACATTCAAATCATTTCAAAAGTCAATAAATCAATTCATTTTAAAGGGGAAACTCTGTTTTTTAAATTAAATGTCCTATCTCTCAACAAAAGACTGGCTCAAAGTATTTCCGCAGCGTTTGCTACGAACGAACCAAAATAAGGTTACTACACACAACAACGTAAGGTCCACCACCAGACGAAAAAAGACAGATCACGAGCCAAGGTAAAACACGAGCCCAGACAGATCACGAGCCAAGGTAAAACCACAAACGGTAAGTAATTGTTGGCCATTTTATTTGAAATCAGGGTGGGATAACCTTAAATTCAAATCAAACATTCAGGGCGGGAATTCAAACAGTCATTCATGACAGACAAGTTGACATTTCAAAAGTCAAAGGGGTTCTTCTTTTTCAAAACCATTCAGTCTGGGGGCCACATTACTGAATTTACTGCGCATGACGCAGAACCTCCATTTTAAGAGGTTAGGTAGAATACATCACAGATTCTTTACCGTCGACCAGGATGCAGGTTTTTAGGCAGGTTACACTACAGTACATTGTAGGGGACACTCAGTAAAGTACGGGAAAAACAATTTAAAAAAATCCTGACGAGCTACATTTTAATTAATGTCTAATTTCTAACAATGTAGGTAGTTAAGGTATCAAAACCGTTGTTGCCAAATGCTTTTTTCAGCATCTTGGAAAATAAAAGTCTTATTAAATTTTTCAAGCCAGTAATACATCTTAAGCAATTTTTTTTTTAAATTGATAACGATTAAAGTACCGTTTTTATAACTGTAAAATCATCTAGTTTATGCAAATACCGAAAAACAAAGATAGTAAAATGTTAACTTTGGCATTTTTTATCTCACCAAATTGAAGACCAGAATTTTTAAAATTATTTTTCCCGTACTCTACTGAGTGTCCCCTACAATGTAGTAAAGAGTTTATCAGTCATTTTCTTAACACCCTGTATAACTGTTTTTCAGCAAAATATATCTCTAACCTCTATATTTATTTCTAAAGCCGGCTACTCACTACGCGATACTTGGCAAGTGAATTATTTGGCGAGTGCTTATGTATGAGTACTTGTACAAGTAAAATTAAAACAGTATACATTTACATCCACGTTTCAGAGCAGGTGACGTATGGCACGGTCTTGAAAACACTTTCAAAGTAACGATGTTTGACTTCAGACAGTTTACCGACAATGAACTGGAAGTACAAGTAATGGCGTGGCAAGTGAATCTGAGTTGCAAGCTACGTCGACATACACATTAGGCGGCACTTGCCAAATATTCACCAGTCCTCGGCAAGTACCGTGTAGTGAGTAGCCGGCTTAAAGTGAGCTGCTTGCTTATTGCAGGTTCCATAACGACATAAATCACATACATCCGAAAAATTTACAGATTATTCTACATGCATTTTGAATGCAAATCAGCAAAATGAGAGAAAATTCCTAAACCTGTGTGATGATTACTTCTTGAGATTCAGCTGGCGTCCATTATTAGTTGCCAATCCAGTACACTTATCAAAAACGCGACAGTATTCATAAAATTCTGATATCATAATTAAAATGCTCACCAAATACAAAGTCTATGAAATGAATACAGCAAGACTGGAATGAGTAAGAGAAAAATATGACCCGTGTAACAAGTAATAAAAAATCAATCGTTACATCTGGCAATGCCGTCAAAATTTATATAACCTTGAAACTGTGCACCGATTTTGATTTTATACTCACAACTCTCTAAAACTATAAGTCATTCATTAAATTAAACATACCATTTCAATATTAGTGACACCATGTAGTCCTTTCGCGAACACAGCCACTACAAACACATTGATGATGAAACTAACAAACAAAGCCACAGCAGATTCGATCAGGTAGTACATATTGGCTTCGCGTACTTTCTCCTGCTTCGTCCTATCTATATCACGAGACTTCACCAAAGCTGAGTGCAGATAGAGGTTATGAGGCATGATCACGGCTCCTGGGAAATACCATGAAGAGAATTTTTAAAGAATAATAAGATGCAGAGTACACAAAACAGCTTCTAAGCAAACATTAAAAATATTAGCACGTCTACTCACTCACCTACGATCCCTACCGCCTGCAGCAATGCTCGCTTATCGCAACCCTCACACCATGGAACAAACATTCCTTCTATGACGGCCACCTCGTCTGGTCGAGAGGTGATATACTCGTAACCAAAGGTAACAGCCATTACAGTGATGAGCGTGCCGAAGAGCAGCTCCAATTTACGCAGTCCGTACTTGTCCAGAAAGAGAAAAGTAAAAGTGTCTACTATTGTGATGAGCACGCCAGCCCACAGAGGGATGCTGCAAACATAAAAAACACACTTGGATCACAAATATAGGATGACTCCAAAAAAAAATTAATTTCAAATAAAATATAATAAGCTCGCTGTAACGACACAATAGTCAATCCAGTCATTTAGACTGTTTAGAGGTCCCGATGATTTATTAAACATCAAAACCGACTTCTCTAAGGGTTTTGACTGTGTAAACCATAGTAGATTGGCTGGCAAGTTGAGTATGTATGGTATAAGTGGTCCCTTATTGGCCTGGATAGGTTCTTTCATAAGCGATCAGTAACAGACGGTGAGGACGGTGAGGGTGAATGGAAACACTTCCGATGCTTTTTCAGTATCATCTGGTGTCCCAAAAGGCTCACACCTTGGACCTTTACTGTTTCTCATCTTCATAAATGACATTAAAAAAGTAATACTCAACTCTAAATTTCTACTGTTTGCAGATGACATGAAAATTTTCATCAAGATTAATTCTAATAATGATGCCATTAATCTTCAAAATGATCTTAATAGATTATATGAGTGGTGCGTGCTGAACAGCATGGACTTAAATATTGAAAAGTGCAAGTATATACGTTTCACTAAGAAGCGGTTGAGAGTTCCTATATGATTAATGGCATGGCATTACAGTCTGTGGAACACATAAAGGACCTGGGAGTTGTAATGGATACAGGGAAGACTTTTGGTACTCAATACTCATGTCAATCTTGTCATATCACCAGCAGAGCAAACAAAATGTTGGGTTTCATTAAACGAACAACTGTTAAATTTCAGGGTTATAAATCGATAAGGAAGGATTCTGCTTATTTCACTGGTCAGGAGTGTTTTGGAGTACTGTTGCATTGTCTGGTTCCCGTATTACAATACCCACATAATTAGAATGGGAAACATTCAAAAAAAGTTGATTAGGTACATTTGTTTCAAAGCGAAAATAGCTTATAGTGGGGTAAATTATGAGCACTTGCTAACATATTTCGACCTGCAAACATTGTCCTCTCGACATATTTTCTTTGCGGTAAACTTTACACAGAAAGCTTTGAATGGAAGTATGGATTGCCCAGAGATAGTTGGTTCCTTTTCGTTACATGTGCCATCTTACACTACCCGTGCACAAGATATTTTACATGTAAATCGACATAAGACAATTATGGTCAGAGTCAGAAGTGCTCTGTTGATAAGTGTAGTGCAATAGTGAATGCTCATAATATGCTGATGGACTTTTCTATTCCAAACTTCTATGATATTTCACGATGTTTGTTTGATTTATTGCTTGTTTACTCTTACTCTTTTTACTCTTTACAGTTTTTTTTCTTGTTCTTTAATTTCACTGTATTTCCTTGTTTAGTTAGTATCTCTTGTCAAACTCTGTATGTAGCCTGGCTGCGTAAATAAAGGTTTATTATTATTATTAAAACGCGACTAATAATACATCATTTACTTTTTAAACAGACTGATTAGGAGCCCTTATCAATTCTGATAAGGAGAAGCTATATATACATCCATGGCAGGACCATACATATTCAGACCCTCCCCGGTCTCGGATCAACTATATTTTTTGAGTAATATTCTAGATATTTTCCTTGCCCAACCTGATGTTGTTGAGCCAGTCAAATTCCTGGTCATCTTCTGGAAATGTACTGAGGTTCTGAAAGTGATTATCCCCTTGCTCACCTATTGAACGAGCAAGAATCTTAGCGTGTTCTTAACGCTAAGAACATAGACCCATCCTCATGTTTAACACACCTGAGCCATTCTGACAGAAATCTGTGTATTGAGCTAGTTTCTGTACCCTTGTATGAATGCAATCTTATTCCTTTATTACATTTTCATTTTATTCTTGTACATTTCGACGCACTGCTGGAGTTGTATTGTGTCGCCTTTTTTATCTGCTTAATACTTTTTTTAATAATAAAATTTTTTTAGGACAATGAATAGGATATTTATACAGCGTGTCCGGTAAGTACCTCTTAATCTCTCGGGAGCATACAGGGGAGGTCAAAAAAACCTAGTCTGTCATAAAAAAAATTCCTAAAGTGTCCCCAAACGGAGATATGGAGCTCTAAAAGGGTGCCCCGCAATTTACTTTTTTAGGTCTAACTTTTGAACCGACCTGTATAATTGGATGAAATTCAAATACTTTATAGAGGCCACAGAGAGCCATAAGGTCATATTAAAGTCGATGTTGTTTGACGTCGTCAGGGAAGTCAGGAACGGACTTACCATCATACTCGTTGAGTCAAAATTTTGACAGGTGTCACTTACAGAGCTGAAAACTATTTTTTTGAATAGTCTAATAGTCTATCTTTAAAAAAGGTGCTCTTAATTTATTTCAGTAAAACTGATGGTTTTCGAGATAAATCGGTTTTTATACGAAACACACAAAAGTCACAAATTCTAAAAGCAAACAGGTTGAAAAAACTACGTAGGCTATGATGCTGATATGCATTCAATTTTTTGTAAAGTGCTATCCAAATCTTCGAAGGCACGAGACTTTATGGTGAAAGATTTCCAACTCAGACATTGTCAAATCCAAAAACCCTTTGAAGGTTGATCGGAGCTTAATTAACTTACAACGTTATTAAAGTACAAAAATAATGTAAACGTTAAAATGTTATTTTGGTAAATGTTCAATATGGGCTCCACGTACTTCAACACATTTTCTTAGTCTTCGAATATTTTCCCGCTGCACTGCAAATAATGTTCCGGGATTATTACGCATTTCGTTCGAATGCTGTGTTATTCTCACTAGTAGTTCTTCTCTAGTATTTACTAGTGTTGAATAAACTAGTTCTTTTAGATGTCCCCAGAAGTAAAAATCTAAGGGATTGAGGTCAGGAGACCTTGGTGACCATAAAACAGGCCCACCTCGACCTATCCATCGGGGCCCAAAAATGTTTGTCAAGTGTTGACGTACTATGCGGTTAAAATGAGGTGAAGCACCATCATGCATGTACCACATTTTTATTCTTCTATCAAGAGGTACGTCTTCCAATAAATTCATCACATTTTGCTACAAGAATTGTAAATAAATCTCACCATTGAGTCTTTCATCCAGAACAAATGGGCCTATAAGGTTATTTCCGATAATGCCAGCCCACACATTCATCATAAACCTTTGTTTTGTCATTTACATCTACATTTATTCTTATTAATGAATCTAATTTTCCCGGGCATTTTAGAGAATTTTCATCAAGATCAATTTGTAAAACTTCAATCTGATCTTGTTGTATATGATTTGATTTTACTTTTTCAAAGGTAGGATTCTTATTACGACATTGAGCTGGTACATGAAATCTGTTTCTCCAGCCAAGAGATTCACATAATATATGACATGGCTTATGTGAGGTCTCATTCTGTTTTCTTTGAAAAGTCGAGCTCTGAGTAAAAGTTGACCCTAAAGGTTTCTCTTTATTCTTCTTTCGTCCAAATTCTAGCTTCCTCAGTTCAACGAATAATTCCTTAGTTGTTTTTATTTGTTCTCTGTCCAATTCCTCCTAGACTTCCAAAGGCAAACCAGTCACAATCAGATTAATACGAGAAATTTCAGTGCCATGGAATTCAGCTTCTCAACATAAATTTTCCTTTTCAAGTGCATAGTCTATTAATGAGCCATCAATATACTTGTAACTGTGAGCTTTTCGCACAATTTTCCAACCTTTATCAACAAAAACTGTCAGGAATGAAGATCTCCATTCAGTCCAATCAGCACTTAGTCCTAATTTCTTTAAATTAGACTCATACCAATTTCGTGGCGAACCATCAATAAAAAAGCATAAGTCTTCGATTTTATTTTCATCGGAATTAACTTTAAACCTAATACACTCCTTCTCAAATCTTGATAGCCATTCTGAGCAATCAGTTCGTTTGTTTTCAAATTTTTCAAGTAAGAATTTCTTTTAAATTTGATTGAGTTTCGTCTCATTGCCCTGATCTGTGTTCAGTTGAACTTCTAGTTGTCTAATTCGATCCTCTAGAGACGCCTGTAAATTTTCTGTAACAACAGAGTCTAAAGGTGGCGGCGGTGGTGGAAGAATAATTTTTTCTAATGGAACACCTTCAAAACAAACATTACCTTCTTCATCCATGTATTGTATCTGTAACTTATCATCAAACTTGACAATTAACTTCCTATATCCATTAATTCGTTTGATGGCTATCATTGCTTGTCTTACAATACTTGTATCTGATAATAATGGGTGATGTTTTAAATCTTGAAACTCTTCTGGTAACATGTACCAAACCTCTTTACCAATTGACAATCCAATAATAACAAAGTTTTTCTCAGCTATCAAAATATGAACATAGAGCTCGTTAAAAACCATCTTTTTGCTTGTAGAGTAGAATTTAATTTGTAAGATCGTAATTTTATTCAGGAAAGAATTAAATTCTACGATCATAAAACTAACATGAACATTCACATTATGTCAAAGAATAATATTAAACATGTCAAAAGAAACTAAGATAACAAAACATCAGTAGCACACTAAAAACGAGCAACAATGTAGCATGTTTTAACACATTTTTAGGGGATTTTTATTTTGAAACATTTAGTCACAGATGACAATCTTTAGCTAGAAAGCAATCTCACTGAATCTAATAAGCTTTTCATAATAGTTTGATAAAAGGGTTATCATATAATTTTCCCAAGTTAAAAATAGACAGTTTTTTTTTATTTTTAGACAGTTGTACGTTCATGGAAAATCTGACGTATTTGAAGTTAAATGTGACATTCCCAACTTTTTGTGAAAATGAAGATGCGATATTCTGGTAAGCGTCAGTGTCGGTAATGCAGGTTGCCTATCGACGAAACTGAGACAACGACATCTTTGGATCAGGGCGGACCTAACACCAAAATTAGATTGCGAATTGGGTTGATTTACTTGATATCAATTTACACAACCCTGCTGAAGTAATTTTGACAGTAGTTTAATTTTATTATTTACAGTGAAGTTGACGAAAGTAACGAAAGTAACTTTTAAATCGTTGTAAGGTCCGTCCCGAAACGCTAGATGACACTTATTTTTGTCGCCGCTTTTTGAGCTCAGTTGCCTATTATAGTTTAACGTATTTGTTTATCACTATTAACATTGACAACAGGTCACTATTATACAAATGCCAGTCATCTAATTAAGCTTACGAGTTTTATTTTCACTGTTGACATTCAACACCTTAACTAGGTGTCACTCGAATTAAAATCTTTCAGGCGTTTTCATTTACTCACGCAATAGAAAACACAGATGAGTAAGAAAAGTGTTTTTCTATAACTAATAGAAACAACTTACAACTTATGTTATAAAATAAATTTTTAATTTCTTATCAACGATGTCACATTTAGATACCCAATTTTACTTACCGCTGGTCAGAGAGCATGAAAATGGCAATGGCTGTTCCAATGACTTCTTGCATATCAGATCCTATGATTGCAATTTCCACCATAACCCACAATATCATCCGAGGTACTAATTTGTATTGGCGATGACACATCTCAGAAAGATGTAAACCGGTCACCACACCTAGAATACAATCAAATCTTCAGCTATAATACAACACTCAAAATACAGTTCGTACTACTTATAATGACCATTACAAGCTCATCGGTTTTGTATTATTATTTATGTTCGTCTAGTAAAGTGGCCAAAATATATCAGGAGAACTTTCGTTTTATACACCTACACAAAGGTCGGCTGAAGAAGAAAAGACCCGGGGCTAACAAAGAAAACAACCATTTTTTCAACTTTTTTTTAAATAATTTCTGAACATTATCTCCAGAAAGGCTATTTCTAATTTAATTAAACCATTTCTAGAATATGATTCGATGAGCCCCTCAAAATAACGATTTACATCATCATCAATTACTTCCTCAATGCTTTCAAATTTTTGTTCTGACAGGGGATTTTTGGAGGTTAGGAAATAGGTAGTAGTCGCTGGGTGCTAAATCTGGCGAATAAGGTGGATGAGCAAGCAATTTGAAGTTTAATTCATGAATTTTCGCCATCGTAACAATTGACGAATGAGCTAGAGCATTGTCATAGTAAAACATGACCTTTTTCGCCAGGTCAGGTTGTTTTTCCTTAAATTCAAGGCTCAAACGGTGCAGTAAATCTGCACCAGTAAATCAGTACACACCAGTGATACACCATAGTTGTTGCGTCCCGCTTCTCATTTTATACTTTCATTTTTTAATCCTGTCCTTTCCGCGCCCTTCCTTGTGTAAGCTTTTCAATGGTGTTTTACTGGTCATCTACCTACAACCGAAAAGTTGGATTAAACAACCCTCAACAAGGACAGTTGCAGGACCTTTCGTCTTTTAGCAGGAAGAAGGACAGGATCAACGCAGAACTGATTCGCAATTCGTCTTCCGTAGACAACGCATAGTTTGACTTGTCCGTATCTCAACGCAGTGTCTACATTGTTACGTGGCTTTCCGCGTTTCCGCAAGTGTTATTAGGTATATACCTACGCATTATAATATCCGAAAATTCGCAGTTAACGCAAAGACAATAATTATTATTTAATACGTGCATCTACTGAGCTATCAAGAAGTTCAAGGAATTCGATAAGCAGAGCAACTTACCAAACAAAACGTAAGTTTACACACTTTCCTTTACTCTCCGCATTTCATAATTTATCAAATTATTCATTGGTCATCAGACCCATTATTTTACTCACCGCATTTTCTTAATTACACGCAACATAAAATCTGGTCCTTCGAGCCGGATTTTTGAATTCGTCCTATGTTAATTACAATTTAATGACTTTTTTACGCATGTGATGCAATTATTTAATATTTTAAAGTTCATTAAACGCATTGGCAAGTTTTATTAAGGTCGCAATACTTATAACACACGCATTTTGATTTTTCATTATTTCAATAAACGTAATTATTGATTTACGCATTTTACAATTCACGCATTATTTGTTGCATTTTACGTTGTTCGCATATTTCTAATAGAAACGCATCATCAAGTTGGGTGGTAAATTACTGTTGACCTTGGTCGCACCTGCAACTGAGAGAAGCTCCTTTCTCGCAGTTCGTCATTTATCTCATTCTTATGAGGTTTCTTTGAATTCATCTTGAATTTATCCACGGATTTATAAATTCTGATTTTGTTATTTCAGATACCTACCCTATTTAACGCATTTGTCCATTGTTGCCACTTGGGATTTGTTTTCCTAATTTCCACGCATTTTATTATTTGCAGTTGCATTTAATATTCAATTCGATATTTCTTATCCTTTTTTAAATTAATTAGTTCACAATGACTAGTTATACGTTGGAAAAGGCACTCGCACTCGCAAATCAGACATCTACTCGGTTGCAATCAATTTTGGATCTATCAAAGGTTAAGCCGGGAGAATCGACTTCAACATTTATTGTCGCTTATGAAACCGCGCTTGAATTATACGACGAGTTTCAGATGATCATTAAAAATACTCTCCTAGATGAGTCTTCTAAGATTTGGCAACAGTTTAGCGGCAACATTTTGGAAATTGACAATAAATATTTTCTATTGAAGTCTACTTATTTAGACTTGGTTAATACAAATGAAACCAAATTATTGACTTCAGGTGATGATGGTGGCTCCAAACGCAAGTCAAATGAATCTTTGAACTCTTCAGGCTTACGATCGCAGGTTCGTTTGCCTAAATTAAATCTACCAAGTTTCGATGGGGATTTAAAAGGCTGGTCAGCATTTATTGAGTTATTCAACTCGCTCATACATAACAACGAGATTTTATCATCAATTGAGAAGTACCAATATTTAATTTCAACCTTATCAAAGGAACCATTAAATTTGGTCAAACACCTTCCTCTCACCGCAGACAATTATTTAATTGCATACAATAGTCTAGTTGATCGCTATCAAAACGAAAGGGTTTTGGCAACTTACTATTGGAACAATATTGTAAACGCTCCAAGATGTACGAATTCCGATTCCGTGCAGTCTCTGCGAGATCTCATTAATACATTTAATGAGAATATCAGCGCATTACAGAATTGCCCGAATCTCAATATGTGGAATTTTACATTGTTTAATTGGTTGTTACAAAAACTTGATAACAATACGCGCAAACGTTTTGAGATTAAATTTGCTCAAGACGAATTTCCATCCTTTGATGATTTGAAGCAATTTTTAACAGATCAGTGCAGGGCTTTAGAAACAAATTCATTAAATTCCCAGCACATTGCAATAATTAATAGACCACAATCTAGTACAAAGGCACCGCAGCCTAGTGCAAGGCCCAATTGGCGCACTGAGGGTAGTCATAGTAAACCCCCAGTTTCTTTGGCCTCAACTTACAAGCCAGTCGAGTCGCAATGCTCTTATTGTAAGTCAAGGTCTCACAATATTTTCAAATGTGCTTCATTTTTGGAGCTGTCTCCATACGATCGTCACTTGGCTGCAAGGTCAAAACACTTGTGTCATAACTGTCTCAGTTCACTTCATCGCTTTGACTCTTGCAAATCAGAGTCTCGATGCCGTCAGTGTTCCGCCAAACACAATACGCTCTTACATTTTGGTGAGAACTCTAATAAGGCAAATGTATCTTCAGGAGAGCCCGGCTCTTCCGCATTAGAATCAGCTCATCCTTCCGCAGAAATTACGACGAAACTCCCAGTAGTCATGTCTTCTACGGGTATCACAACCCAAACGCAATCGTCACAACACACTGTCTTGTTGGCCACTGTCATGTTGGAAGTAGCTGACACTTGGGGTAATTTTCAGACAGTTCGAGCACTTTGTGATTCTGGCAGTCAGTCCAGCTTTATAACTGAGCGTTGCCGCAAACGTCTTGGTTTATCAATTACTCCTTCAGTATCTCCCATTTCTGGTTTAGGTCACGCAAATGTAACGTCGTCTCATGGAACCGCATCTTGTAATATTCGTCCTGTCGGATCTTCCGAAGTGAACTTCAATATTACCGCAATGGTTTTACCCGCAATCTGTTCTGAATTGCCCACCATTTCTCTTTCGCCTTCGCAAACTTTTGACAATCTTAAGTTGGCTGACCCTAAATGGTACGTTCCTGGTGCTGTAGAAATGCTCCTAGGAGCAGATATTTTTGCACGCATTGTGCGAGATGGGTACATCGCAGGTGATGGTCACCGTCCCGCAGCTATAAATACAGCATTTGGGTGGGTATTAATTGGCGCCAGTTCATCTACAGTCGCAGCACGTCCAGTGCATTCCTTTTTCGCATCAACCGAGTCTTGTCTTAATGAGACCTTGAAAAACTTTTGGAAAGTGGAAGAGGTTGAAGCAAAACAAAGCCTCTCTGCTGACGATCAGCAAGCTGAGGATTTATTTCAGAACACGCATTTTAGAGACCTCTCAGGTCGTTTTGGAGTTGTCTTGCCATTCAAGGACTCCCAACGCATTCACAACTTTGACAATTCGCTTCAAATAGCGGACCGCAGACTTATGGCAGTTGAAAAAAGACTAGCTAGTCAACCTGAAGTTCGAGGTAAATATCATGCTTTTATGCAGGACTATCTCGACTCCGGTCATATGACCAAACTCTCGCAATCCCCATTAGGATCCAATTGTTACTTCATCCCGCATCATTGTGTTTTCAAGGCCACTGACCCTTCCGCAAAAATTCGCGTGGTCTTTGATGCTTCGGCAAAAACCGCAAACAACACTTCTCTCAATGAGAACCTACTTACAGGTACCAAGCTTCAAACAGACGTTTCTGTCATTTTACTACGTTTCCGTATGTTTTCGCATGTCTTTACATGTGACATCAGACAGATGTATAGACAAATTCTTGTCTCCAAGTCGCATCGTCAGTATCAGCTGATTCGATGGCGCTTTTCCCCGCAGGAACGCATTGATACGTATCAACTTAATACCGTCACTTACGGTGTAGCCAGTAGCCCTCATCTCGCAATTAGATGTCTGTTACAATTAGCAGAAGAAGGGGAACAAGATTTTCCTCTCGCAGCACAAGCCATTAGATCCAATCTCTATGTAGATGATTTTGCCGCAGGAGGCAATGACTTGTGCAGTACTTTAGAACTTCGAAATCAATTGATTGATTTGTTGAAGAAGGGTTGTTTTGAATTACGCAAATGGGCGTCCAATGATGCCTCAGTTTTAGATGAAATTCCCGCAGATCATTGTCAGACTAATCCTCTGACATTTGATGAAAATGAATCCATTATTAAGATTCTTGGCCTGCAATGGCAATCGAGTTCTGACTCATTCTCATTTCACGTCAACCTTGTCAATTCTCAGTGTACCAAAAGGTCAATCCTTTCTGAGATCGCACGCATTTATGACCCTCTAGGTTTTTTATGTCCTTTGACTTTTTTCGCAAAGCGCCTTATCCAGTACCTATGGACTCTGGGTCTGGATTGGGACACAACGCCCCCTAAAGAGGTGTGCACGCAATGGGATCAATTTAAACTATCTTTATCAGCTATTTCTCAGCTAACTATTCCTCGTCATCTTAAACCTCTTTCTGTCAAGGAATGTCAGTTACACGCATTCTGTGACGCATCAGAAGCAGGTTACGCATGTGTCGCTTACTTTCGCATTGTTTGCGACAATAATGATGTACATATATCATTCATCATGGCTAAGTCCAAAGTGGCACCACTCAAACAGATATCCATACCTCGTTTAGAGTTATGTGCAGCTGTGTTATTGGCAGACTTATGCCCGTATTCACAAACGATAATTTCCTAAATAATTACGTAATTATTTAAATGAGTGAGATGGAGATATGCAGTTTTTTCGCAATAGAATGAGATGGGGATATTTGATTACGTAATTATTTAGGAAATTATCGTTTGTGAATACGGGCGTTAGTCTCTTTCATCACACGCAACTCCGAAGGATACCTTCAAATTGATCAGGTGTATGCTTGGAGTGATTCGACAGTAGCGTTGTCGTGGATCCGTTCTTCCCCACATCGATGGAAGACCTTCGTCGCTAACAGGGTTACTCACATCCAAGATCGTGTACCTCCTGATTGTTGGCATCACGTCCGCTCCGCTGATAATCCAGCGGACCCCGCATCTCGAGGTCTTCTTCCACAGGAGCTGCTTTCATATTCCCTTTGGTGGGCGGGTCCTCCGTGGCTAAAGGATCCTCCAGATTCCTGCTCCTTAGACTCATCTCCTCCCGCATTGCCTTCTGACGCCGTGCCAGAAGGCAAAGTGACTGTTTTTTTGGTTGAAACAGTTCACTCCACAATTGAAGATCTTTTGAACAGGTACTCATCATTGGGTAAAATACAACGCATTCTAACATACTGTTTTCGTTTTGCTAACAACGCACGCAAACAGGTAACGCATTCGGGACCTGTTACAAACGTAGAAACGCATCATGCTCTCATGAGCATTGTCAAGGCTATTCAAGCCACCGCATTCAGTACTGAACTCAACCGCATACGGAAGGATTTGCCATTAGCTAAACACCTTCAAAAATTGACTCCTTTTATTGACAGTTCAGGAATTCTCAGAGTTGGTGGGCGTTTGGTCAACTCATCATTACCATTCGATTCCAAACATCCAGCTCTTATTCCTCGCAAGCACCGGTTTACCGAGCTGCTCATCCATCAAATTCACAATGACAACTGTCATCCTGGCGTCAATACAACCATGTATTTGACTCAACAGAACTTTTGGATTCTGTCCGCACGCAAAGCTATTCGCTCGTATTTAAGGGAGTGTTATCCTTGTTTTCGTCATCATCCTGCTACATATGTCCCCGTCATGGGTGACTTGCCAACTCTTCGAGTCAGTCAACTGAAGGCTTTCAGCGTCGTTGGTCTGGACTATGGTGGGCCGTTTCCTATTTTATTGTCTCGCCGTCGAGGAGCCAAAACGCAAAAGGCATACATATGTTTGTTTGTCTGTTTTGCTACAAAGGCGCTTCATGTTGAAGTTGCCTCAGATTTATCCGCAGATACTTTCGTAGCCGCACTTAGACGTTTTATCGCAAGACGTGGTCGCTGTTCGCAGATAACTAGTGACAACGGTACGAACTTTGTTCGCGCAAACAAGGATCTCATTTCCTACATGAAACAAGCTGCCGAAGGTGAAAAAATTACTTGGCATTTTCACCCACCGTCAGCACCGCATTTTTCAGGTTTGGCTGAAAGTGGCATCAAATCAGTTAAAACGCATCTTGCTCGAGTGATTGGAGACCAAATCCTCACTTATGAGGAACTTGTCACATTGTGCACACAGGTCGAGGCTCTGTTGAACTCTCGCCCCCTGTGTAGTGTTTCTACAGATCCAAACGACTTGTCAAGTCTTTCTCCGGGACATTTCCTGACGCTTGAGCCTTTAACTGCTACGCCAGACCCTGATTTATCGCATCTTCAATTATCACGGTTGTCGCGTTGGCAACTAGTACAAAGATTGCATCATGATTTTTGGCATAGATGGAGGAACGAATATTTACATAACCTTTATCAAAAGGCCAAATGGGCAAAGTCGCATTCAATTGACCCAGCTGATATTGGGACTCTCGTCCTTATTAAGGAGGACAATCTCCCCCCGCTACAATGGCGATTGGGAAGAATTGTCAGTCTACATTTTGGTAGGGATAACATAGCTCGCGTAGCTATTGTTCGCACTTCTCATGGTTGCGTTAAACGACCTTTAATAAAACTTTGCCCTTTACCGTCACAATAATATGTTTTATTTTTTATTGTATCGCATCTGTATATAGTCATTCGCATTTCACATTCAATCAATTCAATTTCAAAAATTACCTATTTTTTGGTAATTTTGGTGGGCGGAATGTTGCGTCCCGCTTCTCATTTTATACTTTCATTTTTTAATCCTGTCCTTTCCGCGCCCTTCCTTGTGTAAGCTTTTCAATGGTGTTTTACTGGTCATCTACCTACAACCGAAAAGTTGGATTAAACAACCCTCAACAAGGACAGTTGCAGGACCTTTCGTCTTTTAGCAGGAAGAAGGACAGGATCAACGCAGAACTGATTCGCAATTCGTCTTCCGTAGACAACGCATAGTTTGACTTGTCCGTATCTCAACGCAGTGTCTACATTGTTACGTGGCTTTCCGCGTTTCCGCAAGTGTTATTAGGTATATACCTACGCATTATAATATCCGAAAATTCGCAGTTAACGCAAAGACAATAATTATTATTTAATACGTGCATCTACTGAGCTATCAAGAAGTTCAAGGAATTCGATAAGCAGAGCAACTTACCAAACAAAACGTAAGTTTACACACTTTCCTTTACTCTCCGCATTTCATAATTTATCAAATTATTCATTGGTCATCAGACCCATTATTTTACTCACCGCATTTTCTTAATTACACGCAACAATAGTACCCTTTTAATTATTTAAAAAGGTTATAGGGCTATTACCCTTTAAAATTATTCCTTTTGCATTCTAGAAAACACTCGCCATAACCTTGTTAGCTGACAAAATTGACTTTGACTTTTTTGTAGCAGGTTCACCTGGTACAATCCACAGTTTTGACTGTAATTTAGTTTCAGGAGTGTAGTGGTGGATCCAAGTCTCATCCATGTTAAAAAAATCTCAAAAATTGATTGTGATTCTTTATGGTAGAGCGCTTAGTTCTCACTTGAAGCAATTTTTTGTTTCAACATTTGGTCCGGTGTCAGCAAACGCGGCACCCATCTCGCACAGACGGTCTTCCAGCACGAGTTGTCACTTCCACAGGGCGTCCCGGAACAAGGTTCATCTCTTGTTCTTGTACGTCCCATTTTAATCTCTGACACCCACTTTTTCACCATGGAAAACGATGGGGCATTCTTCAAGTGTTATTCATTTCCTCCTTTATTTGTTTTGGTATTAAGGACACCCTTCAAATGGATGTATATATGATGAGCCTTTTTATGACCATCTCCAATCCCTGACAAGATACAAGATATCTGTATGTCCTTAAATATCCTGAAAAAACTGAAAACCCCAATTTTTCATTTTGTCAATTAGCTCCTTTATTATTTGAAGTTTCAATTTGAAAGTTGGTGTACTGACGTTGTTTGACATTCTGAATTTCTTGGTGTTTTTACGCCTACTATTTTCGAAGGTGTCATAGTCAACTTTTGTTTTCCTTATAGAGACGACAATTGGATTTTTTTTAAATACAGAAACTTATTCTGTGTATCAACGACAACGTGATTTTCTATACAAGTATCTAATTTTAATTTTATTTTATCAAATATTGGACGATAAATGCGACAAAAAATAAATGATGCATGTGACGTCACGATGTGACGAAAGTTTAATGAAACTTTCACTTATAACGACATTTTGGCTGCTAAAACTGTTTAAAAACATCTAACATATTATTTGAAAAAAAAAAGATAATTAGATGTACCATTGCACACTGAATAATTTTTTATAATTTTTCAAAGAAAAACCAATATGGTGTCTGATTGGGGTTCTCATCACAGGCGCAATTACAATAATTAACGACCTGCCTGAGACGCCGGCGGTGGGGTATACAGAAACAGTTTTATTAGTTCCTGAAATTCCCAATAAACGCGGATTAATATTGAATAGTGGCGGTGCAGCGATAAATGCGGATCAAATAATTATATTGGTAAAGGAGAAGAAAGAGTTAGGAAAACTGGTACCACTTACAGTTGGACGACGACATAGGATGCGTGTCGCGGATGTAGATAACAGCCAACCCCTTCTTCGCGCGGTTTTGTTCTTATCTTGAACGGCCCGAAACGAATCTAGCGAACGTGCGAATAGCGGGAGCGAGAGCGATATTTTGCGTGCGAACGTCGTGAAGTCTTAATCTGGAATCCTACCTGTAGGTTCTTCTCACAGGGGTGCGGGGTGAGTCTCGATGTGTCGCGTCACAGAATGTGCCCTCTGCCGTCCGGACCACATAGGCGGGTGTAGGATCGGGAAATGGGGACGGAACAGTGTCATTAAGGAAAACAAAAGTTGACCATTATATCTTCAAAACTAGTAGGGGTAAAAAAAAAATCAAGTAGCGCCAATAAATGCAGAATTTCAAGTAAAGCAAATACAGGGTGATTCATGAGTGACCTTACATAGACCAATGGTGATAAGCGGACTTCAAGGCGGGTCGAACACCACAAAAGAAATTTTTTTTGTGTGATTGGTTAAGAAGTTACAGGGTGTTTTATGTCTCAGGTACAAAACTTTGATAGGCGATATTTCTGAAACGGCTGGAGATATTTTGTAGAAATTTACTAGGAATGGTGCATTCCGGAAACTCATCGAAACCGCATTCTGAGTTAATTAAAAATCCAGGACCGGACTTGAAAATTTTTGCCTCCATGGTCTTTGTTGAAAAAGTTTATTTTCTGACCGTGCTACTGAAAAACTGTCATCGAATTTGAAAAGATAAGAAAAAACTCTATAGAAATCATTCCTCAATTTGAACGGCACACCCAAACCATCTCGAAAAAAAAATGTCAAAGTAAAACTTCTCAGTAGACTATCGTTTTAGAGCAGACATATTTTACTTAATGTTCGTCTGAATTCCTTCAAATTTATTTTTTGACTTGTTTCTGTGGGAAAAATGTTTGACAGAAGGCCAAGCTTTATTACTGGGAAATCAGGTGTCAACTACAAAATTTTCAGATTTCACTAATAATCACAAATCATTTCACTAATAACGAAAACCAGACATTATGTTTGTGTATAGTTTCTGCAATGGAAATTCAAAAGCAGCTGCGAGAGAATACCATAGAAGATCACAATCGAAGAACACCGGCCCATGTAACGTTTCGCGTCTGTTTTCCAATTTTCTCGAAACCACGGCATATTTCCCTGAGTTCAAAGGAATGCTGAACCTCAATTGGAAAATCTGAGCCATAAAACATCGTGGAGATGGTGGCAGTAAATCCAAGTACAAGTACGCGAAGAATTGGGCAAGCACTGAGCATTTCTCAATCAAGAGTATGGCGAACTTTGAAAAAAAGAAGAGCGGATGCCATCCCTGTCACGTATACAAAGCGTACAGAGGCTTCAACCATTCAATGAAGTACCATTGAATGGACTGCGTAGAATTTTGTGTACTGATCGAAGCTCAGTTCAAGCGGGATGGTGTAACGAATAAAAAAAACTCCCACCTATGGGCATATGAAAATCCGCGCTCTGTTGTTCAGAAGAACTCGCAACAGATTTTCTATAAATGTGCAGTGTGGCATTGCAAATGATACCCTAATAGGACCCCATTTTTTGCTGGGCGGCTCACGGGGGAAATTTATTTACTTTTCCTACAAGTCATTTTGCCCGGCTTGCTTGCAGAGGCGAACGTGAACAGGCGTGCTCTTTCCTTCCAGCAAGATGGGGCACCACCGCATTTTTCTCGACAAGTCAGAGAGCATCTCCACAATGAGTACCCCAATCGTTGGTTCGGGCACGGCGGCCCTCATTCCTGACCACCTAGGTCCCCTAACCTCACTGTTTTCGACTATTTCGACATGGGGCCATATGAAGCAGGAAGTCTAAAAAACGGAAGTAAGTACCAGAGAGGAGCTCAGGACGCGAATACTGGTAGTTGCTGATGAAATTAGAAACAACAGGCAAATAATTCAAAAAGCAAACCAAAATTTATGGAAACGCTGCAGGAAATGTATTGCAGTTGGTAAAGGACATTTTGAGAACTGTTTATAACATTAATATTGACAACATTTAATTTACACTGACATTTTTCCCACAGAAACAAGGTCTCGCTTCCTCGACCTTGGCCTGCCGGCGGCGTCGGGCCTTCGGCCCGGTTTGTCAGTAGATCCCCGTCAAAGTTGGAATTTTTCATGTTTTTTTCGTGTTACCTTTTTTTCTACGTCGCTACACGGCACTGTGATCAGTAGATTCCGCGTCGTAGTTAAAGTCTGCCATTCATCTCTTTTTGTGTTATTTTTTTCTATATCGCTCCTGAAGGACCAATATGGGAACTTCCGAGATCGCGCGTAAAAGTTAGATTCGCGTCAAAGTTAGTCACGCGTTAGTTTGACAGTTCAAGTTAGTCGTGAAAGAGAGAACAGGTCGCGAGAAGCACGGAATTTTTTTCGACAGCTGTCAAATATGTCAATTCGGTCTGTGGAATCAACAAAATGCCGAAATGAGTTTTGTTGAAAAGAGAAACAATTCTTTTAAATGCTCTTGATTTTGACATTTAAAAAATGACAGTTTTAATTTTAATTTCGCAATTTTCTCAAATGAGAGTCGTAACCTGAAGTCTCTTCTTTACGTCAAAATTAAAAAAAGGCCGCCATTTTGATTCTCAAAATTCAAAAAAAATTATTTCGTGTGTTCGAAACACCCATTTTCCACTATATTACTATGTAATTTGATATTTGAACGCCATTTTCTCCGAAACTATGCAAGAAAACGAAAAAGGCTCTTCGGTTCTAGATTTGCAATCACTTCATGATGCCCTATTGTGAATTTCAGCCGTTTTTTTTTTTTATTTTTTTTTAAATCGAAGGGTTTGTAGGCCTATCGATTTGCTTGATCGCTTTTTGTTTCGTCGTTTTCTCTGAAACGCTGCAACTTTTTGACGGACGGTATTTTCCGATCGACAGAGTTCGTCGATAAGAAGCGTAACGTGAAATGGCGATCGCGAATTTTTTTAAAATGGCCGCTACAGACGCTTTTGAAAATTTTCAAAAAAAAAAATTTAAAATCTACTTTGGCGGCTTACAGCTGACAGGCGGTTGTCTCGATTGCAGCAAAACTTTGCATTTTGGAAGAGCAATTTCTTAGCTACACGCCGATACTTTTGCGATGTTCCCCCGACCCAAGCAGCCAAAGTTACGGTAAAAAATTTTGAACGGAAAATTGTTCCGCTCAAAATTTCGACAATTTCCGAGCAAAAGTAATGAAAAACAGCTATAGTTCGGAATTTTTTTTCTCGTCAATTTTCGTACATCGGGATTCGAGGATCATTTTTGCGGGATTGTGGAAGAGTTGCTCTGTTGGAATATTCAATTTTTGTCGCCTAAATTTCCAAAATGGCGGCACTGTGAATTTTTGAAAATGGCCGATTTTTGCTCGCGATTTCTCGAATTTGGCGTTTGAAAAATTGCGTTTACGATTTTTTCTTCGCGCTTTTTTCGAGAATACGTTCGAGCTAAGGTTATTTCCTTTAATTTGACTGTTTAAAAGAAAATGTATCGGTAATTTCAAAGTCGCCGCGAATTTAAAAAAAAAAAAAATGACTCATATTGAGGTTTTTCAAATTTGACAATTTTTTAGTGACTTTTTCGATTTCGCCGTCATTTTTTCAGAATAGCCAAATGAGACTCGCGAGTAATGTCTTTATATTGACAGCGTCGAAAACATTTCAACGGCGACTCACGCCGTCATTATGATTTTTTTTTAAATTAAAAACAATAAGGAGTTTTTTCATTACTTTTCAATTTGACGTTTCAAAAATGACAGTTCAAATTTTAATTTCGCAATTTTCCCAAAAGAAGATCGTAGCCTAGAGTCTCTTCGTTACGTCAAAATTAATAGCAGGTCGACATTTTGATTTTGAAAATAAAAAAAATATATTTCGTGTGTTCGAAACACCCATTTTCCACGAAAATGGCCAATTTTTTATCTCGATTTCTCAACTTTGACGTTTAAAAAGTCCCAGTTTGAATTTTTTTCGAGTTTTTTTTTCAAAACCACGTACTAGCTAATAGTATTGCCGTTATTCTGACATTTTAAAAAAAATTGTATCGCGAGTTTCAAGGTCGCCTCAAATTTTTTTTGTTGAAAAAAAAATTCTTTTTTTCTGGTTTTCCAAGTTTGACATTTATTAAGTGACATTTTCGAATTCGCTGTCATTTTTTCTGCATAGCCAGATGAGAGTCGCAAGTAATGTCTTTATTTTGACACCTCCAAAAATAATTCAATCACGATTTATACCGTCACTATAATGACATTCGGTAAAAAGAAAAACAATTTTTCTCAATATTCATGAATTTGACGTTTGAAAAAATGACAGTTGCAGTTATCCGGGATAGCTCTTGCACCAATATGTTATTGCTGCACATTTCACCTTTACGACGATACCAAAATCTGGCCGCCATCTTGATCCTTCGATTTTAATTAAATGTTTTCGTGTGAAAGAACATGTGTTTTTTTCCACTTTTCGATTTTGACGTTTCAAAAGTGCCAATTCGGATTAGTTTTTCGAAAATATTTCACCGGGGTGGAGTCTCTTCGTTAAAATTACAAAATGGCCGCCATCTTGATTCTTCGAATCGAAAAAAATCATTTCCTTCGGTCGCGTTCACGGAATTTCCGCATACGTAATATTATGACATTAAGTCGTTACTCTATTTTTCACGGCGCATTTTTCAAATTTTGCAAATTATAATCACTCCAAATTATTAGTGAAAGACCAATAGTACATCGCAATTAATTGTAAAAACAATTATTAAAAAAATGCATAAGAAAAAACAGAAATTAGCCCGAACAGGATCAGCGCATAACCATCATTATAATAATTAATTAATGAAAGCGGGGCAACAAACGACCGAGCCCGCGCTCCGGCACGTCAAAACTTCATTAATAGTTTCCCGACGACGGCGAAATGCCGAAACGTATTATTAACAATTTCATATAAATTATCATATCTTCGTTATTAAATGACCAATGTGGATAATTTTTTCACCATCATTTACGTTAATTAATTGTCGTTGCGACTGTCCTTTTAATTTTCCCAATCGTGCATAAAGAAAAAGACAAAAAAAATAATAAAAAATTTATTTATCGATTTTTTAATAAAAATAAAAGTGTAAGCTAATTTTCGAGCAGCGAGGAAATTTTTTATTTTTCGTTTAAAGTACTAACATAATCGAGATGAAATAAAGCCAAAACTTCAAAT
Source organism: Malachius bipustulatus (assembly GCA_910589415.1). Lineage (NCBI taxonomy): Eukaryota > Metazoa > Arthropoda > Insecta > Coleoptera > Melyridae > Malachius > Malachius bipustulatus. The sequence continues at coordinate 53,322,553 of OU342631.1, forward strand.
TTAGTGTTGAAGAAAAAAAATTTGACAAAAGTTCAACTATGTCACCGATGGAGGAAGATATATGTGAAACACGTCTGAACCGTTTCAATGACCTGCCGAAGTTTTTCCGAATTTTGACAGTTTCTCCAACGGTTTAGAAAAAAAACTATATCTATCTTTTTTGTAGGTGAAGAACGTCTCTATCATACAGTTTAATTTATTTTTCGATAGGTCGACAATATTTCGAAAAAAATTCGAAAGCATGCGATAAAAAGTAGCATTTGGTCAATTTGTTCAATTGAAGAAACAATTGCCGCTCCCAAACAGGGAATTTTTCTGTAAAATGTTTCGAATAAAAAAGTAGCACTTGAAGAATTGTTCAAAAAAGGTCTGATTTAATTTTTCGCTAGGATAAACCGTTTTCGAAAAAAAAAATTTTTTGTGGGTTTTTATTTCATTTTAAACCAAAGCTGATTTTTTTGTTTTTTTTTCGAATAAGTCACTTTTGCCGACTTGTCACGTAAAAATCATCCAAATCTTTTTAGTAGGTAACTAACGGCTCTATCTCACTATTTTGTAATTTTTTGATCTGTCAAATAAATTTTGAAAAAAAATCCGAATTAGTCGAAAAATCATGCGAATACGGTGTCCTCAATTTTTGAAAGCCGATTACCGCTTACCTAATTATTTTTTCGAAAAACGATCTCTACATAGTTTGTACGTCTATCCTTTCCCTAAGTAACTGTACTTGCAGAATCTGTCCGCGACGTACCGTTACCGAGAAACAAATCCTTATGTCGGGACGTTTTTAAAAAAATACGGCCCTGAACGGGGGCCTTAAAATTCTCGGATCCGGCCCATTTTCAATAGGTCGTATTTGGGGGTCCCGAGCTTCGACCCTACCGAGTTTCATCCCGATCGGTGCAACTTTCAGACACTTAGAGCGTTTCCTAGCAGATTCCCGAAAAATCCCGAAATTCCCGAAAAAAAGACACTTCCCGTTAACGGATCCCGCTCATTTTCAATAGGCATCGTGGGACCGTGCGAAATTTAAAAGGAACAAAATTTCAAAAGTCTCTACGACGAAAAATGGCTCCTCTAGAGTGTTTCCTAGCAAAAATCACAGAACTTGCGACCTACTGACGGACAAAAATCGGGCGGTAGGCTCCGTATACTTCCGAGATTTACGATTACATCGATCTCGGAAGAACAAGTAAAAAAATAAATTTGAAGGAATTCAGACGAACATTAAGTAAAATATGTCTGCTCGAAAACGATAATTTACTGAGAAGTTTTACTTTGACATTTTTTTTTCGAGACGGTTTGGGTGTGCCGTTCAAATTGAGGAATGATTTCTATAGAGTTTTTTCTTATCTTTTCAAATTCGATGACAGTTTTTCAGTAGCACGGTCAGAAAATAAACTTTTTCAACAAAGACCATGGGAGCAAAAATTTTCAAGTCCGGTTTTGGATTTTTAATTAACTCAGAAGTCATAATGCGGTTTTGATGAGTTTCTGGAATGCATCATTCCTAGTAAATTTCTACAAAATATCTCCAGCCGTTTCAGAAATATCGCCTATCAAAGTTTTGTACCTGAGACATAAAACACCCTGTAACTTCTTAACCAATCACATAAAAAAAATTTCTTTTGTGGTTTTTGACCCGCCTTGAAGTCCGCTTATCACCATTGGTCTATGTAAGGTCACTCATGAATCACCCTGTATATCAATTTTCGAATTGAAGCTTCAAATAATGAAGGAGTTATTGAGAAAATAAAAAATTGGGGTTTTCAGTTTTTTCAGGATATTTCAGGAGTGGTCACAGATATCTTGCATGTCTTCACGGATTCGAGACGGCCATAAAACAGCGCATCTTTTCAGTAATTAAATCAATTCTGTGTCTTTTAGCGTTCACGAGATGCCCATCATAGTGAGCTCTAAAAAAAAGGGACGCCTTTATAAATAGTCTATTTAGGACTGAATACATTACAATGAATAATTATTAAGGAATCTTCTAGGTATGGTTCTAACACAGGGTGTATCTAAATAACACCGAAAAAATTTAAGAGCTGATTCTTTGGTCAAAAATAAACAAAAAATTTCGTATGTCTAAGTGTGTCTAGAAATGTACCCTTTTTGAGATACAGGGTGTCAAAAAAAGATTATTTTACCAGTTTTTTGAAGATATTTGGGGAACCGTTTGATATATGAAACTCACCTTTTGTAAATGTCATATCATTGATATTTATAGCTACCTACTTTTTTAATACTGAGTTCTTTTCATGTGTCATTATAGCGGAGATCTCAGAAATGAGTGAAGTTTTTTTGCCGTTAATTTTCGACACTTGTCATGAAACATTCAAAGCGAGTTTTTCATCGTAAATGCCCGTTTTTCTCGAAAATGGCTCACGTTAGCAGTTATAACCAAGAGTATCTTTTTGTGTAGAAAACATTGACGGTTACAAGTGTGCTTTTATCAATTTGCCCAGTGTCGTAGATATTAGGCGCAAAAAATCCCCCCAACCCTAAAAATCTCTGGCACTGGCATACTTAAAGGAAGGTAGTTAGCAAGTTTTCACCACTCCATGACATCTGTGGTATTTATAATGCATACTGCGATGTCTTGGACATCTTTTGCTGTTCTGTTGGGGACATTTCAGTGTGTTTATTTGAGTAGGTAGGTAGTTCGGTTACCTGTATTATTATTGTTAAAATTGATTTGTATATCACAGCTTCTGCTCACCTTAAATGTGATTATTTTGTGGTAGAGCCATACAGTAATTGGGGTATAACCCTGTTGTAATGACATATTGTAAATAAATAAATAAATAAATAAATAAATAAATAAATAAATAAATAAATAAATAAAAATAGTTGCTAATATCAATGATAAGATCTGTACAAAAGCTGAATTCTGTGTCTTATACGGTTCCCGAGACATCTTCAAAAAACTCGAAAAACAATCTTTTTTTGACACCCTGTATCTCAAAAAGGGTGCATATCCAGACACACGTTAATAGGAAATTTTTTGTTTATTTTTTATCAAAGAATCCTCCCCTAAATATTTTCGGTGTTATTTAGATACACCCTGTATAGCCTGGAGAGAAAACCATTGCATTCTCTTGCACAATAACTCATGTTTACCTTATAATGACAAAGTGCCACTGAGCTGATAATAGCTGATAATGATCAATAATTATTATTATAAATATTCTAAATTTTATTTTACATTAGATATAAGTGATTGTAATGAAAAATATTGCCAAACCAACTTTTAAATTAAGAAATTTATTTACAGATACAGAACATGTTGTGAATTTAAATAGCAGCAGGAAATTAAATATTATGAAAACCCACAGAAAACAGTAAACAAAATTTAATTGAAATGTCGAAAACACTAAAAAACCCACTCATAAACAAAGGTCACAAAAATAAAGAAATTAGTAACATAATATGTATTTCAAAACAAAGTACATATCAGATAATCAAGGAGATGTACATATATTGTACCTAGTTGTATTTTTAGATTTATGTAGGTAGGACATTTTTCAACCATTGACCATAAAAGACTTGTTGACAAATTACAAAAATATAGTAGGAACTGAAGATAGGGAATCGATTATTGCTAACATTATTTATTAACCCTTCACAGGTGTCCGCATATGTGGAAGGCAGTCGTATGATGATTATTGATGATGAGTATGATGAATTCCCCATGTGAAAAATTGTTCCCTCTTTCCTTTTTCACCAATAAACTCATAAATAAAGGTATAAAACTACTCACTGGCCTGAAAGAAATTATTGGAGTCTGCTTTCACGCTAGACAATTCCTTCCCACAAATTAAAAAGCCACTGTGCTATTATTGTGGGCGAACATTTATGTCTTCTAAGGGAATTGACCCCATCTCCATTAACGAAATAATAAAGAAGGTGCCCAAGGGTAAAAAAAAAAGAATAGATGAATACAGGGCGATATAGAGCCCATTGAAATTAACGATATTCTGCAAAAAAAAATTGAATCTAATGGTTGGTTTCCAAGTTACAGAGTTTCCCTCACAAAGTCTCCCGTACAAAGTTACACAGTTGTTTTGCTTCATTGCGGCCTACTTCGGTGCTAGAAATGTAATTAAATGGTAACTTTTGTGGAAAATATTGATCATGTCAACAACTATGGGGTTTAGACATACGACATGCACCATGAAATTGAAAAGAAGAAAAAGGTCTATCGAATGGTGAATGGTGATATAAAAATAGGGGCATTCCATTTGAAAAAAAAAAAGTTAAACTACTTTGAAGTTTGCAAAGTTTGGCATTTTTTCTGAACACCCTATTTTACTAAGTTCATATTTCTCATTATCACAATGTTGCTTAGTAACCACACTGAAGTTATTGCTAAGAATAATTTTTACCTTCTGAAAAACGAGGTCGCTACCATTTTTTAAACTTCAGCTTGTTTTATACAAGAATTTTGGGAAAAAATTTGTAAGTCGGCAACACTGTAATATAATCAAATAGTAGATAGACAACAATGTAGATGGTAAAAAATGACATCGAAAAAATAGAATAAATACAGGTCTTTCCATTTAAAAGAATGTTTGTTGTTGGAATACCTCAAAAATGGGACACCTGTATAGTGTAAAACAATTTTATGGCATGAAGATTTCCAAACCAATAATTTTTTGTAGGAAACATTTTTTTTATCCACCACGGGAAAGGCGCTAGGAAAGACGGACGCACTGTTGCAGGACCCTGTATATATTTTTGGAACATCTGGAAAAGTTGCTGGATTTGAATTTACAGCAATAAGTTGGGTAGCAAAACATCAATTAGTTAAGATAGTTTATAGTGTTGTATTACATTTTTTTAAATAAATAATTTGCAAATTATCTTATCTAGATTTGCCCTACCCCTAATTTTAGAAGGAGCATATTATTTATTCACCATATATGGGGTGCTCATCACATTGTTTAAAAAAAACCATCCCAACAATTAGTACTAAATAATAATTATTATTAAGGGAACTTTAATTGCCAAGGTAACATTGCAAAAAACTTAGAAACATGGATTCATATTATTCTTATGTGAAATTCAAATTTCCTCTGTAAAAGTTGATTTTATAAGTAACAAGATCATTATAAAAGAATAATGTAATATCAGTAAAGCCTGAACTCCTTTGAGGCTCTCACTTTATCAAAGTCAACATTAATATAATTATTTTTCCTTTTTCGACCTAAAAGACTAACAGCCAATATTATAAAGGCTCATTAAGTAGCTCGTTAACAAACGGGCTATTAGTCTTAATGAAAAATTAAGTTTCGATCGGGTATTATAAAGCAAAACATTCCAGATCCTAACGGGCTATTAGTTAAAGACGAAAGTCGTCATATTTAATGAGAAATTTAATGAACTTTTGGGCCGAATTCAAACGAATGGCTGTGCCTACGAGAGGCTACGGACCGAAAGTAATAGAATACTCCACGTCACGCGGTCGGGCCAGGCGTCTCTGTCACTGTGAAAAATAATAAGTTGGGTTAGTTGTCACTTGTCAGTGCCAGTGCGTATATCTACCTATGAGCCTGCGCTGACTGCAAGCTGCTGTTGTGTTGTGTTTTGTGTTATTATTGTGTTAAAAACTAAACAGACAATAATTTAAATGTGAGTGAATAGTTCGAAAGTGTCAACAGGACTAGACCACCTGTCTCTAGGACTTCTGAGACTCACCCGGTGCTGTTCCTCTTTGTCAGAAGATGAGAGAAATGAATGAGATTTAGACATTCTGAAAACACCATTTCATACCTATTTATTATTTTATTTCAATGTAATGTCAATCTGTAATGCATAATAAAGTTGCTTAATCTTAGCTGGTTTTATTATTTAATAATAGTAGATACTGTAGCAAAGTAAAGAAAATAAGTTAAGAATACATTGGCTGATTGTGTTATTACCTACTTGAATTGGCTCCTGCGGGAGTAATGATAATTATTTTTTATTTATTTTTGAAACACATTTATTACCTTCCTAGCTTTTTTACCAAGAAGTAGGTAGGTGTAATTTGAGTAATAACGAAGTACCTAAACGTAAGGTAAGTATTGAAATTATTATTTTGGCTTACGCTTACTTATAGTAAAGTTCATCAATGAAATGGGTGAGTGTGTGGTTTTATCAAGCTATGGGTATCTACCTACCTACACACTATTAATAGATAGATATAAAGGTAGTGCTATTGATAAGAATGAAAAATTCAATTTTCATTATTTTTTCTCATTAAACCTATAAGTAATCATTCAAAAAGTATTCTAAATTAGTGGATTATTGAATAAAAACTAGATTCAGTCAAAATTGTATTTATTTAGAATGAAATTATATCAATCCATTTGACATTTCATTTCGTTAAGTCCCTTAATCGGTAGAATTCTGGTGATTAGTTATTGCTCCGACTTAACGAGCTACTTCTAACCTAAAAATGGTAAAAAATACCTTTATAAGACGTTTAATGAAGAAATCTGCCCATTAGCCTAACGATCTATTAGCCTAATGAAAAAAGTTAACGATTTCAGTTGTCAAAACCTTTATAAGACGCTTAATAGCCCGTTTGGACTTAATAGCCCGTTAAAAAGTTCATTAACCCGTTATAATACTCGCTGTAAATTCAACAAAGTGGATCATTAAATTTATGTTTTCAACCCTTCTTAGTAGAATCTCTGCATACTGATGGATGATAAATAAAACACTACTGTTTTAAAAAATTCCACTGTAAAAAAAAACTCGGTAATTATTTACATCCGCGGCTCCTAAGTTTCATAAATTTTTTCGGGATCGAGGAGCGAAATAGGGGTGCTGGGTGGATAAGAAGCTAAAAACAGCCATTGCAAACTAATATTAAGGTCACAACTAAGGCCTCTTTGACACTACGGTCGACTTTCTATTTTTTTCTTCACTTTCAGGGCACGGAAAATCTTCGAGATTAACAGTAGCACGGTTTTTATTTTGAATTTTGCATTTATTTTGCATTTATATTCCAACAATCGTAACATCAAATCCTGTGGTCTGGTCACGATATGAGAAAGCGGATATATTGGGAGTCCGCGTCTGTATACGTTTGGAAGCGGTTCCCATTGTCACAAGTGGTTTCATCCGTAGTTAGATCCGAGACTAGTGGTATTTCTCAGCGCTTGTGTCAGGACCGTACTTTCATTACACTCCCAAAATCAATTTTTAAAGCCGTTTTGTGGCCTTCCCTTTCATTGGTATGTTGGTATTCACAGGTATGTTCTCCACCCCTATATAGGTGCCATAGTGAAACTGTAGGAGCCGCGGATGTAAATAATGACCAAAAACTCTTACAGTAGAATTTTTTCAAGTGGATCATCTTACCTAGTCTTACAGCTAGCCTCTGCATGAGCAATCCAAGCACAGTAGCACTCAGCAACACCCATAACAGCTCATACCTGGCCACAGTACCACTCTGTAGATCGCTCTCGATATTTCCTGGGTCTAGGTAGGCTATACTCATTAGGAAACCTGGACCTGTGAAGGCCCATAATGTCCTAAAGCTAAATTTCTACAAAAAAAAAAAAAAGTAGACAAGTGAAATTCCAGTAGGTTAAGCATTTATTGACTACTTACGGAGTTACTCTCTGGAATTTTGATGATCTCGTCCGAAAAGTAAGTGCCTTGGTTATGCAGAAGTGATGTTTGACTGTCAGCCGCAAGGACAGAGGGGGAGACTATCACAGCTGGGACTTCTCCTTCAGAAGGAGGATTTCTAATATTTGATGGCTCTTCGTTATTCATTGTTTTTAGCTGAAAAAAATTGTAAAATTTATAAAATTGCGTAATAAAATTGGAATACCCTGTTGGCTGAATTATGCTGCATAGCTCATGTCAAAGACAGACCTGCAAAAGCAAAAATGTGATAACTTAAATAAATTAGTGGAGTGTGATAAGTCAGAGTGGGGTAAAGGAATTATCTGGGAAGCGAGTGGGTCTAAAGATACTGCTGTCAAATTGATCAGGAACTACAATTCGGGGTGAGGTTTCTTCGCGATACTTATGTTTTACTAAAACTATTTTCCTAACCAAGAAGGCTATATCGTAAACCTGCTATTTTGACGAAAACATAAGTTGTAACAAGGTTATATAGGGTGTATTAAAATTAAAACCACAGTCTCTATAAAAATTCAAAGTTTCATAAAAAAATTAACTTTCGAGGTCCAGAATTATGAAAAATTAGATGCAGTACCTAATGTTTCCTATTCAAAAATGAGCAAGAAATTTTACAAAGTAAGCGTTGACAAGATCAATAGACCGCTTTAACGTTTATTGGATCCAATAAGAATATGACCAACTTGACAACATGAAAAAAAAACAGTTCCGTAAAATCCGGGACATATATGGTTACTGGAAACATGAAATTTCACACTGTTCTTTTGATATTCTGTGCAGAAACTTCCCTTACCTTCATGTTTATATAAGCCCTGATCCTAGCCTTTTAGTAGTTTAGTTGTGGGGAAAAGGACGTTATAGTTCCTGAGAATCTCAGACTAAAGCAACGTAAATTCTGTTAATAACTTTAGTAAGGTACTCTATGCAAAAGGATGAAGATTATGGGCTGAAAATATACCTCTCGAACGTCTGAAATGAGCACATCTATTAACAATGCCCAGAATATGGTGTGGGGGCAATAAATATCAATTTTTCAAATTAACTTATCTAAATCAATTATTATAATGTAACTGGAACAAGATGTATCAGTGAAGTAACCTTTGAATGTAAATATATTGGGGCAATTTTGTAATGCCCCACTTTAGCTTAATTTTATATCAGATGGAAATTTAGGATCAATGCTACTGAGTAATCGTAATCTGCGTTTTTGTTTACATAACAATGGCAAAAAAAGGGGCCACACTTCACACTTCAGCACTATCTCCATCATTCAGGTTGTGTGAAATTTCAATTAATTTCTTAATCCCTGTTTATGGCTGAAGTAAATACATTAGTTAAGCAACAGTGGAGTGGAATAAGATGGTAGGCAGGTAGGTATTAGGTATACAGTATACATACTTTAAAATCACAAACTTCTGAAACGCAAAACTGATGATAGGTGTTCACTCATGACATGCATTGTTGTTATAGGATTAAGAATTCAAGTAATTCCATGATGTTTATTTATAAATTTTAGGTTTCATTCGTTGTTGAGGTAGTCTGGTCAATGGTCACTTAGCTTATCAACTTCAACTTATTAGTATTATTAATGAATGAATCACGATTCCGATTCACCAATCACCGAGAAAAAAATAATAGTCCAGCTGTTCTCCTCAGTCCTCAGTCCTCCCTCATCAGTGGCAGTGGTTTAGTTTTAGGTTTTAGCGGTTCGGTTGGTTTGGTTGATTGGTTGGATTTGGTTGGATAGCTGGCTGCTGAAGCTGAAGCCTGAAGCTGGAGAACGAGAAAGTTGTTCGCACACCATACTCCTTTCAATTCTACATCTGTCAGTCTGTCACTCCCGAATGTCATACAGTCTATCCATAGAATACAAAATACAACTTAAACCTTTAAACCAGAGACAACATACTATAAAGAGACCGTCAGATCCACGGACGAAAATGGGTACACTGTTCACGCGCATTCCGGTAGCGCATCGCGCATTGCGGACGATTTCTAAACTAAAATGAAGCTGCCTTTAGATAAAAATTCTCATTTTGACATAATCTGACGTTTAGTCAAATACGTTAAAATATTAATACCGGACACTCCTATACCTATAGCATTGCAACAGGTTGGGTGTGTTTCTAAATAGCCAACGCTGAGCAACAATGCCAACAAACCGTTTCTAAATTAACGTTGACTGACGTTGACTCAACGTCAGCAGTCAACTTTCTTGTTTCTAAATCACTGTTTGAAGTCAACGTTGACTCAACGAAGTCAACGCTGGATTAACCTGTTGAGTTGTTGAGTTGGTACTCAACGACACGTGATCGTAAACTCGTGGACATTAGCATTATAGCGTTTGAAGGTTAAAGTAATTTGTGTTGATAAAAATAAAAATAAATTATGAGAAAACTGATTGAAAATGTCGCAAGAAGTTAAGAATAAGGTGTTTTCGGTTGCTTGTGTCAACATTTTATCAACACTTAATTTATTGTTGAGCAGTCAGGAATATGAATACTCTCGTCATCAGGGCTCTCCAACCCGCAAGATTCAATTCTATAAAGATACGACTCCATTTCATTTAATAATCTTTTGATTTTACTTCAGCTAAATATGTTCATACGCTACTCAAGTCCTCAACTCAAACAATAAAGAAAACCAAATCAAACAACAAAGGGTTTTTTAAAGAATAATAAAACACCATATACCAGCAATAAAATAATTCAAATTAATTTTTTTTTGTTTGGGTAACTAATTAGGTAATTAGGTAACAACTTCGACTTCATTTTGTGATCAATATGTCAATGTCAACTGTAAGACGTCATCCGTCATTTCAGATTGTTTCTAAATAGCAGATCAACAACTCAACTATTCAACTCAACAGCTCCACAGCTGACTGCTGACTTCGTTGACTTGTTGTCCAACGTTGAGCAATTTAGAAACACACCCGTTGCGTCCACTTTAGCAGCGCCACCAAGCATGAACTGGGGCCACTAAAAATTAAATTTGGTGAAACATAGCGGGAGTTTTAAATATCAACGCTGAATAGAAAAGCCCTTAAAATTAATTAGACGGAATAGACGGAGGAAATTGGGATGAAGAATTATAATGCAACAATAAACAACAAAGTTTTCAATATGTTTAATATATTAACAATAATTAACTACTATTACACAACACACAATATTATTAATATCTTTAGGTATGAATATTTCAAAAAGATTGAATCGCTATATACCGGGTGTCCCAGACTTAATTGACCAGGCCATATCTCATATACAGGTTGAGATAATCGAGCCGAATAAAAGGCATATTATTATAATTCTTCAAGCTGTATAACATGACAGCATGAAAACAACCCTCACTCCAACATCTCCTAAGTTACAGCGCCCACCCTTAAAAAAATGAATAGCACCCTGTATATATTTTTGTATATTCAAAACCAGTATTCGATTGTCTATTCAGATGATTTTTCAGATTCAAAATTGGTTGAGAAATAACCAAGAAAAGGTTCATCAAGGTGGTCATGATTTTTTTTCTCAACTTTCTCTGAATGACTTTAACTGTCAAAATTTATCAATTTTTGATTTCAGAGCGTTTTCAGACCTAACGACACGATACCGACACGACACAGGCAACTATATGAGCGTTTTCAGACCTAACGACACGATACCGGCACGACACCGACACAACAGCGACACCGACACGATATCGGCTATTGATCTTTCACACCTAAAATTTATTTGACAGTACAGTGTCGAGATATCGCCGGTTTATTACGGTGGTTGATAAAAATAGTAATCACACATAAATAATATTCTACAAAGAAAAATGATAATGCCAGCACGTAACAATTTATACACATATTTACTATATTTATTGAACTTAAGGCGAAAAATTAAAAAAAACCGAAGACGGTTTTGGGGTTTTGGGCGCATCCTATTATCAAAAATAGGTATAAAGTTAGTTCCTCACAACCATCTTCCAAAAATTTAAATATTTCCATCCAGGTTTTTTCTCTTAATATTTTGTTCTTGCTGTTGTCATTATAGTCTTGTCCCAAAGACAAGGTTTTGATTCGGCTAATTTTATTAGCGTCACCACATCATATTTGAAGAACATGGCGAGTAATATTTATGTTGTTTTTTAATAATAAAATATCTTGTTAAAAAACTACTGTCAGCAGGACGACACGATAGGGAAGCTTGCTACCCACCGACATGTCGGCAACTACAACGACATGACGCCGATATGCCGGTAAGTGTGAAAGCGTTTCATTGCAATAATACATTTTTGCATGCTTCGATATAATTGCCGGTGTCGTATCGGTATCGTGTCGTTAGGTCTGAAAACGCTCTATCGGAGCATGCAAAAATGTATTATTGCAATTATTGCAATACTACATTTTTGCATGCTCCGATAGTTGCCTGTGTCGTGTCGGTATCGTGTCGTTTAGGTCTGAAAACGCTCATTAGAAGGTAGATAAACGAATACAAATCTTTTGAGATGCTGACATTCTGAGATGATGCTGCGGTGTGTGTTATAATCTTCTCTGTTTATACTTATTTAGTTTGGTACATTACTATTGGGCATTTTATTAAGTAAAGAAGTTCACGTGACCGGGCCTTCTTCGGAGCTGGAAACCTCAAATAATGGGCACTTATTTGTTGCCCGAAAAACTCTGAAAAAATTCAGGCATATACTTTGATAAAAATAAGTATTTTGTAATGAAAGTCGTGTAATTTCGCCTTCATTTTACAATAATTAGCAATTAGAAATAGATTCAATATTATGAAAACCCAATAATAATTATTTCCAATTGATCCTGTAAAATCAAAGACGCATTAAATTTTATAGTTGTTGTTTAAATTCACGAAGTTTTGAGATTTTTTATGCATTCGCAAATTTTAGTGGTACCTAATTCGGTGCATTTTAGAGTCAATTCATGACAGTAATCAACCAGAGTCAACGTAAAAACGCCGATTACCATTTTTTCTTCGCGATAGCCACCGAAAAATAAGATAGGGAGAGTATAAATACGGGCGCATTTTGAACGCTGCATGGCTCTCTCTTTTTCTCCGACGACGTTCCCGCTAGTTGCCGAACCGTTGAACTAGAATAGAGTCCCGCTGTGAACCAGAAGTAAAGTTTTTTTTTTGAGAAGACCCTCGTACCCCCCGTAACCGCCCGTCAACCGATACCGAGGTAGGTGCCCGATTTAATTCTCGTAGTTACCGTAGATATCCTAGTCCTGTTCATACCCGCTCTCCGGTTATTCCCGACGCCCATCGCCACCCTCGAAGGTCATAGAAAGGTCCGCTAGTACTTCTAGACGTAAGATAGGCAGTAAAAGCGGTTCCCCCTGTGACTGGGAAGCTGAGACCGGCGATTAACCCCGTACCTAATAGATTTCCATCATAACCGACTCTCCCAGATCTCTTACCACACCCCCACACCATAATCCGTGTAGTTAGGTAACCGTATCCCGATTAGAGGCATCTAGTTCTATGAAATCAATCACTATTTTATCAAACTAGCCCCGTTGATCTCATTCACTCTCACATGACCGTTCACCCCTGATAAAGTTTGATTTTTTACCACAGCCCTTCAGAGCATTGAGTCACCCCCGCATAAGTATTTGATTTAATAAATTGTATATTTTGGATTTCCTTTTTTGAATCTCATTATCACTTATTTTTTGATGTTAGAATTTATATTATTTTGTGTAAATAAAGCGTTATTATTAATCATAACTGCACCAGTCTATAATCATCCCCATTATTTCACACCGCTACTAATAATTGTATATTTAATAAACCTGCCATATTCCGAGATCCCCGCACCACCGCATTATCATAAATAAGCCTCGTTCATCTGTGCCTATCGTCGGCCCCAGCACCAACACCAGTACCGTGTACCCGACGCTCCAACCGCCCGTCGAGCCGAACGCAACGGCACGGACCGCCGGCAGGAATATGTAGGTAGGTATCTCGACTGACTACCACCAGAACCAGCACCGATCTCGCATCAACTCGCTTACAGCTACGCTCCTATAAGGGAAGCCCGGCATTTCTTCGAGGAGGCGCCTAAAGACCGCTCTCCCGAACACCATTGTAACGGCGATAACTTCAAACGACCCCTGGCTTTCCTCTCTTCTTCACTGAGCTATCCTAGGGACCAAGATACGGCAACGTATCGTTTTATGTGACCTCAGGTAATTGGGAATACAAATTAGCGAGAAGAATTCCCCGGGGGAGCACACCTCCAGAAAAAAGCTGGCGCCCGAGCAACCCGTGGTAACACCGACGTAACCGTAACCGTGAAGATTCCCAGAAGCCGGAGTTCGTCACAATTTTTTGTTTCTTGGAGTTTCTCTGCTAAAACTCTTCCTTTTCAGTAAAACCATCAAATCAAGGTCTATGACCCAGCAAACAGAGTTACGTCATTTTACGTAACTATTAGGGGATTTTTTACACTTAATTACGTGAAAAAAACACGTCAGTGGCACGTGTATATCACGTTACAATGTCACAGACCAGACACGTAATCAATGACACGTGTGAAGACGTCATAAATGACACGTGTGAAGACGTCATAAATGACACGTGTCAAGACGTCATAAATGACACGTGTCAAGACGTCATAAATGACACGTGTGAAGACGTCGCCAATGACGTAATATTTCACCTTTGGATGACGTCGTCTTCACGTAATATTTCACCTTTGGGTGACGGCCACATTACGTAGTATTTCACCTTCAGAAGACGTCGACTTACTTAATATTCCAATATTACACATTAATAAAAATATTACCTAATATTCCAAGTTAAAATGACGGTATTATGTTAGGTTGTTTAGATGTTTATACAGGTTAATTTATAGTACGTGCGCAGGACTTCAGGATGTGACAGATCGTTCGAAAATATGAAAAAAAGTTCCTGTTAACATGGGTCCGCAAAAGCACCGTTTTCGAGACACAGGGTGTAAAAGTTGAAGAAAAAATTCAAAAAAGTTTTTGCTTAATATCTGAAGAACGGTTTGAGGTACAGCTTTCGCACATTTTTTCTACCTTAAAATTGATATGTTATCTTGAACGAAATTTTTTTTCTTTACCTGTGATCGAGATTATGAAGGATTGAAGGGCATTTTCCCCCTAACTTCTACTCCCAGTACGCCACTAGGTAAAAAATCAATTTTGAAACGCGTTATGGAACCGCCGGGATATTCTACACAAAAAAGGAACTCTTGTCTTGAAGCGCTATACAGTCAATCGTTTCTGAGAAAAAGAGCATTTTAGTATTAAAAACATGATTTTTTTAAGCACAAAATTCATGTCAACATAGAAACAATTATTAATAACCTTAAAGATTACACCCTGAAGTTTTTCGCACTTAACTACTAACACCCTGTATGTATATGTTATAGGCAATGTGTATAATGCAGGGATTCTATACAATACCTAGGTAATATATACTATGCCGGGATCGTTCAGGCAATGTATGAAATTATTTTAATTTCTTAAACTATTTCATACTTTACCTAGGTAATGTATACAATGCCTAGGCATTGTATAGAATGCCCGTTGAACCATAGGCAATGTATGAAATAGAGTTTTTAAACAATTAAGTAGGTATACATATTTTACAAATTGGTCAGGTCAGGTCAGCTCAGGTCAGGTCAGGTCATTTACTTTGAATGTCGCGAGTTGCAGCATGTTTACTTCTCCGCCCCGCACGCGTTTCGCTGCCCGTTGTCGTTCATTATACACATTATTGCCAGATGCGCTTTCGGTATTCTATACAATACCTAGGCAATGTATGAAATGAATTTAATTTCACACATTGCCTGGACGTTTTCGGCAATGTATACAATGTCTAGGTATTATATACAATACCGGATTATACAGATTGCCTATAACATATATACAGGTGTCACAGTTTTTCACCGCAAAATTATCAACTAACGTAAGCAAGAAAGTTTTACACCATTCACAGATTTTCGAGATACAGGCTTTTAAACTTTTGCAATAACCTTTTCAATCTAAATATTACTTTAGTGAGAAAAACTGGGACACCTGTATATATTGTTTACTATTACTCAAAGGTCACAAACCATTCAATTCAGGAGGAAATGGAGCACATAAACATCCTAGTATGTAGATATTTTTTATATAAAAATAAAAAAATTACAAATTCTAGTAGTTGTCGACAAGTGTAATTAAAGACAGGAAAATAAATAAAAACAAATAGCAAACTGTACTGTAATATTGTCGCGCGTGGCGCGGGACGTAGCTGTTTATTTTGAATGTATAGGGGGGTAAATGGGAACACAGAGTACAAAATCATTCAATTTATTTAACTTAAAAAATAATACAATTACCTCCCGCTCGGGGGGTCCCCACTGATTTATTATAAATCCGTATTATAAATACTATGACAATTGTTATGATTTCTAAAAGGGGCAGTACACAACACTGAGTGTCCTGGAATGTTAGCACCTAGTTCCCTCCTGAGATGATTTCAACAATATAAATAAAATGGTACTTACATCAACATTCTTATTCTCAGGGTAACTCGTGCTCGTTCGCCGGCTTGTCCGGAGTGGAGACCAGATGACCCAATTCTCGGGTTTTGGCGGGCTGATTTACGTAGGTCCACACAAAGGCGCAACACACCAACTTAACTCACCCCTTTCGCGAGCTTCGCGTACCCCTGGATCCGACTACTACGGAGTCCCCCCGGGTCAGAACTCCCGAGGCGCGACCGACCAAACCTTTTATTACTTCCCCCCCGTCATCACGTCTGTCGCCCTCGTTTCTGGTGTCTTTGCTAGATCAAAGTCCACGTGCGAGCTCGAAAAGTGCAAGTCTGCATTTCTCAATTCTGGCACGGCCTTGTTACACTGCCTTCAATTACTTGCTTGTAATAATAACATATTTCCAAAATATGGCTCGTGTCTTGAGTAATTGCAAGCTTGCACGTTGATCGACCATAACAAATAAACTTTGCGGTAAGTAGTTCGTGTGTTGGCCTGAATAACTGTTAATTTGTTATTGTTATATTTACTAGATCCTAATAAAATAATCTAATACCTGATTCCTAATTCTCCCCTAGTGCCCTCTTGACAATATCAATTTGTGCGAGTTTATAGGACTAAAAATAATATTCTCAGGTATTCAAATGAGTCGAAATAAAATACATTGAATTCCAGAACAGAAAAGAACTGATCATATTAATGTTCATAATATTATATGCACTATAGGTAGTTGTATTTACTTAGAGTTTTTCGGAACTTGGCGTGCATAAAAATTCACCACAACAAATATTAGGATATAGGCAGTGACTGAAATTAAGACAGAACATGCAAACATTGTTACTGTTGTTATTATTGCAGCTGTTACTGGAGTAGAAACATTATATTAGTCAAACTAATTCACTGCCTTTTCCATGCTATAATTTGAGACTTTTTCTCTTTTTCCGAACAGTTCCATTAAAACAGCTATGACGACATTTTAGGATCCACCAAATAAACTATACAGAATGTACAATGGGAACTGACACCCATTCATTTTGCTCCAAACTATAAGGCAAGACCATACATTTAACCACAGGTGTATTATTACTCAAACAACGCATTGTTAATGTGTCATCCAAGTTTCCAACAATGAAAATTTTCAAATGTCGAGAATCTATTGGGTATGTATACAATGATCGAAAGGATTCTTTGTCTTGATATTTTTCACAAAAAGTTTCCTTATTTTTGTCTGATAAATATACGTAAATTTTTTCGTAATTTTTGAGAATAAGAGGGCTAATCCTCTGTAGAAGGATAAATCGCCTTCTGACTCTTGGAGTTTTTCTTTAAAACGTCTGCTGCTTCACTGGAAACTAATTAATAATCAAAAAAATTTAGTTTTTTGTATTTTTTGTCAGAGAGATCCTTTTTCGGCTTCCCTCTTGAAGAGGACCCAGTTACGTGTGACCTACCACTTCGGTGGATCATAACTATAGGTATACACATCTTACCAAGATACGGCGTCTGCGGTACACGATCCAGCAGACGATGACTGGAATGCCTTTTATGTTAAAATTATTAACAACAATATTATTATTACAAGGCAAATGTCTTTTCCTTTTTCTTGGAAAAGTCTTTCCACGTTGAGAAAACTGCGGTTTATAAAAATGAAAGCATCTTCTGTAAAAACTGGACCTGTATTTCTGTGAGGAAAATTTTGTAGAAATGTAGCGTGCGCTTTTCCGTAGTTATCCCGAATGGATTTACGCATGAAGGACTTCCAAGATGGCGTTTCTTTGGTTTGGTGCCCTCCGCAAGTTCTATAGTTTGAGGTATAGTAACGGGATCGAGTTAGGAGTCTGTCAGTCAGAGTCTTGTCAACTGCCACTCGGTGAAGTGACCGACCGAGGTAGTAGACGGCTGGTCTTGCGCGGGGTTATCGATTAACAAAGGGGCCGAGAACAGGGAAGATCGTCGGGCGGTCGCTCTCTCTACCGAAAACACTCATGATATGAAGACGTGTTAGTGGAACGATTTGTTGTTTATAGTGTTGTATTGTTCTTGCTGGAAAATTCAGGTATGGAGTTTGTTTGGTTCTATTTTAGTAAAAACTAATGTTCTTGTTATTTCCTTAATCAGGAGAAATCAATTTCATCTATGTGAGAGTGGAGATGTAGATTCAAGTAACCTGAAAGGACGAAGGAGTTCTTTTGGTAAAATAAAATGGCGATTAGTTAAATTTTAGGGGTTTATAATTTGTTTTCGTTGCAGGGTCCCTCCTTCGGGGTGGATCTATAATAAGATCTATCGTTAGTCGTTTATTGTATTTCCAAAATGTTCTGGTGGTGGTCTCCGTTGAGAAATATCCCATTTTCGAGCATTGGGTAG
The DNA here is from genome assembly GCA_910589415.1 of Malachius bipustulatus. Taxonomy (NCBI): domain Eukaryota; kingdom Metazoa; phylum Arthropoda; class Insecta; order Coleoptera; family Melyridae; genus Malachius; species Malachius bipustulatus. The sequence goes on from OU342631.1 coordinate 53,341,084, forward strand.
AAGAGCATAATTCTTTTTGGAAGTAATGGCGTTCTACAGACAAAGCCGGACCTAGCCAACTGGAGAGGGAGTAGGCATCACAGTCTATCCACAGTATAGAGCCAGGCAGTAAGGACATACGGCCGATTTTCCTTTGTTCTCATGTAGTCAATCTGGGTGACCTTGCGCCATTTTGAAAAGGAGTAGAATTACTTTTACATTGGTATGGCCTCCTTAAATTGGAACATTTACTTGGTAACTTTTCATGAGTTTGCGAAGTAGGTATCAGAAGATGCGCGCCAATTTCAATTGAATTATGGCTTTGCTGAAAATCATTATGAGTCGAGATAATTTATAAGTTACAGAAAATGACAACTAATGGTTATAAAATGGTAGAAAAAAAATATTTTCAAGTTTAAAATTTTATTTTACGAATCTGTTTTTAAAACTTTTAGAGAATTGTATTTTTATTTCGTGCCTATATGTATGTAGTGTGGGCAGACGAAAACGCAACTTGGACAAAGTTTTGAAAAATTAAAATTATGTTTGAGATTGAATCTGTAAGATCGTATTAAATTGCAAATTTTGAAAATATGGTGAATATTTTGAATGATCTTTTGTTTTTTATCAGTAATTAACTCTTCTAAAAGGGAGTATAGGTAATCATTTCCAGCAATATCAGACCAACATTTTGATAATACAGGGCATTTTAAAATCAGTAATTATCTGGCAGATCTGTAATTAAACGTTTGTGCAACGGGACCACGGTATTTTTTTAAGGTGTAAGGAATGCAAATGCAGGTAAACAATAAAAATAAAATATATTAATTAAAGAATGAAATATTTTATTGAAACCGTTCCTAATAATCATAATAATAAATTTTGTCTACATATTACATGTTTTCAATATTTACAATTAACATAAGACTTTGCAAGGATTTTCCAAAGAAATTCTTTATGATAGTTTAGGAAATAGAAATCACACATACTTAACTGAAATATATGAAAGGTACGTGCAAGTACCATTTTAAATTATAATTTAATAACATGAAGTTAAAACAAATAAACAAGTTTCAATTATGAATAAAACCTGTAATTTAACAAAATTAGCTAGGTTACTTGGCAAAAATCTGTCGCACATTTCAAAAACGGTTCAAGGTCTTCAAGATCTTCATTCGATGTCTCGCTTATTGTCCGCCTACGGATAGCTTGTAGCTGCTTCCGGAGCTTCACCTTCCGAGATGTGTATGTAGAAAGACACCTGGGAGTCTGAGTGTCGACCGTTGCAGTTGAACACTGCTCTGCTTCTTCTGCTACTGCCGACGTTGATGGAGTGCCAGCAGGTTGACTTTCTCCTGATTTGTCTGTAAGCGAAAATTTAAAATGAATACTAAAGGTAAATTATTACAATAATCATAAATATCGTGGGTACTTCCTGCCTGAAAAAAATCGGCACTCGCCCCCCCCCCCCCCCCCCTAATGTTAATCACAGTCTATTGAAGGAAAATAATTACACTATCTAAGTCAAGGTAAATATACATTTCAAGTACGAACCAGACTTCCAGGTGAATATTGTAGACACCGCATGTCCATGTAACCGCGTTCTCTCCAGGTTGAGAAACATGATGTTTTCGAAGTGCCAGCCACACAATTTGCAATTTTTATTGCAATACTCGGGCCCTTTAACCACGAAGTCCTTCCTGCCGGCATTAATGGTCCATATTCTGCATCTACAAGAAATTAATCCCGTAAAAATAATATAAGGTAACCACACATATGTGGACTCATTCAGAACACTCTTCAGTGTCATATCTGGGTACACCCAAATCTGTTCATGGTAGTGATTTTAAAAATTTGATTATATTCCCATTCTTTAAAATAACAATTGAGTACAAGGAAATATATTTTACTTACCTTTCTGGATCCTTCGGAAATGAGAAAAAACTTAGCCCAACCACAACAGCAGAACATGACCTACAATAATTATTGGAGGCAGAGCATCACCTTTTCGTACTATAGTATCGGTCATGGTACTTATTATTTAATGTTATTTAATAATAAATAATCAGTACGTGTTCCTGTGACGACAGCTAACTACCGAATAGTTTGATTGAATTTGAATTTGAAAGTTTGGTTACCACGTTTGCTTGTGACGTTTATCAGCTGTTATTGCGCCGCCATTTTGAAAAGGAGTAGATTTTGAGACATGCGCGTCCCAGTCAAAATCGGCCTATGTCCTTACTGCCTGGCTCTATACTGTGGTCTATCTCATTTCTTTTGGATCTTTCTGTTGCAGTCACGTTTCATCAAGAAATGATTGGAACTTCAAGGTACTTTGTAAATTCTTTTGTCTCATTTATTTTACATTGAATTTTCTCTCTAAAAAGAGAGGAAGTAACTTCATCAGATTGCGTTATTGATTTTATCAAGATGGGAATTTTTATTATTTTAATAATTGGGAAATACTTCCCCAATGTTGTTAGTTTTAGCTAGTGAGTAGAAATGTTCAATTTAGTATTTAATCTTAATCTAAATTAATTATCAGGGAGAATTAATTGGCCAAATTTAGTTAGTGTTAAGAATGTGAATTTTTTTGTCAAGTACCTAATGAAGGTAATTTGTTGATCAACTAGATCAACATTTTTTTTAGTTTACTATTGTTCTATTTTTAAGAAATGTTGCTAGTATGTAGATGATAAGGGAGAAATCCAAGATAAATTTTCTTTTGTCTCACAATACAATATACCGTTAGCTGGGAAGTTTTATGTTGTTAATTGGAGAAGTCCAATAAATTGTTAAATTTTTTATGTGAGTTTTATTTTTAGTATCTGTATGGCCTGAATAATAAAAAGACACAACGTAGGGCAGGTCAGTTATGTAAATTTTGAATCTTATAAATTTTTTTATATTTAGACGATCATGTCAACAAATTTGTAGTCCATTTTCGTTTTCCTTTTAATTTTTACACCCTCTGTCCTGCTTTGGGTACAAACAAATTTGAAGGTACTCAAACGGGATCAGAGGGCAACGCAACTTCCTTTCGCTCATTTTTTTAGTTTTCTTTTTGGCCTGGTTAATTAAAATTTTTTGAGATCGCTCGATCTCGAAGGAGCCCTTCTCGAAGGAAGGGTTGCAAATGGTGCCGTGACCAGGATGGAGTTTATTTTTGGATAATATTGTATTGTGAGAAATTTTTTAATGTTTATGTGTACTTATATGTGGTTATGCTAACTCATGTTTTGGATTTTTAAGATAGTGTGTACCTATATTAACGACATTTGATGATATTAAGTGAGGTTAATTAACAACGGTAAATAATACTACTAATATTTTTGCAATTTTGAGCAATACTAATTGATAAGGTACCTATACATTGTGCGTTCCAAATCAAGGTTTCTCTATTTGAGTGTTTTTTGTAATTTTAGTATTTGTGTATCTTTATATTAATCAAGATGAGTTCAGAGTTAGGGACTAGCTTTGAAGTAGCTCATTTGAGAGTGGAGGAGATTAAGTATGAGATCTTGTTGAGAAACGAGGAGCCCTTATGGGACAATAATATGCGTAGGACCCAATTAAGTAGGTTGATAAGATCAGAAGTAGTAGTACCAACAGTTTCACCGTTAGATTTTGATGAAGATTTAGAGGCATGAAGGCAAACTCTTAATAACATAGAGGTGTCGTTAGGGAAAATTAAATCAATTGGGGAAAATTTTCCATTATATAGTAGATTATTGTCTAGGATAGTTCATTTGAAGCTGAGAATAGGGCGATTAAATGACTGTAGTGCTAGTGAGGTCGTTTCAAAAGATCAAATACGTCATGATTTTGAGAATTTAAGTAAGAAGTTTTCTGAGGTTAACACATCGTTGCCATTGTTGCCAGCTGGGAAGCTCTAGTCCAGTCGATTCTTGGTGGACTGTAGACAGCAGCCCTATCGTAGAAACGATTTCAACCAATACGAGTACTAGTTCACAATTGCTTTCTGCAACGAACCCTTTTAGAGACGATTTTATTGGAGATTTTAGTTTTTTGACAGTTTCCGAGCCAGGTAGTTATAATGATAAGCTGCCTAGGGATAACTTATATAGTCCGAATCCTTTCTCAGTACCAGATTGTTCAAATATTCCGCAGAATTTAAGGGTAAATCAAGTTAACGTTAGGAATAAGGTATCTACTCCCGTTCATAAGTGGAATTTGACGTTTTCTGGGAAAGAACAAGGTTGCGAGGTCGTGAAATTTTTAGAACGTGTCAAGGAATTGAGCGAGGCTCGAGGAGTTCCTTTAGATGAGGTGTTTAGTTGTGCAGTGGATCTTTTTAAAGAACCAGCACTTTCCTGGTTTAGGAATATTAAACATCAAGTTAGGACGTGGGACGAATTAGAATGGCGCTTGAGGTCAACGTTTATCCCTCCGAACTACGATGAAGATTTATTAGCCGAAATTAGATCATTTAGGCAGACTAGTGGGGAAAGTGTGGTTACATTTTTGGCTAGGATTAGGATGAAATTTTCTCATCTTTTGGTACCATTGTCCACTGCAGAACAAATCAAGATCGTAAGGAGTAATTTATCTCCAGATTTGAATAGTAAATTATGTCTTTTGCAGATAGAGTCGTTTGAGCAGTTGGAATATTTTTGTAGACAGATAGCTGTCAATTCGACACCAAATAGTTGGGCAGTAAACAAAAAGGTTTACCGTAAACCTGAACAGGTGATTGAAGTAACAGAGCCACCCAAGAAAAAGGAGTCGAAAACTCCTAAAGAAGATTTTCTGTCATCTAAATCTCGTTGGGTGTGTTGGAATTGTGATGGTGCTGGTCATTCGTTTATGGAATGTACGCAGCCCAGGAAGTTTTTCTGTTTTGGTTGTGGTCTAAAGGACGTTTCTAAAAGATCCTGTCCTAGGTGTGGTGAGAATGCAAATTCTACCACAGTTTCAAAAAACGATTTAGGGGGCGAGCGGCGAGGGACAACCGTTCCAAACTCCCGAAAGCAGCCTACAATGGAGACAGGCGCAGTCCCAAAAATTCCGAAGTAGTTGAAGTTGTTGATGAGGCAGTGGTAGGTAATGAACCTGACCACTGTAATAATAAGTTGATGAGTGTAGATTTGGAGAGGGGTGATACTGATGTTTGTCCAATGTTTAAGAAAAAGTTACATGATAATAGGCCTTATATACCTATAGTTATTGAAGATAGACAATATTTGGGTTTATTGGATACTGGTGCAAATTTATCGATTTTGGGTTCCAATGTGGAAATTTTATGGGAAGGTAATGACACTTTTGTCAAAGATTTGGATGGGACGAATGTGACTATCGCAGATGGTAGCTCACAGGAGTTGTTACCCAAGTAACACAGTTTCATCTAAAAGATGTATTTTTAACGTCCAGCATATATATCTATAGACAGTAGTTTGTAGACTATAATTTTGAAGCAAAATGTCCGCGGCGTAGACCGTCTATGCGACGTCTACAGTATGCATCTATGAGATGTCTTCCAATATACATCGATTAGATGCCTACTGTATATATGTCTATGAGACGTCTACAATATACTTCTATTAGATATCTACAATGTGCATCTATAACGTAGATTATGGATGAATCTATAGGGTGTATAGCATAGACGTCTATAGATGGTAACTTATAGACTATAATTTTGAAGCAAAATGTCCGCGGCGTAGACCATCTATGAGACGTCTACAGTATGCATCTATAATATATTTGATGAATTTTATTGGGACTTAGGTTCTAATTTAAATTTGCTAATTTAAATTTAAATTGTTCTAATTTAAAAATAGTATGCATCTATGAGATGTCTTCCAATATACATCGATTAGATGCCTACTGTATATATGTCTATGAGACGTCTACAATATACTTCTATTAGATATCTACAATGTGCATCTATAACGTAGATTATGGGTGAATCTATAGGGTGTATAGCATAGACGTCTATAGATGGTAACTTATAGACTACAATTTTGAAGCAAAATGTCCGCGGCGTAGATCGTCTATGCGACGTCTACATTTATACATCTTTGAGATGTCTTGCAATATGCATCGATTATATGCCTACAGTATGCATCTATTAAGCATCTACAAGATGCATCTAATAGACGTGCTCATTATACATCAATAAGATGCCTACAATATGTATTTATGAGACGTCTTATTATGCATCTATGAGACGTCTACAACATACATCTTAGAGATGACGCTACTATGCATCTATGGAACGCCTGCAATATGCATTAATGAGATATCTAATATACAGGGTGGTCCAGTTTGTATGTTCATAATACCGCTTAATGGTGGAATAAGAGGAAATATTTTTTTTCCTATAAAGTATGACTCTAAAACGTTTTATTTTTGAGATACAGGGTGGTAAACTTCTAATAAAATATTATCTTTTTCGAAAATATCTTAAATAATATACTTCACCCAATATAGTTCAAATTTGTCAGTTTTATTTGCTATAGTAAGGGGCTAATTTAGCCCAAAATAAATTAAAATTATTAAGTTCAGTGGCGTCCCGGTAAGCACCTCAATGAATATTATTGAGTTATTTTTATGACAGTTTCCGATACTTATTTTATTTGTAAGTTTTATGGAAGAAATAATTATTATTATTATTATTATTATGAAAAAACTAAAAAAAGTACGTAAATGGCTTTTTTCAAGTTTTTTTGTCAGATTAGGCAATTAGGTACAAGTAAAACTTTTTTGTCCATTAAATTTTTTTCGTATTTTGATTTGTTTTTGAAATAATAAATAGAATCCAATTAATTGCTTATTCCTGGACCAACTTAACTTAAAAAAAATTAAGAAAATAAAATTCCTTAGTTTAGATGTTAAGAAATGTATTTCATTTTGTATTTATTTTTTCTTTTTGTTACATATTATTAAAAAGAAGTAATAAAAGAAGTTATAATTGCAGAAAAAATTCCTTATGTTTCTTATGTCGTCCAGGGATATGCATTAAGTAAAATCTATTTTTTATTTCAAAAATTAAGCAAGATACATAAAAATCTAATAAACAAGACAGTTGTACTTGTAGTTGCTTAATCTGACAAAACAATAAAAAATATAAAAAAAACCATTGGGGTATTTTTTTTTCAAAACAATATTCGTTGAGGTGCTTATGGGAGCCACTGGACTTAATAATTTTAATACATTTAGAGCTTAATTAGCCCCTTACTACAGCAAATAAAACTGCCAAATTTCAACAATATTGGGAAAAGTATACTTATTCAAAATTTTTTCGAAAAAGCCATATTTTAATAAAATTTTAATACCCTGTATCTGAAAAATAAAACGTTTTAGAGCAATAGTTCTAGGAAAAAATATATTTGTTTTTACTTATTCTAGCGTTAGCCGGAGTTATGAACATACAAACTGGAACACCAGCCTGTATAATGGGATGTGACTGATGTGAGTAGGTAAACTATATGGCTGAAAATATAATGACAACAGATAGAGGAATACTTTAAAATTATTTTTTTTAATTACTTTGCTTTTTTACACTAAATTATTGTTATTGCATTATTGTACACATATAATAGGTATATCTGCGTTTATATCTTGTAGATGCAGCAAGCCATAACGTCCCTCTCGAATTCACTGTCCTCTAATTGTGGAAAACGCTCTTTTCACGGCGCCTGAAAATCATACATACACCTAATTAAAAATATGAAAATATTTAAATCTTTTTTATAATGACTTTCCAATAATAAAATTACTTTATAAATTTCACGCATACCATTTTATCTCACTTAATTGTAAATTGAACTATTTTACATACTAATAGGTAAGCTTAAAAATAACACTTACTATTTATGATATTCGTAACATTTAAATGGCTCAGCTTGAAATTTCCTTTCTTCTTTCCGGTCCAAGAACAGTATATTGTCCCAAATAATTAGAAAATGTTTTCTCAAGGCATCGTTAGGTTTTGCTCCGTCAGAGGAAACTGCAGCTAGAAATAAATTTCATTTCAAAGAGAATTTTATAATATTTTTTAATTATATTATATAACTCTTATAGAATACACCTGTATATCAAGTGAGTTGAAACTAACACACTATATCCGAAAGGCAAATTAAAATTTTCCCTAATTTTGAAGAATAGCACGTAATACCTAATTATGATAAGTCAACAAAAATAACGTAAAAAATCTCAAAGTAAAAAAGCACTGCAGAGACAAAAAGATTGCATATTATTAACTAACGTACCTAATTGTTATTATTAATCAATTAAACGTAAATGAGTCTTAAATTTTTTTTTGTTTCAAAATACTACAAGTAAGTATGCAATATTTTTGTTTGTTGACTGTAAAAATACCTACACCTAATACAGGTGTGTTCCACTTTACAAATGGAATCACCTCAATAACTTTTTTATTGTTTGATGAATTAAAAAAAAACTTTTTTCTTTATGTAAAGCTCCCGAATCCTTCTTAAATGGGTAAACAACATTTTGGTAGTAGCAATTAAATAACTAGCCTATAGGTAGGTATAGGTACACTATGATCAAAAATTAGCGCTGAAAATTGAAAAAGCATAGGCATTAGTCGCATTAGGCATTTTTTCGGAAAATTTTATTTAAAAAAGTTGTTTGAAATGAAATAACCTCAAACCCCCAAATCTCGAGTTTGGTTGAAAACAAAAAATACCAAAAAAAATTCAACACTATCATTTTAATTTAATTCTTATACAAGATTGCCATGATTTATAAAAAATAGGTAGGTACAGGAGACATTTAATAAATATTATGTCATGTCACTCTCCTAATAAAATAATTTATTTTTGATTTTACTTGTTTAAATAAATTGCATGATTATGACTGCAGAAAGGCAAACATTTTTAGGGATTTTTTGGTTTCAACCAAACTTGAGATTTGGGGGTTTGAGGTGATTTCAAACAACTTTGTTAAATACTGAAAAAAATGCCTATAGGATGTTTTTTTCAATTTTCAGTCTAATTTTTGATCACGGTAGGCCTAGTTATTGGCTATGGCTGAAATGTTGTTTACCCATTTAAGAAAGCCTCGGGAGCTTTACATAAAGAAAGAACTTTTATTATATTCATCAAAAAATAAAAAAGTTATTGAGGTGATTCCATTTGAAGTAAAACATACTGTACATAGAAACTATTGAAAAATATTATAGGTAATAAAATTAGGGGTATACCAAATTAGGCATTACCTACTTACCTATAATCGTCTAATTTTCTTTCTTCAAATGATTAATAATAACACTAACACAACACAATAACGTGAACGACTTCTTCTTCGTAGTTTTTTTCTTTTCTTACTTCAGTCAGATCATAAGTTCAGTCACTAGCTTCCCGCACCACACCCACCCCACCCCCCACAGCACAGACACCTCGCTTACACCAGATTAGTAGTTTAATAATCATTATTATAGTTTAATTACGATTACACTACCACTTAAGCCAGATACAAAATAAGGAATGCCGAAGCCGAGCCGACCGAAAGCGAATGAATGATCAGAAGGAAGAAGAAGAAAGAACAATTATTCAGCTCCCTGCCTCCTATACTATACCTAATTTAGAAAGAGATGAGAGATGAGAGATTTAGAGAAGTAAAGAAGGTAGAGTAGAATGTTCAGTCAGTTAGGGGTTTGGTTGGACTATTATTATGTATACCAGATGTGGGTGGAATGCAGCCACTTTCCGTCTATAAAAAATACCATATTTTTTTACCCTTTTCAACTCCTTTAGGTGTAATTCGATTTTTATAATGAAACACTTTGATAAAAACATAAATATGCACTAAATATTTTATAGGGTGTCCGAGATAACAGGTGGTATGTACTACATGGGGATTTTTTTTTCGAAAATATATTTTTTTATTTTATAGATTTTTGGTTAAATTGATTTTTTTAGAATGACATGAAAAACCAATATGTCGGCCATAAGAAAGTGAAAAGCTGACTATGAAAACCCTGGGATCAAAAGTGGGCTTTGTTGGCTTAGAAAATTTTTGTAATTTCAAGTGGATAGCTATTGATAACTCATGTACACCTACCTACAAAAAATAAATAGTCAATTTTCAATTAGGTACCTATAAAAAAGATAATGGCTAAAATAGGAATTCTCGATTTTTCAGTTTTTCTCAGGATATTTCAGCAACGCGCGACCGAAATTATCGCAAATTTTGTTTCAGATTCTTAGGTCAAAATGAAATGACCACCTTTGTGTATGCCTATAGGTATAGGCATATACAGGCTGGTTAACAATTCGATGCTCACCATTAGGATCTCGAAAACGCTAAAAAATACAGGTCGGTTAAATTAGAGAAAAGTTGCCTAATTTTATGCTTATTAAGAATCTGAAAGAAAATTTATGGAAACTTCAAGCGTTGCTGAAATATCCTGAAAAAAATAAAAAATGGAGATTTCCTATTTCGGCCATTTTTTTTTATTACCGAAAAAAAAATATTTTTGTAGGTTTACATAAGTCATCAAAAGCTATCATCTGTCATTTCGAAAATTTTCAAGACCTCTTATATCCCAGAGTTTTCATAGTCAACTTTTGTTTTTCTTATGGCCGCCATATTGTTTTTTCGTGTCATTCGCGATATAAAATTTCAAAAGAAACAAAATAATCTATCACATCTATCACATTCAAAAAAAAAATTCATAGAAATTTTTGTTCTTCTTTTGTCGAAAAAAAGCTTAGTTTAACCGAATGTCACAAAAAAACCCATAAGCAATGTCACGTCGCAACGTCATATTGACGTTATTCGGTGAAACAATTTTCTTTTTTTTTCGAAAAAAGAATAAAATTTTAAAGAATTTTTCTTTGAATGTGATTATTTGCTTCCTTGATTTTTTTAATAGCGAATGACACGAAAATAACAATATGACAACCATAAGAAAAACAAAAGTTGACTATGAAAACTCCGGGACTTTAAAATTTTGGAAATGACAGATGATTAGCTTTTGATAATGTAAACCTACAGAATTTTTTTTTTTTCAATAATAAAGCTAATATGATTGAAATAAGAAATCTCCATTTATAAGTTTTTTCAGGATATTTCAGCAACGCCTGAAGTTTCCATAAATTTTCTTTCAGATTCTTAATAAGCATAAAATTGCGCAACTTTTCTCTAATTTAACCTACCCTGTAAGATATCTTTTACCGTTTCCGAGGTCACAATGGTGAGTACCTATCGAATTGTTAGCCACCATAAGTGCTGTGTAACTTCTAAGAAAATATGACGTCATGCATCACTTTAAAAAAAATTATTATTAAATTTAGGATAATTTGACCATAAAATTGCTTACAAATATAGGTACATACTACATATATCCCTACCTAGTGTTTGTGAACTGCATCGGTAAATAGGTAGGTAAGGTAGGTACGTACGTACTTTCCAATTTTTTTATTTTTTATTTTGAAAAATAATATAATATCGTATCTTTATTGAAACTGAAAGCAGGTTGAAATGCATAATCTACATAATATTCAGTTATTAGTCAGGAATTCGGTCGGTCGGAATCTGTAATAAATCTTTCTTTATTCAACCATTTACAATTATTCGTCTGCGATCTGCTTGACTGTGCTTAGTGTGCTTTAGTGATGGGCATTTTAGTTCACTTTGATGAATAGTTCGCAGTGAACTAGTTCACCCAAGTGAATAGTTCTTTTTCATAGTTCATTATGAACTATAGTTCGTTTCTTAAGATATTATTATTATTCACCAGATACCATTCCAGATGACCGAAACCCGTAACATATTACAATAATGCAACAATAGCTGGCTCGGCTGGAAGCTATATTAGCTATTAGGGAACTGTGAGGGAAGACTTATAAACTAGAACGATGTTATTCCTTTATTATACCTAGGTACTTTCAGTTAATTTTTGCCTCTTTGTTTCAGTTTCAGTTCACTATTTGTAAACAGAATTCTATTAAATTATTATTATTGTTTATAAAATTGATAAATTGATCCATGATACGGTGATTAGAAAAAACTCTTTTAGAAATAAAGTTAATCAATAAGTAGTAAATTAATTTAGGTACCTACCTCTATAAGTTAGGTAGAGGTTATACCCAATTATAAATATCTAGCTGACTTCTGTAAAAAGATTATAATAGGTAAGGGGTAATTAATTAGTAGGTTTATGATAATAAAATTAACAGAATAAAAAGGAGGTACCTAGATACATAGATAAAATGAAAAACTATAGCAGCATCCCCTCTGTAATAAGAAAAAAGAATAAAAATCACTGTGTATTTTTAAAAGGTGGTGTGGTATTTTTGTACGTATACCTCTTAAAATATTTTAAGTTATACATTATTTGTAATTAATAGGTAAGTAAAAATTCTATTATAAATAGGTATCCCTATCAATCATTCACTGGTTCGTTATTTTTATTTTTTATTCCTATTTCCCAATAAAAAATAATGAATGCCTACATCATTAATATAATAAGGAAAGAAGAGAAAGTCCGATTACTTATAGAATAAAGACAAGTTCCTTGAAAAAGAGAAACAATTATATAGTTCGTTCGTTCCTCATTCTTATTATTCAGCCCAAAGTGATCAATATTCAATAATAATAACAGTCAAATCAATACTGTTGCTCATACTGGGAACGTGGGTCAGTTCCAGTTCAGTTCTTTTCAGTTTCAGGTTCCTTTCTTATTTCTCCCTACTATTCAGTTTAATAGTTCGTTCAGTTCATAGTTCATAGTTCTTCCTTCAGTTCTAGGAAATGTGAAACCGGTCGCCGGTCGGTCGGTACGGTACAGAACTAAGCTAACCTGACAGTTCACAGTTCAAAACGAACTATGCATTATGATGGCAGTGAATAGTTCGTTCAGTTCACTGTAGGTGAATAGTTTGTAGCGTGCGCTTTTCCGTAGTTATCCCGAATGGATTTACGCATCAAGGACTTCCAAGATGGCGTTTCTTTAGTTTGATGCCCTCCGCAAGTTCTATAGTTTGAGGTATAGTAACGGGATCGAGTTATGAGTCTGTCAGTCAGAGTCTTGTCAACTGCCACTCGGTGAAGTGACCGACCGAGGTAGTAGACGGCTGGTCTTGCGCGGGGAGATCGATTAACAAAGGGGTCGAGGACAGGGAAGATCGTCGGACGCGGACGGTCGCTCTCTCTGTCGAAAACCATGATGAGGTGAAGATGTGAGTGGAGCAATTTGTTGTCTATAGTGTTGTATTGTTCTTGCTGGAAAATTCAGGTATGGAGTTTGTTTGGTTCTATTTTAGTAAAAACTAATGTTCTTGTTATTTCCTAAATCAGGAGAAATCAATTTCATCTATGTGAGTGTGGAGATGTAGATTCAAGTAACCTGAAAGGACGAAGGAGTTCTTTTGGTAAAATAAAATGGCGATTAGTTAAATTTCAGGGGTTTATAATTTGTTTTCGTTGCAGGGTCCCTCCTTCGGGGTGGATCTATAATAAGATCTATCGTTTAGTCGATTATTTTATTTCCAAAATGTGCTGATGGTGGTCTCCGTTGAGAAATATCCCATTTTCAAGCACTGGGTAGAAGAGCATAATTCTTTTTGGAAGTAATGGCGTTCTACAGACAAAGCCGGACCTAGCCAACTGGAGAGGGAGTAGGCATCTCAGTCTATCTCATTTCTTTTGGATCTTTCTGTTGCAGTCACGTTTCATCACGAAATGTTTGGAACTCCAAGGTACCTTGTAAATTCTTTTGTTTCATTTATTTTACCTTGAATTTTCTCTCTAAAAAGAGAGGAAGTAACTTCATCAGATTGCGTTATTGATTTTATCAAGATGGGAATTTTTATTATTTTAATAATTGGGAAATACTTCCCCAATGTTGTTAGTTTTAGCTAGTGAGTAGAAATGTTCAATTTAGTATTTAATCTTAATCTAAATTAATTATCAGGGAGAATTAATTGGCCAAATTTAGTTAGTGTTAAGAATGTGAATTTTTTTTGTCAAGTACCTAATGAAGGTAATTGGTTGATCTAGAGATCAACATTTTTTTTAGTTTACTATTGTTCTATTTTTAAGAAATGTTGCTAGTATGTAGATGATAAGGGAGAAATCCAAGATAAATTTTCTTTTGTCTCACAATACAATATACTGTTAGCTGGGAAGTTTTATATTTTTAATTGGAGAAGTCCAATAAATTGTTAAATTTTTTATGTGAGTTTTATTTTAAGTATCTGTATGGCCTGAATAATAAAAAGACACAACGTAGGGCAGGTCAGTTATGTAAATTTTGAATCTTATAATTTTTTATTTATTTAGACGATCGTGTCGACAAATTTGTAGTTTCATCATCATCATCCTTTTTAAATTTTTACACCCTCTGTCCTACTTTGGGTACAAACAAATTTGAAGGTACCTGGATGGGATCAGAGGGAGCGACACCTTCCTTTCGCTCATTTTTTTAGTTTTCTTTTTGGCCTGATTAATTAAAATTTTTTTTGTGATCGAGCGAAGGAAGGGTTGCAAATGGTGCCAGTGTCCAGCACGGAGTTTATTTTTGGATAATATTGTATTGTGAGAAATTTTTTAATGTTTATGTGTACTTATATGTGGTTATGCTAACTCATGTTTTGGATTTTTAAGATAGTGTGTACCTATATTAACGACATTTGATGATATTAAGTAAGGTTAATTAACAACGGTAAATAATACTACTAATATTTTTGCAATTTTGAGCAATACTAATTGATAAGGTACCTATACATTGTGCGTTCCAAATCAAGGTTTCTCTATTTGAGTGTTTTTGTAGTTTTGATATTGGTGTATCTTTATATCAATCAAGATGAGTTCAGAGTTAGGGACTAGCTTTGAAGTAGCTCATTTGAGAGTTGAGGAGATTAGGTATGAGATCTTGTTGAGAAACGAGGAGCCCTTATGGGACAATAACATGCGTAGGACCCAATTAAGTAGGTTGATAAGATCAGAAGTAGTAGTACCAACAGTTTCACCGTTAGATTTTGATGAAGATTTGGAGGCATGTAGGCAAACTCTTAATAACATAGAGGTGTCGTTAGGGAAAATTAAATCAATTGGGGAAAATTTTCCGTTATATAGTAGATTATTGTCTAGGATAGTTCATTTGAAGCTGAGAATAGGGCGATTAAATGACTGTAGTGCTAGTGAGGTCGTTTCAAAAGATCAAATACGTCATGATTTTGAGAATTTAAGTAAGAAGTTTTCTGAGGTTAACACATCGTTGCCATTGTTGCCAGCTGGAAGCTCTAGTCCAGTTGATTCTTGGTGGACTGTAGACAGCAGCCCTATCGTAGAAACGATTTCAACCAATACGAGTACTAGTTCACAATTGCTTTCTGCAACGAACCCTTTTAGAGACGATTTTATTGGAGATTTTAGTTTTTTGACAGTTTCCGAGCCAGGTAGTTATAATGATAAGCTGCCTAGGGATAACTTATATAGTCCGAATCCTTTCTCAGTACCAGATTGTTCAAATATTCCGCAGAATTTAAGGGTGAATCAAGTTAGTGTTAGGAATAAGGTATCTACTCCCGTTCATAAGTGGAATTTGACGTTTTCTGGGAAAGAACAAGGTTGCGAGGTTGTGAAATTTTTAGAACGTGTCAAGGAATTGAGCGAGGCTCGAGGAGTTCCTTTAGATGAAGTGTTTAGTTGCGCAGTGGATCTTTTTAAAGAACCAGCACTTTCCTGGTTTAGGAATATTAAGTATCAGGTTAGGACGTGGGACGAATTAGAATGGCGTCTAAGGTCAACGTTTATCCCTCCGAACTATGATGAAGATTTATTAGCCGAAATTAGATCATTTAGGCAGACTAGTGGGGAAAGTGTGGTTACATTTTTGGCTAGGATTAGGATGAAATTTTCTCATCTTTTGGTACCATTGTCCACTGCAGAACAAATCAAGATCGTAAGGAGAAATTTATCTCCAGATTTGAATAGTAAATTATGTCTTTTACAGATAGAGTCGTTTGAGCAGTTGGAATATTTTTGTAGGCAGATAGCTGTCAATTCGACACCAAATAGTTGGGCAATAAACAAAAAGGTTTACCGTAAACCTGAACAGGTGATTGAAGTAACAGAGCCACCCAAGAAAAAGGAGTCGAAAACTCCTAAAGAAGATTTTCTGTCATCTAAATCTCGTTGGGTGTGTTGGAATTGTGATGGTGCTGGTCATTCGTTTATGGAATGTACTCAGCCCAGGAAGTTTTTCTGTTTTGGTTGTGGTCTAAAGGACGTTTCTAAACGATCCTGTCCTAGGTGTGGTGAGAATGCAAATTCTACCACAGTTTCAAAAAACGATTTAGGGGGCGAGCGGCGAGGGACAACCGTTCCAAACTCCCGAAAGCAGCCTACTATGGAGACAGGCGCAGTCCCAAAAATTCCGAAATAGTTGAAGTTATTGATGAGACAGTGGTAGGTAATGAACCTGACCACTGTAATAATAAGTTGATGAGTGTAGATTTGGATAGGGGTGATACTGATATTTGTCCGATGTTTAAGAAAAAGTTACATGATAATAGGCCTTATATACCTATAGTTATTGAAGATAGACAATATTTGGGTTTATTGGATACTGGTGCAAATTTATCGATTTTGGGTTCCAATGTGGAAATTTTATGGGAAGGTAATGACACTTTTGTCAAGGATTTGGATGGGACGAATGTGACTATTGCAGACGGTAGCTCACAGGAGTTGTTAGGTTTTGTTACATTTCCAGTAAGTTTTGAGAATAAGGTTATCGATTTGAGATTTGCTGTACCCAAACAGCACAATAACATCCAGTGGATGTCCATTGTTATTACTACTGTGGACTTCCATGACATCCATTGGTCATCCACTTATGGACATCGTACATTCAGTGGATGTCCAGTGGATGATACAAATGACACAGTTTGGGACCTCCATTGTTAGTCCTTAAGTGGACATTGTATGGATTAAAATCTGGACTACTTTTGGATCAAATTTGTATAATTCAAAAAATGTCCTCTGGACATCCATTGTCATAAACATGGACGCTCATTAGCGTACATTATGTGGATCAAAATGTGAACATTAAAATTTTCATCAGCACCGAAATTATGTGGTAACTGATATTACTAAAAAAGCAATTTCGGAGAAGCGTTTAGCAGAAAATAGAAGATTTTTCTCGCTTGCCGCTTCTCAGAAATTGCTGTTCTTGAAATGTCAGTTTACCGCACACATGATACAACTACTACACAATTTATTTATACACTGTTTCTTTGTATTATGACTGCACACAATTTCCGTACTGATGAGGGTTTTGCTATAGTGGGACACAATAGTCAAACTCGCAATACCTAATAAACCTCTAAAACTGAAAAGGACTTGAGATAGATACTCCAAGAAACAATATACACGGAACACCCATACGACCAAATCGTCATTGAAGGCAAAATGAATTTTAATTTTTATTTTTAGGTTAGGTAATACTTGCAAGGATTTCTTCTTTTTCTTATTTTAAACTATATTATTGGTCTTGAATTCTTGATAATTAACGTAATGCAAGATTTATATTTATAATTATTGTAAATAATAAGTGACTAATTGCTTGAAATATTGTTTATTTGCGTGGTGTGTTATAAAATTATTGAATTCTTAAAAAATTAATAGCCTGTTGAGAGTAACATTTAACGTGCTGTTAAAAATGTCGATATGGATGTCCATTTCAAGTCACAATATGTACATTAATTGGACGTCCAAACTCGGACATGATTTGGATTTGTACAAACAAATCATTCAATGGACATCGAACGGACGTCCTCTGATGTACTAAAACATATGGTCCATAAAACGACATCCAATGGACGTAGCGCAAAAGGTCCATGGACGTCATGTAAGTATTATGGACACAATGGGGACGTCCATTGGATGTTGTGTGCTGTTTGGGTAGTACCTTCTATTTCGCATTCCATTATTTTGGGTGCAGATTTTTGTAGATTGTCGAACATCAATTTAAATTTTAAGAACAGGTCTTATCAGGTAGGACAAATTGAGGCATCAACTTCTTCCAAGGCAGATTCTAACACTTTTCTAGCCGAACTTTCAACTGATCAGCGCAAGGTGTTGTCTGAAGTTATTACTAAATTTGAGACTTTGTCGTCAACAGCACCAGGGAGAACAAATATCATCTCTCATTTTATTGACACTGGTGAGGCTAGACCAGTTAAGCAAAGGCAATATCCATTATCGCCGATGCTTAATAAAATTTTGCATAAGGAGATCGATGCTATGTTAGAGTCCGGAGTAATTGAGAAAAGTATGTCTGCATGGGCATCCCCAATTTTAATGGTTCCAAAATCAGAACCAGGTACATATAGGTTATGTTTTGATGGCAGAGGTTTGAATCAGGTAACGGTTAAGGATTCTTATCCCTTGCCATTGATTGATAATATTTTGAATAAGGTAGGTGGTAAGAAATATCTTTCTTCCATCGATATTACTAAGGCTTTCTGGAATATTCCTTTAGAAGAAACATCGAAGCAAAAGACAGCTTTCCAAGTTCAAGGAAGAGGTCTTTTTCAATTTGTAGTTATGCCGTTCGGTCTATGCAATGCCGCGCAGACACAACAGCGGTTGATGGACAGATTATTTATGGATCCAAAATTTGAAGATAAGGTTTTTGTGTATCTTGATGATATCGTTTGTGTTTCTGAGGATTTTGATGAACATGTCGGGTTGTTGAATGAAGTTTTTGAGATTTTGTTTTCTGCTGGTCTGAAGGTGAATATTCCGAAATGTCAATTTTGTAGAGATTCCCTAACATTTTTGGGTTACATAGTAGATAGGAATTGGCTAAGAACTGACCCAGATAAGGTCAAGGCTATAGCGGAAATGCCATCTCCGCGAAACACTACAGAGGTTCGAAGGATAATGGGAGTGTTACAATGGTATAGAAAGTTTATTAAGGACTTTTCGACCATTTCTGAACCAATCACCTCGATCATTAAAGGTCGAATAAAGAATGCCCCCATTGTTTGGACTGAAGCAGCCGAGTCAGCCTTATGTAATTTGAAGGAGAGATTGATCTCTAATCCTATTCTTGTTAGCCCGGATTTCGATAAGCCATTCTTTATCCAGACGGACGCGAGTGACGTCGGCATTGGGGCAGTATTATTCCAGCTTCGAGACGGCTTTGAACATCCTATCGCTTATGCGTCCAGAAAACTTTCTAAGGCCGAAACCAAGTACATGGCGACGGAGAAAGAATGTTTGGCAGTTATCTTTGGTATTGAGAAATTTAGAGGTTATGTTGAGGGCGCAGAATTCACTGTAGTAACTGATCATGCCAGTTTACAGTGGCTGTACAGAATTAAAGATCCCATGGGTCGTATCGCCCGTTGGACAGTTAGGCTTAGTTGTTTTAAGTTCAAGATAGTTCATCGTCCAGGAAAGGATATGGTAGTACCGGATTTGCTTTCGAGACAGATTGCTTCAGTTGAAGTTCAGAATTTAATTCCTGACCAATGGTATGCTGATATGATCAATAAGATACAATGTGATCCACAAAAGTATCCAAATTTTCTCGTGCAAGGTAGTGCTATTTATAAGCACATTAAGAATAAGCATGACATTGAAACGAACCAGTCAAACTGGAAGTTGGTAGTTCCTACAGAAAATCGAAAGGAAATTCTTGAGCAATGTCATGATAGTCCAACAGCAGCTCATTTGGGAGTGCATAAGACCTTGGCACGAATTTTAGAGAGGTATTATTGGCCTGGTATTAGAGAGACGGTTAGGAGGTACGTGTCATCTTGTACTACGTGTGGAGCACACAAATCCACCAATAAACTTCCTGCCGGAGCTTATGGTAAGAAGAGATCTGTCGATTTTCCATTTCAGATGATTTCTTTGGATTTGATGGGACCATTTCCACGGTCCAAGTCAGGAAATACGCAATTGTTGGTTGTCACAGATGCTTTTTCAAGATTCGTTTTAGTCCAGCCCCTTTCGAAAGCTACAGCTTCGAAAGTAGCCAAGTTTTTAGAGAACCAGGTATTCTTGATATACGGGGTACCTCAGATTGTAGTTTGTGATAACGGTGTGCAATTTACATCTAAGGAATTTAAGGCACTTATGAAAAAGTATCATGTACAGCGAGTTTGGTATAATGCACGTTATCATCCCCAAGTTAACCCTACTGAGAGGGTAAATAAAGTGTTAGGTTCTGCAATTAGCTCCTATGTTAAGGAAGACCACAGAACTTGGGATGAACATTTGCATGAGATTGCACAAGCTATTCGGACAGCAGAGCATGAAGCCACTGGTTTTACTCCTGCTTTTCTTATCTTTGGTAGAAATGTCCCGGTGGATGGACAGTATTATGGTGACGTAGGTTTGAATTCGTATGATCCAGTTCAAATTTCGGATAAGTTAAAGTGGCAATCGGAAATTTCGAAGGTTCCGAAATTATACCCACAAATTCAGGCTCGAGTTCAGAAAGCGTATGACAAAAATTCTTCCAGGTACAATCTGAGACGAAGAGACATTCGTTATCAAGTAGGTGACAAGGTCTGGAAGAAAAATTTTGTGCTTTCTGATAAGGTGACTGGTTTCGCTAAGAAACTAGCCCCTAAATATGTTCCTGCTCTCGTAACGAAAGTTAAAGGGAGTGGTTTAGTTGTTGAGTTGAGTAATGAGTCAGGGAAGAATTTGGGTGAATTCCACATTCAAGATCTTAAGCCCTTTGTAAGTATCGATGATTAGTAATTTTGTTTTAGTAAGGATCATTTTAGAAATCGTTGTTGTTAGTTAGTAATATCTTATATTTTGTCTATGTCCTGAGTAAATTTAGTTTAGATGTGATAGAAGTTTTTAGGTCACAGAACTTTGGAGTTCAATGCCGTGTGGAAGTTCTCCAGGTCTGTGTTAGGTATCTTTTGTATCCCGGAGCCAATAGGCAGCCCATTGGTGTAAGTCCTGGAGGTCTGTGTGAGGTCCTTAGAGATGAAAATCCTACCTTGTTGGTACGTTAGTAGGAAGAAATTTTCAGATCTATGTGAGGTAGACTGTGTTTAGGATTAGCTACCCTAAATCACATGTCAAAATTAATTAAAGAATTTCAGGAATTCTGAATTCTGGTAATTCTGATATTGAGTATAAATTTGTTGGATTACCAAGAGCAGTTTTCTATCTTTTTGAGTAAGGAGAAAATTTTTGGAAGATTAGTGTCAGTTTAGGAAATCAACTAAACGAATTTTAGTCTTGAGCTGATGTCTTTTCTTTCTAAATAAGTCTTAGTTATGTTGTGTCTATCAAATCTATCACAGAAGTCTTCACTAATATTTACCAGACAGTTTTGAGTATCGTCAAGTAGTTTTGAGTAACTATTTGTAAGTTTTGAGTAAAGTTTTGTCTTTAGTAGTTCAGGTAGTTCACATTAAGATTTCTAAAAGGATCTATTTACATTTTAGGGTAATTTTGACTAACGTTTAGTTTTTCGAAATTTCATTTTGAATTTTAGTTAGGACTAATTACTAACCCAATTAGTCAGTTGATGTTTTTGCATTGTTGTTTTCAAGATTAATGATTATAACTTCCACAGGTATTGTTGCACATTTAGAGAGGTTGAGTTAGTTTCTGTGAGGCAGTTGGGGCCCTCCGGTATCTTCAAGGTACTGGAATAAGCGTTCCCCTGTTTCTGCATTCCAGTCACCAAGTTGGTATCGGAGGAGGGAAAGCCGAAGAGGAACAGCTCAGTCGCAGTCACAGGGCAACCAGCAGTACCAGTTCTGAGTCACCATGTCTACCGCTAGTAAGCGTCGAGCGAAGGTGTTTGCTGAGAGGCGCCCAAATAAAGTGAAATTCAACTTCCTTCTGTGGGATAAGTGTTTTGCTGTATTTCCATTTCAATATTCGTAGGTGAACGGGTCGGGGTAGGCGAAATCAATTAGTCTGTTGGTACGGTCAGTGAGACCATTTTGTTTCTTTAGGAAGAACGTTTGTTATTAGTCTGTTGGTACGGTCAGTGAGACCATTTTGTTTCTTTAGGAAGAACATTTATGATTAGTCCGTTGGTACGGTCAGTGAGACCATTTTGTTCTTTAGGAAGAGCGTTGTATATATGTACATAGAAGTCAATGGAGAGTCTAGAAGATATTTTCTGGTGTTCTTGATGAGCAAAAAAATGGTATGTTATCCCATTTTTTTATTTTGGTTGGGGGATTGGTGTAGCGTGCGCTTTTCCGTAGTTATCCCGAATGGATTTACGCATCAAGGACTTCCAAGATGGCGTTTCTTTAGTTTGATGCCCTCCGCAAGTTCTATAGTTTGAGGTATAGTAACGGGATCGAGTTATGAGTCTGTCAGTCAGAGTCTTGTCAACTGCCACTCGGTGAAGTGACCGACCGAGGTAGTAGACGGCTGGTCTTGCGCGGGGAGATCGATTAACAAAGGGGTCGAGGACAGGGAAGATCGTCGGACGCGGACGGTCGCTCTCTCTGTCGAAAACCATGATGAGGTGAAGATGTGAGTGGAGCAATTTGTTGTCTATAGTGTTGTATTGTTCTTGCTGGAAAATTCAGGTATGGAGTTTGTTTGGTTCTATTTTAGTAAAAACTAATGTTCTTGTTATTTCCTAAATCAGGAGAAATCAATTTCATCTATGTGAGTGTGGAGATGTAGATTCAAGTAACCTGAAAGGACGAAGGAGTTCTTTTGGTAAAATAAAATGGCGATTAGTTAAATTTCAGGGGTTTATAATTTGTTTTCGTTGCAGGGTCCCTCCTTCGGGGTGGATCTATAATAAGATCTATCGTTTAGTCGATTATTTTATTTCCAAAATGTGCTGATGGTGGTCTCCGTTGAGAAATATCCCATTTTCAAGCACTGGGTAGAAGAGCATAATTCTTTTTGGAAGTAATGGCGTTCTACAGACAAAGCCGGACCTAGCCAACTGGAGAGGGAGTAGGCATCTCAGTCTATCTCATTTCTTTTGGATCTTTCTGTTGCAGTCACGTTTCATCACGAAATGTTTGGAACTCCAAGGTACCTTGTAAATTCTTTTGTTTCATTTATTTTACCTTGAATTTTCTCTCTAAAAAGAGAGGAAGTAACTTCATCAGATTGCGTTATTGATTTTATCAAGATGGGAATTTTTATTATTTTAATAATTGGGAAATACTTCCCCAATGTTGTTAGTTTTAGCTAGTGAGTAGAAATGTTCAATTTAGTATTTAATCTTAATCTAAATTAATTATCAGGGAGAATTAATTGGCCAAATTTAGTTAGTGTTAAGAATGTGAATTTTTTTTGTCAAGTACCTAATGAAGGTAATTGGTTGATCTAGAGATCAACATTTTTTTTAGTTTACTATTGTTCTATTTTTAAGAAATGTTGCTAGTATGTAGATGATAAGGGAGAAATCCAAGATAAATTTTCTTTTGTCTCACAATACAATATACCGTTAGCTGGGAAGTTTTATATTTTTAATTGGAGAAGTCCAATAAATTGTTAAATTTTTTATGTGAGTTTTATTTTAAGTATCTGTATGGCCTGAATAATAAAAAGACACAACGTAGGGCAGGTCAGTTATGTAAATTTTGAATCTTATAATTTTTTATTTATTTAGACGATCGTGTCGACAAATTTGTAGTTTCATCATCATCATCCTTTTTAAATTTTTACACCCTCTGTCCTACTTTGGGTACAAACAAATTTGAAGGTACCTGGATGGGATCAGAGGGAGCGACACCTTCCTTTCGCTTATTTTTTTTTAGTTTTCTTTTTTGGCCTGATTAATCAAAATTTTTTTTTTTTTTTTGTGATCGAGCGAAGGAAGGGTTGCAAGTTCTTTCTAGTTCGTTCGTTCATGAACTACACATCTCTAGTGTGCTTGCTTGTTGTCTCCCGGCCCGGCAGGTCCAGGACCCAGAACAGGTTAGCGTTGCCAGATGTAAAGAATAATTTGTAACATCCCTACTTTTTCTGAAAAATACAGTAAACAATAGGTAGGTATATTCTGTACTATATGATCGATAATAATTATTCCAACATAATATAATTATTTAAAAATTAATAAAAAATAAAGTAAATTTATTTTTTGAATAATAACATTAATATTTTATTGTAGTACCTAATATATTTTTTATTATGTATATATTTTACTAAAAATAATGAAATAAATGAATTTAATAATTCTACTTTATAAATTCACGCATTGAAGATATTTGTAGTCCGAATGCTAGTTAAAAATTTATTTTTTCAAGTAATTACTCTGGCAACAGCGCGCAACTCAGAAGACAAACCTACGGGAAAGACAAAGGAATAAGGGGTGAACGGGAAGGGGAGAAGGGACGACTTCGACTATACCTATATATGCGTGTTCGGTGAGCGTAATTTGTTGACCATCTGATGACTGCATGTATTGTTTTGGTTTCGGATGTAGGTACCTATCTAATTTTTCAATTTATTGTATTCGCGAATAAAATTATAGCTTTGAATTCCTCTAATGAGCTTTTGTCGTCATAAATTTTTGATTAAAGTCGATCTACCACATTTCAATTTAATTAAATTGAAGGAATTTTTATATGAAATACACATATTTTGTTGTATTTCATCTGATATGACAAATAAACTCTTATGTGCATAATAATTTGTTGCTGCTTTGTATATCCAAAAATAAAATTACAAAAAATACATCTAGAAAATGTATATTCGTAGACGTAGTAATGTGGACATATAAGATATGTCTATTATATGACGATCGAACTACCACATTTCAATTTAATTATATTGAGGGAATTTTTATATAAAATACACATATTTTGTTGTGTTTCATCGGATATAACAAATAAACTCTTATGTGCATAATAATTTGTTGCTGCCAAAAATAAAATGACAAAATACATCTAGAAAATGTATACTCGTAGACGTAATAATGTCGACATCTAAGATATGTCTATTATATGCCGATCGATCTACCACATTTCAATTTAATTAAATTGAGGGAATTTTTATATAAAATACATATATTTTATTGTGTTTCATCGGATATGACAAATAAACTCTTATATGCATAATAATTTGTTGCTGTTTTGTACATCCAAAAATAAAATGACAAAATACATCTAGAAAATGTATACTCGTAGACGTAATAATGCCGACATCTAAGATATGTCTATTATATGTCGATCGATCTACCACATTTCAATTTAATTAAATTGAAGGAATTTTTATATAAAATACACATATTTTGTTGTATTTCATCGGATATAACAAATAAACTCTTATATGCATAATAATTTGTTGCTGTTTTGTACATCCAAAAATAAAATGACAAAATACATCTAGAAAATGTATACTCGTAGACGTAATAATGCCGACATCTAAGATATGTCTATTATATGTCGATCGATCTACCACATTTTAATTTAATTAAATTGAAGGAATTTTTATATAAAATACACATATTTTGTTGTATTTCATCGGATATAACAAATAAACTCTTATATGCATAATAATTTGTTGCTGCTTTGTATTTCCAAAAATAAAATGACAAAATACATCTAGAAAATGTATACTCGTAGACGTAATAATGTCGACATCTAAGATATGTCTATTATATGTCGATCGATCTACCACATTTCAATTTAATTAAATTGAGGGAATTTTTATATCAAATACACATATTTTGTTGTGTTTCGTCGGATATAACAAATAAACTCTTATGTGTATTATAATAATTTGTTGCTATTTGTGTATCAAAAAATAAAATTATAAAATACATCTAGAAAATGTATACACGTAGACGTAATAATGTGGACATCTAAAATATGTCTATTTAATGCCGATCGATCTATCACATTTCAATTTAATTAAATTGACAGATTTTCATATAAAATCCACATATTTTGTTGTGTTTCATCGGACATAACAAATAAACCTTATGTATAATGATTTGTTGCTATTTTTCAAAATGCATCTATTAAATGTATAGCCGTAGACGTAATAATGGGGACATCTAAGATATGTCTATTTAATGCCCATCGATCTATCACATTTCAATTTAATTAAATTGACAGATTTTCATATAAAATCCACATATTTTGTTGTGTTTCATCGGACATAACAAATAAACCTTATGTATAATGATTTGTTGCTATTTTTCAAAATGCATCTATTAAATGTATAGCCGTTGACGTAATAATGGGGACATCTAAGATATGTCTATTAGATACCGATTGATCTACCATATTTCAATATAATTAAATTGAGAGAATTTTCATATGAAATACACATATTTTGTTGTGTTTCATCAGAGAAAACAAATAACTCTTATGTATAATCATTTGTTGCTATTTGTTCATCTAAAAGTATATGTAAAAAATACATCTAATAAATGTGTACCAGTTAGATGTAATTATGGTGGCATCTAAAACACATCTATTACTAATCGACGACTAGACCGAAACGTGTTTTAGACGTGATCGACCATATTTAGACGTCAATTAGACTATGGGGTGTTGCTTGGGTAGGTTTTGTTACGTTTCCAGTAAGTTTCGAGAATAAGGTTATCGATTTGAGATTTGCTGTAGTACCTTCTATTTCGCATTCCATTATTTTGGGGGCAGATTTTTGTAGGTTGTCGAACATCAATTTAAATTTTAAGAACAGGTCTTATCAGGTAGGACAAATTGAGGCATCAACTTCTTCCAAGGCAGATTCTAATACTTTTCTAGCCGAGCTTTCATCTGATCAGGGCAAGGTGTTGTCTGAAGTTATTACTAAATTTGAGACTTTGTCATCAACAGCACCAGGGAGAACAAATATCATCTCTCATTTTATTGACACTGGTGAGGCTAGACCAGTTAAGCAAAGGCAATATCCATTATCGCCGATGCTTAATAAAATTTTGCATAAGGAGATCGATGCCCAGGCAGCACAGTGACGTTAATTTGACGTCATTTTTTCGACAGTACTTACGTCATTAGTCCATTTAATATGACGTCCAGATGATCAAAAACTGACGTCATTATGTCACAGCCAAATGACGTCAGTATCTGACGTAAAATGACGTCAAAACATGACGTTAAAAGACGTCAAATATGACGTTGAAAGACGTCAAAAGTGACGTATAAAGACGTCAGAAATGACGTCAAAGTGACTGACATAATGACTATACATATATAGGGAATAATAATAATAATAATAATAATTCGACTTATGGGTAATTGGGTATCAATGCAATTTATTTAGTATATTTACAATACCTAGGTGGTTACAGTATCAAAAATAAACATAATAGTAACAAAATATTCCAAAGATCTCCGTTTTTCTTTGTGTTACCCAGTCATCCCGAAATATATGGATAAGCCTCCACTTTCTGACGGGGAAAATTCGATTAACACAAAGGTCATCCTTGCTCCTATTGTTTACTGCAAAAATAAAGGATATTATGAGTTTATTTTAAACAAAAAATGTTCGCCTAGAATATTATTAGTATTAGAATTACTATCTTCTATGGCAGGTGATCTCGTATCGTAAGAATCCGGGCCTAAATATTCCGATCTTTGGAGTAAACAGTCTTAAATAACAAGTAGGCACCTATCTATTTGATCTTTATTAGTAAGTTCAGTTCACATCAAAAATGTTAATTATTCATTGTTAGACAGAGTCTTAAGGTTACCCTCCACTCTTAAGTATAAAACAAATAAGTAGCTTTGAATTGCAAAACTAATTTTCCCATTTGATTCCTATTATTACTAATATAATTACCCAGCAAACACCAGGACATGCTAAGCACGTAGCATACACATAGCAGTGGTAGCATGTTACATCCCCATTAAAGTGCTCACGATGTCCATGGTAGGTGCTCAAGTACGAGTAATGTCAGCAACCTGCTAGCATTAGCGACACATGTCTGACACTCCACCCATAAACTTCTTGAGCACATTACTGATACACATGTCAAACATGTCTCCTAGACACATTAATGTCAGCAACAAGCACACACTATAGACACATGTCTGACACAGCACAGATGAAATATGTTGAGCACATTACTGATACATATGTCTAGCACGAAATGTACACACCTCACATAGACATACTTATTCTTCAGGGTTTTTTCCGGGATATATCCTAGGTAGGTATAGAGTTTGTCCCCGCAGATAAATGAAACGACTCTTATAACAGATAAATAATTTCCATTTTGAATTTTAATTTTTTGCTTGATTAAAGACTTATTTCTAACATTATTATTTTTGCTTTGAAAAATAATCATGGATTGTAAATAAAAAAAAAAACATCTATTTTTCAGTGGAGTAAACTGTCTCTTTCATGTAAATGCAATAAAAAGTTAAGTATTTAAAAAAGTTGTTAAGAATCAACATTTAGGTTTTATACCAAATTTCATATTTTTTGTTAAAAAAATTAAATTTATATAAGTACCTACCTATTTGTAAAATAAACATAAAATAAATGAAAAATCATATTTAGCCTTAAATTTTGGTATAAAGACCTTAAATTGATTCTAAACAACTTTTTAAATAACTTTTTGTCGTATTTGCCAATAAATGACACTTTTTTAATTCACAGAAAACTAGAAAAGTTTTTCAAAATTTCCAAGACATACTTACTTGTTTTTTCACAATGAAAATAGTTAGTCTAGCATACAATAATAAAAAATCTAATCTAAGACAATAATTAAAAAATAAAAAAAAATAAAAAAAATAATAAAAAAAAAGTCTTTGACCAAGCAGAGCTGAACGCCAAAAAATTAAAATTCAAATCGAGAACTTTTTATCTTTTATAAGACTCTTTTCACCTATCCGGGAACACACTGTATAATAAATGATTAATGCACACAAAACATAATAAAAATAATATAATTTATTGAAAAATGTAAAACACTTCTAACATAATAATATGAATTATTAAACATAAAAACATTTACAAAAATAATAAGAATCTACTAAATATTTTAGAAAACTCCAACTCGTATGAATTCAAAATTAAAAGAGCATAAGAAATATACTGGTATTACAAAAAAAACTATCTAAAGTAAAAAAAATTAAGTACTAATTTATCACATATTTAAAAAAAAACAACCGGAAAAAATTGAAACTTAAAAGCGCATAAGAAAGCATGCACTTAAATATTACAAAAATATTGAAAAATTTAAATATAAGTATGTATAAACAAAAATAAAAAATAAAAGCTTATAAAATAATTTTAAAAATTCGAACTTCAGAGAATTCAAACTTAAAATAGCAGGTATAAAAACATAATTAAGACTTACAATAGGAGGTATAAAAAAACTCAAAATGTAGAAAAGTAGCACAAAAATAATTACTATATTTAGTTCATATTCTTCTTGCTTGAATGAGCTTGCTTTGAGTGATGCAGTCATTCACCACAATACGCAACTTCATAGGGACACTAATTACATCTGAAACAAAACGTTACTAATTCAGGACAATCAACATTTTTTTTAGATTGAATAGACATTATTGGTTGCAACTTGGTACAGAACTGAAAGATATGGTTCAACAAATGCATGAACCTTTACTTGGCATTAAAAAATTACATTAAGTAAGGTACTTTTCTGTACAAAGTTGGAATCAACTTGAAGAAAACATTTGATAATTTTTATTGAAAAAAATAATAAAAAAAAAATATTAAAATTAAAATAATTATAAAAGGTATTTTACGATCAATTTTATTGTATTGATTATACTTTTTTAAAGTATTATTTTTAAGTTTTTTACATTTTTATACATTTGATGAGTGAACAAGGGACCAATAATCGGCCCCGAAACGTCTCAATTTTTTATAAAAATCTTTTGGAAAAATAATATATTTTTATCGAAGAACCTAACCCCAGATAAATTCAGAAGAAAAAAAAATCAACTTAAAGAATACAAGCACCCAAAATACAAAAACACTGAATGAAACAATATTCTACGAAAAAAAAAAAACGAGAGTACAGACAATAATTATTAATAATTATAATAAGTAAAGAATAATTTCTTCATGTTTGATATTAGGCAACCTGCACCGAGTGAATTTTCATAAAAAAAGTTTATTCCTGCAAATATATACATCAATTAAAATACCTACAATTTAAAACCATTTTGGATTTACTACACAATTAAAAATTTTCTATCAAAGTAGCTGAAGTTTTCACTTAAGAACGCCCTATATATTTGTTTTTGATAATTCTATTCTTACTCAAACCAACTTGTTTAATGTAGGAAACGTGAATAAAAAAACAGTTTTTCAACCTGGAAATCACACAAAATTTTCAAATTTTATCTCTAGAACTTGACTATTTCAAAAAATCATTTGCAAATATGTAATTTCTTTGAAAATGCAAATTTTGATAACTCAAAAAAGGAGATAGATTTGTTCACATACCTTTTATATCTGTGCCAATCAATGTGGTACTATTACACAGTTAGTGTTATTTCTTTGTATCAGCCAAGAACACTGCACAGTGCACAGCAAATCATCTTCAAAAATTCAATAAAACCAAATCGTAGGTACCTACACAGGTAGGTAGTATTTGGGGCGGTTAGTTGGCCATGTATATTTACCCTGTAAATAAATTGTCTTAAGTAAAAGTCCCTCAATAAAATTACAGATATAACAACTTACCTTAACAGACGGGAAGAGGAAAATTAAGATATCTTCTGTCTTTACTTGCTATTGAAGAAAAAAATAATAACACAGCTAACACTGCTAACAGTCACTTAGTGAAAACATGCGCGAATTAATACACAAATTACTTTTAGATGGTGTTATTCTGATATTTGATCGGTGAAACTTGGATAAAATTTAGCTGATTAGAATACACGAACTCTCAAACTTGGAACACTGACACAGAGACATAAACGACATACACTGGCTGTGAGTTGTGAGTGGTCTGACGCCAGTTAACACATAAAACACAAAGGACAAAGGTGTGCCTCGTTATAGTGTGCGGGAGACATCGCCGAGATGTGTTGTACTGGTGCTACTGTTACAACGCCAAATATGTCTCAAGAGGATGTGTCAGACACATCAGATGCATGTAGACAAGAGACATCCTTTTCGCACTCAGAGGCGATATGCACAACATGTAACATGTCACAGAATGTTTGCTGGGTAGGTACCTCGATTATTATCTATAAACTCAAGCTGTGTCCTATGTAAAAAAAAAACAGATTTTTGAAAGACGAATGTCTAATTAGGTACCATAATAACAGCAAACACCACAAATAAGTTCTTGGGTTCTTGTTCTTAGTTCTTCTGTGCTGATGACGATCTGAGAGTTAACCAACACAAAAACAAAACATTCAAATCAAAAGTCAAAACAAAAAACAATAAATAAAGCATAGAGGCGATCTCACTGCTAGTCGCCACTTATCGCCACCCCCGTGCTCCGTGCTAACGAGGTGATGGTGATGGTGGTGATTGCCTCCTAACGGTAACGGTCTTGTGACTGTTCAGGGTTGCCATATCGAAGAAAAGAAACTATGACTCCGGGTTGTCGATATTAGATGATCAGAAAATGATGTTATAATAAAAATAAAATAAATCCAGCATAAGCTAAAATTTGATGTGACTTTGAAAACTGGAATTACTTATTGTTTTTTTTTTATATTTCAAAAATTTTGAAAAACAAAATATGAAATATTTATTTTATTATTCGAAGATTAAATTTATTAAATTTTTTTGCTAACACCTAGACATCTAGATATAGAATAAAATATCTAAAAGTTCAAAAAAAAAAACATTGGTCAATGAAGGGATGTTATCTTTCTTTGTTGCTGAAAGAGAGGTAGTTACTTACCTTACCTACGTACTTACATTAAAAAAAAAACTATTTATAATGTACCTACCTATGAATTAGGAACGTTTGATGATTTTGTTACATATCATTTATTTAAAAAATCTTATAATTCAGGGAAACTTTAAATTGTGTCACAATATTCCATATTATATGTTACATCTGGCAACGCTAGCCGCTTGCGTTGCGTTTTCGTGAACCGACCACCGACCGCCATTAATGCGAGCACGAACCGAGCACTGATGAGAGAGATGAAGTAATTGGCACCAAGCCTGAGCGAGCGAGAGAGCGAATGTCAGTGCAATTGTGAGGAAAATGACGGGGTGAACAAAATTTATATTACAAATAAGTAAGGGGTTTGCAATATTTTATAAGTAAATAAAAGATATTGATAAAAATTTTTATGAAATAAAATAAAATTGGGCTTTTTATAGAGCGAAAAAAGATCAAATATACGTCATAGATATGACCTAATAATGTCGTCATATTGACGTTAAATTATAGACGTCGAATTGACGTCATAAAATGTGACGTCATTCGGACGTCCTAAGTTGGACAAATGACGTCGCAGACCAATAATGACCTAAAATTGACGTCATTAGGACGACAGTGTGCTACCTGGGTGCTATGTTAGAGTCTGGAGTAATTGAGAAAAGTATGTCCGCATGGGCATCCCCAATTTTAATGGTTCCAAAATCAGAACCAGGTACATATAGGTTATGTTTTGATGGCAGAGGTTTGAATCAGGTAACGGTTAAGGATTCTTATCCCTTGCCATTGATTGATAATATTTTGAATAAGGTAGGTGGTAAGAAATATCTTTCTTCCATTGATATTACTAAGGCTTTCTGGAATATTCCTTTAGAAGAAACATCGAAGCAAAAGACAGCTTTCCAAGTTCAAGGGAGAGGTCTTTTTCAATTTGTAGTTATGCCGTTCGGTCTATGCAATGCCGCGCAGACACAACAGCGGTTGATGGACAGATTATTTATGGATCCAAAATTTGAGGATAAAGTTTTTGTGTATCTCGATGATATCGTTTGTGTTTCTGAGGATTTTGATGAACATGTCAAGTTGTTGAATGAAGTTTTTGAGATTTTGTTTTCTGCGGGTCTGAAGGTGAATATTCCGAAATGCCAATTTTGTAGAGATTCCCTAACATTTTTGGGTTACATAGTAGATAGGAATGGGCTAAGAACTGACCCAGATAAGGTCAAGGCTATAGCGGAAATGCCATCTCCGCGAAACACTACAGAGGTTCGAAGGATAATGGGAGTGTTACAATGGTATAGAAAGTTTATTAAGGACTTTTCGACCATTTCTGAACCAATCACCTCGATCATTAAAGGTCGAATAAAGAATGCCCCCATTGTTTGGACTGAAGCAGCCGAGTCAGCCTTATGTAATTTGAAGGAGAGATTGATCTCTAATCCTATTCTTGTTAGCCCGGATTTCGATAAGCCATTCTTTATCCAGACGGACGCGAGTGACGTCGGCATTGGGGCAGTATTATACCAGCTTCGAGACGGCTTTGAACATCCTATCGCTTATGCGTCCAGAAAACTTTCTAAGGCCGAAACCAAGTACATGGCGACGGAGAAAGAATGTTTGGCAGTTATCTTTGGTATTGAGAAATTTAGAGGTTATGTTGAGGGCGCAGAATTCACTGTAGTAACTGATCATGCCAGTTTACAGTGGCTGTACCGAATTAAAGATCCCATGGGTCGTATCGCCCGTTGGACAGTTAGGCTTAGTTGTTTCAAGTTCAAGATAGTCCATCGTCCAGGAAAGGATATGGTAGTACCGGATTTGCTTTCGAGACAGATTGCTTCAGTTGAAGTTCAGAATTTAATTCCTGACCAATGGTATGCTGATATGATCAATAAGATACAATGTGATCCACAGAAGTATCCAAATTTTCTCGTGCAAGGTAGTGCTATTTATAAGCACATTAAGAATAATCATGACATTGAAACGAACCAGTCAAACTGGAAGTTGGTAGTTCCTACTGAAAATCGAAAGGAAATTCTTGAGCAATGTCATGATAGTCCAACAGCAGCTCATTTGGGAGTGCATAAGACCTTGGCACGAATTCTAGAGAGGTATTATTGGCCTGGTATTAGAGAGACGGTTAGGAGGTACGTGTCATCTTGTACTACGTGTGGAGCACACAAATCCACCAATAAACTTCCTGCCGGAGCTTATGGTAAGAAGAGATCTGTCGATTTTCCATTTCAGATGATTTCTTTAGATTTGATGGGACCATTTCCACGGTCTAAGTCCGGAAATACGCAATTGTTGGTTGTCACAGATGCTTTTTCAAGATTTGTTTTAGTCCAGCCCCTTTCGAAAGCAACAGCTTCGAAAGTTGCCAAGTTTTTAGAGAACCAGGTATTCTTGATATACGGGGTACCTCAGATTGTGGTTTGTGATAACGGTGTGCAATTTACATCTAAGGAATTTAAGGCACTTATGAAAAAGTATCATGTACAGCGAGTTTGGTATAATGCACGTTATCATCCCCAAGTTAACCCTACTGAGAGGGTAAATAAAGTGTTAGGTTCTGCAATTAGCTCCTATGTTAAGGAAGACCACAGAACTTGGGATGAACATTTGCATGAAATTGCACAAGCTATTCGGACAGCAGAGCATGAAGCCACCGGCTTTACTCCTGCTTTTCTTATCTTTGGTAGAAATGTCCCGGTGGATGGACAGTATTATGGTGATGTAGGTTTGAATTCGTATGATCCAGTTCAAATTTCGGATAAGTTAAAGTGGCAATCGGAAATTTCGAAGGTTCCGAAATTATACCCACAAATTCAGGCTCGAGTTCAGAAAGCGTATGACAAAAATTCTTCCAGGTACAATCTGAGACGAAGAGACATTCGTTATCAAGTAGGTGACAAGGTCTGGAAGAAAAATTTTGTGCTTTCTGATAAGGTGACTGGTTTCGCTAAGAAACTAGCCCCTAAATATGTTCCTGCTCTCGTAACGAAAGTTAAAGGGAGTGGTTTAGTTGTTGAGTTGAGTAATGAGTCAGGGAAAAATTTGGGTGAATTCCACATTCAAGATCTTAAGCCCTTTGTAAGTATCGATGATTAGTAATTTTGTTTTGGTAAGGATCATTTTAGAAATCAGTGTTGTTAATTAGTAAATCTTATCTTTTGTCTAAATGTCCTGAGTAAGTTTAGTTTAGATGTGATAGAAATTTTTAGGTCACAGAACTTTGGAGTTCAATGCCGTGTGGAAGTTCTCCAGGTCTGTGTTAGGTATCTTTTGTATCCCGGAGCCAATAGGCAGCCCATTGGTGTAAGTCCTGGAGGTCTGTGTGAGGTCCTTAGAGATGAAAATCCTACCTTGTTGGTACGTTAGTAGGAAAAATTTTCAGCTCTATGTGAGGTAGACTGTGTTTAGGATTAGCTACCCTAAATCACATGTCAAAGTTAATTAAAGAATTTCAGGAATTCTGAATTCTGGTAATTCTGATATTGAGTATAAATTTGTTGGATTACCAAGAGCAGTTTTCTATCTTTTTGAGTAGGGAGAAAATTTTTGGAGGATTAGTGTCAGTTTAGGAAATCAACTAAACGAATTTTAGTCTTAAGCTGATGTCTTCTCTTTCTAAATAAGTCTTAGTAATGTTGTGTCTATCAAGTCTATCACAGAAGTCTTCACTAATATTTACCAGACAGTTTTTGAGTATCGTCAAGTAGTTTTGAGTAACTATTTGTAAGTTTTGAGTAAAGTTTTGTCTTTAGTAGTTCAGGTAGTTCACATTAAGATTTCTAAAAGGATCTATTTACATTTTAGGGTAATTTTGACTAACGTTTAGTTTTTCGAAATTTCACTTTCCCCCAATATTATAAAGGCTCATTAAGTAGCTCGTTAACAAACGGGCTATTAGTCTTAATGAAAAATTAAGTTTCGATCGGGTATTATAAAGCAAAACATTCCAAACCCTAACGGACTATTAGTTAAAGACGGAAGTCGTCATATTTAATGAGAAATTTAATGAGTTTTTGTGCCGAATTCAAACGAATGGCTGTGCCTACGAGAGGCTACGGACCGAAAGGTTCCGATGCTGGTGAAATAATAGAATACTTCACGTAACGCGGTCATTCCAGGCGTCTCTGTCACTGAATGATAAGTTGGGTTATAGTGTCGTGTCAGTGCGCGGCGCGCGGCGCATATCTACCTACCTACCTATAAGTGCTAGCTGCTGTTGTGTGCAGTGATGCGAATTGTATTATACACGTTGTATTATACACTTGTATAATACGTATTTTTTGTATTATACCAGGACATTTTATACCGGTATTAAAAACAAAAAGAAGAACTCTCTGAAATAGACCTTCCCAAATGACAGAACTGACAGAAGTGACAGAACCGAGACCATCCATATCATGATTACTTTTCATGATTTTTCAAAAATTCTGCAAAAAACAAACCGCGGTAGGTATCTCGGTAGGAATTCCTTTATAATTACATAGGTAGTACTGGTACTAGGTAGCTATTTTGATATGGCATCTAATTATAAGTTTATGAATTTAAAATGAAAAAAACTTTGGTATTTTCGAAGTTCCCTGTTATTTATTTGACTCCTGCTGATTCGGCCTGATATCTGATTAAAAGGTAAGTGTGTTCGTCTATTTAACTATTTATCAAGTGTGTGGCTGACTGGATGAGCTTGCTTAGGATAGGCTGGATAAGCCAATAATTATCGGAGTGGAACGAATTTGTCTTATCTACACAGTTAAGACCGAAGGAAAAGAGGAAGATCCCTCTTTCCTAAATAACAAAAATAAAAGCTTGGTTAAGAATTTGTAGTCTGGATAATGAATTGATCAATGACAGGAGACAGCTGACAAGTGACCGTAATTTTTGGTAACCTTCAAATTTGTATTATACGGTATTTTAAACCGTATTATACGCTGTATAATACAAAAAAAATAAAATACCGTATTTTTGCATCACTGGTTGTGTGTTATGTTTGTGTTATTATTGTGTTAAAAACTGAACAGACAATAATTTAAATGTGAGTGAATAGTTCGAAAGTGTCAACAGGACTAGATCACCTGTCTCTAGGACTTCTGAGACCACCGGGTGCTGTTCCTTTTTGTCAGAAGATGACAGAAATGAGAGCTGAGACATTCTGAAAACACCATTTCATACCTATTTATTCCAATTATTATTAATAATAATTATTTTATTTCAATGTAATATTAATATCAATCTGTAATAATACATAATAAATTTTGTTGTTTAATCTTAGCTGGTTTTATTATTTAATAATAGTAGATACTGTAGCAAAGTAGAGAAAAGAAGTTAAGTATGCATTGGTGATTGTGTTGGTATTATTACCTACTTGAACTGTGCTCCTGCGGGAGTAATGATAATTATTTTTTATTTATTTATTTTTGAAACACATTTATTACCTTCCTAGCTTTTTTACCAAGAAGTAGGTAGGTGTAATTTGAGTAATAAAGACGTACCTAAACGTAAGGTAAGTATTGAAATTATTATTTTGGCTTACTTATAGTAAAGTTCATCAATGAAATGGGTGGGTGCGTGTGGTTTTATCAAGCTATGGGTACCTACCTATACATACTATTAATAGATAGGTATAATAAAGGTAGTGCTATTGATAAGAATGAAAAATTCAATTTTCATTATTTTTTCTCATTAAACCTATAAGTAATCATTCAAAAAAGTATTCTAAATTAGTGGATTATTGAATAAAAACTAGATTCAGTTAAAATTGTATTTATTTAGAATGAAAATATATCAATCCATTTGACATTTCATTTCGTTAAGTCCCTTAATCGGTAGAATTCTGGTGATTAGTTATTGCCCCGACTTAACGAGCTACTTCTAACCTAAAAATGGTAAAAAATACCTTTATAAGACGCTTAATGAAAAAATCTGCCCATTAGCCTAACGATCTATTAGCCTAATGAGAAAAGTTAACGATTTCAGTTGTCAAAACCTTTATAAGACGCTTAATAGCCCGTTTGGACTTAATAGCCCGTTAAAAAGTTCATTAACCCGTTATAATACTCGCCGTTTGAATTTTAGTTAGGACTAATTACTAACCCAATTAGTCAGTTGATGTTTTTGCATTGTTGTTTTCAAGATTAATGATTATAACTTCCACAGGTATTGTTGCACATTTAGAGGGGTTGAGTTAGTTTCTGTGAGGCAGTTGGAGTCCTCCGGTATCTTCAAGGTACTGGAATAAGCGTTCCCCTGTTTCTGCATTCCAGTCACCAAGTTGGTATCGGAGAAAGGAAAGCCGAAGAGGAACAGCTCAGTCGCAGTCACAAGGCAGCCAAC
This sequence comes from Malachius bipustulatus, assembly GCA_910589415.1. Lineage (NCBI taxonomy): Eukaryota > Metazoa > Arthropoda > Insecta > Coleoptera > Melyridae > Malachius > Malachius bipustulatus. The sequence continues at coordinate 53,379,176 of OU342631.1, forward strand.
CGTACCAGTTCTGAGTCATCGTGTCTACCGCTAGTAAGCGTCGAGCAAAGGTGTTTGCTGAGAGGCGCCCAAATAAAGTGAAATTTAACTTCCTTCTGTGGGATAAGTGTTTTGCTGTATTTCAATTTCAATATTCGTAGGTGAACGGGTCGGGGTAGGCGAAATTGATTAGTCTGTTGGTACGGTCAGTGAGACCATTTTGTTTCTTTAGGAAGAACATTTATAATTAGTCTGTTGGTACGGTCAGTGAGACCATTTTGTTCTTTAGGAAGAACATTTATGATTAGTCTGTTGGTACGGTCAGTGAGACCATTTTGTTTCTTTAGGAAGAACATTTATGATTAGTCTATTAGTACGGTCAGTGAGACCAATTTGTTTCTTTAGGAAGAACATTTATGATTAGTCTATTAGTACGGTCAGTGAGACCATTTTGTTCTTCAGGAAGAGCGTTGTATATATGTACATAGAAGTCAATGGAGAGTCTAGAAGATATTTTCTGGTGTTCTTGATGAGCAAAAAAATGGTATGTTATCCCATTTTTTTATTTTGGTTGGAGGAGTGGTGTAGCGTGCGCTTTTCCGTAGTTATCCCGAATGGATTTACGCATGAAGGACTTCCAAGATGGCGTTTCTTTGGTTTGGTGCCCTCCGCAAGTTCTATAGTTTGAGGTATAGTAACGGGATCGAGTTAGGAGTCTGTCAGTCAGAGTCTTGTCAACTGCCACTCGGTGAAGTGACCGACCGAGGTAGTAGACGGCTGGTCTTGCGCGGGGTTATCGATTAACAAAGGGGCCGAGAACAGGGAAGATCGTCGGGCGGTCGCTCTCTCTACCGAAAACACTCATGATATGAAGACGTGTTAGTGGAACGATTTGTTGTTTATAGTGTTGTATTGTTCTTGCTGGAAAATTCAGGTATGGAGTTTGTTTGGTTCTATTTTAGTAAAAACTAATGTTCTTGTTATTTCCTTAATCAGGAGAAATCAATTTCATCTATGTGAGAGTGGAGATGTAGATTCAAGTAACCTGAAAGGACGAAGGAGTTCTTTTGGTAAAATAAAATGGCGATTAGTTAAATTTTAGGGGTTTATAATTTGTTTTCGTTGCAGGGTCCCTCCTTCGGGGTGGATCTATAATAAGATCTATCGTTAGTCGTTTATTGTATTTCCAAAATGTTCTGGTGGTGGTCTCCGTTGAGAAATATCCCATTTTCGAGCATTGGGTAGAAGAGCATAATTCTTTTTGGAAGTAATGGCGTTCTACAGACAAAGCCGGACCTAGCCAACTGGAGAGGGAGTAGGCATCACAGTCTATCTCATTTCTTTTGGATCTTTCTGTTGCAGTCACGTTTCATCAAGAAATGATTGGAACTTCAAGGTACTTTGTAAATTCTTTTGTCTCATTTATTTTACATATAATTTTCTCTCTAAAAAGAGAGGAAGTAACTTCATCAGATTGCGTTATTGATTTTATCAAGATGGGAATTTTTATTATTTTAATAATTGGGAAATACTTCCTCAATGTTGTTAGTTTTAGCTAGTGAGTAGAAATGTTCAATTTAGTATTTAATCTTAATCTAAATTAATTATCAGGGAGAATTAATTGGCCAAATTTAGTTAGTGTTAAGAATGTGAATTTTTTTGTCAAGTACCTAATGAAGGTAATTTGTTGATCAACTAGATCAACATTTTTTTTAGTTTACTATTGTTCTATTTTTAAGAAATGTTGCTAGTATGTAGATGATAAGGGAGAAATCCAAGATAAATTTTCTTTTGTCTCACAATACAATATACCGTTAGCTGGGAAGTTTTATGTTGTTAATTGAAGAAGTCCAATAAATTGTTAAATTTTTTTATGTGAGTTTTATTTTTAGTATCTGTATGGCCTGAATAATAAAAAGACACAACGTAGGGCAGGTCAGTTATGTAAATTTTGAATCTTATAAATTTTTTTATATTTAGACGATCATGTCAACAAATTTGTAGTCCATTTTCGTTTTCCTTTTAATTTTTACACCCTCTGTCCTGCTTTGGGTACAAACAAATTTGAAGGTACTCAAACGGGATCAGAGGGCAACGCAACTTCCTTTCGCTCATTTTTTTAGTTTTCTTTTTGGCATGGTTAATTAAAATTTTTTGAGATCGAGCGAAGGAAGGGTTGCAGAAAGCATTTGTTGCAATTATACTCGTATATATTGTGTACCTATTAAGAATAAATAAAAATTATATTGATGCCTAGACCTAGAAGTTTATTTTTTGAAGTGGCGACACTTCAACCGTAAAAATAATTTTTTAAATAATAATTCGGTGTAGATTTCAATTTGAATATCCCGCGCTTACCAATGATATCTTCGGTAGCCCAGATAGTCGCCACAGTCACGCAGGTTACCTGCTAGAGTCTAACGTGTAATCGAACACTCTATTATATTATCTTTCTCTATGCTATAAACTGTAGTGTAACATGGTCGCCTTTTACGTCCTGGTTGACGGTAAAGAATCTGTGATGTAAACTATCTAACCTCTCAAAATGGAAGTTCTGCGTCATGCGCTGTAAATTCAGTAATGTGGCCCCCAGACTGAATGGTTTTGAAAAAGAAGAACCCCTTTGACGTTTGAAATGTCAACTTGTCTGTCGTGAATGACTGTTTGGATTCCCGCCCTGAATATTTGATTTGGATTTCATTGTTTAAAAATAAATAATGAGGAGCACACAGCTGATTGGAACGTCTGACTCTAAAGACTGCCGCTTCAAAAGTAAAATGTGACTCGACTTGACTGACTGAATTTCTCGCTACTGTTACATGTTGTTTAATGACATTGACAGGACTGACGTTTCTAGCTTTGAAAGCTTGACAAATAAAAATAAAAATTGGGTGCGTTTCTCGGTTCTAAAGTTTACAATTTGAACCATGCGCAGTTGCTATATGGGTCGGTTCCCTTCAAAACTAACACTACTATACATTATTCAATTAAAAGGCCCCTTTACATTCGACGTAAACTTAAACGCAAGAGCAAACGTAACTCGTAATATTAACCACCCTATTCACATTGAACATAAACGTTAATTTGACATTACCAAGCCATAAGGCCATATTTTTGACAAAAAAAGAAACAAATAGAAAACAACAAAACATAAATAATTGTAATAGAAATTCAAGGAAAATATTTTCAAGATGGCCGCACTTCCGGAAATACCGGAAGTTTACACCTACTTCGTTATTTTAACGGGGACACCCTGTAAAATATTATATTTTTTAAATGTCTGAAGAAATCGAATACCTACAGGTGATTTTCACCATTGGAATTTAAATTGAGCGGTTTATGAGTTATAAACAAGTGAAAATCGAAAATTTTCAACTTCAAAGCAGTGTGTAGAACTAGAATAACGGCTCAAGATAACTAAAAACGGTTCACATGTCCCTATCCTAACTTTTCATGTTTTATCCCACTATGTATGGAGTAAATTTTAATACAAGGGTGATGAAATTTATCCGATTTTTCATCACCCTGTATTAAAATTTAAACCACATAGTAGGATACTTTGTGAAAAGTTAAGATAGGGACATGTATATAGGTAAACCGTTTTTAAATATCTTGAGCCGTTCTAGTTCTACACTGCTTTGAAGTTGAAAATTTTCGATTTTCACTTGTTTATAACTCATAAACCGCTCAATCTAAATTCCAATGGTGACAACCATCTGTATTCGATTTCTTCAGACATTTAAAAAATATAATATTTTACAGGGTGTTCCCGTTAAAATAACGAAGTATAAGGTGTCAACATCCGGTATTTCCAGAAGTGCGGCCATCTTGAAAATATTTTCATTGAATTTCTCGTGATCACTTATGTCTGGAAATTTTTTATTTTGAGGTTATAGGCCCATTAGTTTCCGAGATGCGGCCGCTTACCTACCTTAACCCTTAACTACGCGCGCCCTGAAATACAACATAACTATTCGCGTGGTGTATTTTGTACACCAGGTCTAAAAACCACCATAAAACAACCAGTTTTAATATAAGTAAAACAAATAACGTAAATAATGTTAAGAAATACTTGCCATACAAATTTGAACAAAAAACTTAAATGCAAAAGTATGAAACAAAAAAAAATCTTAAAAAAGCAGAAAATTGCACCAAAAAAAAAAAAAAACGTTTTTTTAAGTGACTACTCGCTTTCAGCTTTCACTCATTGTTTCATCATCGTTGATAGTGCACTTCGAACAATTACTGACAGTATAGTTGCATGTTCTTTGCATACAGGTCTCCCACATGTATGACACGACATGGTCGTCATACCCAATTTTTCTGTCTTCCGCAACAAAAGCACCTTTTTCGTATTTTTGTTGGTGGTTCTTCACACTGGCACTGACAGTGCGTGTAAACAACACTTCACCAATAGGTTAGATAGCCACCCCGAGTGCGCATGAAGTATAAAGCAAAAATGGCCGCCACCATAGTTATAGTGGTGTACAAAATACACCAGCGCGAGTAGTTAAAGGTTAATGAAACACCCTGTATACCTACATCTTTCTCAAAAGCTTCCACCAATAGCAATGCAAATAAGAATTTAGGTTAGAGCAAGATACACCAAATATGTATCGTGGGTTAGAGAATCGAAGGAGTATGCGCAGATGGGAGATATCAATTTATTTTCCGTTAACGTAACCATATAATATTGAAATATTTCAACTTTACGTAAAAAGATTGCGTCGGCCCTAGTACGTGACGTAACCGTAAACATCAGTTTTTTTCTTATCTAGCACCAGTCATAAGGTAACATAGCACTGAATCTTGTGGTTACCGGTTACGTTATCGCTTACGTTTACGTCGAATGTGAAGGGGCCGTAAGCCGTAACGCCGTGTCCTAGCTGCATCCGGGTAGTGCGTTGCGTGCGATGCGGGGAACGCACGCAACGCAAAATCGCACGAGAAATTTTGAGTGTGTCCTAACCTAACTGAATGCGTGCGGTTCGTGCGAGAAAATGGTTTCCAATCCAACTATTTCTGGTGCAGCTTCAGATGAAATACGTTTTAATTTGGAAACCAGTAGGTTGTTGGAGCTTGAAAGACTTAAAAATCACAGAAAGAAACATGTTACTTGAGAGAAAGAAACAATAAGACGCAAGTAATCTATAGAAATAGGTATAGATTTGATAGATAGATAAATAGAAGGTAGGTAAAATAAAAATAGGTCTACAATAGAAGTTAATAGACCTCATACTTACTTTAAAAACCTAAATTCGAGACATTTTCACATTCCCAGTGTACCTTGACTCTTGTTCTTGTAAAATAGATTTCTCTTATTGCACAAAATGTTTCGCTTTGGCCCGATGGAAATCAAATAAACTTCCTGCCCGCAGTAAAAAATTAAAAATCGCAAAGTTTTGACGGATGAATATACAACACATTTCAATTTAAAGCAATGCGTGCGTTGCGGTGTCGTTTTATCGTACGACTTTTGCGGGCAACGCGTCTACTGTGGACACTCCCATTGCTTTGCATGTTTTATTTTAATCGTTCATCGCAACGCACGCAACGCAGTCCCCGGATGCAGCTAGGACGCGGCGTAGCGTAACGCCGCGTCCTAGCTGCATCCGGGGACTGCGTTGCGTGCGTTGCGTGCGTGCGTTGCGGGGAACGATTAAAATAAAACACATGCAAAGCAATGGGAGTGTCCTCAGTAGACGCGTTTGCCCGCAAAGTCGTACGATAAAACGACACCGCAACGCACGCATTGTTTCAAATTGAAATATTTAGTTTTTTCATCTGTCAAAATCTTGCGATTTTTGCGGCGGGCAGGAATTTTTTTTAATTTCGATTGCCTTCGTGCCAAAGCGAAACATTTTGTGCAATAAGAGAAATCTATTTTACAAGAACAAGAGTCAAGGTACACTGGGAATGTGAAAATGTCTCGAATTTAGGTTTTTAAAGTAAGTATGAGGTCTATTAACTTCTATTGTAGACCTTTTTATATTTAACCTACCTGCTATTTATCTAGGTATCTATCAAATCTATACCTATTTCTATAGATTACTTGCGTCTTATTGTTTCTTTCTCTTAAGTAACATGTTTCTTTCTGTGATTTTCAAGTCTTTCAAGCTCCAACAACCTACTGGTTTCCAAATTAAAACGTATTTAATCTGAAGCTGCACCAGAAATAGTTGGATTGGAAACCATTTTCTCGCCCGCACCGCACGCATTCAGTTAGGACACACTCAAAATTTCTCGTGCGAGTTTGCGTTGCGTGCGTTCCCCGCATCGCACGCAACGCATTACCCGGATGCAGCTAGGACACGGCGTAAGTGACGCAGCGAGAGTAGCGACAAACGAGACTCCATCCAGTATTTCTATAATTAATGAGTCTATGATTCTGACCATATTCTGATTTTTGACGGATACCTAACCTCTAAACCTAAACGGAAAGCTCGAAAGTTGAAAAGTCTCCTTGACACCTTCTTGACTTCGACTTGAAAAGTAAACAAGTTGCAAGTTCAAGTTTGTAGGATATAGATAGGGATAGGAGAATAGAATAGGAATAGGAGTCTGGAGTGAAGTGGAAGTGTAGGTCTAGTAGGAGTACTCACTCATAAAGTACTTCTTAAGTTAAAGATGATTGAGATCTAGATAGGTAATTTTCATGATAATATTGCATCCTCCTGTACCAAAGCAATATTCTACTCACCTTCCGTTTCGTTTCGAAATTCGAAGGAACATTGGGCTGAGGTATAATCTCGGATTTTTATTTTTGCTATAATTTTTAAAGTACATGAAAATATGGAAGAACAACACTTGAAATAATTGGATTCCCAATAAGATCTTTTCAAACACTTTTTAAAAACTTTGAAGTATCTGTTATTATTGGTTGTTTTGAAAGCTACCAGCATCAAAATGAAGAAAAAGGTAAGTAACTGAAACAAATTGATATAATAATAAATTATCGGTTAACCTGCTAAATAGCTTTCCATGTTTCCCCTTACCAGCCCACTCCACTTTTTCCACTCGCATCGCTCTGTAATCCTCTCAGCGTTGCCGCACGCAAGTCGTTACTTATCCATAAAAATCTGAATCATGCATAAAAACAAGTATGTTCCTTCGAACAAATAATATTTTAAAACACTTATTTGCTGCAGGTTGTGTAGATAACAAATATACCTACCTACCCGTCTCAGCAAAGAAGTAGTGCTTTTAGTACGTCGGATAGGTATAGGTACCTAATCAATTTATGGTTAAGGTGCTGTATCGCGACGATTTTACCCCTACGCTGGCCTCCCTCCACTGTCTCTGCTTGCTACGCTCGGACACGTTCTCAGCGTTGCCATATGCAAGCCCTTCTCCTACGTTCTGCAGACAATCCTGCGCACTTCCTGCTCGCTTCCGCACAAGACCGTAATAGTAGCTACCGGTTCCGTCAGGTCTTTGGTCAGGGTAGGTTTTTTTTTCATTCTATGAACATATGAAGGAAAAAAAACCTACCCTGACCAAAGACCTGACTTACTGCAACAAATAAGTGTTTTAATATTTAACACCTTGAATGCGGAAGGTAAAACGAAACGTAACTTTTCAAATGCGGTGTCGGTCTCCTGGGCCCGATATCGATAAAATCTAGTGTGCGGTATCGGTCGTTAAGGATCGATGTGCTAGAAGACATAAAGCGACATCTGAACAAAAATGTATGAATCACATTAGTATGTTCTGTACAGGATTCTGCCTACCATACCCCCCTATACACGTGACATGAGTAGCACCGGTCTCTGGAGACCGTAACCGCACAGAAAGATATGTTAGAATTCAGTTATTTTATTATTCAAATTATTTTATTTTTAAGTGGATATTGTCTCATTACAAAACATGATTTTTCTAAAAAAAATACAAATCGGTATATAAATTCATAATAAAAAACTTAATTTTTGTGCAAAGTATTAAAACATTCGAGGCACATTCCAGGTTTTTTTTCACAATCATTGCAATAGCTAATCACTTTGGTGACTTTTTTATTTGCAGTACGGCTATCCATGGTTCGGCGTAAATTGCGATAGCATCCAACGCATATTTTCCTCTTTTTGCGCCCCGGTCCAGTTGGTTTCATCAATTTATGAACAGATCTTCTGGGATGTGGGTTACTAGGTGCTTCATTTGCAACTTCTGGCTCCGCTAATTGCTTTGCAAGTACTTTCCTAAATTCTGTTATCGACATTTTCGGCGTGCATAGTTTGTTAAATATTATCCACGCATTTACAACTGCAGTACCAAATAATAGTTCGAATGCCAATTTGCGATACCATTTCAGTCCTTTACGTAAAACTGAATGATATGATGACATCTGGTCACTATAGTCCACACCTTTCTTTGCCTTGTTGTAATCTATAACACATTTGGGTTTCATAACATCTTCATTTTTTCTAGATTTCTTTCCTGTGGCACTTAGACAAGCCCCGTGTTTTGGATCAGTGCTGAGCATCATAACAGGACGTTTATCAACCCATTTTATGATTTTCAAACAATCATACTGTTTGCCAAATATTTCGCCTTTCTTAATTTTTTTGTTGAAAATTTTGGGAATACCCTTTCTATTAGTCCTCAGTGTGCCGCAGTACAACATTTGTTGATCAAAAAGAGCCTTGGCTAATGGTAAAGACGAGTAGAAGTTGTCAGCATAAAGCATATGACCAACTAAAGTATCCAAAGATTTCAAGAGATCGAAAACTATGCCTTCAGAGTGGGACTTCCCGATCTTTTTCTCGTTTTTTCCGGTGTAAATGATTATGTTATGGGTATAACCATCGACAGTACAGAGTTTGTACACCTTAATGCCATATTTGTGACTCTTATTTGGGATATACTGTTTAAATATGAGTCTACCTCGAAAAGGAATCAAACTTTCATCGATGACTACTGCTCTTCCTGGAGATAGAACGGACTGAAAGTTGAGATTCAACTTACCCAATAGATTCTCCACTTTATAAAGTCGGTTGCCTTCAATCAGTCTTTCGTCGGTGTTGTCACAAAAGTGTAAACAACGAAGGAGAAGTAAGAATCGATCGCGAGTCATAGTGGTCGCGATAAAGTCATTCCTGAACATATTATCCTTCGACCAATACAAATTTAGTGCAGGTTCCTGGACCATTCCCATTACCAATACAATTGCAAAAAAACGTTTGACTTCCTCTTTGGTAGTATTAACCCATATTTTTAGCCTGGATTTGGATGATGTTCCGCCACTCAAACACTGCAATGCGTATTTATTTGTCTCCTGTACAATCATTTCGAGAATTTCATCTGTTAAGAATAATTTATACGAATCAAGCGGTTTGATTATTGTTTCGTTGATGTTCAGTACAGCTTCTTCCGGTTGTGGTGTGCACGGTAACTGATTCGAAGATACAATGTCTTCCCAGTCATTCTCATCTGGAAAGATGAAGTTACCATCACTTACTGAAGCATTCATATTGTCTTCATCACATAGAATGCTCGGTTCATCTTCGCTGTCTGAAAAACTGTCAGTTCTATGACCAGTGTCTGCTACATTTGACGACGAATCTCCTGAAGATGTTGGCTCGTAATCCTTGTCTGCAACAGAATCATCGCTGCCAAAATCACTAAAACTGTCTTCGCTTTGCGTTCTCTCATGTCCATGTCCTCCGAAATTTTCTTCACTCTCCATTAGTTCGGCAGGATCTTCTAGTTGGCCCTGACCCATTACCGGATGTTCTTCATCCTCTAGGTGGCTTTCATTTTCTTCTACCTCATTTTCTATCTCGGCTACAAGTTCCGCTTCAGCGTCTGATTTTTCTTTTGCTGTTATTGCGAGAAGTACTAATTTTTTCGAGCGTGAAGACATCTTGTATAATAATTAAAACAACAGTTAACACGTTCACGTTCCTATAATAACGCAGTTTCACAACACTACACAACAACAAGCTGGAGCATGATAGTGGACAGCTGTTCTAAATATAGGTCTCTGGGGACCTATAACGCATGTTAGTAATAAATATTAATCCAGTGCGGTATCGGTCTCCGAGGACCGATGAGAAGCCATCAGTATGTTGAAGATCTGTACATCACGGAGATCAAAAAGCTATACTTGATGAGAAAATTGAGGTTATCGTTTTCAAGATATAGCTCCCGCACCGTGAGAAGTGTATGCGCAGATCAAGCAGCATCTAACGGAGCTACGGTATAAGTCCCCGGAGACCGATAACGCATTCAAGGTGTTAAGTCAGCATGGATATCAAAGAGGAAAATCTACTCAAACGGCAATCTTTGAGTTTGTTTGTAATATATTAAATAGTCTGGAGCAGAGAGAGGTGGCACTGGGAGCTTTTCTCGATATGTCTAAGGCATATGACTGTCTGGATCATAGCATATTATTTCAGAAACTAGATAAGTGTGGAATTAGGGGACCAGTCCTAAAATGGTTCAAGTCTTATCTTTGTAATAGAAAGCAAAGGGTAGTAATTGTAAAAAATAACAAAGAAATCATGTCAGATGAGGAGATCTTACCGATGGGAGTACCTCAGGGTAGCACGATAAGCCCGATTCTATTCATTATTTATATGAATGGGATTTTCAGTGAAGTTGGCCTGAGCCGGGGTAGCTTTACATGCTACGCAGACGACACTAACCTTCTGGTACATGCAAACACACTTCAGTGAACACCCTGGACACGTCAGTAGAGAAATCAAACAAATGGTTCCTGAAAAACAAACAAGTGCTCAACAGGGAAAAACAAAGATTATGATGTTCACCACTAATCATTCTAACCGTTGCAAGAGAACACCAGAGATCAATTTAAACGACACCAAACTAACAATATCGAATAACGTTAAGTTCCTAGGGGTATACATAGACGAGATGATGAGCTGGGACACCCATATTCTCGCCCATATTAAACATCTGGGCTCCAAATTGAGCTCCTCATGTTATAGACTCAGAATACTCGGAAAATATTTGAATCTAAACACACTAAAAATGGTCTACCATGCTATAATAGAATCACACATTAGATATGGAATCATATTTTATGGCAACAGCAAAGATGCAAGTAAAGTTTTTATTATACAAAAAAGATCGTTGCGAATCACTCTTGGATTAAGCACGGGGGAATCATGCAGAGGTCGCTTTAAAAATAATGGCCTGTTGACGTTTTATGGGATATTTATCCAGGAGTGTTTGCTGTTCCTGCACAAGCACCAAAACTATTTTAAAGATCATAAAAAACAATCAACTGTTTACAATACAAGAGATACCTATGAGTACTGCTACCCATGGCACAGGCTAGCTCTAACAGAAAAAAATGTACTGTATAACTGTTTAAAACTGTATAATGGGTTACCAAGTAATATAAAATGCATCTCAAGTTTGAAAAAATTCAAAATTGCAATTTTCAAACTACAGGTCGACACTTCTAAGGTGGCCGCTGAGAAGCGCAGATCGAGAAGCGAGAGGTTTTTAGAAAGAAAGCGACATATTCAAATCACGCTTGTGGTCGGTACACTGAGTATCAAAGTTCTTGACTAAAAATGAATTTTCTGTAATTAATGTTAAAATACGGAATTTTATTACTTTAGTAACGACTTTTGTATCACGACTTTGGCCAAAAAGTATTTTATTTTTAATATATGAAGATGCGGTCACCATAATTCACAACTCACGAGCACGAGGTTTAGCTCAATATTTTTGAACCACGCTGCACTATTTGAATAGAGAAATGCTGGGTTGTAAAGTTGACAGTACGGTCCGATTTTACATTTAAATAAAACCAAAAAGATAACAAAATTATTATCGAACGCTTCCTTCGCTCTCTTCGCTAGTCCACATTTGACTTGACGAGCACTGACATACCTATTTAATTAATAAATAAGCGGATTGGAAAAGACGGCGATTTAAATTATTTGATTGCCTTTACCGAATTAATGACTCAAAAACACCTCTATTAATGAATTTATAAACAATACGTTTTTTATAATGCTGATAAGATAAGACAGTACCGAAATTACTATTATCTGGTTCTTTTTAGTTTTTTTGTCATTTCAATTGACTTTGCATAAAGTCTTAACCTGTCTGCATGGATAGTAAAATTCGTTAAATCTGACAAACTTGAAAATTAAGCCACTCCCCAAAGGCTACTGCGCCACCGGCCACCTTACGTGTGTCAAGCTGTACTCTTGGAAATAGAACCCTATTCAATGGGCGAATATCTGCAACACGGCTCCCATGCGGAGTAACGAAATACAATATTTATGACGATTATTTAGGTTAGACCCACTTGCATTGTAGTATCTGCTTGTAATTGGCATCTCCACTAAATAAAATTTGTTTATTATTATTATTATTATTATTATTATTATTATTATTATTTGTAAATGTAACCAAAAATGACACTTTAAGGCCGTAGGAGAACGGAGACACGGATTTCATGGGGCAACGCTGAGAGCCTGTCGGCTCGGAGCAAGCAGAGAAAGTGGAGAGGAGGCAGCGTAGGGGTAAAACCGTCGCGATAGAGCACCTTTACCTCAATTTATTATTAATAATTGAAGTCGAGTAGGTAGTAGGAACGTACCTAACTATATCATTTTTCGATCGTTCCTTATATGGGTACCTATTATCGTCACAATAATAATTAAGGTGAATATTGAATTGAGCGGCATGGGTATAGGGTGATTTGTCTTCTACTTTCGGATAGCTTGTGTCTTATTTCTCAACTATTACTTGCCGGCGCTAAAATTCAATGGTACCTTGATACTCCTAGGTCCGGTTGCACAAACGATAATTACAGATCTGCCAGATAATTACTGATTTTATAATGCCCTGTATTATCAAAATGTGGGTCTAATATTGCTGGAAATAAATTCTACTCCCTTTTAGAAGAGTTAATTACTGATAAAAAATTAAAGATCATTCAAAATATTTACCATATTTTCAAAACTTGCAATTTAAAATCAGTAATTATCTGACAAATCTTTAATTAATGTTTGTGCAACTGGCCCCTAGAGACACAAGCTATCCGAAAGTAGAAGACAAATCGCCCTATACCCATGCCGCTCAGTTCAATATTCACCTTAATTGATTGTAATGAGAATGCCGGCCGGGCCTAGTAGTAATATTTTTATTTACAATACGTATACGTAAACAGACGAGTTGCATTTTCCTTGACCAGAGCAGCAGCTGCATGTGATAGTGATAGAGATAGGATAGAATTATGTAAGCGGGTGAGGAGCGAAGTGAACCCCTTGGGAGGGACGCTTGGCCAAGATTTTCTGCAGAACGTAGTAGAACGAACAGCATGTGGCAACGCTGAGAGGAGTCAGCCGGTCGTGAGCAGACAACATGTGGTGGGGTGGGGGTAATAGAGGGGAAACATGGAAAAATCTGAACGACACATTTGCCCTAACAGTATGGTGAAGACAGAGACATCGATGTTTCAATGGTTATTTCCATCTCATCAGAATTACACACCTTACCATTAGGGCAAATGTGTCTTTCAGAAAGCGTTATTGTAAGTAACTGAGCTTTCTTGATTGTATATAATAATTATACATTTAGGTATGCTATTATTCATGTAAAACTACCGCTTTTACCTACCATAAATTTAAGTAATTAATAAATTTTACAGAAAAAAAAAGCCGTTTCTAAGTAAGGCCAAAATAAGGATATAGAAGGAATATCCTACTATCTATATTATAAAGAACGATATGTTTTATGCCACTTATTAGTCTTACAGTGGGTATTATAAAGGCTCATTAAGTTAATGGGCAGATTTCTGTGGCCATTTCTGAAGAAGGTATCGAGTCTAAGTGGAAATTTTTTAAATTGATCTATTCTTGACACGAAAGTAATTACAAAAATATTAATAAAAGTCATTTGACGTCAATATTAGCTTCAAAAACGAGCACAGGAATCTGCCGGTTAGCCTAATGAACCTTTATAATATTGGCTGTTAGCATCTTTTAGAGCATGGATCCTTCTGGCAAAAGCAGCAGTTTTACATTATTATTAATTATTATAGGTAGGTACTTTTGTTCCTGATGTTTCACTTTGGTTTTTATTTTCCTAGGTTTTATTGATGGGTAAAAGTGGATCTGGGAAGACCAGTATGCGTTCAATCATCTTTGCAAATTATATTGCAAGGGATACCAGACGTTTAGGAGCAACAAGTAAGATATAATTCAACTTGATATTTTTGGTTTTCCATTTTCGAATCATGTGTCTTTGTTTTCGTTAATAACAGTTGTTATACAGAGTGACATTTTTAAAAGTTGCATGTCATTGGCGATATTTTTGAAACAAAAAAGGGTAAATATTTACATCCACGTGTCCTAAGTTCCATCAATTTTTTCGGGACCGAGGAGCGAAATAGGGGTGCTGGGTGGGTAAGAAGCTAAAAACAGCCATTGCAAACTAATACTAAGGCCTCTTTGACACTGCAGTCGCATTGCTATTTTTTTCTTCACTTTCGGGGCAAGGAAAATCTTCGAGATTAACAGTAGCACGATTTTTATTTTGAATTTTGCATTTGCATTCCAAAAAGCGTGACATCGATCACTATTATAGTCCGATTGACTCACCCCCCGTCAACCTTTAAAGCGCCACCTACCCCAATTATAAAATTTTCAATGGCAATCCCTTGCTTGTGATACATCATTGGAAATCCCGTAAATGTGTTTCAGTGATACCAAACAAAGTGACATTCTACCAAATATGTTTTTATTATATTGACACAAGTGAATTTGATTTCATTAAAGAAAAATACCTTATCAATTATTTCGAGACACATTTTCGTAATGATTTCCATTATTTGGCCATACAGTAATACAGGTGCCCAGCTCATTCGAGTCGGTCTGTGTGGACTAAACAATAGATTTTTTTACAATTTTTTTTTGCAAATTCAAGTACAGAATCACAATAGCCCAAATTTAAAATTATGTCTGACTATACAGAGTATCCCATATGAGAGTGGCATATTTATTTATTTATTCAACCAGTAAGTTTACAAGGATTGTAAGTTGTAAAATCCAGCAACTCCCACAGAGGTGAACATAATCACCTGTTGGTGGGACTGGTAACAATGTGATCCCTAAATTAACATTAAATAGGACAACTAAAACTAAACCAAAAATAAAAATCAATATCAAATGACAAACAAAGTTAAACCCACAAGAATAAATCAATCCCAAAATAAGATAAAATTATTTGCCTCAATTATTTATTATTACAACCCTATACATAGAACAGTGACAATAACTCTATAACTATCACTGTTGTAATTGCATTCCTCTCTAAAACATTGACGTTAATCCATTCTTTCAACTTTTTTTTTATTCTTCATTTGCAAGTTCTTAAGATCATTTGGTAGGCTATTGAACAAGTCAATGGCCTTAACTAACTTAGCTGTTTTTCTTACTAACAGTTTTATATCGTGTAGGGATTTGTATACTTCTATTCCTTGTTGTCTTATTAGAATTCAAAAATTGTGCATTTAGACTTCCATAATGATAGTTTAATGCTTCTAGAGCATAAAGTTGTTTAATGCTTAGAGGATTTCCCTGAGTTATAAGCTCGTTTCCATTGATTATTTTCAAGTCTTTTTTGTAGAGCTGCCAATTATTCATTACATTCTCATATGCGCCACCCCAAGCTATTATTCCGTAACAAACAACGCTGTTAAATAGTGCATTATATATTATCATCCTTAAGGTTTCCAAACTCATTATTTTAGACAACTTATAAAACAGGAATACCAGATATTTGGTCTTGTTTATAAGGTATTCTAGGTGTTTATCCCATTTCATTTTTTATTTTATAATCAATCATTATTCCTAAGTATTTGCAGCATTCAACTCTTTTTATTTCACTTGTACCAATTTTAATATTAAAATTTTTTGGTACGCTGTCATAATAGTTACCAAAAGTTATGTATGTAGTCTTTCTTATATTCAATGACAATCTATTCAGTGTCAACCAGGTGGATATGCCGTTTAGTTCATCATTCAATTTGGCTTCAAGTCCGGACCATATGTCATCAGTAACTTATAATTGCTGTATCATCAGCATACGATATTATATTCTCCTTTAACATAATATCATTAATATATAGGACAAACAAAAGGGGGCCTAAAATGGTACCTTGAGGGACTCCGGTGTTGACGGCTTTATTCGTACTAGTATGGTCTCCTATTCTGACTCTTTGTTTTCTGTTATATAAGTAACTTGTATAAAATAAATAAATAATAATGTTTATTTTTGAAGAATATTACATTCTTTATAACTATAATACTATAATATAATACTTAATTAAATCTACATTAAATCAACCTACTTTCGTATACATTTTTTTCCTATCCTAGCTAATTATTTCTTTTTGCTTATTTTGCACTATCATGTTTTATTTTTATTCTCAATACCTATGTTTATGTCTAAGATCGCGTGGTCAGTAATTTTATCATCGTTATTGTTGTTTACAATATCCATTTCATACCTATACTTATGTGTAATGTTTATCAACAATGCAACAATCTGTTAGTGTCCTACTTTCACTTGTCCATTGATTTCTACCAAATATTCACCATTTTCTTCTTTTTCTGTTCTATTTTCTTCTTGTATACACCACAATTTACATCAAAAACGTCATGACTTACATCCATATTCAAATTCAATTTTCTATTCACCTCAACACAATTGATACATTTCTTCTTTTTTTCGCAGTCTTTTGATAAATGTTCTCCACTGCATCTGAAACAAGCCATTCTATTTTTACATGCTTCTTTTTTATGATTGTATCCCCCACAATTGAAGCATCGCTTTATATATACGTGCTCGTAAACATAACAGCGATCCCAACCAATGTTAATTTTTTGCATCTCCATTATCTGCTTGTAACGGGATTTTCTGCTAGGTAGAGGTGATGTCCCAGGGATGGGTAATTGCCCCTTTTTACCCGTGACAAGTCGATTAAAATCTATAATATTTATTTACACAATACTCTATTTACATATGTCTATATTTGTCAAGCTCATATCAATAACCACTGTATCCTGGGGGCCGGTCCTCGTTTCCCACCGATCGTCGGATTGGTGGTAGATACCCGCGTCGGGGCGCGCACCACTGTTGATTGGTCGACCGCCTGATCGGTTCACGGTCGAGTCCACTACGGCAGTCACTCGCTCGCCGTTGCACGGTGCGTACCGGCTGCTGCAGCCTCCGGAACACGCGCCGAGACGGGGTCTGGGAGAAAAGTCCTCCGGCGACGAAACTACCTGAAACAGAATCCGCTCCCGGTATCTCAATGCAATGCCGGGGCGGCTGTTACTGAATCCGGCCCTCAATACAGGCCGGGTCGTGACTGAAGGGACTAGCCGGTACTTCAACGTAGCGCCGACGGATTCCCTATACTGAATCGGTTGCCGGCCAGAACTCATTCCATTCTGGTCGGTCCGCCGACGTCCGGTTACAGTTAGACTCGACTCATTTCATCGACCTACTGTAGCCGGCTAGGTAAACTAGACGGAGTGCACTCACTACATGCCTCCTGGAGACCTCTGAGCTCAATTCACAAGGAGGGAGATTGGTTCTCGAGTCAGTCCCTCGGATCCGTTCTGATGAGCTCTTCAGTTGGCTCTCTTTATATAGCCGGTGCTGGCGGAGATAACCTGCTAATCACCGTCGTAAAAACTGTATCACTCCTGATAAACCCCTCGAATAATTAAAATAAATAATAATTACCAACGAATGTCTTGGAATTCGTTACATGCTTGAACGATGAATCATCCACTTCTGCAATCAAGTCCCAGTATCTCTTTTTCTTTGTTTCTAACAATTTAACTATCTTTATTTGACTCACATAGTTGTTCTGTTGTTTAATTTGACTGATTATTTCTCCATCTTCATTTACTTCACTCAGTCCACATATTTTTATTCTTCTTTTTACCTTCTCAATCATATCTGCTTTATAATCTGTCATCTTCTTACTAACTTCTGCTTTGAGATTTTCGACTTGTCATTAAACTATATGCATTTCCTCTTATACCATAATTATAAAGTTTCTGTAGTAATATTTCATGGTTGACCGTATCAAAAGCCTTTGCCAAGTCAAGAAAAGCAACTACTGCTATTGGTTTTCCCCTGTCTAGATTATTATATATAGCATTTGAGATGTTCTAATAAATCCATATTGGTTCTTAGAAATTAAATCATATTTGTTAATAAAATTCAACAGCCTGTTATAAATCATCTTTTCAAAGATTTTTGCTAAATTAGAAATTAAGGAGATTGGTCTATAGTTTTCTGTATAGTTTTTGTTTTTGGCTTTATAAATGGGAACGATTTCAGCATTTTTTAGTGCTTCAGGCCAGATGGCTTTTTCAATACACTTATTGTATATGTGAACAAGTGGAATTACAATCAAGCCAGATAACATTTTAATTGTTTTGGCATTTATGTTATCCACTCCACCATTTTTTAAGAGCATATTATCTATAATTTGGGCTATTTCCAAACAGTCTGTTGGATTTATAAACATCGTTTTTAGCATTCGACTTAGGCATCAACAGTCGATCAGCAACCCGAGGCAGCTCGATCTTTTCACTTAGTTCTGTCCCAATATTACCAAAATAAGAATTCATACTTCAGCTATTCCATCTGGATGATCTATCAGTTGCATGTCAAAGTTATGTTTTTTTGTCATTATTTACATCCGGGTATTATTTCAGAGAATTGAAATCCGCCTTTGTAGAGGAGAATGCAAAATCTTTATTGTCAACTAGTCGTAAATAACTAGCACACTTGACCATCTTTTGTACCTTCCACCACATTTAATAGCTTTGCAAACAAAAATCGTCATAAATTATGTCTGATTTTACCTGATTTGACATTATCTGCAATTAATGGCATTTGCTTTATAAATTTTCAATTTATAATTTCACAGGCGAATTTCTATTGATATTTAGAATTTATTGACATAAAAAAATCAGATTTTTTTTTGTCTCTTAATTAGTTTTTCGCGTCTGCACGCTTAATTAAGCTCACTACAAAACATGCTAATTGGTCCAGATTATAGAGAATTAAATTATTTATGAATGTGTCGCGAATAAAATACTCTAATTTAATTATAAAGTGTACTTTTCGCGAGAATTCATATTCGCGAGAATATGATGGGACACCTGTATATACGGGTGGAGGACTTACCTATAGTAACACCAGGAAGGTATTCATTTGCTTGCAAATGCATGGTTAGTAAAAAAAGGTAGGTACTAAAAATCGGTCTAGGCAGTCCAGTCCTGATAAACATATAAAAAATGTCATAATCAAAGTAAATTTATTTTTCAAAAAATTAAAATTTAAAATAAAACACCATTTTTACGACCAATTTTATTGTATTAAGTATAGTTTTTTTTTTTATATTTTTAAGCTTTTTACTTTTTTATATATTTTTATGAGTGAACAAGGGACCAATCGGCCCAGTAAGTAACGTTTCTATTATTATAAAAATCTAAAAAAAAAAAAAATTTTTAACCAAGAACCTAAAGCTCAATAAATCAGAAGACAAAAATCAACATAAAGGAAGGTTCGATAAAAATTATCAAATAAAAGTAAGTATATCCATGTAAAAATACAAAGGAAAAAGATTGGTTTTAAATTATTTTAGGTCCACTTAAATTTTATTTTGTATTAATAATTGTCGTGCTCAGAAATGTTTATACTCTATATGACGAACCGATCGCTGACACTTTAAGCCTCAAGGTCGAGTGGTCTCCATTTTTTAAGGGGGCAAATTCTTCTGGAAAATATGTTGTCCATATATTTTTGGCGGACAGCCGCTCGCTTAATTTTTTTTCGATTAACTATTCCTATAAAGTTTGTACGTCTATAATGCTCCTTCTAAATAATTCAGCCAACAGAATCTCGTCGTGTCGCACCTTTACCGAGAAAAGTTCAGATAGGTGTAACAGTGCAAAAATAAAATACGGCCCTGAACGGGGGCCTTATAATTATCTTATTTTGATCAGTTTTTTGGGATTTGGGTTCCAGCTTGAGAGTTTTAAAATTAATGTTATGAGAACTTTTTTTCAGATTTTGACAATAATATCTGCATGTCATATATTTAATATTTTAATATATATTTTATTTTATAATTTAATATTTACAATAAATTGTGATCAAAGGACTAACCAGTCCCTAAATGTGAAAATTTTTCATAACATCAAAGCTTTCAAAACTCTCAAGCCGGAACATAAATCCCAAGAAACTGATCAAAATAATATATAGGGTGTTCGAAGACAAATCCGTTTTGGAGTAGGCCCTGACACAAAGAGGTTTGCCTCAACTTAATCCACTCTTTACAACTGACAGCTCTTGATTTTGTTAGGTTAGGACAGTTGTCAAAAGATTCAAGAGTGTTAATAAAATAGGCACTCACTTTATCGACATTTTTGTAAAACACATCAATGAAATCATCTATTAATTCATTTAAGGATTCTCCTGGACACATTTTGATACACGGTTCCTCACTCCAGTAAAGGCACTCTGTAACTGTTCGCATGGTGTTTGGTTCTTTTGTATTCTTTTGTATGTTTTTTTTTGTCCTTCAAGGATTGTTCTTTTGTATGTATTGTGTTCCGTGTCTAGTATTGTTGTGTCATTGTAGTTGAATTGGTGTCCTGTTTCCTGTATGTTTAGTACTAAAACTAGAATGTTATTAGCTATTGTGTAGAAAAAAATCAATAATAACTTTCATATAAAAAATTAAAAGGATTGTAGAGGGTGATCCCAAAATAGCCGAAAATCACAACATTCATCGTCAATTAGGGATTCTAAGTTCATTTACTTTTTATGACAGCATGGCTGACTTCAGAAGATATAACCGATTTTGTGAAAAATAAGTGATAAACTGCACTCGATGCACTTCTTTGGAAACATGGAACTTTACCATGGAAACATAATGAAATGACAAGTCCAACAAAGTTTCAAACAATTATCGTTGCGATACATATCCGATATTAAATCTATTTAAGTTTCATTATCATGCTCCAATTTGTATAACGATACACATTGACAAATTCTATTGAACTCAAGGAACATGTAGAATTTGAATGCATGCAATTCATTTACCTATAATAAATAAAATAAAAGGCAAACACTATTGTTATGTGTGTTGGTTTGTAAAGTTTATTCAGTGATTAAATTAGTCTTCTAAATGAAAGAACAAACCCTTCGATATTAATAAAACAAAGACTCTAGTACACTCAACTATATTTCTTGTTTTACATCAGGACCAACCTGTGGCATGACCAACCACCTGTGACCTGTGACAATGTTGCCAACAGTACCAAAATTTTTCAATATTAAATATAAATCATAGTCAACATTCAACAATGTAAAATCATGTGATTTGCCAGTGAAAATTTAATGTTGATTCAAACTTAGTTGTAAGTTTAGTATGTAAGATTAGTTTTAAGACACCAGTTTCTTATGCACAGGTATTGTCATACCTCTATAAGAATTACTATTGTGTTGTTATATAATGGTAATGTAACTACTGGTTTAATAAATAAATAAATAAATAAATTTTTGAAAAAGGCTATAACCTTAGATAACGAAGCTGAGGAAATAATTTTTGTGTAAAATTTACAGTCTTTCTGGAAGCCCTGCATATTGTTACGGGTCTCGCAATAAATAAATCACCACCTTAAAGTCTTACAAATTACTTTATTCACTAATCCAAATTATAACCTCTAATTATTATTCTTCTAAATAATCAAAACACAAACAGCTGACTACACTACTAACTTGCACTTATCTATTCTTTATATCCGCTATCTGTCACTACTGGCTCCCTTACTTCACACTTCACTTCTGCTCTGTCTATACTTCAGTCTTCACTACTTCACGTTCCGAACCAATCTAAAACACGCAGCCGCGCTGTGGTCCTTTTATAGTCCCCCGACACATCAGTAGTGACGTTCTACTCCGTTCTAGCAGGTACATTCTCGAACGTCGCACCGGCGCACTGACCGTCGATTCGTGGATTCTGGAAATGTCAGATTGTTCGGCGATCCCACTCCAGAAATCCATAGAACTAACGTCTGTCTGTCGATGTGTCACATGACATGTGACTGGAACTGTCGCGAACATGTCATTGACTAACTGAGTATAAAAAAAGAGAATGTAAACAAACAAGCAAATCGGGGACTAGAATGTTAAAGGTTAAAGAAGCAATTACTAGAATTTTTCCAGAGCGGTGTTCGTTATACTGCCCCCTTTCTATTTTCGAGCGTCCCGCTCGAACGGACTTATTCGCTGTCTCCACAGTAGGGTGCCAGACGATTCAGGTGGACTACCTTCATCTTGCACTTGGGGGCTCCGCTCCGCTGTATCCTATACACCACGTCGTTTATCCTTTTAATAATTGTGTAAGGCCCTTCCCAGGATGGCATAAACTTAGGCGACAAACCCTTCTTCCTAGTTGGATTATAAAACCACACTTTGTCTCCTTCTGTGAAGCCGCCGGAGTTTGCCTTCAAGTCGTACCTCGCCTTCATTCGGTCGCTGGCCAACTTGATCTTCCTCCTGACTAGGGAATGCACTTCTGCCATGGAGTTTCTTAATTCGTCGACATAATTTCTGATCTCCGATGGTGGACTGCTTGGTGAACCGTACACCAAATCACAGGGTAGCCGAATCTCCTTAACGAATACAACCTTGGCTGGTGTCTGCCCTGTAGTCTCATGGATGGCTGCCCTGTACGACATCAGCAACAAAGGCAGGTACTGGTCCCAATCTCGCTGATTGTTGCTCACCACCTTCGACAGATGTTCCTCCATTGTTCGATTAAACCGTTCTACCATACCGTCAGATTGTGGATGGAGAGGTGTAGTCCTTGTCTTGTTTATCCCGAGCAGTTTACACATTTCTGCGAAAACTTGGGATTCAAAGTTTCGTCCTTGATCGGAATGCAACTCTAAAGGTACGCCAAATCTGCTAATCAAATTATCCACCAAGACTCTCGCAACTGTAGCAGCTTCTTGGTTCGGTATGGCGTATGCTTCAGGCCACTTGCTGAAATAATCCATGGCAACCAGGATAAAGCGATTGCCGCTGTCGCTGATTGGAAAAGGACCTGCTACATCTATGGCTATCCTCTCGAATGGGGCTCCAACGTTGTACTGCTTCATAGCGCCTGTCAGTCTTCTGCTTGGGCCCTTGCTTGCAGCACATTTCTCGCACTTACGGCACCAGGCTTCGACATCGTCCTTGCAGTTCACCCAGTAGAACCTCTCTCGAACTTTCGCTAGTGTTTTGTTCACTCCGAAGTGAGCTCCTGATGTACCTCCATGGATTACTTCGAGAATCTTCGAAACTTTACTCCTTGGAACCACCAACTGCATGACGATCTTCTTTCCGTCGGCACTCTCCCAGGCTCTCTTCAGCAGACCATTTTCGATTTGCAGCGACTCCCATTGTGACCATAGAGCTTTATATTCTGGGCTACGTGGAGAAACCTCTGCCCACGTTGGTCTCGATCCATTCTCTTCTTTACGTTTTAAAATGTCTCCGATGTCTTCGTCTTTTTCTTGCTCTTTCCTGCATGCTTCTATCGTCCATCCTGTATCTGCATTGATCACGATCCTTCGAACGCACTCTTCCTTCTGGCTATCCTCAATCGGCTTAACACGAGGCACCAACATCAGCTTGGGCCTCTGACGATGCTCCGATGACCTGCTCTCCTGCTCATCATTTGCCGGTGGCGGGTTTCTGATGAAACTGCCCTGACTGTCACTCCGGTGCTCGAATCGCCTGAACGGGCGTCTTTCTCCGTCCCAGTTCCGTTCATGGTTGCGACCATGACCATTATCATCACCAAACCGCCAGCAGCCACCGCCCCGTCTAAAGTCTCGCTCACTCCTCGAGAAACCTTTATCTCTGGTTCTACTCCTTTCCCTGTCTGGCCTTTGTTCTAGGGATCCACTACTTCGATGAATCTGCTCACCAGCCTTACAATTGCGTATGAAATGAAAACTGGAACCGCAACGGTAGCACTGTTTCCTGTTTTCGTCCCTTGGAGTCCAACCTCTTTTCCCACCATTATTCAACAGGTCAGAGAGCTTATCCACCATTATTTTACTTAGCCTTTCCAATATGGTAGTCACGTCCTTTTCTTTTTCCTCATTGATTGTCACTGCTCGTACCTTGGAGAAGTTCCTACCATTGGACGCCTTGATTGCTGCGTCTATCTCCAGCGCTCTAACTAACGCTTCGCTGGACTTTGTCAAATGTGACATGCGCAGGATCTTCTGTATTTCAGTGTCTCGTATCCCGTTGACAAAGGTTTGCGAGGCTAGTTGTTCCTTGAAGTTCTGCGGCGAGTCTGGGTAGGCTTGATGGACAATCCTGTTGACATCCGCTTCGAACTCCTGTAGCGACTCGTTCGGCTTCTGCACTCTGCTCATCAACTGATTTTGGAACACCTGCTCCATATGGCGATTGCTGAATCGAAGTTCTAATGCTGCACTCAATTGGTCGTAATTTGAGTGCAGTTCTACCGGCAGTGTTTGCAGCATGTCCACAGCTTGCCCTCGAAGAGCAAGAACCAGTGCCGTTGCCTTCTCTGCGTCGTTCCACCCGTTGGCCATGCATGCAGCCTGAAACTGCATCTTGTACGCAGTCCAGGGAGTTGTTCCGTCGTACGCTGGTGGTTTCACTTTCGCGCCAAAACTGCTGGTCGGTACGGCACACGGAGGATGCTTCACCTCAGAACTTTCGAGAGTTCTGAGTTTATTCTCGATCTCCTCTACCAGCAGTTTCGTTTTCCGTTCTACTCGATTTTCTACCAATTTCACTTCATCGCGAACACCACCGACTTCGTCGCGAACACTGTCAATGTCTTGTTTCACTTTGTTTAGTTCACAAACATAATCGTCTCTTTGCTGCAGGATAACTTTTAGCAGCTGCTCTTCACTATCCTTCTGCTGTTGCATCAGCTTTTCTTCGCTATCTTTTTGTTGTTGCAGAAGCTTTTCTTCAGAGTCTTTTTGTTGCTGCAGAAGCTTTTCTTCAGAGTCTTCGAGCTTCTTCACAATATTTTTCTGCTCCTCCTGGCCGTCTTCAAGCTTCTTCATGATATTTTTCTGCTCCTCCTGGCCGTTTTTGAGCAGTAACATCATATCCTCCAACATTTGCTCAGACATTTTGTCGCTTCCAGTTTCCTTTCCACTTCTTAATTTACCCATTAACTAATTAATCTTCTTGCTGGAATCCGTATCCCGCTTCTGACACCAGTTGTTACGGGTCTCGCAATAAATAAATCACCACCTTAAAGTCTTACAAATTACTTTATTCACTAATCCAAATTATAACCTCTAATTATTATTCTTCTAAATAATCAAAACACAAACAGCTGACTACACTACTAACTTGCACTTATCTATTCTTTATATCCGCTATCTGTCACTACTGGCTCCCTTACTTCACACTTCACTTCTGCTCTGTCTATACTTCAGTCTTCACTACTTCACGTTCCGAACCAATCTAAAACACGCAGCCGCGCTGTGGTCCTTTTATAGTCCCCCGACACATCAGTAGTCACGTTCTACTCCGTTCTAGCAGGTACATTCTCGAACGTCGCACCGGCGCACTGACCGTCGATTCGTGGATTCTGGAAATGTCAGATTGTTCGGCGATCCCACTCCAGAAATCCATAGAACTAACGTCTGTCTGTCGATGTGTCACATGACATGTGACTGGAACTGTCGCGAACATGTCATTGACTAACTGAGTATAAAAAAAGAGAATGTAAACAAACAAGCAAATCGGGGACTAGAATGTTAAAGGTTAAAGAAGCAATTACTAGAATTTTTCCAGAGCGGTGTTCGTTATAATATATTTTCCAAATTTTGACAGATGAAATTGATTTCTTTTTCCAATTAAAAGATACAAACATGAGTGTTTATTTTTTTAAATGTCTAGTTTATCAATTATGTTATGTGTAAAGTTCACACATGTAGGTACACAGTGCATCACTCTTTATTAATGCTGATTTTATTTTTCAGTCGATGTTGAGCATTCCCATGTCCGGTTCCTAGGGAACCTAGTCCTTAATTTATGGGATTGCGGCGGCCAAGAAGCGTTCATGGAGAACTATTTTGCTTCGCAGCGTGACAATATATTCAGAAATGTGGAAGTCCTCATATACGTCTTCGATGTCGAAAGTAGGGAACTAGAAAAAGATATGCATTATTACCAATCGTGTTTGGAGGCGATTTTACAGAACTCCCCTGAAGCGAAGGTGTTCTGCTTGATCCATAAGATGGATCTGGTAACTGAAGAACAAAGGGACATTATCTTTAGGGAACGAGAAGCTGATCTGAAACGTCTATCAAAACCATTGGAATGCATTTGTTTCCGAACGTCGATCTGGGACGAAACATTGTATCGGGCTTGGTCCAGCATTGTCTATATGCTGATACCAAACGTCAAGGATTTGGAAAGGAGCCTAGAACACTTTGCAGATATCGTAGACGCTGACGAGGTACTACTGTTCGAAAAAGCGACCTTCCTAGTCGTTTCACATTGTGAGAGAAAGCACCACAAAGACGCCCACAGGTTTGAAAAGGTGTCCAACATAATTAAACATTTCAAGCTGTCTTGTTCGAAATTAGCAGCTCAATTTCAAAGCATGGAAGTTAAGAATTCTGATTTTGCTGCTTACATTGATATGTTTACGAGTAACACCTATGTGATGGTGTGCATGTCAGATTCTAATCTTCCATCTGAAGTGACATTGATGAATATCAGAAATGCCAGGAAACATTTTGAAAAGTTGGAAAAAGTTTCTACTTCATCAGTACAACGTTAATGTTAATTATTTTCCAGCAGTTTATATATTTTTTTAATGGACAGAATACTCTTTTATCAAAGGGGTATTAAAAAACTGACTGATTAACTTCAGATAATTATTTAAGTTTACAGTAATTTTGTTAATTTTCAAGTTTTAAATGAGATATAACCGGATTAAATAATAATGATACTACTAAACCTCAAGGCCGAAATCACGTCCAGTAACTGACATTACTGAAAAAGCAATGTCGAAAAAACAGCAAGCAGAAACATACTTTTACAGGAACATTTCTTTTTGTGGCTTCTCCATCAGTGAAAATTTTCCTGCAAAAGTAAGTTTCTGTTTGCTGTTTCTCCGAAATTGCTTTTTTTGTAATGTAGCTTTCTCTGTTTATTTTCTCTATTTATTTCTACGTTAATCCATACCTTTTGTAGATTACACTATATTATATGATGATTTAACACGTTCGCGATGACATGTACCACCGGTGGTGCAGTCTTTACTTTGGTTATGACTCTAAAATCTTACAGATATTAGGCAGGCCTTTAATAAACCCTGTGCGCCTATTAAATAGATATATTATCTTGACTGTACCATAGGCCGCGCCCTCGGCTCAATTTGCAAGAGTTATGGGTTACGAATTACAGGTATAAGATTCAAAGAAACTCTCAAATATAACATTCCTCAGAAAACCAATATTATGATTACAAAATAATATTTTTATGAATATAGAGCATTAAAAAAAAAAACATACGACGGCGTCCTCTCCTTCAAATACACAAAGGTGGTACACGTAGGCTGCAGCGAATAATTATTCCCTAGAGCCGACGTGTACCACCAGTGCTATATTTTCAAAAAAGCTATAAACACGAAAAACACAATAAACATACATTTTGTGTGTCTAGAAATCATTAAAATAATATTTTTATATAAAAAATAAAATTATAAAAACACGTCCCCAAAGGAGTTTGACCTTGGACCATGTCATCGCGAACGTGTTAATAATACATGTTAAAGTCCATTTAACTGTTGATAGTAACCAAGATGAAATTAGACTTGTAAGTTTTAAAGTAACTTTAATTTATTTCATTATGAAACTGCCCCTACGCAACATACATTTTACATTTGTAAATTAAGGCATATTATATTTTTTGTTTATTCCCTGAGTTATGTACTTTTTTGTATATTTTGAAATTATTACTTGATTAAATGTACAAAATTCAAGTTTCATTATTAAAATGACCAGTTTTTATGCACCCTAAACAATCTGGAGAGACTTTCTCACACCGGTGGACCTGGATACATTGGCAACAGTCAAGATGGTCAGCTTCCTTAGAGGGGCTGACCTGATGGGATTGATGTAGCATGACTTTTTTTGTGGAGGGGAAATCCATCATGGACGTTCTGGTGTGGTTCTTCCCTACCGGAACAGTGCCGAACTCCTACCGACTAAAACCCCTCCTTTCTGCGCGCAACACGGAACCAATGTCTTTCGACTTTACAAGGCACGCGTGTCCCTTTACCTATCTCTTCTAGCAGTGTCACGGATATTAAGTCTCCTCTTTTCCTCATCTTCTTTTGCTTTCATTATCCCTCGCATGAAGTTTGTTATATACCCACAGTTTTCCTTGGACTCTACCATAGCATCCACCATTGTCAAGGGCTCAAGTCTTCTGCCTAGCTCAGTCTCCAAACTCAATCTATCCGCTGACCACCGGTGACACCGGAACATTGTATGCTCCGGGTCATCTCTTGATCCACAAAACCAGCACTCATCTGTGGTTGCTTTCCTGATACGGAGTAGGTAGGTCCCGAAGACCTCATGACCAGAGAGGTACTGGGTCGTGTGGAAGTCCACCTCCACTGTCTCGTTATGGACCCACTTTCTAATATCAAGGATTAACGTTCTTGTCCAAGCACCGTTGGGGGGTATGGTCCCACCTGCTCTGCCACCTGGTCATGGCCTCGTCCAGGATCCCTCGCCTATTGCCCGGCGCCTCGCCTCTTGCCCTATAAGATCTCGATCGCAGCCAAGCCTGTTCTTCTATAGACATAGTGCTCGCGATAACCTGTAGTGCGTCTGTGGAGATAGTCCGATAAGCGGACGTCACCCCAATCAGAGTCTGTCTTTGAAGTATCACAAGCTTGTTTATGTGTCTTCATATTCGGAGCGCGGGGTACCAAACGGGCGCAGCGTAGAGCGCTACTGAATTGACAACGCCCGCTAGGATTCTACGTTTCTTATACTGAGGCCCACCTATCCTGGGCATCAGCCCACTCACGGCTCCCCAGAACTTCCGGGCCCTGATCGTAACCTCCTCAATATGCTGTCCAAACTCCAGACATCGATCGAAAGTCACCCCGAGGTATTTAATGGATTTTTTCATTGTGATCTTAGTGCCTCCAATTTCAAATTCGATGGTCTTTCACAATAATTATCAAGTCTTCAGCGTAGGCGACCAGACGAACCCCCGAAGGCATCGGGAGGCGCAGAATACCGTCATCAAACACATTCCACAAGGTGGGTCTGAGGATCGACCCCTGAGGAACTTCCCCTGTGACTTCAACTTCGCCTCCATCCTGAAGCAAGACAGGTAGCTACCCAATACTCTCTGGAGGTATCCGGGCACGGGACCACAGGCTGCATCCCGTCCTATCTAGCCGAGTGCTATCAACGCACAAACCATTGCCCTTTTACTGGCCACAGCCTCCGGGGACCGAACCTCCCCCAGGACCCTTGCCGCGACCGTGGAAGATCCCTCCCTAAATCCGTACTAATCGGGGCTTAAGCCTCCCTTACTGTCAATTTCGGCCAGCAGTCTGGTCAGCAGGATCCTCTCATGCAACTTTCCCAGTGTATCTATCAGGCTTATGGGCCTATATGCCCTAGGGTCATCAGGGTCACCCTTTCCCCTCCATATGAGGGCCACATTGACCCTCTTCCAGATCCTGAGGAAAATACCCGCCTTTAGGAGGCAATTCAATACCTCCCTAACCAAGCCCAAATCAGTCGCAAGGAGGATCCTCACAGACTCCGGGGTGATACCGTCAGGTCCAGGGGCCTTGCCCACCTTAAGCCTAAGCCCCGCTTCTTCGACTTCTTTCCGTGTTATTTCCTGGAAGTCTTCAATGTTGTAATTCCTACCTGGTTTCATCCCCTGTTTTGGGAAAAGGAATTCCATTATCTTCTTCCTCACTCCTCTAATAATTATTTAACGTGTGTTATTTTATGCACCCCCTTTAAAGGGCTGTATCTTAACAAGGGATGCTCCAATGAAGTTTCTTTATCTTTTTTTCGATGAGGAATCACCCCCTTAAATGTTTTACACTTATTTAGTTACACCCTGTATACACGCCGGTATTCTCGATGCAGTATAATTGGTCTCACTTATACCCCTTTTTATATAAGTAGACGAAATATAGAGTGAAAACCGATTATAACGACATCATTTAGTACGACGTTCTGGATATAACGACCAAATGTTTAAGTCCCATTTTAGTCTCATAAAATCACCTTATATAGAAACCGTTTAGTACGACATCGCTTATTGCGACATAACGGTAATAGCGACGTAATGATCTTTGATTTTCATTCAGTTGTAACGACTGACGGATGATAATGCTGTAAATTCTGAATTGATTTACGCTTCCCGTCGTCGGGCGAGGGCCTGTTTTTATTCACGTTTTTTATTACGTGATCGGTCAATGTAGGTGATTTAAGTATTTCTCCAAATATGATAGTTGAGGAGAGAACTGAAACTGTTTGCCCTTTAGCCTTTAATCTTAAGTTACCAACATGGTTTGCATGATGTCGGAACGGAAACGAAAAGTGTTTACAATTTAAGAAAAATCTCACATAATATGGAGACTAGAAAATGGGGAAAGAAATTCAAGTATTGCAAAACAATGTGGTGTATCGCATTCAACGCCCGTGCGGTTGAGTACCCATCGGGCGCGTCCCCAGGGGGCACCCCACTGTATCAATCCCCTCACCTTTGCATGCTGGGCTCTGCATAGGTGGAACACCCTTCCCTAGCTACTCGTGGGATCAACCATGGTAAGAAACAAAAGACCAAGAAATCGCGGGACATCACCGCAAAATAGACCTCTGACCGAGCGGGGCTTGTCACCCGTCAAGACTGTCGGCAATCTAAACAATCCTTGTGCTCAAGACCACCTGAACGCAAGAAGAATGCCCACTCATTGGCAAGAAAAGGAGCATCGACACCCTTCATAGGACCAGAACCATTCTGTGGCTTCGAAGATACTTTCTTCAAGCAGAACTCCAAAAGGAAGAAGAAAACTGAGAGAAACCCATTGGAGGAACCTCTCGGGGCTGAGACAAGCTAAAGAACTTCTCGGGAATTTTAACCGAGAGAGGTCGAAGATACTCTTCAACCTCAGCAAGGAACGTCTCAGAACACTGACAGGATCCTAACGGGACATTGCAAGCTCAAGGAACACCTGAGGAAGTTAGGCATAGAAGAGAATGGCATCTGCAGATTATGCGGGAAAGGAGACGAGACACCACGTCACCTGCTGCTTAACTGCGATGCGATAGAACTCAAAAGAAGTAATATTCTGGGCCACCACCAGCTAGAGGCAGGGAACTTACCCGACCTTGATCCTCTCAAAATCCTGAAGTTTCTCAAGGAAACGGACTTGGAGAGGGTGCTTCACTAAAGGGATTCCACACCAGGCGAAGCACAGTAGAGGGGATACAATAGATCTTTTAGGTCGCAGTAACTTGATCACCCTCAAAAATGCAAATACAAATAGCATGCAACGATTTCTACAATTTGGAAAGACGAAGAAAAAATTAAATCTCTTTTCGAACAAGATTCGTTGAGTATGAAACGAGCTAGATCATCCTGACATAAGAATATGGAAGAAGCTTTACTGAAGTGGTTTAAGAACCAGAGAACAAACAACATACCCATAAGTGGGCCATAGTATCAGTTAGGAAAAAATGTATTTAATTGCCTATAAGGACTATCGGCTATAACGACAGCATATTGATGGTCCCCCTCAATGTCGTTAGATCCGGTTTTCACTATAGTTAGATATATAGGGTGTTGAAAAACTCGTGGAAAAAATGGATTAGGCGTTACTCAGCATTGAAAAATTCAATAAAATTTGTATTAATAATAGCTATTAATAAGAAGTTTAAATTTGTAAAAGTTCCGATAGTGGATAATTCATTTGAAATGTTATTTATAAAAGTGTTTACTACTAATAGTTATTTCATTGTCGGTGCGTGCTATGTTGCACCATATTACACTTCTGAATATTATGAAAATTTCTTAACTGCGGTGTAGGATACTCTTTGTGACTTGGTAATGGATGATGGGTGTTCAAAACTCTTCTTCGTGGGCAATTTTAATGTACCAGGATATACATGGTCAATGTCTCGGAATCATTCTTTATCAACAGGATTCTCTAATCATGTGGATGTGAGGGAAGCATCACAGTTGCTCAATGTTTGGTGTGAACTCTATAATTTATTTCAATGTAATCACTTAAAAAATAGTTGTGGAAATATTCTTGATCTATGCTTCACCAACATCAAGGAAACAGTTGTGAATTGTAGTGATGAATTCATTTTTGAGTGCGATTCTCATCATCTCCCTTTGGCAATGGAATTTTTTGTGCCACATTTTGAGTTACATATTGTTAAAGAAAAACTATTTGACTTTAATAGATCCAATTTTCATGAAATTGAAATAGGATTAAGAGATATTAATTTTCCGTCATCAGTTACATGTGAATCTGAACTTAATAAATTTGTTAACGAAGTTAATTCTAAGTTCTCTGATCTTGTTGAAAAATATGTTCCTACGTTCTTTGTAAAATCTAGGTCTTTTCCTCATTGGTATTCTAATGAACTGAAATCTGCTGTATTGAATAAGAAAAGGTTTCATAGAATGTATAAACAGTACAATTCTTCTTATTATTATTCTTTATTTAAGTTGGAACGGAGTCGGTGTAAATCATTATTATGCAGAGATCAGAAACAATTTGTCGACACCACTGAGGAATCTCTTAACTCTGATTCCAAAGCCTTTTTTAAATTTGTTAATTCCATAAGTAACAGTCGATCAGTCCCTTCTCTTATGCATCTCGATGGACAATTAGCCGATAATGAATTGGATATAATTGATCTCTTTGCTACCAGGTTTGGCAGGGTGTACCAGCGCCTGGATCTTGATAGTGCACAGATATCTTTTGAAGTTTTGGATTCTTTTAGCGGTTTTTCATTGACAGAATCTGATGTTGAGAGGTGTATTGATGAATTGAATCTTACTAGTAATCCAGGTCCTGATAACATACATGCCAAAATTATTAAATCATGTTCGAAATCAATAGTACCATGGCTGACTAAATTATATAATACTTCACTTAAATTGGGTTTCTTCCCTGAGTCATGGAAACACTCTTATATATCACCTCTTCATAAGGGGGCTGACACCTCTGATATTAATAACTATAGACCAATTAATAAGTACAGTGTGTTGGCCAAGATGTTTGACAAACTTGTTTACAATAGTATACTGCCATATTTGAGCAGGTACATTGTATCGCAGCAGCATGGATTCATTACAGGTAAATCTACAGTGACAAACTTGGCAATTTATCATGACTTTTTGGTTTCTAATTTGAATGATGGGTTTGTTGTTGATACCATTTATTCAGATTTAAGCAGGGCGTTTGATTTGGTGAATACTGAACTTCTGCTAAGAAAACTTTCTGCTTATGGTGTTAACGGTAGTTTGCTTGGGTGGTTCTCTTCATATTTGAGTGGTCGTAGACAGAATGTTAAACTGGGTAATAACTTATCTCGTTCAATTGATGTACTCTCTGGTGTGGGTCAGGGTACTCACCTGGGACCATTGCTTTTTTCTGTTTTTATTAATGATTTGGTACGGCACATCAATCATAGTGAGATTTTACTATTTGCCGATGATGCAAAGTTATTTAAGGTTAAGATCTGCATTAGATATGCAGTTGCTTCAGTCGGATTTGGTGGCTTTTCAGGATTGGTGCTCAGAAAATGGTCTTCGAATTAATATTAAAAAGTGTTTCCATATTCGTTTTGGCCGATCCCAATTGGTTGAAGTTCTGCCTTATACCTTGAATGATGGCATTCTTGCTCAGGTGGACTCTATAAAGGATTTAGGTGTAATATTTGATTCCAAATTATCTTTCAAACCACATGTAAACTACATTTATCTATCTTGTATGAAAAAGATTTATTTTATAAAGAGATTCACATGTAACTTTAAAAACATTTCTACTTTTAGGACACTTTATTTTTCTTTCATTTATCCTGTAGTTATGTATGCGTCTACTGTTTGGCGACCTAAGGACCTTGGGTCAATTAAGAAATTGGAATCTTTAAATAGGAGATTTTTGAGATATGCTGCATATAGAGTGGGCATGGGGGTTTCACCGGTGGATCATGACCTTGTTCCTTTATATAATGAATTCTGTATCGCAAACCTCGAATCTGCTAGAGACATGGTTGATATCCTTTTTGCATTTAAAATATTGAATGGTATTGTTGATTCATCTGAGCTGTTGAGTAGATTTGAATTTTATGTTCCACCTAGGCCTCTCAGACAGAATCATAAGTTGTTTCAAATTTCTGTGGTTAGACCAGGTCACAAAGAGTTGATTGTTGGTAGACTATCAAGGTTACTGAATGATAGTTCGTCATGGTTCGAACTATATAATATCTCATTTTTTGGTATTAAAAAAAAGTCCAAAGTAATGCTTCGTTATGAATAGGTTTTGTTTGGATCTGTTTATGCTTTTTTGTTTGTTTGAACGTCTATATCACATTATATAGAGATGTTAACATTATAGTGCATATATTTGTACTTTCTGTGCAGGGCATGATTGTTATTACTGTTGTTATTATTGTAATTTTAGTTTCACTATCTTTATCTTTTGATTTTTTGGTTTCTTATTGTAAGAATTTATGTATGGGGTTTTCCCGTTGGATAAATAAATAAATAAATAAAATAAATAAAAAATTTCCCGAAGATAACTTCAAATCATAATTTAGTGTGCACAAACCAAAATTATTAAGAAATTCTTATATTTTTCATTGTAATTCAAAATAATTTGAATTATTTGATGATGACACATCAGTTTCAAATTTTCAAGACAGCTAATTTTTACAAATTGACAAGTATGACTGCAAACTGTAACCATAGAATAGCAATATTAAAAAGAGATTGCAGGCTCGATTCTCCACCTGAAAATTAAATGCAATATTGCCATACTTTGCAGTTAGAATTTTTTTGTTCTTATTTTTGGAATCCCATAACACCGTACCATAGTGTGTTGTTGGGTTTTTCTACGAGTTGTTCAACACCCTGTATAAGGATTAATGAAGCAATGATGCCAGATTTCATCTATAGGTAACGACATTCTAGAATAAATTTTTATTTATTCGTATACGTTTTTATTCGTATACGTGTGTGGAAGCTTTACTAGTAAAGATTGATCGAAGGTCTGTGCAATTGAAATTAACAAGAATTGATGAATTTATTTCGAAGTAATTTTGGATCATCAATTCAAGTGATTGTGGATCACTTGTGAGTCACAGTGGAAGAAGAGTGAGGTCTATACTGAATCAACTAGAGGAATAGTTGAGAAAACAAGGTTCCGTTGGCTGGATGTCATATTGTTATCAGGTGAAACCTTGAGTGCATTATCAGTGCGGCCTGATATCATATTCGGTTAAAGGTGGCCACACAAGTTTGCATTAGTCATTACGAGAGTATGAATTCCAAGCAGGCAATTTCATGTCAAGAGCTACAAGTGGCGCTGGAAAAATTGGAAGAAGGTTTGAAAGGTCACAGTGAAAAATTAAATTCGCATTTATTAAAGGAAGTTACAAAAATTGGGCAGAGAATAGAAAAAGTGGAGAATACCTGTAAGGTACTTAGGGATAGCATAGCTGTACTGGAGAAAAAATCACGGAAGAATAATATTATCGTGACGGGTTTGGATGTACAGTCAGATAGTGGTCAGGTGGCCTTGATCAAGGTCGTGAAAAAGTTCTTCGGAACGGAACTGGGAGTAGAGATCTCACCTAATGATGTTAACAATATATATCTGATCGGCAAACAGCGACAAATAATTAAGTTGGAATTGGTCACATTCATTAAAAAGGTTGAAATACTCAAGAATTCCAAGAAACTGAAGGGCAGAGATATTTTTATTTATAATGATATGACTAGAGAAGAGCGAGAGGACCAAAGAATACTCATTGAACATCTTAAGCTTGCCAGGGAAAAACAGTACAAAGCGTATATAAAGGGTAATTATTTGACAGTCAACGGTGAAAGTTATAGTGCTGATCAGATAAGAGAAGAAAAGGGTGTTACTTTAAAATTCAAATCAAACAGTGCCCCATCAACCCCGTTGAAAAGATATAATTCAGAAAAAATCAATGTTGAGGAAACCAATCTGGTAACAGATCCAGCAGGGGAGACTGCGGGGATACCGGCGGATGTATTAACAGCTGCAGAACTAGGGACTCGCGAAAACTTACTCCAAGGTGGTGTGTCTGGAAAGGGAGAAGTGGAAATTGACTGTTATAAACAATCTGCTGCGGGAAGAATCACAAGAAGTAACAGTAGCTCTTCTGGAGGGAGCAGGGTGGCGAGTGCAGCCCAGCATACTTCATTGGGAGCGTCGGCAGGCGGTAAAACTTCTGTGAAATTGAAGCAGGGAGATGTTACATTGAGAGCGACTGCGGCTGCTGCTTCAGAGGGAAAAAAGAAAGGGGGGTAAGATCGTTGAAATCATCAACTGGGTATTCTTCTTCGGTGACCCGGTTATATTTTGTAAACACCGAAATTGACTTTTGCTTGATTTTGTCTGTGTGATTTGTTTTAGAGTAGTTTATTGGTTTTGATTTGGTGTACATAGGATATTATTTGCCACTGAATATAAATTTATATTGGTTAGGAACTGGTCCAGAACATGGACCAGTATATCCGAGACTATGTAGAAGGCCCTAGAAGAACTATTGTTGTTGATGACCTCTCTCAGTGTAGAATATCACAAAAAACAAATTATTTTAGTATTTTTCATAGTAACATTAGAAGTCTATCAAAAAATTTCGATGACTTTGAGGTTATTCTGGATGCTATCGATTACTTGGATGTTATCGTATTTTCGGAAACTTGGGTTCAGCATGATCCTCATTTTCATCAGATAATAAATTACAATTCGGTATATAATTATGGGGATATAAATCAAAATGACGGCGTAATGGTCTATATCAAAAATGGGTTAGAATATAGCCAGAGAATAGTATCAATGGGTATGTATAAAGTAATTGAAATTTCCGTTATAAAGGGAGATGGGAAGTTTAATATTGTTGCGGTATACAGGCCGCCGGCAACAAACATAAGTGATTTTATTCAAGCACTGTCAGGATATTTGAGGTCAGACGGGGGAGCTAACAGATACCGCAGTAGATTTTTTGTTGGGGACATGAATATTGATATATTATCGGGAACTGATGAAGCACAAGAGTACCTCAATGTCCTAAGCGAGCATGGGTTTGTCTCATTAATAAATGAATATACTAGAATAAAGCCGGGTGGGGGGTCGTGTTTAGATCATATATTTTTGTCGGGTGGGGATCGTCGTAGCGTTTTTGATAAGTCATTTGTTATAAGGACTGACATAACGGACCACTATTCGACGATGGCGTATATCACCCTCCCAGATGGTGAAGAAACTGAGACAGCGACAGAAATAGCAAAGAAGAAAAGAGTAAATCATAGAAAATTGAAATCTTATTTTCAAGGAGAGAACTGGAATGATGTTTTTGATAGTCTTGATACTGGGGATGTTGATGTAGCCACACATAAATTCATTTCCACAGTGCAAGCGTTTGTGAATGACTCTACAACTTTCCTCTCATGCAGTGAAAAAAAGGGCAAAAATAGAAGAAGAACTCCATGGATAACAAACGATCTTGTTGTCTCAATAAATAAAAGGAATGAATTGTATAGACAAAGTCTGAGACACCCAAACAATGCAACTCTGGTTAATAACTACAAACAGTATCGTAATAGCTTAACTGGAATAATTAGGCAGACAAAAGAACGATTTTATGAGAAGAAGATAGCTACTTGCTCATCACCGAAAGAGATGTGGATGATAACAAACGACTTCTGTGGGAATAATACAAAGAAGAAAGAGAAAATTGGGAAGATCACCGCACCAAATGGCAACGAAATAAAACTGAGCGAGAGAAGAGAAATTGCAGATTGTTTTAATGTTTTTTTCTCAAGTATTGGGATGGAGTTGACTAAAAAGGTAACTAGCTGCGGTCCAATCAGGGAGAAACACTATGCAGAGTCCATGCTGCTGTTGCCTACCGATGAACAAGAGGTGGGTAGACAAATAGGGAAACTAAAACCCAAAAAGGCTATCGGAGTCGACGGCATATCGTCAGAAACTCTGAAGCGATACGTTGATTATGTAAAGTTCCCATTGGCTGGCATTTATAACCTGGCTATGTCACAGGGAGTTTTCCCAAAGGAATACAAGCACACTATAATTACACCAGTGTTTAAGAGTGGAAATGCGATGTTGACTTCCAACTATAGACCAATATCGGTGATAACATGTCTCGCAAAGGTCTTTGAAAAAATATTAAGTGAAAGGATTACTAATTACATCCATAAAAACAAGATGATATCACCAAGTCAGTATGGGTTCCAGAGAGGGAGATCCACACAGGACGCAATTAGGGATTTAACTAGCTATGCATATAAATCTCTCGATTCGGGAATGAATGCTGCTTGTGTTTTTATCGACTTAAGAAAGGCCTTCGATACGGTGAGTCATCCCTTGCTACTTCAAAGTCTGGAGAGTATTGGTCTCAGAGGTCAAGTGCTAGAGTTGATGCGTTCGTACTTGGAGAATAGAAATCAACAAGTAAAACTAGGCAATACGACGAGTAGTGTGAAGATTGTACAGTGTGGCGTACCTCAGGGAACCGTGTTGGGGCCAATTTTATTTAACATCTACATAAATAGCATTTTTAGCTTATCATGCATGGGTAAAATTATAGCTTTTGCTGATGATATGGCAGTATACTATGAGGCTACATCATGGAATTCAATAAAAGAAAAAATTGAGAAAGACTTTGTACTGATCAAGGGGTGGCTCGACGGTAAACTACTCACAATTAATTGGGAGAAAACAAAATTCCTTCCCCTTACATTATATAAAAATAACTTACCTGATTTTACTAAACTAAGTGTGACGATAAAACAAGCCAATTATGAAATAGGCAGAGTCAGTAAATTTAAATATCTGGGTGTTATTCTGGATACTCATCTCAGATGGGAAGATCAGATTAATTCCATAAAACATAAATTAAGAGGTTTACTATATAGATTCAGAAAACTGAAGAATATAATGGGGGATAAATATCTAAGGATTCTCTATCAGACACTTGTTGAATCACAGTTAACATATGGAATTATTGGCTGGGGGGGCGTAAGGAAGAAATATCTGAATCAGTTGGAGTCACTACAGAGAAGATTCATAAAATTGATATACAAAAAAGATTACTTCTACCCAACAGATTTACTATATAAAGAGTCAAGACTATATGATGTGAGATCTCTCTATGCTCGAATAATATTAATTCATCAATTTAAAAATAGAAGTTCTACAAGACGAATTTGTCATAACTACTCCACAAGAAACAAAGACTCTGAAAAGAGCGAGACAATTCGGGCTGCAAAGAGTATAGGCACAAGACATCAACTGTATATAGGACCTAGACTTTATAACGACATCCCAGAGGAAATAAAAACATCACAATCAGTGCATATATTTAAGAATAGATTAAACAACTGGCTATGGGGCGAAGGAAGGGATAAAATGGGGAAAATTCTAGGACTGGACTAGGCTTTTGATTTTGATTTATTTCTTTTTTTTTTCAAGATAGTCCTGAAGACAGATTGCGTCGAGTTGATTTATTAAATTGAAACTAAATTTTGTTTACTTATTAACACTGTTTACACGTTCTTTTTGGAGGGACTGCATTCTGAATAATACTGAGAGGGGATACGGAATTGTGAGATCTGGTCAATATGTAATTAATTATTGTGATTGATATTGCATACGATTTTATAAGAATAAAATATGCCTGGTTTACTATTGCTGTTATTACTATATGTACTAAGTTACTGTTGCCTGGCTCTATCTCGGTCTCTGTCAAGCACTGCTTATGAGACTGATATAGAGATTTGGGCAATGGATACAGAAATATATAAATGAATAGTGTACTTAATGTTTATCTAAGTCACATTATGGTTGTAAAGGTACACACAATTGTTTTGTTTATTCGTAATCTAATTGGTAGGTGTGGTTGCAATGACTTTCAATGATGGATGCTATACTCTGAGTTATAGTCTAGTAATATAATTGATTAAATTCTTACTTTAGTGAACTAATTTGCAATGTTGTTGTAGTTGTAATACTATTGCCATTGTATGGAAGCGAATAAACGTTATTATTATTATATTATTATTATTATTATTTGGTACCTTTCCGGCCATCCTCTTTTTCCAAAATTGTTGTTAGATTGCATCAAATATTGTGAATTCCTCATTAGCAAAACAATTCAAGGTTAAAATCCAAAGGTAGAGTTGAAAGAAAAGGTAAAGTCTGCTTTGGTATGCCTACTTCGAAACGGTTTTTACCAATTCGATTCAAGGTATTTTATGACGTTTTTCCAAATTACCTTACTCTTTACCACTTTGTTTTCATTGGAAACACATATTTGCACAAAAAAACACACTATTTGAATTTCAAAACGTCAAATTATAAACTAATTTGACATTACAACTGAGTGAAATCAAATCTACTAGATAATAATACAACACATAGCTTCCACTGAAATTAGAAGTTTCTATTAGAAGTTACTATTGCCGAAGCGGCTAGATCTGAAAGCTAATATTGATTTAAAATATCAATTTAATTGAACGAAACTTTAATCTGTCGTTGGCTTGTCATCTATACAAAACAAATCACAATTTAATATGCAGTTTTTTCACGTAGCCAGTATTATAAAGGCTCATTAAGTGAACGGGCCTATTTCTGGGGCCGTTTCTAGAAAAGATATCGACCGTAGGTGGAAAATATAGCAATTTAGTGATTCTTAGCATGAAAGGGATTACAAAAATGTTAACCAAAGTAATTTCACGTTGATATTAGCTTTAAAAATGATATCAGAAATC
Organism: Malachius bipustulatus; assembly: GCA_910589415.1. Classification (NCBI taxonomy): domain Eukaryota; kingdom Metazoa; phylum Arthropoda; class Insecta; order Coleoptera; family Melyridae; genus Malachius; species Malachius bipustulatus. The sequence continues at coordinate 53,420,291 of OU342631.1, forward strand.
GGCCCGTTAGCTTAATGAGCCTTTATAATACTGACTGTATATAATCTTATTGTGTCTGTTACATTTGCATTATATTATATCCGTGATTTTTTAAATTAATTTCCGGTTCTGTGTAGTTTACCATACAGATGGCGCTACTTTTTTAACCCACTTTTTATTACATGTAAATAGCGGAAAGCTGCACGTATTATTATCTAGTGTATTTGGTGAAATGCAGCCAACATGGCAGCGTATTCATAAAATTATTTTAAGTGTATCTAAATAATAGAACTTTTGAGTAGGATTGATATTAAAAGGAATCAACCGACTATGATGCAAATTATTTGTTGTATTTATTTGAAAAGATTTATATGAATTGATAATAATCTGATGGGTGAATGGTAAATAGCCTAAAAGCTCGCCTTAAAGTGTTGGAAGATTTTATCCACCAGTGCTTTTGAAAATGATAATCGTTACCTGGAAGACCATTTGACTTTCCAGTAAGATGGAGCTCCACCACATTATGTGCAGGCTTTTGGATGGAGTTTTCCCAGAAGATTGGATTAGACAAAGAGGTGCTCTGGAATGGCTAGCCAGGTCACCAGATTTAGATCCTCTGAAATTTTTCTTGTGGGCCATTTGAAGAGTAAAATTTACGCAACGGAACCAAGTTTTCTGTAAGAGTTGTGTTGGTGCATTGTTGAAGGCCACTAAATTTCTCCAGGAAATTTGCCCCACAGATCCTCCAAAATGTTTTGATGAGAATTTTTATTCTTGTATGAAAGCTGATGGTGAACAGTTTGAGTATTCGCTGAAGTAATAAAAATCTCTTGTGGCATTGTTTTTATAACTTTTATAGACTTTTCCCTGTTTTGTAATGTGAGATTAAAAAATTTAACTTTCTTTCAACGACATAAACAAAGAACATGTTAATAAATTGAAACTAAATACCATCGAAAACAAATCGATTCAGGGCAGAGAGGGCTTTCAAATGAAGTATTACTTGCCTTACCGTGCGATTTAAAATTCTGTGAGTTGTGGTCATAGTGTGAACTAAAAGAAACCCAAACTCGGTTCGTCTTCACCGATTGAATGAATTTATCGACATAATAAACTGTATGGCGCTGGTTTTAATAGTTTTATTTGTCTGTTATTGCTCGTCCGACATGCTATTGCTCGTCCGACATGCTATTGCTCGTCTCGCGTTCGCCGCTCGAGTCTTTCTACTGTAGTGTAACATGGTCGCCTTTTACGTCCTGGTCAAGGCACCAAATCTGTAGTGTAACATGCCTAAAAACCTACATCCTGGTTGACGGTAAAGAATGGTGATGTATCCTACCTAACCTCTCAAAATGGAGGTTCTGCGTCATGCGCTGTAACTCAGTAATGTGGCTCCCAGACTGAATGGTTTTGAAAAAGAAGTTTGACGTTTGAAATGTGAACTTGTCTGTCATGAATGACTGTTTGGATTTCCCGCCCTGAATGTTTGATTTGAATTTAAGGTTATCCCGCCCTGGTTTCAAATAAAATAGCCAAACATTTACTTATCGTTTGTGATCGTTATTTTTACCTGGGCTCGTGTTTCGTCTAGTTTTCCACCTTGTTTGGATTTCATTGTTTAAAAATAAATAATGAGGAGCACACAGCTGATTGGAACGTCTGACTCTAAAGACTGCCACTTGAAAAAGTAAAATGTGAACATGACCACTGACTTGGATTTCTCGCTAACTGCTACATGTGGTTTAATGACATTGACAGAACTGACGTTTCTAGCTTTGAAAGCTTGACAAATAAAATAAAAATTGGGTGCGTTTCTCGGCTCTAAAGTTTACAATTTGAACCATGCGCAGTTGCTATATAGGTCGGTTCTCTTCACTACCCTTCTTCTTCTCCAGCATTGTCGGATCGTACATAAAGTTTTACATTCTAACGTAAACACCGATTAAAGGGTTAATCTTAAAAGATCAGACATCAGTTAATTTTGCACTCAATAAACTTTTCGAAGTAAATGTTTTGAGATTTATTGAAATAGATTCTGTAAAGTAAAGACAACAAAAATTATAATCTTTTACAATCTTATTTTAAAAAAGAATGTTAAAATTTTAGGACCAGATTGATTAAAACTCATTAGCTAAACAAGAATACATTGTGAAATAATAAACACTTATGCCAGGTTACAGGAACATAATTTCCCGATCTGATTTTGAAATGTGAAAATATAAAAATATCAAAATACTAATCGGTCTACTCCCTTATAGAAGTTGTCGTTATTATTGATTAATAATCCAAGTACATTTAAATATGTTTATTCCCCATACTGTCAGAGTATGCATTTCAAAATCAGTTTAATACTTTTCTGCAACCGGGGACTCTCATGTTTGTTAAGTTCGGCCAGTTCCAAAGGTTTTAGTTTAGTATGACTACAAAATGTATTAATGTGCTAATGATTCATTGCTTAGTTAAGAAATGTTAACTAATCTGAAAACAAAAAATTACACAACGATAAGTCTTGTTCATGATTGCAAATATCCGGGCAACTTCATCCTCATGAAAATCCAGGTGGTGAAAAATGAGACTAGAACACAGATGAAACCCACAGCAGTGACCATCAATCTGTTCAGCTTGGGTGTCAGAGGTGAATGGATGTGGTCCAGGATAATGAATCCCAGTCCACCCATTGAGAAGAGGAAGCTTGATGCCAGTCCCTCCATAATATATTGTCCATTAACTCGGTACGGCATAAACGCGACCTGCAACATAAAAGGAATATGACGTACTAAAAATTAAGACAGAATAGTTTGTCGTATCATAGCTTGTTATAAGACCACCGAATAAATTAGTTACAAGCAGGATTTATTTTCTTATTTAAAGGTTTGTAGGTATTAAAAAAAGTTATTACAGTAAGTCCAAAGCGTTCTAAATAGGGGTTCGCAGCTATCAGATCGCGACATGAAGAACACGATATTAAGCAAAAGCACTAATGATTAATTATTGGTTTTTATTTTATATCGGAGCGGTGGCCATCTACACACTTCATCCAAGACCTTCAAACAGGTAATACGTCAATTTTCAGCTGAAGGTATGAATTTTTTTTTAGCAAATTTTTTTTTCGACCTTGAGCCATGTGACGTGTCTTTTGCAGAGGTTTTGAGTTGAATTTTTGCGAATGACATTTCTTGATAGTTCCGCAAAATGAAACTTCAAAAAATTCCAGCCGGAGGTAAGATCATAGCACCTCGCGGACGCCAGCTCTTCGTCTATTACATAATGAAGTTAACCATTAGCCAATAATTTTTTATCCATTCCTGAAGAATATTTCCAGCATACAACGTTGTTGATGGGTGTAAGCCATTAATATTAACAATAAGTAATTTCTTTAATATTTTATACATATACAATACATTATCATTAGTATGAGCACAAATGAAACAGCTCCTAATTTGAGCTCCTTAAGTATTGAATTTGCTTAGTTAATCTGATGATGTGAGTTTTGAAATTTGTGTTGTATTGAAGAGGAAGAATTGCAATGCAAGATTTTTGAAAGGGTTCTGTTATACAAGTTGGTGCAGTCGGGTAATTGTGAAAAATAGATACAACATCTTCATTTGAGTGTCTATAAAGAACGAGATTGTATATTGAAGATAAGATAAGTGTGCATCAAGGTAGATAGTGAATAAATAAAGAAAAATGTAATTAAAATTAACTTGAAATCCCAGGAGAGAGGAAGAGAATATTGTAAATAAACAACAAATTGATATCACGCCGTTGCTAGCATGTCTACATGTGCTGAATGCGAGAAGGGCTTTTGCTCAGGTGACGTTATTGCTGTGTGTAGTATCTGTAGCGACTTATTTCATGCAAATAGTGTTGGGAAAAATTTCTCAGGATGTAGTGCATCTGAAATTAAAATCATCGAGTTTAAAAAGAAAAAACCTGTTATGGTTTATCGTTGTTCTTCTTGTACGTCGAGCGGAGGTGAGGATGTATCTCTCAGGGAACTAGTTGCTGGTTTGCAGGTAACAATTAAGAAGTTACCGTCTTTCTTTGAAGACATCAAAATTATAAAGGAGGTCTCTTCCCGATATTAAAAACGACATCGATGCATTAAAAAATTAATTGGAAGATCATTCTCTTAAATTATCATCTATTAGGGAGGAGTTAGCGGAAAATAAAGCATTCATTGAGTCGTGCAATTCTAAAGTTGTTCTGCTTGAAAAATCAGTTGAAGCGGTTCAGGCTTCTACTAGTGTTGCTGTCGGCAAAGTCGTTGATAATGTGGATGCCGGGAGCCTTCTCCAGGAGCTGGTAACTGAACTTGATAGCAGAAAGTTTCGTGAGAATAACATTATACTTATGAATGTGCGAGACGATGCTGATTTGCGCCCCGAGGATGACGCTATTGCTGTTTCAAATGCTCTTGTGAATATTAAAAACTTGAAATCAGTTTTTTCTGAGAGGAATGTATCTCGTCTTGGCGTCTGCAAACGTGATAAATGCAGGCCTATATTAGTTAAAATGGTGGACCATAATGATGTTACTACAGTTCATTGGAGGCTTATTGGGGGTGGTATAAACGTATCAGCTGATCTCACTAAAAGACAGAGGAGTGCCTATAATGATTTAAAAAGCAAAGCTAGAGATTTAAATAGTGCCCATGCTGGGGATTCTGTTGGACAGGTTGTCAAATTTGTTCGCGGTAATCCAAGGATTGTTACTGTTAATAAAAATCGCAATAAAATTAATAATCAAATTTATCTGATAATATTAACTCTGCTACAATTCAAACAATTTCAAACATGGTATTATGGTTTTTGGCTATTATTATTCCGTAGTATTATCCATTTTTTCCAATAGAAATTCCACCATAGTGTCAAAGAGTTGTGACCTTAATATTACTTTGCAACGGCTGTTTTTAGCTTCTTACCCACCCAGCACCCCTATTTCGCTCCTCGGTCCCGAAAAAATTGATGAAACTTAGGAGCCGCGGATGTATACAATTACCAAAGTTAAAATAGGGATATGTAAGCCGTTTTTCTCTATCTTGAACCGTTTTCGTTGTACCATTGTGATTCTGTACTTAAATTTGCAATTTTTTTTTTGAAAAAATCCATCGTTTGGCCTACAGAGACCGCTTTGAATGAGCTGGGACACCCTCTATATAAACGTTGCATTTTTAGTTGTGCCTTATCTGACAAAAGTAAAGCAATTATTTTAACCAATAATTTAGTGGCGCACATCATTTTCTTTAAAATATTGGTTCAGTTGCCTTTCGGGACGTCACTGAACTTCATAAATGTAATTCATGTAGGGCTAAATTAGCCCCCTTACTACCATGAATAACACTGCAAAATCACTACCAAATTAAATCAACGATATTGAAGATATTTATGAAAAAAAAAAAAAACACTTTTTTTTTTTAATTTGCACTTTCTGTATCTTGAATACAGATGCCTTTACGAAACTTTTTTACTAAGCTAACTCCATTATTCATATTTTCCATTATTCTGACTATCCTATCAACCTATCAACTTTTTGAAACACCCTGTACCTACACGATATAAAATTTAGGCATGTTTTTCGAAAAGTAAAATCATTCATATGGTCTTACTTTTTTACAGGAAAATGTCATCTCGTCGCAAAAGAAAATGTATTCTTGATATATCTAAAAGACATTTCCGTCGTCTTTATACAGAGAACCGAGCAGAGAACACACCAAATGAAGATTCGATACTTACATTAAACGAAATAGACGAAGAAATAGATAAAGATTGTGCGAGCTCTAGTTCCAATCCTAGCATTGCTTCAGACAACTTTGTTGAAAACAAAAACTTATTAAGTTCCACTCTTGCATCAATTGATGCTGAGGAGAGTAATGATAATAATTGTTTTGCACCTTCCGCAGAAACTAGTAATAATGTAGATGACTTATTTCTAAGGAACGAAACCTACATTAATAATGACACTATGAAAAATGAACCAACTAATGAAGTTGCGGAAATTAGTTCGCTAAATGCAGATATTAGATGCTGGGCTACAAAACATAAAATTAAGCATGGTGCTATTTCCGATTTGTTAAAAATACTATGTCAGTATAATCTTGAATCTAATCTTCCAAAAGATTCTAGGACTCTTTTAAAAACACCTCGAAATACTATTATCAAACCTTTGCCACCCGGAGAGTATTACCATTTTGGAATTCTTCCATCAATACTAGTTGCTTTAAAACAAGACTATGAGAAGTTTAAGTTTGAAGAAATTTGTTTAAAAATTGGCATAGACGGGCTACCTATATCAGACTCCAATAGCAGTCAGTTGATGTGGCCTATTCTTGGATGCATCTATCCAACATCCAGAATTTTTTTAATTGGATTATATCATGGTTATTCGAAGTCTCAAGACTCTAACCAATTTTTACAAAGGTTTGTAGATGATATTAGTCAATTAATAAATGAACGTGTGGTTTATGAAGACAAATGTTTAAAACTCTCTCTCCGTTGTACGAGTATAATTGCAGATGCACCAGCAAAATCGTTCATCACAAAAACGAAAAGTCATACCGGGTACTTTAGTTGTACAAAATGTGAACAGGAAGGTAACTACTTGGAGGGTCGCATGAGCTTCCCATTAACTTCTTCCAGAAAACGAACAAAAAATTATTTTATTGCTCAAGAAAATCCTGAATATCATTTGGGTACTTCTATTCTACAGAACATTCCTGGTTTTGATATAGTTTCGGACATTCCCCTTGATTACATGCACTTAGTTTGCATAGGAGTAGTCAAAAAAATTATAACTTTGTGGATGAAGGGGCCCTTGCAGGTACGGATGTCAACTGCACAAATTAATACAATTTCACAAAGACTGATGAACTTGAAAAAGTATATTCCAAAAGAATTTGCTAGAAAACCTCAAGAAATTAATAATTATAGTAACTGGAAAGCTACTGAATTGCGGCAATCTCTTTTATATACTAGTCCTGTACTGCCGTGCTTAGTTAAAACACCGTATCTCCATTTTTGTGAAAATTGAGTTAGGTGTGTTAATTGGTTCTGACATGCATTTTCTACTGAAAAACATGGTAAAAACGCCGTTATTCCAACGAGAAATGCCGTAAAACCTCATCTTAGTATTAGACAATTTGCATTCCTAACTGAAAACATGTTAAGATGCTTATAAAGAACACCGTATCTACCATGTTGGTAGTCAGAAATACCGTATCTCCATCCCTCAGTAATTCAAAATGCCGTAGGTCCAGACATACGGTGTTTTGATTAAGCATTGGCCGGTTTACCAGTCATCATAACCAAGTTTATTTTGCAGTAGAATGTATATACGGTCTTTCTGCCATGTAATGTGGGCTACTAAGTAAGCTTCTTTACACTATAGCAACGCAACAGCCAACTTGCGTTATTTTTTGCAAGCATATCCCTACCATTTCGACCTTGTTGAACATACAATAATACAGCTGCATACTTAGCACTGCCGTGCTTAGTTAAAACTATTAGATAGATTAGAAAACTAGTTATTTAGATTTTCGTCGATGGCCGGATTTGTCTTCCTCATATAGATTGCAAAAAATGAGAAAAAATAAGGAGATGCCATTATTAAAGGACATATTATTATGTTTAATAACAGCAAAAAGGGGCAAAAAGCATTTATATTATAAAATGGATTTTGAAGGTCCTGAGGAAGAACTACACTTTCTAGCCTCAAAATATATTAGCAATGATCTTCCTTCTGGTGAGACCTCAAAATGTAACAGAGGAATTGGTTCAGAGAGAAAAAAAGCTATAATTACAAATTTAAAAGGACTGATGCCTGCTCATAAATTAGAGTTTTGGTCTTCATTAAAAAAAAACACGATGACTCTGCAGACCTCATTAATAACATAGAGGACCTATAATTATTATTTTATTTCTTATTACGTTCCTTTATTATTATATCTCAAATTTTTGTTAGAAAATGTAGCTTTAAGTACTTTAAATTATAAGTGTATTAGGCATATTGGACTTGTTTTTGAATTTCTTAGTTTGCTTCATTAATAGTTATCTATCTTTTGCAATATGCCTCTAATATAAAAAATTTAAAATTATTCCAATCAGCCGATTTTTATATATTTCAAAAATACGAAATTTTTCTTAAAACTTTAAACACCCTGTATTTTCTTAACGAAGCATTTTCCGAATATAGTTCATAAAGCAAACTCATATTATTTTTCGATTCTCTATCGTTCCCTAGAGTTAACAAGGTAAAACCTGAATCACCTTGTATAGTATTACATATTCGAATATTTTGTTCGCTTAGAATAGTAAATTTTGTTTAGGAAAATATGTTCCTTTCTTTAAATTTAATATTTGCATGTATTAAAAATAATTTTACTTAGGTCTAAGTACCTGTCAAATTAAGCACATACGGTGTTTATTACTGTAAAAACCAAATATATCTTAAGCAAATTTGCCGTATCTCCACAAAAAACTGTGAAAATAATGAAGTGGTTTAATTTTGTCACCTTAGTATCATAGTATATATATTTTTGATAACAACTGAAAAAAAAATGAGCTCAATAACAAATACCTTGCAATTGATACAAGCATTTATATTTTATAAATTTTGTAGCGCCATTTTCTCAAAACTATCTCTAGTGGAGATGCGGCATTTTAAATAAGCACGGCAGTGTAGTGTTATTTGAAGTATTACGATCAAGCATATATAATCACTTCATGACACTACATGTGGCTATTAGAATTTTTTGTATGAAAAATAATAACGATGCAAGCAAACTCCATTATGCTCATGAACTTATGAACATTTTATTGAATCATACATTGTTATTTATGGAGCACAGTTCGTATCACATAATGTATATGGTTTAATTCATTTGAAAGATGATGTTGAACATCTTGGTCACCTCGATTCATTTAGTGCATTCCCTTTTGAAAATTTTATGAAAGTTTTAAAATCATATATTGGCAAACCTGATCAACCTTTGCAACAAATTCATAGGCGATATGTAGAAACTCAATTGTCACAAACTTCAACAAGCTGTGAAAATGAACAAGACATTGTTTCTAGTGATGCTTATCACACAGATGGACCATTATTATTGATTCCTAATTGTAGTTTTGGTCAACAACTAAAATACTTACAAACTTCTAAATGGTTTTTTTCAATAACTTACCAGATAACGTTTACCAGATAATTGTTGTATTTTAAAGAACGGCTCAATAGTGGAAATACATAACATTGCTTACTGCAACAAGCAAAATTTTTATGTCATAATAGGTAAAAAATATTTGCTGGTCACAGATATACAGGGTGAATTATAAAAAACGCCCCAAGCGATAACTCCGTTAATTTTGAAGACATGACAAAACTTTTTGAAACAAAGTGGCGTAGTTTATCATCATCTATATGTTGAGATAAACGCTCGATCAACACAACTTCCTTTTTAACCGGAAGTAACATCAACTTCGGGTTTTTAAATAGAACACCCTGTAAAACTTTATATTTTTTAAATGTCTGAAGAAATCTAATACAGGTGGTTTTCGCCATTGGAATGTAGATTGAGCGGTTTATGAGTTATAAACAAGTGAAGATCGAAAATTTTCAACTTCAAAGCAGCGTAGAACTAGAACGGCTCAAGAGATCTAAAAACGGTTTACATGTCCCTATCTTAACTTTTGACATAGTATCCTACTATATGGTTTAAATTTTAATACAGGGTGATGAAAAATCGGATAATTTTTATCGCCCTGTATTAAAATTTACTCCACATAGTAGGATACTATGTCAAAAGTTAAGATAGGGACATGTGAACCGTTTTTAGATTTCTTGAGCCGTTCTAGTTCTACACTGCTTTGAAGTTGAAAATTTTCGATCTTCACTTGTTTATAACTCATAAACCGCTCAATCTAAATTCCAATGGCGAAAACCACCTGTATTAGATTTCTTCAGACATTTAAAAAATATAAAGTTTTACAGGGTGTTCTATTTAAAAACCCGAAGTTGATGTTACTTCCGGTTAAACAGGAAGTTGTGTTGATCGAGCGTTTATCTCAACATATAGATGATGATAAACGGCGCCACTTTGTATAAAAAAGTTTTGTCATATCTTCAAAATTAACGGAGTTATTGCTTGGGGCGTTTTTTATAATTCACCCTGTATATGCAAAACCATGTCCATCATCATATACATCATGTTTCTATGTTGATAATTTATGTAATAATATGGAAAGATGACCTATATATGAAATAACATTTAAATGTGTAAGAATACCACACAATACTGGTTTTGCAGTGTTACCACTGTTGCATAGATAGATTATTGTTAGTTTGTCTGAACGTGCACAAATTTTATACTATATACTTAATACACGGAAAACATGAAAACAAAACTTTTAATTCAATATTGTGTATATTTAATTAAATTTTATAACATAAAATATTTGTTTAAAGTTTCAAAACAGTATATTTTTATTTTATTTTCTGTTTAATTAATTAGATAATTATTATAATATTGTGCATATGGGTACCTCATATTTAGCTTACTTGTTTGTTTATCCTCTTTAATTTTTTATTTTTAAACAAAAATGCTTGCTAATTGTACACCAAAACTTTCAGTTTATTGGTTTCTTTCTAAAATGGGCAAATCCTGGTGCATTGTGGAATTCAGTGATGGAGTTCAAATTGTTCCGCAAATCTGGATTGTTGGCGATAAATGTTACTGGCCTATAACATTAAAAAGTGTCTTCTGCTCCCAAAAGCTATATGAAAAGGCAGTAAAAGAATATAAACTGCCAGAAAAAAACATGGCCATTGCACAGTGTAAGAATTCTGGGCGTTTACGGTAAAGTAAAAAATGGATTAAATCCAGGAAACCTGTTTAATTTTCTTTTTATTTTAGCTTCTTACGAGTTGACCATACCAAAATTGAAACTGGCAGAAGTACAGTCAGATTTGAACACAGACACAGAGGCGACTTCAAAACAAACTCTTTCTTCTAGAAAAAAAAAAGAGTTTGGTCAAGCGATGAAGATGATGAGCCAAATTCAGGTGATCGTGAGATAAATTATAAAATTAAGCCATACCCAAAGCCACCAATAATGGGACAGAGTTCTCGTGATCTTGAGATACCTAATCGATTATCATCGAAGAGAGTTTTACCACAGTCGGATGATTCAGAGGGCAGCGAGAACGAGTTAAGCCGCACTGTCGTACAGCCGACAGTGGTAGACTGTTGCAGATGTTGCTGCAAGTTTGACAAGGGTATAACATTTTTGTAATAATTTCTTACAAGCTTATTATAAAAGTTACTTTTTATGTTTCAGATTATAAAAAGAAAATGGAAACTGAAATCCACGACCTGAAAAATCAAGTGAAGCTGGTCATACAAATGCTACGCGAGCAAAGACCAAGTGGACCAATTGAAGTCGATCCTCCAGTGGAGAGTTATGAGGGGAGGCTACCGATGAAATCAGAAAGCGATGTAACCAGCTTTGAAAGAAATTTGACCCATCAGGAGGAGCAAAAGACAATGGTATGTACTAGGCACTTTTTCAAACTTCTCACAATAATAATTAAAATTCATTTTAGATCTACTTACACATTGATATCAAGGCAATAAATATAAAAAATATATTCTATTTCAGATATCATTTCTTTCTCATATTGGGGGTCATGAGATCAACAGCATTGTAAGAAACATCCTGCTGAAACTCTTTACCGATAGTGTCGCTTCTTTATATAATTGGGAGGGAAAGAAGGGGAAGAAAATGTTTTCATCCCTCATAATAGCAGACTGTATAAAAAGTAAGTCTTTATTATCAAAGAATTTATCTTATTTATATATTATTCATTGTAATTATTATAGAAGCTGCTGCTTGATCTAACAACACCAGATCGGTAACGGAGCAGGACATAATTACAGCCATCAAAAATTGGCTGAGGCATGCTTCAGCTAGGCTGAATAACAGTCGGTAAGTTTTATTTACAGGTTCCAGTATTCTAATGTTTGCATTGATTTTTTCCTTTTTATTTCAGACTGAAGCAGAATCTTGAAAATGTTCAGGCCCAGGAAGATGAATAGTATACATTTATTTTTATTATTATAAACAATAATTATTGGATTATTTTAATAAAACATTGAATATAATATGGTACTTCTATATAAATTAATTTTAGTTAACTCTAACTTTGTTGAACATATTCATTTTTGTTTTGTAAAAAATATACTAATTTAATACAGCACAAAAATTATTTGATATTAAAAGAATTTAATTACAATAATAATAATGTACAGGCTTTGTACTGTATTAAATTGGTATATTTTTTACAAAACAAAAATTAAATAAACTATTTTTTAGCAGGTAGGTACCTACTCTTGTCTTGAGCTTTTGAAAATTATTTTTCTACATAAGTAGGCAATTTATAAATTTGACTCACAATTAAGAGGTGTCAAAATAAGCTGACAGTTCCAATTAAAAAAATGAGGGTTGCATGTATAAGTATCTTTCAGTGGGTTGAAGCGATGGGTGAACTTTTAATGCTAGTAAGTGTAAACTGCCGCTATCTAATAAGGATGATTCTTACCACGAGGCGTAAAATTGAAATTTGGGTTCAGAATTTATTAAAAAACTAAAATATGGAAATGCTTTTTACTTATCAGGGACGAGAAAAAATCCTATAGGAAAAAGTGATTAAATATTTCAAGCTTGAAAATAAATTCTTAACTCAAATTTTAATTTTCAGGCTCCTGGTACGAATCGCCCTGTATATTTATATTTGTCAATATATCTATAGGATATCCATTGAGAGATCTATGGTACATCTGTTGAGATATCTATGGGACATCTGTCGAAATATCTATAGAATATCTATATGAGATACCTATTGGACATCTGTTGAGATATCTATAGGATATCTGGCATTTATCCTGGATATAGGCGGACATTTGGATATCCAGTGGATGTATGTTGGACATCCAAGGATATCCAACGGATATACTGGATATCCTCCAAGGATATCTAATGGACATCTAATGCATATTGTGTGCTGTCTGGGAAACCTCTATATTACCTATTTAATCAGTCTTTACGGGAAACGCATATGCCTGATATTTGGAAAAAATCATTCATTACCCCCATTTTCAAATCTGGCAATAGGCAGGATATACAGAATTATAGACCTATTTCCATTATTGATTCGGTTGCAAAAATTTTTGATGTCATCATGACTAAAAAGTTGACTGACAAGTGCATTCATATTATTTCTCGAACTCAACATGGGTTTGTTGGGGGTAGGTCTACAACGACCAACCTCATCTTATACAGTGAATATATTGCTTCGGCTCTCAATGAATTTTCTCAGGTTGATAGTATACAATGTGTCCCAGATTCGCGTCTCTATACAGGGATCTCGGCTCCTATTACACTTACAGCAAAGGTTAAATGGGGAAAGTTTTAGGGGAAACTTTGTGCATTCGATAACCGGTTTCAGATTTACGATCGGTCAATTGGTTTTGGAAATATCGGCCAAAAACCGAAAATGGCGGATTTTGTTTTTCGCAAGTAAGTCCGAAACGGTTAATTTGACGGCTGTCAAAATGTGACTTTATCCGGACACTTTTTTAAGACGAATAAGATAGCGTGTATGACAGGTGTCAATCGTCTTTTGTTATTCCGCAACCCGCCCCAACTTTCGTTTTTCTCATGACCGCCACATTGGATTTTTCCCTTTTTGAACGTAATTTCTTTTTGTGATTACTATGATGTATAAAACTACGAGTTATAATATTTTTTTTAAATCCAATATGGCGTCCATAAGAAGAGTAGATAGCTATCGATTTTTCGCCATCTTAATTGTTAGGACACTTTTCAACAAGGCATACAAAAACAATTTTCAAGTCACTAGCACTTTAAAATGGCGAAAAATCGTTAGTTCTTATCTTTTCTTCTTATGGACGCCATATTGGATTGAAAAAAATTATAACTCGTAGTGTAGTAATCAGAAAAATAAATTGCGTTCAAAAAGGGAAAAATTCAACATGGCGGTCATAAGAAAAACGAAAGTTGAGGCGGGTTGCGGAATAACAAAAGACGATTGAGACCTGTCATACACGCTATCTTATTCGTCTTCAAAAAGTGTTCGGATAATGTCACATTTTGACAGCTGTCAAATTAACCGTTTCGGACTTACTTGCGAAAAACAAAATCCGCCATTTTCGGTTTTTGGCCGATATTTCCAAAACCAATTGACCGATCGTAAATCTGAAACCGGTTATCGAATGCACAAAGTTTCCCTTAAACTTTCCCCATTTAACCTTTGCTTTAAGTGTAATAGGAGCCGAGATCCCTGTATATAGACGCGAATCTGGGACACATTGCATACCTGGACTTTAGTAAAGCCTTTGATAGTGTAAATCATGACTTGCTTTTGTACAAATTGTTTAATCTTGGCATTAATAATCATACGATTGAATGGCTCCGTTCGTATTTGTCAAATCGTGAGTTGCGTGTCAGAATTAAGGGTAATTTGTCCAGCCCCTTTTTTGCGACCTCTGGTGTGCCCCAGGGTTCTGACCATAACCGGCAATTTTGGAGGTACAACCGGGGATACTCGACGAAGAAGTAGGAAGATGGAAAACCGCAAGATGCATTTTTACTATCAAAATGTTAGGGGGCTTCGGATTAAACTCAAAACTCTATCCGAGGCAGTATTGATTGATGATTATGATGTCCTTCTTCTCACAGAGACATTTTTAAGTGACAACATACACAGTAATGAGTTGGAACTGTATGGATATAATGTATTTCGGTGTGATCGCTCCACCAGCACAAGTCTTAAATCTCGAGGAGGTGGAGTCCTTACAACCGTGAGGGGTGATATATCAGTGAAGCAATTCTCTGGTGCAGTCGATAGTGTGGAGTGTGTTTTTCTTCTATTGGGTCTAAGGAATAGGAAGGTATTTGTTGCTGTTGTTTATATCCCACCCTCATCACCCTTGGAAATATACAAGACTTCTGTCAAGCCCTGTCTTCTTGTCTATATCACTGTTGGAGTATGACTGTGAGATTTCAATTTGTGAAGACTTCAATCTACCAGGGGTCTCTTGGAGGGGTGATGATTTGGGATTCATGCCAGAGGGTAGGCTCAGGCTCTCACTGCCAGTTTTATGCATTTCAGACTGTATGGCATTGTTTAATTTAAAACAGATAAATTATGTACCTAATTTTCTAGGAAATTATTTGGATCTAATTTTCTCTTCTTCTGTACAAAAAGTGCTGACCTGTGAATGCCCGCTGATTAAGTGTGACGCTTATCATCTGGCATTGTTTGAGTTTTGACTTTGACTGTGTTGTGGAGTGTGATTTTATGGAATATGACTACTTTATTTTAATTTTAACTTAACTAACTATAGATATATAAACCTGTACCTTTCATTTGTCGACTGGAATTTTGTCTACACTGCAGATAACATTGACAAATGTATGGGTTATTTCTATGACATATTAAATGCCGTGGTGAATATGTATGTTCCGAAGGTTAGATGTAGATCGCAATATGTTACAAAAAAAATATAATTGGAGCATTGGCCGGAGTAACGTTGAAACTTACATTTATACATGAGACTCAAAAAATGTACCTTGCAAAATTATTGAATAAAATGTTTTCATTTGGCAATTCTTAAAATATTGTTTACATATTATTTAAGGTAAATTAGGCATCATTTAAAGCTTTGGTGGAAGCATTCTGTCCATTTAGACCTACTGAATCGAAAAAATGACTCCAAAAAATTATGTAAGTCAACATTACTCCGGCCAACCCTATATTTTCAAGTATGAAAACAATAAATTCAGTAATGTGACTTTGGTTGCTATGGTTTAGTAAAAAGTATCTAATTATTGTCCTTCCCATTATTAAAGTTTCAACTTCAGTCAAAAAGTTCCATCAGATTTAATAACATGTCAATCATTCTAAAAGTAGGTAGTTAAATATCGCTTAAATATTACCTTATTCGATTATTTAAAATGCCAAAGGTAGTTGGCAAAACACAAAAGACCATATTCATTCGGGAACTAATATAGAAAATATTATTTTGCTATTTTGGCAACGTAGCATACCAGTTAAAATATACAATTGAGATCAAATTTGATTAGAAACATTCACAACCTTTCAAAATTTAGCTTGTCAAAAATAGTTCAAAGCTCAGTATTCGAAGAGGTACCACATAATTCCAACTTTCTACAACCAACTCTGAATTTAAAAACATCTGTAAAGGGAAATAATTACAGGGGTACCTTCTGACGTCCATATTTCTGATAACAATACCTATATGTATAATATTGCTAGCGCCCGTAAGTGGAAGGGTCACGGATTGAGTAAGACTGCAAACGACTACTTCTATCTCTTTTTAGAGTACTCGACCGTTGTGCGCGAGCGTCACGGTCTGGTGGGTCGAATCAGTATGTTCTGACATCTGATGTGCACTTGTAGGTGTGTTCAATTCTTAGACATGCGCGTAGGACTCGAAGTACCTACGAGAGAAAGATAGACGCATATATGTCTGCATTGTGATGATTTCGTCCATCTCCAGACCTCTACTAGCAAATACTAGCAATATCAATATTGTAGTATTAGATATATTCTGCTAACATCACACCTAAGGTATTCTGGTTAGTTGTTATTTTGACCACATGACAGTGCCTTCTTTCATCAATTCCGATGTTAAATTGATTGACTTACCGGTCTGGAATGTCCATGTTCGTCAGTGGTCGATCCAACACTTGGAGGTTCGACTATCACATCATATATAATGCCTGTAATGCATAAAATTATCAAAATTCAAATAATTTATTCAAGTCTGTGGAGACTGTATTAACTAACCGCCTGTGACTAGGAAATATGAAACCAAAACAACAGCAAACATAGTTATTGCTGAAGGCTGGTGAAGCCAAGACGGTCTCTTTATTCTCATATTTGGGATTTCCATCACCAAAAACGGAAACGTAAAAAATCGTTCCATTGCTAGTCTTCTTTGGGAATATAACGCTGTATGCAAATGAAACAATAATCACAAATTCAAGTTTGATTTGAAGAAAATGGAAAAATAAATAAAAAGTTATAACGTATTTGATTTTTAAAAGTAAGGTTAGTTAAGGTGATTTTTTTCCATAGATTTTATAATAGAACTACTGGATGGAGTCTCGCTCTCGCTCGCTACACTAAAACCGTGCTTTCAAGTTCAAGTGGTGACAACATTAAAGAGAGATGGCGAAATCGAGAGACCAAAGCAGATGACAGAGATAGCTATTAGCGTAGCAAAAAAGCGGGAATTTAACACGGGCAGCATAGGGAAATGATGGTTTTTTTTATTAATAAAAAAAATATATAAACGCAATTTATTTATTAAAGTTATTGTAAAAACAAAATATAAGATAAAAGGAGATATAGGTATGCTTAAAGGTATGCTTACATTTAAAATTGGTCTTTGTTATTAGTTAATATCAAGGAGAATATGACAGGTATCAATTAAGTAATTTTTACACATTCTGTAATCTCAAAATTACACTGTTTTATAAGCATTATAGCATAAAAATTGATGTTTTTGACAAAAAAAAATTGTCTTTGTGACATACTTTTAATTTATTAAAACGGTATAATTTTAAGATTACAGAATGTGTAAAAATTATACATTAATTTTTTATTAATTATTTTTTTATTAATTATACATTGTATAGTTTGTTGTATGTATCTACCTAATCTCAAAATTTTACCGTTTTATAAAATTCTACTGTTTATAAATGATGTTAAAAAATATACTGTTTTGTCAAAAACTTCAATTTTTATGGCATTTTGCTTATAAAACAGTATAATTTTGAAATTATAAAATGTGTCAAAATTACCTTAATAATTGATACCTGCATCATATCTCCTGCATTACCAACTAATAACAAAGACCTTCTTGAATTTATTTGCAATATATTGAAAATAAATGCAATATATTGGAAAAAAAATCAATATAGTTATTGAAAAAATAATTTTGTGACCCCTAGACGCTTTCGTACATTTCCCTATGCTGTCCGTGTTAAATTTCTGCTTTTTGGATACAAACAGCTGATCATATATACCTATCTCTTGTTTATCTTGTCACCTATATGTCTCTTTCTAGACTCCATCCAGTAGTTCTATTACTATATCTATGTTTTTACCTAATAGAAGTATGAAGTATTAGACGCCATCAGTGTGACGTCACTTGGCTGGGCTAACGGTTCCAGATAAACAAACCGTTCACGTGCCATTGATGTCAGTTGTTCAGATTTAGTTGAAGTTTTAAGTTCACGTGGTCCTGAAGTTTGACTTATTGAAATATCAGCTGATTGAAATATTAAAGGTTAAGTAGACACTGACAATGGGTACGTTCACCTGACGTCAACTGTTGAATAGCAGCGCAAAACGGTTGAGTGTTAGTTGTTGCAACATGTTGAAAACAGTCTGAACGCATTGTTGAGATCGAGAGACATGTAGGTAACATGTTTCTCGATACGATTCAATTAAGTTCATAGAAATAATTATTATCATTTTTTTATTGTCGCTGATTGTATCAGGGGCATTCTTACTTCCCATTTTGCGCATATCCGTAACATTTGTGACTGTGCTGAGCGTGAAATATTCACGCTCGCAGAGAAGTACTCAACAGTTTAGCAACGGTAAATAATGAGCGGTATGTCTGGACGCAAGCGCTACCACAACTCAACAGTTGACGTCAGCAGGTGAACGTACTCATTGTCAAATTGTATCATATTCATATGATTCAGAGGGTTGCTGTCAAAGAGAATTAACTACAAAGGATTTAATCTGTAGTAAAAAATTTGCAACAAAATAGCGCCCTCCTCCAACCTGGCAAAAACTAATTTTAGCCGGCACTTATTTATTAGCCTTGACACAAATGTCAATTAAAAACTATTTGTTTCATAAAGTCAATAAATAGAAATTATTCTCTAACATTTTGTTTTGTTATTAGGGTTCTTAATCAGGAAGGTTATTATTTGTAAATAATACAACTGTTAGGTGTTCCCATGTTAGCACCTCCACCACTGGCATCGAGACGAGTCGCTGGTGGACAGATTCCAGCCGGATGATGATGAGCGAGGTGCGACGGTGCAAAGAGAGATGAGCGAAGGACCCAGCGAGGAGCGGAACTGATGGGCAGTGTGGAAAGAATGACGAGCGAGTGTTGAGTAGCTATATGCCGGATAGTCTGACGACGCATTGTTACGTATACTTATACTGCGTAATATATTATTTATCAAGTCCTTCTTGTTTAATTGAAACCACAAGGGGGTTTGCTAAAGTGTGCAAGGGTTTCTTTCATCAGAAGTGGGATTAAAGACCAAAATAATGCCCAAAAGGAAGTACCATAAAGGCCATTCGTCGCGACACGAACGATCACCGCGAAAATACTATAAGGGACATTCATCGCGTCCCAAACGATCTCCGACATCGAGTGAAAGTGAGTTAAGTGATGATGTGGCTCCGTTCCAGTCTACGGAAAGAGGACGTGGAAGCTCGAAGCTATTTGCTCAACCTCAACCACCTGTAACTGAGGGCGCAATTCAATCATCGGTGTCAAAAGGTTCTGCAGGGGTAAGTCAGCCTTGTTCAAATGAATTATCGGCTATCCCCGTCCAACGCATGAGCAATTTATTGTTAGCTTTTCCACCTTTTAACCCCATGCACGATTCCATCACCGAGTGGGTGGAAATAGTAGAGAGCCACGCAAAAACTTACGGGCTCAACGACAGTGAACTAATCTTCCAAGCCCTCAATAAGTTAAGCGGGCCAGCAAAAATCTGGTATGATATACCTATGTGTCGAGTGAGCCCGGATGGTCGGGTTATAATTGGCAACAATGGAAAACTCTGTTGCTCGAATCGTTTGAAGCACCTCGAAATACCTACCAGCTACTAATGGATGTTGCAACACATCGCCCTACGCCTGGTTGTTCTCTGTATGAATTTTACTTTCAGCATATCGCCAAGATCAATCGGTTGAAGGTTAATTTCTCTGCTGCTGATAAGGTTTCCTTGGTGCTAGGGGCCATCGGAGACGAAAACATCACCGCAGCGGCAGAAGCTGCCGGCATTGTCCTACCAAATGCGTTAGGAACGTATCTCCGAAATAAAACGTATTCGCCACCAGCGAGCCGGCATGAGCAGTCGCTTACTACTACGTCGGGTCCCAGACGTGTACAATATCAAGCGCTGATTTCCGGTGCGGGAAGACACAATAAATTACAGCTCGAGTGCCATTCTTGCGGCAAAGTAGGTCACGCAAAAAGTTCCTGCATACATCGAAACAAACGATGCAATTTTTGCAAAATAGAAGGTCACATAGAGGTGGCATGTCATAAAAAGAAGGTCGCCGTAAATAAAAATAAACAAACGGTTAATATGATTGCTAATGTTGAAGCTCGAAAATTTTATAAAGAGGCTATCATTAATAATGTTCGTTTACAAGTTTTTATAGATCTTGGAAGCGACTGTTCTCTTATTGAACGGAATTTGGTAACAAAATACGGTTGGTCAGTGCAGAAATTACCGGAAGAAATAAAGCTCACTGGGTTCATTGGAGTGGGCACGACGGTGACAGAATTTATTGAATGTTCAGTTGAAATCGACCGAGTTTGCCAGACAATTAGGATATATGTTCTTGACTTTTTATCTCCTAACCATTCACTGATTATAGGCAGGGATTTCACGGAAAAAGATGAAATTGTTTACCAAAGAATTGATTATGAGTTAATTTTCGCTCGAAAAACTGTATCTAAATCCACTGTATCGCATGGAGAACTTTCTCAAGAAAACCTGACTCAGCTGTTTCAATTGCTCGAAAGATTTGAGGACTGCTTTGCGTCAAGTTACGAGACTTTGGGCAAAACTAATTCCATTAGTATGCAAATTCAGACCACCACCGATACCCCAATTCATTTTCGCCCATACCGATTGTCTGAATCGGAAAAAGCTAACCTTGAAAAAATTATTTCCCGTATGTTGAAGGCCGGTATCATCAGAAAAAGTACCTCCCCGTATGCTAGCCCGGCCTTGATGCTGGCTAAGAAGAACAACGAGATTCGTCTGGTTTGCGACTACAGGGCACTTAATAAAGTAACTGTCAAAAGTAAATACCCGCTTCCCCTGATTGAAGATCTAATCGACGGTTTGCGCGGGTTTAAATATTTCACCACCCTAGATTTAACATCCGGGTACCACCAAATTCCTATGCATCCGGACTCAGTGCCCAAAACAGCCTTTATTACTCCAATAGGGCTGTATGAATATCTGCGAATGCCGATTGGACTATGTAACGCCGGTGCTGTCTTCCAGACAATGATGAATTCTGTATTCGAACCGTTCAAAGAAAATAAGATTATTCCATACCTGGACGATGTCCTGATTCCATCAAAGACCATACAGGAAGGGTTGCTTCTCCTCCAACGAGTACTGGAGACACTCCGAAAATATGGATTGACGGCGAAACTATCGAAGTCTACTTTTCTTCAGACAGAGATTTCCTATCTTGGTTATACTATACGAGAAAATTGTGTCAGTATAAACGAAAGCAAAATTACAGCGGTTAAGAATTTTCCAAGTCCAACCAATCAACATCGGCTTAGGCAGTTTTTAGGATTGGTTGGTTATTTTCGAAAGTTCATTAACAACTTTTCGCAAAAAACTGCTCTATTGACTAGACTACTAAGGAAGAACGTACCATGGGAATGGACCAAAGATCACGATGAATTGTTTGTTACCCTGAAGGAAGCTATTTGTGCAGATCCAATCCTTCGAATTTTCAATCCAGAACTAGAAACATTTGTTTATACCGATGCCAGTCAAGATGGGTTGGCGGGTATATTGACACAGAAATCCGAAGTGGGCGAACAGCCTGTCGCATATTTCAGCAGGCAGACATCCGATGCGGAAAAGAACTACCACTCCTTTGAGTTGGAAATGTTGGCGGTTGTTAAGACGCTAGAGAAGTTTCGTCATTATTTAGCTGGGAAGCAATTTACTCTTATAACGGACTGTAATTCGGTTAAGAATGCAATGGCAAAACATACAATCGTTCCGAGGATAGCGAGATGGGTGCTGAGCCTGCAATCATTTACATTTAATATCATACACCGTTCCGGATTCCAGATCCAGCATGTAGATGCATTGAGCCGGAATGCAAATTTGTCTGACCAAGATCGAACTGAGACGGAGACTACTGAATTTCATATCAATTTGATAGCTGAGAATGATTGGATGAGGGAGGCTCAAGATAAGGATGGATCTCTTAAACATCTGAAAGACATTCTGCTTTCAGGCAACCGGGACGACAATAATAAAGCCACGTTCCATGACTATGACCTTCGAGGAAATATCCTTTACCGAAATACTGATTATGGGCGAAGAATTGTCGTGCCAAAGAAAGGTAGATGGCATATCGTGAAGATTAATCATGATGACGTAGGACATTTCGCAGTGGAAAAGACATTGTTCCGTATTAAAGAGAAGTATTGGTTTCCGCATATGAAGAGATTTGTACAGAAATATATCCAGTCCTGTTTAAATTGTCTCTACCACAAGGTTCCCGCGGGCCGGAGGCCTGGATATTTACACTCTATTCCGAAGTTTGCACGTCCCTTCCACACCCTGCACATTGACCATTTGGGTCCCTTCGTAAAATCTGACAAAGGAAACAATCACCTACTGGTAATAGTTGACGGATTCACCAAATTTAATTTCTTACGGGCCGTACCTAGTACCAAGACAAAGTACATCACCAGACACTTGAAGGAAATATTCTCCATATTTGGTAATCCCCGTCGCATAATTACTGATGCTGGCCGACCGTTCACATCCAAAATGTTCGAAGATTTCTGTGCAAAAAGAAATATAAGACTGCATGTGATCGCCACGGGTCTTCCACGAGCCAATGGACAAGTTGAACGGTGCAATCGTACTATATTAGATTCGTTGGCTGCTATGGGCGCCGATGTGGCTTCGACCAAATGGGACAACCGTCTGATCGCCGTTCAACAAGGTATTAATAGCACCAGACACGCAACCACAAAAGTTACACCTGCAGAATTAATGTTTGGTACGCACCTAAGTGCAGACCATGACTTCCCTGATACCGAGACCGAACCAGTTGTTGACGTAACTCGGGCTCGGGCTGAGGCCGCTAGGCGTCTCCAAGAGAATCAAGAAGTACAGGGTGTCCGATTTAACTCCAAACGCTGTTCACCACGTCGGTATAAAGTTGGCGACTTAGTATTGACAAAAGTGTCAGGTTTCTCCGCCCAAGGACAAAGTACTAAGCTTTTACCGAAATATAAGGGGCCCTTTGTCATAGTTGAGAAGTACTTCCAAACGACAGATATAGGGTCAAGGAGTCACGACACTCCGCCAGAAGTCAGATTCCGTATGAGGGCGTAATTGGCGTTGAACACTTGAAACCCTTCGCTTTGAGAGGGTTTGACCAACAAACTTCTCACCAATAGACCTTAACAGTTCCAATCACTGTATTCTCCAGCGACCTTGATGTCTCCTTCTTTACATCTCCTCAGTGACCTTGACAGGCACATTCTCAGTATATCTTGACAGATTATTCTCCGACCCATTTCAGTGACCTTGACAGGCACATTCTCAGTATATCTTGACAGATTATTCTCCGACCCATTTCAGTGACCTTGACAGGCAAATTCTCAATATATCTTGACAGATCATTCTCCGACCCATTTCAGTGACCTTGACAGGCACATTCTCAGTATATCTTGACAGATTATTCTCCGACCCATTTCAGTGACCTTGACAGGCAAATTCTCAATATATCTTGACAGATCATTCTCCGACCCATTTCAGTGACCTTGACAGGTATGTTCTCCGTATTTCTCCGACTATCATGATCAATCACTTTTCCGTATCTGAGCATTGAACCTGACAGGTTCCTTTTTCGTATATATTCTCCTACAAATTCCTTAAACCTTGACAGGTCAGCAAGTTAAAAGACTTTGACAAGTCATATCTCCAGGAGACCTAGACAGGTCACTACCTTGTATTTCAGAGTCTTCCTCTCAAGAATGCTGACCGAGGGCGATCAGCTTTCCAGGATGGCCGTGTTAGGTGTTCCCATGTTAGCACCTCCACCACTGGCATCGAGACGAGTCGCTGGTGGACAGATTCCAGCCGGATGATGATGAGCGAGGTGCGACGGTGCAAAGAGAGATGAGCGAAGGACCCAGCGAGGAGCGGAACTGATGGGCAGTGTGGAAAGAATGACGAGCGAGTGTTGAGTAGCTATATGCCGGATAGTCTGACGACGCATTGTTACGTATACTTATACTGCGTAATATATTATTTATCAAGTCCTTCTTGTTTAATTGAAACCACAAGGGGGTTTGCTAAAGTGTGCAAGGGTTTCTTTCACAACTATCAATGGAAACACTTGTATTTATGAATGTAAAAAAAACGTATTTTATTTTTTTGCGTATAATCAGTGTATAATACCAGTATAAAACCGTTTTATACAAAATCAGCATGTTAATTATTTCTGTCAATGTGTCACTTGTCGTGTCATATCTGTCATCTAAATTATTCCTCAATGTCCTATACAGGTGTTTTGTAATTGAGTGTCAATATTTAAAGGGGTGATTTTTGGGTCCATTATTGAAGAAGAAAACTTAATAAGAACGTATGTCCTAAAAGTCTTAACTTTTGAAGTACAGGGTGGTAAAGTTTTTTTTCATAATATCTGGTAATACCGTTCTAGATATTTTATTTCCACTATAGCGACGATCGTGTAGAATTTTACACTTGCATATTTTTATATTTTTTTATTGTCATTTTAACGACAATCTTGTGACCATGTAGAGAAACAGATTTTATTTTTTTAGGCGAAAACCGTGCATCGGACTGAAAAAAAAACAAGTGATCAAATTTGCTTGGAAATGAATGGGGATTCCAAAAATGATTTCTATTTGAACAGAAATCAGTGGCGTACCATCAATATCTGCTAAAATATGCAGGTAAAATTCTGCACGATCGTGCACCATCGTTATACTAGTGGAAATAAAACGAAATGTGGTAGGACTGGTAGGTACATGAAAAAAATGCCTCTTGATGAGTAATACCTGTCTATTAAATTTCATTAAATAACCAGAGCGGTATTACAGGTATTATGAAAAAATTATTTATTTTTAAAAACTTTACCACCCTGTATCTCAAAAGTTAAGACTTTTAGGATATACGTTCTTATGAAGTTTTCTTCTTAAAATGGACCCAAAATTCCCAAAAATCACCCCCTCATATGTTGACATTCAATTAGAAAACACACTGTATATTGGTTTTTGCATTCACCATTCACGCATCAAACGAAGTTATATTCATGTTTTGTTTTTATATTTATTTTTTAGAGTTACTTAGGTATATTAATTTTCATTTTTATAAACAAATATAATGTAACCTAATTCACAGACTCTACAAAACATAAATAACAAAAAATGGTTTCTCGACAGATTTATTAGTCACTTTAATTTCCTAACATCAACATCACTTTAAACTCCAACCAAAGTCCTAAGATCATTCAAATACACCAAGAACAAGAAAGTAGAAGTATTCACAATTAATTATTAACATTATTATAAACATAACATAACGACAATCAATAATTATTATTTGTTTATTTTAACAAGCACCTATTTACTTTTACGTCTTTTGTACATAGGTTTACCCTTCCTTTCTTAATTTTCTGTAAAAATATTGAAAATAGGAGATTTATTAAATAGGTATAGTCCGATAAAGTTTAAAAAGTCATATGTATCGATTAAGAATACACATCCTTTTCATAGTTCGGTTTATTTTGTTTCATATTACGTGGTTCTCATAGTAACCGTCCAGTTTGTCTAAACACTCCATCCCGCATAAATAAGTATACGTCAACATTAGTTTTGAATAAGAATTAAATGAACAGCACAAAGGATAGTGTCGTTACGTGGATAAATTTTCTGTAGTTGTCAGTGGCTCTCAAACTGACGTAAGCGGTTCAATTCATTGTTTGAATGATTCCTTCAATAATTTACGCTCGTTCACACCTTGACATTCAACTGTTCGACATTTTCTGGTGAAATTAAAAAAATTAATTCGGACGGTTAGTGTGACGCCACATCAGACTTTTTAAATTTAATCGTACCATACTTACATTATTCAATCATTCTTTAAGACATTCTTTAAGATTGAACTGTATTGTTGTTTAATTTGGAGAAACATCTTTTAATAAGAATAATTATTGTTCATAGCATTTGAGAATTCATTCTTTTCTTTCTTTTGAAATAAATTTATTTTACCTCTGCTTCAGTATTTTATTAATTTTGAATTTAATTTAGCTTGTCAGTTTGACAGCTTCAACAAACTCTTCAATAATAAGTTCCTTGGCGTTTTCGCTATGACTAGAGAAGCGACTGAGGTGCCCGACTTCGTTTTCGCAAAACGTCATTAGATAAAGTCATATCGTTTTACGATATGTCGTTCATCTTTTTGTTAAACTTTGGAAGTAGGCCTTTCCTACCTTTACGCACATCGGGAGGCACTGCACTCAGTTGTTGGCATGCGTTTTAGCTGCCTGGGGTTGCATCCTATGGCGAAAGCCGAACCCACCGTGCTATTTTTATTTTAATTTATTTTTATCATTTTTCTCACTATTAAGTGACTAAGATTGTGCTGTGTGTTAGCAAGATACATTGTACTGAAGAGTCCCAATTAGGACGAAACACGTGTCTACAATTTCCACCCCTGACTCACAGCATGAAATCAATGAATGACGTATCGTTTTACGATATGTCGTTCATCTTTTTGTTAAACAAATTTATTATCGGTTTGTCAATTGATAAGAAATGAAAATAGGGTGTGTTTTCATGAAAATGGGCCTGAAGCTTGTAATACAGTGTGTTACTTGAAAAATCGTTCAGTCTCCTCAAAGCTTTTGAAAACTCCATATGAATTGTGGACTGGTAAAAAACCAAATGTCAATCTTCTTCGAGTCTATGGAAGCACAGCTATGGTCCAAAGGTAAATAGGAACAAGTGGGATCAGAAGTCAGTCAAACATGTTCTTGTGGGTTACGATGAGACTACAAAGGGATATAGATGTTTTAACGCTGTAACAAGAAAAGTGATAATCAGTCGTAATGTGACTGTCATGGAAAGAATGAACATACCTCATACCGAGATCAACACTGTTCAAGACGAAGTCCCAAGAGATAATGCAGATTCAGTGGGTGAAGAAAATGACAGTTTTTCTTCGAAATTGGATGAATCCCTGTACCTACAATGACGCTGATGGTGATAGTGATAATGTTCCTGAAAATCCGCCCAGTGATCCAGATGTGCTAGAAGCTCCAAGAAGATCGCAAAGAGAGATCAAGAAGAAAAATTTTGGTGAGTTTATAACCTGTTTCAGTGCTAGCAATGTGGCGAAGTACAAGATACTTTGGATGTTCAAAGAACGGTAGCGGAAGTTTTTTCGAGGCCAGACCGGCATAAATGGGAGCAAGCCATGCTAGAAGAAATCCATTCATTCGGTAAGAATGAAACGTGGGAGCTTGTTGATCCACCGAAGGATGGAACAGTTGTACAGTGTAAATAGGTCTTCAAAGTGAAAAGTGATAGTGATTACACTCAGAAAGATGGTGTTGATTATTTTAAAACCTTTGCCCCGGTTGTGAGACATTCAACTTTTAAATTATTAATAGGACTAGCCGTTAAGTTAAAATTGAGAATTTTGCATTTAGATGTTAAGACAGCATTTTTAAACGGGGTGTTAAAAGAGAATGTCTTTATGCAACAGCCAGAGGGTTTTGTTTCAAAAGATAACGAAAATAAAGTTTATAAATTAAAAAAAGGCTGTATATGGGTTAAAGCAGTCTAGTCGTGCATGGAACGAAAAAGTAGACGAAGTTTTATCAAGTATTGGGTATACAAGGTCTAGTTTTGAGCCTTGTCTATACAAAAAGAGAAATGAAGGGAATCTATCAACGATAATTGCACTTTATGTAGATGATTTTTTCTGTTTTTCAGCTGACTCAAAGGAAATAAATTTCCTCGAGGGTCATTTAAGCTCGAAGCTTAAAATAAAAAATCTTGGAGAGGCTAAACAATGTTTAGGGATAAGGATTAAGCGAGATTATAATGAAGATTGTATAACAATTGATCAGGAACTGTATATAAATGATTTGTTAAGACGCTTTGGTATGGTAGATAGTAAGATTGTTTGTACTCCGCTAGATAGTAGTGTCAACTTGAGTGAGATCAGGGGTGAGACTTGTGATCCAAAAATTCCATATCAGGAACTTATCGGAAGCTTAATGTATTTAGCTGTCATGACACGTCCTGACATTTCTCATGCTGTGAGTCTGCTAAGTCAATACAATAGTTCTTACACCAAGTTGCATTGGCAGTGTGTAAAGCGTATACTTAGATACTTAAAAGAAATGAAACACTTGTGGGGGGGTTCGGTTTGTTGTTTGTTTGTACTTCCTTTAGATAATTAGATTTTGTAAAATTTAATAAATGTGCGGGATAACCGACGGGAAACCTCTCAGCAACCAGCTCAGATTTTTCGTCGATTGACGAGAGAGTTCCATCCCCACTGTTTGCTCTTTTCTGTTTTCTGAACTCTAATAGGTAACTTATTGGGATGCCACCAAAATCTCGTGGTTAAGCGAAGAAAATGAGAAAGAGGGGTGGAACGTACCCTGAGATTTTGGAGAAGGGCACGTCGCCTTTAGTTAAAAAAAAAAAAAAAAGGGTGCCTGCTTTCGTACTCTTCCTTTTAAAAAGAAAAACTTTCAATCAGTGATTTATTGACTAACAAAAATAAATAATGATAAAACAGGTCGAATGTTTGATTTAATTATTAGAGATTCATAAGTCATATAACTAACCTTCTAATAGAAAGTGCGGTAGGATCCTATGGCATTTCCTTTACACACGCATTGTATTAATAATTATTATTGATTTGGCATAAATAAAAGAAATACGGAGTGTATGAGTCGTTTTTGATAAGTTCACCCAGGATGAGAAGGATCTTCTTATTGATGGTTAGAATTATTAATTAAACAGACTTACAAGTTTTCTCTTTTTTTTTGAGTTCTGAGAGTACTTATAGGGCTGACCTTCTAGCACCATTCGATTTCTCGTCCTCCGACGGGCATAGGGATATGTAATTCAGGTGAGTCTTCTTGGTCGGGAGTTCGACAGTACCGAGACGTATCCGGGAGCTGCAGGGCCGTGGTAACGGGATATTGGAGCCGAAAATTGCGGAAATGTTCGGTTGAACAGATATGGCCGCCGCTGCACGGAGAAAATGGCGAAGAGAAAATTCGAAATTATATCCAAAAAGCTAGAAATAAACAGTGAATATTTATTAACTTTTCGATCACTGTAATCGTCTACGTTGACTTACCCATTTTTTTAAATAATGGCTTTGGAAAGAAATTTAGGTAATATAATTTAAGAAATTTACGATAATAATAAGTGACTTCGTGTTGCATCGAAAGTCGTTAGAGAAAAAAGCAAAATGTCTCTCGGCCGTCAGTTTCGACCTTTTCCGTTTTTTTTGAAAAAAAGGAAAGGGGGGAGCTAATCAATATTATTGGCATGTTCGTTGACGGGCAGCGCCGCGGCAGTCGATAACAACTATACTGCGAGTTATTCCCTTGGTGCCAAGACATTCGGCCACTGCTGAACAGGTGGCGCAGGTCGTCCCATAAATTTTTAAACAACTGGTGCTACCTCGCCAACCTTAACGACAAAAATAAAAAGAACTCTGTAACTACGTTACACACGCCACCCTCCACCGATAAAAAAATGAAACCAGGACCACTGTCATGAGTTTCTTTCTTACATACCCGAAGGAGGGTATATGTAGAGAAAAAATTGGTCCTTTGGAGAAACCTCTTATGATTCTGCCCTGAGTTTGGGAAAATTGCAAGCAACTCTCGAAAGCCAAAACATGATCTCAAAGAAAAAAACAGCCTGGTGCCTGGCATGTACCAACCTCCCGAGGACATCAAAGAATTTGCTAAGGAAAAGATACCTTAGCGCCCATAATTTCAGCGTAAGTAATTATTTTTGGTTCCAGTCAGTCGACATCACATAAACTTAGAACTAGGTTATCCCAAGCTAAAAATAACATGCATGAATGTAAACTTAGAACTACGACATTCCAAACCAAAAAAAATAACATGCATCCAAAAAAAAAAAAAATCCCAAGGTATTGTTCATGTTGTAATAATTCCAACTAACGAGATATTTACACTTACAAACCAAAAAAGTAACAAAAAAATTAAACAAATAAAAATAAAAATAGTTCACTCTCCAGGTAATTGCTAGACAGATAGAATTGCTGAAAACCCAGCTCCTAAATCGCTCAGTATGGCAAAGCGTATGGACAAGGACAAAAGCAACTTTGAGGTTAGTCTTTACTCATAGCATTTAGTCAGATTTCTCGCCAAAAAAAAAAAAAAAAGAAAAAAACGCCTGAGTAATTGACCACAACGAAACTTACTAAGGTAGGAGATAATTTGCGTTTTCTCAGTAGACTGAGAATTAAAGGTAAAAACAGAATTGAAGGTAAAGATATTGCGTAGGGTGCAGTTAGTAACACCCCGCTCTCCGGAGAAACGTAAAAAAAACGACTCTATTCTTCCCCAAACCTCAAATTTAAGGCTGGGAAACAAATAAAATTTTCCTAAAAAAATTACAGATGGAAATCCTGGGTTGGTTTCATTCATACTTGGATCCCACATTCACACGTCCAACCTGAGATTAATAGGAATACAAAAAAAGGTTTTGACACACTCTCGCATGTATTTAGTCATCCTTCCACATTCACACAAACTTCTTTTGTATCCTAGTTGGGCTATTGTTTCTAGTAAATTGTCGCCAGAATACTGACGGAAAGAAAATAATGAGAGACAAAAAAAAAAAAAAAAAATTTAGGGCCTGAGAACCAACTTACTGAGGTGGGTCGTCACCCTGGTACAATTTTAGGTCTTTTACACATAGACCATAACAGCTCATAGACGCGCCCTAGTCTCGATACGGTGAAGCCAGAACCTCGCCGGGGCGATGACTCAGTTGTGGGCAAAAGCGTTCAAATAACATGAAGAGTTATATGACGGATTCTGCATTTCTTTTACATTTTGACTCATTACAGGAGCCGAGGCCATTATTTATGTGATTTAATAGTTTATTTAGGAAGATAAGATATTAAGGAATACAAACATGTAGGTAATTATACAGGAACATTTAATATAAATGATGTAGGTAATTAATTAATCTTTAAAACCTCTTTCAATAATAATTGTATAGGTACTTCTTAATGATAAACTATTTATATAAATTAATTCTATACATTGCCAACACATATCTCGATAACACTACCCTGCTGGACATTATTCTATAGCAAAATTGTTTTAAATTTCAAATAAAATAGGTTTATACTTACAGATATATTCACTGATTACAAAATGAAATTTGTTTTGTAAGTTTACTTCTTATTCTGTCAGAATTTGTATGCAAATTCAAACACTCCCCTTGTAAGACATTCGTACTTGCAACAATATGTTTGACAATGACAACAAAATAATAATAAAAATGTTGTTTCCTTATAAAACTTTAACACCCTGTATCTAGAAAACTTGAATGACACGTGTCTACCTCTACAGCAAATTTTCCGTGTAGTTTTGAATTTCCTACATGAACTTAAATTTGTATCGCGTGTTCATTGAGTAGGTATATTAATTAGATGTAGGTATAAAATGCTTAGACCATATGAGCTGTTATGGTCTAAGGTAAAATGTATTAATTATTCTGATTCACAGAAGGTCCATAAGTAGCTATATATATTAGTATTATTATGATTTATAACATTTCAAACCGTCAATATTGTCAATATAAAATTATTAGTAGAGTTTTAAGATATTATACATAATTATTTTATTATAGAGGAACCAGAGATAAAACGGAATATTTATCTAACAACCGTATTTTACGACTTTAACAATACATATATAGGGCAGTAGTCATAAAAGTAACCCCCAAGAGCGGAACTAATCTGCTACTCTTAGGTTGACAGCAAGTCTGTAAAATCATCAATAAAATCATCATAATAAACTAAAAATCGTTTGTTATATCTCTAGTACCACTATATCAATATTTCATCAGTAATGGAGAGATTCTAAAAAATAAGTAAGAGTTATGTGACTTATGTGATCATGAATTATTATAGGTAACTACCTATTAATAATAATTATTAATAGGCATATTTTTGAGGCATTCAACTTGTAAATTATTTTAAATTATTGAGGGTGACATATTGATAGGTTTCAAAGTGAGAAAATTGTCATTGATCTAATACCTACAAATGCCCACCAATACCTAAAACTATTCTAAATTAAGAGTAAGTTTTAACTCTAAATAACTAATTAGAAAAAAATTACTTAAAGGTGAAATGATACATTCGATGTGCTATTATATCTTTCTGCACACTTATAAGCACAACACAATTATTGAACCATAATTATTATTGTAAAATTAATCAAAAACGATCAAACAAAACTTTAAAACACTATGGAACACACGTAAAAGACTAGCTTTACACGAGGTTTCTACCCACAAGTGACGTCACAGTAGGCGAGTTATCTTGGCATCACCAGTCTGCTAGTAGTGGAATGGTAGGGGCGCATCTATGAGCTGTAATGATCTAAGCTTTTACATGCCACCTGCCCAACTCATTCCCATCCTGATCTTGTAACTCGTAGACCAGTCGTGATACTACCTTAGAGATACGGCACAAGGTATATTTGGGGGCTAGTTTGGCGGCAAAATTCTTTGCAGCATTTGAGAGAGGGTAAGTGCGTTTCCACACTAGCTCTCCTTCAGAGAAAACATCATTCAGAAAACGATCTGCGCTTGCGCAGATCGTAATATTTCTTGTTGACATCATAGGCCTTTTTGAGCCTACGCCTGACGTCATCAAAAATTGGGGGGACCTTAGAAAGGTCTTGTTCTCTGTGGACGTAAGATAGGTCATCAGGTAGACTGGTGTAGTTATCAGACACAGGACCGTAGAAGGTTCCATCTATCGGCACGTTTCTTGCAAACACCAAGAACGATGGGAAGTGCTTAGTCACCTCG
The DNA here is from genome assembly GCA_910589415.1 of Malachius bipustulatus. Lineage (NCBI taxonomy): Eukaryota > Metazoa > Arthropoda > Insecta > Coleoptera > Melyridae > Malachius > Malachius bipustulatus. The sequence continues at coordinate 53,453,505 of OU342631.1, forward strand.
TTCATTGACAAATTTATCGCCTGGGCGATCTTATACACATTCTTGTCCCAATCCTTGTGATTGTCCTTTACATAAGAGGATATAGCGGTAAGAAGGGTACGATTGGTTCGTTCTGTTGGGTTAGCCTGCGGCAAATGTCTGGCAGTGTACCATAAATTGACTTGGTAGTTTTCCAGCAGTTTGGTAAACTGGACGCTCTTAAATATCTGAGCGTTGTCACAGAGGACTATCTGTGGGGTTCCGAAAATTAAGAAGACTTGGTTTTCAAGGAACTTGACAACCGCTGCCGCTGTGGCTTGAGGCAATGGCTTCACCATGACGAACTTTGAGAACCAATCAGTTACGACAAGGAGCTGTGTGTTTCTCATTTTAGAACGTGGAAAGGGACCCATGAAATCAAGAGAGAGGAATTGGAACGGGAAACTAATACTCTTAAATTGGCCCATTAAACCTGCGCGAGCTACGTTCGGTGCCTTATGCGCACCACATACTAGACAATTTCTTACATAAATTTTTATGGAAACCGCCATCTTGGGCCAATAGTAAAACTCAGATATCCGCGACAAGGTTTTATTAACCCCGAAATGAGCCGAAGTGGGGGGGTCATGAAATTGAGAAATTATGTTATTCCTATTAGGAGAAGGGACTACGATCTTCCAATCTGTTAGGTTCGAAACGACATCGTGACGTGGTCTCAAATGCTTGTACAGCAAACCATCTTTCACGGTAAAATCTGGAAACTTCTCCGGTGTTTCAGAGACTTTAGAGATCATGTTCTTGTACCAGTCATCAGGTTCAAGATCAGTAGCGGTAAGTAAAGATACCGTTCGGGATAGAAAGTCTGCCGGAACATTACAAGAACCTTTTCGATGTTTTATATCATAATCAAATTGACTGAGACGGACACACCATCTAGCCAAACGTCCAGCTGGTTCTCTAAAATTTTTGAGCCACAACAAGGATGCGTGGTCTGTGAAAACAGTAAATCGAGTGCCTTCGATATAGGGGCGGAAATGTTCGATGCCGAAAAGGACACCTAGGCACTCCTTTTCGGTAACCGTGTACTTCTTTTCGCCTTTAGAAAGCGTGCGGCTAGCGTACGCTATGGGGTGCTCACTACCCTCTTCCTCTTGAAAGAGCAGAGCCCCAAGCCCGAAATCACTTGCATCAGTCTGTATAAAGAAATGCTTAGTAAAATCTGGACTAGCCAGAACAGGGGCCGACGTAAGGCGGGCCTTAAGGATGCGGAAAGCTTGATCGGCTTCCGACGTCCAAACAATAGGTTGTCCTTTTTTGCGGTTATGGAGGAGGGCAGAGATAGGGGCACTAATTGAGGAAAAATCCTTTATAAATCTGCGGTAATATTGGAGGATTCCAAGAATGTGTCTGACACCTGTGGTGTTACGAGGGACTGGGGTATTCGTTATCGCTTTCACTTTCTCATCACTTACTCTCAGTCCTTGTTTATCCACAACGAAACCTAGGTAGCAGAGGGAGTCCCGACAGAATTGACATTTATCCAGGTTCACGGTGAGGTTAGCGCGATTGAGGCGTTCATAAACCTCCTTTAGAATCTCGAGATGTTTTTCAAAGGTACTGGTCGCGACGATTATGTCGTCTAAATATACAAAGACGAAAGGCTCCAGGTCAGGTCCCAGGACCTGGTCCATAAGCTTTTGCTGCGTTTGAGCACTGTTCCTGAGTCCAAAAGGCATACGCCTGAATTGGAATAGCCCTCGTCCAGGAACTACAAAGGCAGTTTTGGGTCTGGATTCTCTATCGAGGGGAACTTGGAAAAAGGCCTGTTTCAGATCTATGGATGAGAGAAACGTTGAGTCGCGGAGTTTGCTGAGGATCGAGTCAATCCTTGGTAGGGGGTAAGCGTCATGGGTAGTCACCTCATTTAGTTTTCGGCCATCAAAACACATGCGGTAACTTCCATCTTTCTTCTTTACGAGAAGGACGGGAGAACACCAGGGAGAGTTGCTCTTTTCGATAACCTCAAGTTTTAAGAGTTTATCTACCTCTTCGTTCAAGTACTTTTGGAGAGCTGGAGAGAGAGGGTATTGCCGTTGCCTGAAAGGCTTGGCATCTTTGGTCTCGATACAATGACTAAGTACCTGTGTTTCAGGAAGAGTAACGGTACGAGACAAGGTTTTAAATTTGTTCACTACTAACTCTAGCCTATGGAGTTCATTGGAAGATATACTAGAGATATCATGTATCTTACTAACCGCAACGGCCTTAGCAGCTGGGGTGTGAGGTCCGCAATTCGTACGAATGTCGAAAGATTCTCGGCAGAAATCGATAGTCATATGGAAAACCTTGGCGACGTTGATCCCTAAGATAATATTAGGAGAGATAGAGGTAACCACGTGGAACGCAACTGTCTTGGTTATCCCATAGATTGTCAAAGGGAGATCTACGATAGCGGCAATGGGTAAAGGAGAACCATCAGCATTCGAAACAGCATACAAAAGGTCGGTATTATTTTCAGGAAGTGTAGCTTCCCCGGAAATGTCTTTTATTATTTCAAGAGTACAGACTGAGATATTTGCCCCAGTATCTAGGAGAGCATTATATTGCTTCCCTCTGATGTCAATGGTAATATGGGGCCTGGCATCGGCAGGGTCGTATTTTATAATTGGAGCAATGGTAGGCCCAGAACTGGAGGGATCAAAGAGATGTGGTGGATAAGAATCGAGGATGTTTTCCGGTGGGTTTTCGCGTATACTGGGCATATTTTTAGAGCTACTTCGGGAATGTGAGGAAACTATTCTCGTGGAGGGGTGCCGTTTTCTGTCGGCGACTTGGTTGGCGCGTTTGGGTGACTCGGAGCATGGTGGCGCATTGCACCCTGATGCGTCCCTTTGCCGTTTTTTGGTGAAGACCTTTCGGCGCTCCATGGCGGCATGCGTCTGGATCCGTGCTCTCCACACGTCTGACACTGTCTTTTAGTGACGTTCGGGCGACCACAGCCAAAACAGAACAATTTTAAAGGACGACGTTGGCACTCCGAGTAAGAATGGCCTTCGTCAGAGCAGTTCCAACAAGATATTGCAGAAATCCTCCAGTTAGGAGTGGTAGCACGGTTAGGGAGAGGGGAAGTGACTTCTCGAGAACACGCTAAGTCTGAGGCCAGTAGGGTGTGAACTTTATGAGATGGTGGGGGGCGATACCTTTGTATCCCGGCTCGATTATCTTCGAGTCTCTTACACAAGTAGATAATGTCCGCAACTGATTTGACTTCCACTAAAGCGAGGCGTTCAAGAAAATAGGGGTGTAGGTTTCTCCTAATTAATTTGAATTGCTCTTCTTCTGGGGGAATAACGGAGAGTCTCTTGAAAAGACCTCGCATTGCTGCAACATAGATAGCGACCATCTCCGATTCGCCTTGAGTGCGCTGTTTAATTTCCAACATTAAGTCGTCATCATAAGACAGGGGCAAAAATGTTTCCTTTAATTTAGTTTCTAGATCTTTCCAGGATTGGAGGGAGTCGGAAACACTACGGTACCAAACGAGGGCTTGGCCTTCGAATAAATAAATAAAAAAGCTCGACGGTGGAGACATTTCTGGAACGTTGGAGTTCCCGGAGTTTTTCCATGAACTGGATTAGGTTTTCTCCTCTAGGAGAACCAGAGAATTTGACGTTCCATTTATAAACCGGAATGGTACTCTTTGAAGAGGGAGATTGTGTGCCAGGTGTAACAGGAGGGGGTGTGTGAGGCGCTGTGGAAAATTCTTCCTGAGCTTGGTCCGTTTTCATGAGAAAGTTGCCCTCCAACTCACTCAATGGCTCCCCTTTCGAGCTCAGCTTTAATTTTCTTCTCCTCCTCAGAAATTGCCTTCAGCCTATCTATACGCAAGATGACGTGCTGGAGGCGGCATTGAATCCTCCTATAAAATGGGTCTTCTACCGAATCGGGAGCCGACCCGAATTTTTGAATGATATCAGAGAGTGTTTGTTTGATTTCTACCACATCGTCCCCGAAAGCCATGGGTGACTTTGTCAGACTTACTGGAGAGATATCCTCTCGGTTGAGAAGGGCTCGAAATTGAGCACGCCGTTTTTCCTGGGTGTCAGAGGGAGTTTGTTTACGGAAGGAAATCTCGTACGCCAATTCATTGCTAAGTAACGCATATGCGGGATTCATTTTGAAAATAATTTACAGTTTAACAAAATACTGTGAAAGGTAAATTCCTGCAGGAACAACAATGAGACGATAGACTGAGTGGGTAGCTTTCTTTTGCAGAGTTTCGTGAAAGTAGCTAAGTATATAAACTATATTTCTAGTAGATTAGATAAGATAAGATAGGTAGGCGAAACTACTGCTATAGAATTACTTGCTGCCGACCTCTCAAATGATTTGGGTCATTTTCTGCACGGAATCAAGGTCCTTAACAAGGTAAACGAAAAGGAATGTAACGATAAATAGAATTAACTTTAAAAAAAAAAAAATCTTAGAAGTGGGAAAACTAGTCGAGTCAAAAAAAAAAAAAATCAACCGATAAATACACAATAGGCATCGACACAGCAGATATGCGATAGCATCAACACATAAAAAATTCAAAAGTATTTACATTATAATCACTAATAAATGTTATTAAATTAAATAAATAAATAAATATTTAATAAATATGGTTCATGCAAAAATTCAGATCATGCAAGTTAGTAAGAGGAAATGTTTTATAGCGTAGGTACTAGTAAGATAATAAATTAAATTATTAAAAATAATTAAATATCGGCTGACAGGCATCAAAATCACTCCTGTTGTCTTCATGAGCGTTGGTAGGTAGGCACCGTGCTTGATTGAAATTAGTTTGCGATTAACTTACGGCGATAAGGAACAAATAATAATAATAACAAGAATTTATTTCGGTAGGTATCTACAGGCAAGATTAAGGGTATATTAGGTATTTCTAATCCAAAGTTCGTTCAAAAAAATATTATTATTCCCGCCAGGGATGCCACAGTGTGGGGGGGGTTCGGTTATTGTTTTTACTCCCTTTCTAGATAATTAGGTTTTGTAAAATTTAATAAATGTGCGGGATAACCGACGGGAAACCTCTCAGCAACCAGCTCAGATTTTTCGTCGATTGACGAGAGAGTTCCATCCCCACTGTTTGCTCTTTTCTGTTTTCTGAACTCTAATCAAGGATTCTGTATATAACTATAGGATTGCTCCATTCCTATGCTACTCATGTTGTCGCGTCCCCACCACTCCACGAGGCTGATGTGACGTCAGAGGAGTGCTGGGCCCGCGAACCTTGTATCTAAAGCACGTGCTAACAGTGCGGAAAAGTGTTGCTAAAGAGCTTTGTTTTGTGCAAAAACCTGTGTAAAACTACAATGAAGTGTCTTTGTGTTATTTTCAACCCTATTTTAATTTAGTGTGGTAAGAATAATTATTATAAACAGTTACATGCACACTGTGTGTAACCGATTGATATGTTCTTTTATCACCCTGTAAATTCTTCATTTATTGTGCGTTTTTACCTGATTTTTTTATTACTGTTGCACACGTGCTGGCTGGATCATTTGTATTTTAATAGCTCTAGAATCTACAGAAGAGGTAAAAATATAAAATAAAAATAATTTTGCGAATATTATAGGAGGTAAATGAACATGTGACTGTTTGAATATAAGGAACAATTATTATTATATTTTAAATTATTTATATTATAAATTGTTTAGAAAGTGTTTGTGCGCATTATGGAATTTTATTATGTATTTTTATAAATTTTGAAAACTTTGTAGGTTTTTTTAATCACCTACCTACCTACCCACCAAACTTATAAATTGTACCTACAAATAATATAGGTAAGTAGGTAACTGATGGTTATCACCAAATTATATTTAATTAAGTATGATCTTGCAGTCAGTATTATGAGGAAGTCGGCAGGAACTTTTCAAATAACTTTCCTTAATTAAAAAACTCAAAAATAAACTAGATACAGACTTTGCAGAAGCTAAAAAAATTAAAGTCCAGACCTATTATAGTATAAATTCAACTATACAGGGTGCATCATATATCCTTCTTTGTATTGCTATCTCGTAAACGCTAACATACAGGATCAGTTAAATTGGAGTGGAAGATGCTAAATTTGATGATTAATAAGAATCTGAACTTTTTTTTTATTTTCCGTCGGTGCTGAAATATCCCGAAAAAACTGAAAAATCGAGATTTCTTTTTTTTTGAATATCTTTTTTGCTATTGGAAATTAATAAATAATTTTTTGTAGGCTTACATAAGTCGCCATCTGACGTTTAAAGCCATTTTCAAAACCGACTAATAAATAAATAAATAAACAAGGGCAGAGTTTTCAGTTAACTTTCGTTTTTCTTATGGCCGCCATATTATTTTTTTATGTCGTTCGATATAAAAACATAATAGAAACCAAATATAAATATACATTAAAAAAAAAATTTCAAAAATTTTATTATTTTTTCGAAGAAAAACAAAAAAAAATTCGCTGAAATAAGTCAATATGAAGTCATACTGCTTGCCTTATGGTTTTTTAATTTCTCTGTGATATTCGGTCAAAAAAGTTTTTGAAAAAAAGAAAAATTTTTGAAATTTATTTTTTGAAGTTTTTGTTTTCCATTATTTTTTTCATACCGAACGACATAAAAAAATAATATGGCGGCCATAAGAAAAACAAAAGTTGACAGACAATGAAAACTCTTGGGATCTAGGTCGGCTTTGAAAATTTTTGAAATGTCAGATCGGTAGCTCTTGGCGACTTATGTAAGCCTACAAAAAAACTATTTATAAATTTACAATAATAAAAAAGATATGACGAAAATAAGAAATTTCGATATTTCAGTTTTTTCAGGATATTTCAGGAATGGTAACAGATATCTTGTATGACTTGACGGATTAGAGATGACCATAAAATTGCACATCTTTTCTCTAATTTAACCGACCCTGCATCTCTTATCAGTGTTCAGGAGATAGAAATATAGAGGATATATGGTGCATCCTGTATACATACTTTGCCAAACTGATTTTGGTAAACAATAAAAAAATCAAATACCTACCTAAAATCGGTTACCTAGGAAACAAAATCAAAATAACACATAATATTTTAAGTGGAAAGTTTTTAGAAATAAATTTCAATTAAGTATTAATATCGCTAGCTTTGAATTGTTATTACAGACTTTTACTGGCCTAGAAAGACTTCCCAAAGAATTTCCCAAAAATATGCAACAATTAGGTAGGTACTCTAAATACATACCTACATCTCTCGGGAAATAAATAAACTGTTGACTTCAGTTGCCTATAAAATTAAATTTCAGATAAAATGTAACGTGTTACCGTCTGCGATGCAAACAATAATAATCGAGGAATTAGTCTCAGACCTTAGCCTTTATTTATATTGACTAAAAAGTAAAAAAAAATCCAACAGATTCACAAAATGACTAACAAAATACACCGCAGCAATGCTTGAAATATGTAACCAGCACTTCCGTGACGTCACTCACCCCCACTCCGTTGGAGAAACTTTCATCGGATCGAGCTATCCTACACTATACAGAATCCTTGAACTCTAATAGGTAACTTATTGGGATGCCACCAAAATCTCGTGGTTAAGCGAAGAAAATGAGAAAGAGGGGTGAGCGAACGTACCCTGAGATTTTGGAGAAGAGCACGTCGCCTTTAGTTAAAAAAAAAAAAAAAAAAAAAAAGGGTGCCTGCTTTCGTACTCTTCCTTTTAAAAAGAAAAACTTTCAATCAGTGATTTATTGACTAACAAAAATAAATAATGATAAAACAGGTCGAATGTTTGATTTAATTATTAGAGATTCATAAGTCATATAACTAACCTTCTAATAGAAAGTGCGGTAGGATCCTATGGCATTTCCTTTACACACGCATTGTATTAATAATTATTATTGATTTGGCATAAATAAAAGAAATACGGAGTGTATGAGTCGTTTTTGATAAGTTCACCCAGGATGAGAAGGATCTTCTTATTGATGGTTAGAATTATTAATTAAACAGACTTACAAGTTTTCTCTTTTTTTTTGAGTTCTGAGAGTACTTATAGGGCTGACCTTCTAGCACCATTCGATTTCTCGTCCTCCGACGGGCATAGGGATATGTAATTCAGGTGAGTCTTCTTGGTCGGGAGTTCGACAGTACCGAGACGTATCCGGGAGCTGCAGGGCCGTGGTAACGGGATATTGGAGCCGAAAATTGCGGAAATGTTCGGTTGAACAGATATGGCCGCCGCTGCACGGAGAAAATGGCGAAGAGAAAATTCGAAATTATATCCAAAAAGCTAGAAATAAACAGTGAATATTTATTAACTTTTCGATCACTGTAATCGTCTACGTTGACTTACCCATTTTTTTAAATAATGGCTTTGGAAAGAAATTTAGGTAATATAATTTAAGAAATTTACGATAATAATAAGTGACTTCGTGTTGCATCGAAAGTCGTTAGAGAAAAAAGCAAAATGTCTCTCGGCCGTCAGTTTCGACCTTTTCCGTTTTTTTTTGAAAAAAAGGAAAGGGGGGAGCTAATCAATATTATTGGCATGTTCGTTGACGGGCAGCGCCGCGGCAGTCGATAACTATACTGGGAGTTATTCCCTTGGTGCCAAGACATTCGGCCACTGCTGAACAGGTGGCGCAGGTCGTCCCATAAATTTTTAAACAACTGGTGCTACCTCGCCAACCTTAACGACAAAAATAAAAAGAACTCTGTAACTACGTTACACACTTTTCCATGGAATTTCTCGAGGAAGGTTTGAATTTAACAGGGTTTGCAGATGCTGACTGGGGCTCAGACAAGCGAGACAGAAAATCATTTACTGGTTTTGTTTTTAAATTTTCTGGGGGTTCAGTTTCATGGAAGAGCTGTAAACAGCGGACAGTTGCCTCATCGACAACCGAAGCTGAATATATGGCCCTAACTGGATTGTGTTGATATATTCAATGATGATAACCAGAGTGCTCAAAAGCTAGCAAATAATCCAGTTTTCCATGACAGGTCAAAGCACATTGACATAAGATATCATTTCCTAAGAGATGCATTATCTGAGAATAAGATTAATTTAAAATATTTGTCAACTGATGAAATAGTAGCTGATATCTTGACCAAACCGTTGCAAAATGTTAAGAATTCCAAGTTTGTAAAATGTTTGGGTTTGAGTTGTGCTTGATGTATTTTTTGATTGTGTAAATTGAACCTTTGTGAACTTTTGTTAAATGGGAGTGTTGGAAATAGGTACCAAAAGTTCATAGATTGTATTTGTCGTTAAGTGGCGACACCTGTGTCAGAGTAGAATACTGAATGTTGCAATGTACGATGGTGTGTGTAATAAATAGTTGCTCCCGACAACACTACTTGTTTTAATTCTTCATCTCTAACGATTTACCTAAAAACTATTTCATAATAACATACTGTCTAGTTATGTATTATGTCAATAGGATCTGGGCAAGGAATAAAGAAGAACAAGAACAATAATAATAATAATCAGAGAGTGTGTTTGAATAATCGAGCTGTAATTTGGATCGTCACTAGTCAATTCTTTTATAGTGTACAAGGAAGTCACCAAAGAAAAATTAATAATAACAGAGTATAAAGAACGCCTTGCAATGCGCTTCTAAGAAGGAGATATTGCAGAGAGAGGTAGGTAAGACCAGCCGCGAAAATGAACACAGTTTGCGTGAACACAACAAGACCCGCTGTAATGTTTGCTATGCCAAATTCAAGGAGAAGCAAAGCAGAGATGCTGCCCAAAGGAAAAGCCCCAAAAACAAAGTGGAAATGTACGGCATGTGAAAAAAGTTATTGCAATTGAATGTTTTTTTCACGTTCCATCATGTCCCGAAAAAATAATATTTGTCTTTATAATAAAATAACTCATTCTTATGTTTTTACAATTTTTTTTCTATTGTAAAATAAATATTTTGCAGAACTTATCGTTTGATTTAAAAGCTTTATGACAAAACAAGTAGATAAATTACTTATTTATACATATAACTTGTACGAATTGAGTTTCCGGTCCAAAAAATACTAAACCAAGTCTAAAATTGCCGACCGACGGACATGCATATAGGTTGCCCTGGAGGGTGTTTTGTAGTTCACGTGACATCACATTCATGTCTCACCGCCCATAGTATTAAAAACTGGTACTTAACGTGTTAAATATAAATAATTCGTGAAAAAAAGTGTTTAAAAGTATAATTTTCATTATCCAACTTTCTTATGTTTACGTTTATGATGACGAGTCAAATAACGGTCAACATTTGTTTCATAAGCACATTCCTCACATTTGTACATTTCCCCTTCTTTAGAATGTTTATAATTATAATGTTGGGTGAAATTACCTTTAATTTTTGTTTGGTAAGAACATTCCGGACATTTGTAAGTTTCCGCCTCTTTAGAATGTTTATATTTATAATGCCGGGAGAGGTAATGTTTCATTTTTGTTTCAAAAGAACAGTCCTCACATTTGTACATTTCTGCTTCAGTTGCATGTTTACGTTTATAATGAGCAGTAAAATCACCTTTTCTTTTTGTTTGATAAGAACATTCCTGGCACTTGTACACTTGGGCATCTTTTAAATGTTTAGATTTATAGTGACTGGTAAGACTACTTTTCATTGTTGATTCAAAAGAACATTCCAAACATTTGTACATTTCTCTTTCTTTTGCATGTTTATATTTATAATGTTTGGAGAAATAATGTTTATTTCTCGTTTCAAAAGAACATTCCTGACATTTGTACACTTTTGCATCTTTTGAATGTTTATATTTAAAATGTCTTATCAAACAATCTTTATCTTTTGTTTCATAAGAACATTTCTCACATATGTACACTTTCACATCTTTTTTATGTTTACGTTTATAATGTCTGAGGAGGTAACATTTAACTCCACTTTTATAGGGACAATCATTACATTCATACATTTGTGTACGCTGCTTGTGTTTTAGTCTACAATGCATCATGAAATTATGTCTCTTGTTTGTTTTATATGGACAATGAGCACAGTTATACTTATTCGCCTCTCCTACGCTCTTACTTTCAGCAGATTGTAACACATTTTCTGGAACAGAGTCGCTCCGATCTAGTTCGTCCTTCGCCATAACAGGACTGCTTGTGTCCCCGGTCAGCTCCCATTCCATCTTATCTTCTTCAATGTCAACTTCTTTAAATTCCAAATGTTGCATTTCATAAAAGATACCTGCTGGTGAGTCTTCCAGTTCTTGTTTTATTGGGCAAGGTGAAAAAGTATTCTCCGATTTATTTAATTTGGAGAATTGATAGGATGAATCACCTTGTCCATTTTCACACTTCATCTTTGAGGAGAGAAGTAAGGAATCATGAAACTTATTATCATCTGATGGTTCGGTTTTGATAATCATTCTCTGATGATGTTGTTGAACGCTATGATTGTTGCTTTCATCTAAACTCATGATATTATGTTAACTCCAGAACTCCACAGTGGTACCACAGTGTGGTACTGCAGTCTGTGCTAGTATGCAATCGCAATCACTGCAATATCATCATCTCATCATATCTCAACAGAGCTGCCATGCACTAGAGAGTACTTTCTTTACGGGTATTTTTGTTAGGTTAGGAGTAAAAAAATATTCCCAACAATGATATCTTAACCTCTATAGATCGAGTGTTGCCGTATGCCGCCGTGCTAACCGAGTGACGCCAACATGAGAAAAGGATGGGTAGATACAAATACTCACGTGTTGGTAGAAGAGCGCGATGTTATGTAGGCAGAAAGCTCCAAATTTAACATTAGAATAAATGGGAATTGCTATTCAAAAATTACTTTTTTCCTTATATTTCTTTTTTAAAGCATTTTTCAAAAAAAAAAAAATCTACAACACATAACTAGTGAACCTAATATGTAAGTAATGAAGTTTAAATCTAGTAATTTCTCTCACAAGAATCCAATAAAATTAAAATAACATGATAATACATACCTACTTCTGTTTCTCATGATAAACTTTTATTAAGATTCTATTAACTTAAGAGGTGGATTTTTTGGATTTTAATGAAATAGGAAAGGAAACAATTGATTGAAATTAATAATTTTCTGTTTTATTCTATAATATATTAATTTTTTACATTTTATGTTTTACGATTTTTTCACAAAAACATTTGCATTCTGATATAAATTTGTATTTACAAAAAAAATTTAAAACTGAAAGAATTACAAAAAATAAAGAAACAATAACTGCATAAATTTACTGTTTCATTCTATAATATATTTATTTGCAACCAGCCCAGATAGCACCGAGTGTCCTATGGACGTCCGTTGAGTATCCATTATACGTCCATTGGTCCATGGACAATAAATGGACGTCCTACGGACTTCTCCGCACGGACTTCCTATGTACGTCCACAAAAGTACGTCCATTGGACGTCCATCGAGTTATTTTTGACTATTGCGCATGACGTGCTGTCGCAGACAGAAAGAGAATAGCAGCACAAGTGCGCACGCACGCGCTAACCACCCCATCTTCCATTCTTCCACTATCATACAATCCACATTCCTACATTATACATTAATTCGTCCCAAGGAAAGACTTCCGCCATTCCCATCAAACTCAAGACTGCTAGCGTGAAGATGAAGACATCTGCATTATACAGTGAACAAAAGAAAGAAATTCGATGAATCTTTAATTTTTATAGAGTTTGTGAAAAATCCAAAAACGAATATTTTCATTAAGTTTATCAATATTATCATAAACTAATATAATTAACAACTTTTCAATGAAAATTACCAGATTTTACGTAAAACTTAATGATAGAAACACGTAAGTTGGTAAGTACCTAGTCGTTTTCCTGTATCTTTAGCCGTTATCAACGTTGTTTTCAAAACAGAAAATTACCGTATATACCCTATACCTATATCACTACATTTATTGGATTTTTCAAAACTCTAAATTTCAAGACTTATCGAATATTTTCTGTCTTTTGTTCCTCACTAAGATATTTATCAGCAAATGCTTTATGGACATCCGATAACGGACTCCCTATGGACGTCCGATAACGGACATCCTAGGGACGTCCGGTAACGGACATCCTGCGGATGTCCAAAGTTGTGACAAATGGACACTGAGTGGACGTCCCATGGACGTCCATAGGACAAAAACGGACGTCCTATGGACGTCCGTTGGTACATAGATGGATGTCCATTGGACGTCCATAGGACTACTTTGTGCTGTTTGGGAGATAGGTACATCATCGACAGGCTTAATTAAATATAACTTAATTGAAGCTTCAAATTACACAAATTACGTATATAGGTAGTATTAAATTAGTATAGGTGGTATTTAATGTGACTTCACATATGATTTTTTAAACTTAATCGTACCATATAATATTCTATTTCTTTATAAAAAATCAATAATATGCATGATAAAAAAGTTAAAATGAAAGTAAAAAAAAATATAAAGCATAAAAAGGCAAGTCAGAAAAACATTATAACTTTTTCTTAGCTGTTTCTCACCTTTAACATGGAAAAGCATGACAAAGAAATATTTTTTGACTTTTTCAAATGATTTAATAAATCTTTGAGATTTCGAATACTATGAAATTGTCTTCTATTCTTTTTTTATTCTTTATAAGACCAGAACGCCTCTCCAGTTGTTTCTGAGCCATCTTGTACATTAACATCGCTTTTTTTTCTTCTGCATGTCTTGCAAAGAGAAATCTCTGGGATATGTATCGCTCTTCTTTTTACTGCAAACATATATTTATAATAAAATATTATTTTCCTGATGATAGCTAACGCACTTACTTTTTTCTTACATTAGCGGACTCCGTATATTTGAAGAAGTTGTCCTTCGATGCTCATCATAATACTGACTTCTAAAAAAGTTTAAAACAATTAACATTATGTAGAGTTAAATATTATGTTAGTTCTAATAAAATAATGTTTTTTGTTGCCCATCATAGAATGTTTAGTATCTAATCACAGCAATAATACACTTTACCTTGAAGTCGAGGGAATTGGTTCACTGTTCGGAATAAATGTGGATTTGGATTCTAATAGATTTTTTCGTCCACAGGCGGGTTTTCTTTTTAGATCTCTTGGAAATTCGAAAACCGAGGGCACTGCATTTTTCCTTAATCTTTTTCGATCATTTAAAATTGTGTCAATATAATCTTGTGGAAGGAAATGTTTACTACACAATCTAGATCCTGCCGTAACCTTAAAATCCATTCTTTTCGTCGCCAAGATCCATTGCTTCTGCAGATCCGGATTCTTTGGGAAACTGTTTCAGAAGTTGGATTAATAATTTCATGCTTTAATTTCTGCTATAAATCAGTTCAATTAAAAAATAGATCAGAAACACATTACTCACCAGTGAAATCATAGTGGCTTTCAATTTATTATAACTGGCTGTACAATTATAAGCAGCACATGAAAATACCATTTTTAGAAACTTTAAATATCTATTTTTCTGTTGAACCACTTTTGAAAACAAATAAACGTTAGTAAGTTATTGAAATTTAACGAACAATTTCACCATATTTACATGTATCCTTACGGCGATTTGCAATGTTTTGCCTACCTATTCTCCCTATCCTTTTCTAACGCATGACTTTTATGTTGGTGTCACTCATCTCTCTCTTCACTTGATCTAAGAGAGGTTAGTATATCATTGATTCCCAATTTCTTACACTATTATAATAATATATTACTCTACGCTACGCTACGCTACGAGTAAGTACAATTATTTTAACTTTCAACAACTACTCCACTCCACTACTCGAGGAATATTACTCGACTACTCGACTCGACTGACCGACCGTAAATATGACGAGGAGAAGTCATGTGCCTTTACGCGTAAAAATTTCATCCTCTTAAGGAATGTTAACGTAAAGAATGTAAATAATACGTAAAGAATAGGTAAAGAAAAAGAACGAAAACAATTGAAAAGCAAGGTTATGTTCTAGGTTTGTTTTGATAACAAATTAGTATTGTTTATTATGTTATTTTATTATTATTAATGTTCATGGAAACCCACTACCCCACACAATGGATTACGATGGTTGGCAGAAGTCAAAACTCAGGAATATTCTGAGCTCCAGTTCACCGAAATTAAAATAAAAAACAATAAAATTTATGTTGTGGAACATGCTAATATGGGTTTGACGTAAGCAATACGTAAACAATACGTAAAGAATGTAAAGAATAAGTTTCAACGTAGGGCGTAGGGCGAGCGGGGTGTAAAAAGCCATAGTAATAAAAATATCTAATACTACTAACACAATTGAAATTTGAAACAAGATGGCAAGATCTAACATCTGCACATTATATTCATTTTAAATAGTTGATTATTATTATTATTACCTAACTGGTTATATGAATCGAACAGTTAACCATTACCTATGTATGTTGTACTTGTACCAGTTCTGTAAATGAGTGAATAAGTGTTCAAGAAATTGTTTTAATTTTTTACATACCTATGACCAGAGCTGGCCATGTACTCGAGTACTTTACTCGTATTTTTGTTACGAGTAAAAAAACTACTCGTAATGTTTTACTCACAATAAGTACTTTCCATCCAAAATACTTACTACTCGTACGGATAAGTACAATTACAACTACTCGAGAAATTTTACTCGTGAAATACGGATATTTTTACGGATAGTAATGACGTCATGCCGTCATGCAGCAGGGAACCGATCTGAAAACGAGTTCACCGTCCTGCGCAATTGCACTGTCACTGTCACTAGTAATGCCGCATTTTATATTACATATTTTTATATAACATTAACATATCAAATATGCGCTATAGTCCAATAAAGTCTAAAAAGTCATACGTATCGATTAAGAATACACCTCCATTTGATAGTTCGATTTATTTTGTTTCATATACGTGGTTTTTATAGTAACCGTCTAGTTTGTCTAAACACTCCATCCCGCATAAATAAGTATACGTCAACATTGGTTTTGAATGAGAATTAAATGCACAACACAGAGGATAGAATGTCATTACGTGAATAAATTTTATGCAGTTGTCAGTGGCTCTCAAACTGACGTAAGCGGTTCAATTCATATTTGAATGATTTCCTTCAATAATTTAGCTCGTTCACAACTTGACAATTAACTGTTTGACATTTTCTGGTGAAATTAAAAATATCAATTCGGACGGTTAGTGTAACGTCACATCTGACTTTTTAAAGTTAATCCTACTATATGTAAGAAGTTATTGATTTCTTTACAATAAAATTTCTTTCGTTGAAAAAATTCTTTCAAATTCAAAGCAATTGAATTTATGTTGGAAGATTAAATATGGCTTTTTCCCTTACCCCCCCTAAATGAAAGTCTAACTTTGCCACTGGGTGCATCCGTGCATCGGGCGTCATGAAGCACTCTCGAACAGGGCGCCATTATCACAGTCACAGGAGCAGGCACTGCTTAGATTAGAATATGATACGATCTACGGAACGGATATACCTATGCTCTCACTCGTATTTAGCTATCATAACCCTGACGTCATAGGCTGGTTGCGCCTTGGTAATATTGGTATTTATTGGTATCATGATGGATCATACGCACGACACGAATAAAACTACTCGTACTTGTTACTCGTGTTTTCACGAGTATTACTCGTAGGTACTCGTCCACCTGTTTGTGCCAAAATACTTACGAGTAAATACTTATATACGAGTACATTTTCCAAGTACTCGTACTCGTACTCTGCCTATGACCTTATGACTCTATGAGTAAATTTTCCACTACCCGCGGGTAGCTATATATTGGGTGACTTTCATTTCAACATTGAATTGAAAACAATAATTTCGCCCACGGCACTCCTTTCGGGGGCCTTTTTTTATGGTGGTTATGGTAATAAACTAATAAGAAAAACAAAAGTTGAATGTGAAAACTTAAAACTCTACTGAGATCTAGTCGGCTTTGAAAATTTCTTAAAGTGTCAGATGGATTCTCAGTAAGCTTGCAAAAAATGATTTTTTTGGAAAAAAATAATTTATTATTGTGACAGATTTTTGGTTTCCTTGATATTTTTAATACTGAATGACGTGAAAAAGAATATGGCGGTAATAAAAAATATTTTCAGCATAAGTAACGACAAATTTAATGACAATAACAATAAAATCAGATGATTACTTTATTATGTACCTATGTATTGCTAATGTAAACTATATAATAGTTTATAGAACATTATTCATTGTTTCTTATTCATAATACATTATTATTACATATTAATTTATTTTATTATTACATTATTACATTATTCATATAATGATTTATAGAATAATAATTATTCATTGTTGTTTCAAAAGTAACTTCTATGTTCGGACATAAACGGGTGGTTGCAAAAGAAACGATACATTATCCATTCCGAGACTATTCTCTTGGGATGTTATTACAGAAGAAACAGAAAACGTCTCATTTAGGTTCCGTGCACAGTGGGTATGAACATCTTTAAATTATTATTGTTCACAGCATTAGGTAATTTGATTAATCATTCTTTTCTTTCTTTTGAAATAAATTTACCTGCCAATTTAAAAATTTTGAATTTAATAATTTAGCTTATTGTCAATTTCACATCTTCAACTTTTCAAGTTCCTTGGCGTTTCGCTGTGACTAGAGTGCTGACTGCAAGGACCCAGACCTAGTTTTCGCAAAACGTCATTAGATGTAGTCATGCGAAACAACAGTTAAATTGATCCTCAAAAAATGATTAACTATATTTAAAAAGAACTATTTTCAAAGAAAATGAGTTAGAATTTTTTTAATTCGCGATTTATAAATGTGCAGCAAGGCAATAATGTTTTGCAGGTGACGTCATAGCCTGTACCCGAGTCGGAGAGTGTTGCCGTAACTCTAGTCACAACGTAAATTTTTTGTCAAGGTCAAGAAAACAGGCTACCATCTGACAATATCAAAATTACTGTTTAATAAAAAAGATTGCACACTGCACAGACTTGACAGCTGTTTGACAAGTCCATGTAAATAAACAATAAACTATAATTTATATTAATTAAAATTAACTATTAACCAAAAAATGATTATTGATTTTCACTTTCAATAGAATAGATAGACGGACGTGGTAAAATAGTGGCTTTGCAAACAACTTGTTGGAATCCCTAGAGAAGATGGGACAGTCCAAAAGTCAGTTTACCAAGGAAGAACTTCAAGATTATGAGGTAAAAATAAGTGTTTGTAAAAATAAGGTAGCTTAAAAATTAAAAATGTGTTTGATTTTAGGATTTGTCATATTTCACCAAAAAAGAGATACTCTAGTAAGTATTTTAATTTTATGATTATCGTCTACCTATATAGTAGATGGGCAAAGTGTCATGTACATAATTACCTCCTATTTATTATTTTGCGGTCAAACTATAAATTACATGGGGTAATTTTCTTCTTTCACTGGCACATGAAATAGTACTAGAGCACCCACTGTCTTTGGTTTTAGGTGAGCACTGTATCAGTAGGTTGCCAATTTTTGCTTTGGGAATGGTTCTACACAAAGATTTGCCCTTTGTTTTAAGTCTTTTGAGTACCTACCTGTATACCTAAATACACAGTGTTCCTAAATCTCATGTCAACACCAGAAACGGGGCTTACAGCTGAAAAAGAACAGGTCCGTGTCCTTATCTAGGCCAAAGCTGTACAAAGCATTATGCCAACAAAGCATTTCCCCTTACTTCCTAATCCTTGACAGCTCGTTTCGATAAAATAAAACCTTTTTTAAAATTATTATGTATACACTCTGTATACTCCAAAATAATTTTAAATTACGCCCATAGTGATCCTGTACTTGAATTTGCAAAAAAATTTTTGTAAAACTAAAAATCCATCGTTTGGCCTAGAGAGACTGCTTCGAATGAGCTGGGACAGCCTGTGCCTGTATAGATATAACAAAATTAATAACATACCTAAAATTAATAGTCAAATATACAGGCTGTTCCTAAATACCAGGTACATACGAAAGGAGGTAATTCTTTGAGTTCATTTTTTCACTTTTCTTGACTAAAAGATGTATAAACATGGACCTGCAACCGCTTCATTGCCCATTTATAGGGTGTTGAAATAATAAAAAAATAGTTTGTTTTTCTCTTTCATCATTGGCCAAATTAAAGGTGGGATGACCCAGCGTGACTAACTGTTTGACTAAAGTTTGACTAACCTCAAGGAGCTACTTATAAAGAAAAAAAGAACAAATCTTCATATTTCAACACCCTGTAGATCAGTAACGAAGCAGTTGCGGACTTATGTTTATATGAAGTTTATGCATTAAATATATGCCAAAGAATTATCTCCTTTCGTATGTATCTGGTATTTAGGAACAGCCTGTATAATAAATTTACATTAAGCTGTAAAGTATACAATGAGGCATGAGGCATACTACATAACAAAATTTAATCCAAAAACATTTTCAAACAAACATATTTTCTTTATGTTATCAATTATTGTGCTATCATTAATTCATTAATCATTGTGTTATCAACACAAAATATAAAAATATTCCAATCAAATACAATTCAATAAATACATTAATAAAAGACAAAATATTGTTGATTTAGAATTAGCCGGCTTACACAAGTTGCCCTAATTAGCCTCTAACAACTTTTGTTTTTAATAACTCATATTTCACTTATTAAGCGGGCCACTCACTAGGGAGCATGCTGGTCAATATGTTGGTCAACATGCTTGTCAACAAAACCTAGCGAACTCACACATCAGGAAACATGTTGGGCGACTTCAGTTGAACATTTAGCCTATAACAATAAACGAGTAGGCTTTATGATGAAAGTTCTGACAAAGCAAGAAAAAGTGGCAATTGCAGTAGGCTTGACAATAGTCACAGCAAATAATAATAAGATAAAGAAAAGAAGAGTATGGGTAAAAGACTGGCTTTTAAATCGTAAAAAATACTCTCACATGAATCTGTTATAAGAGTTTAAAACTACAGAGCCAAGAGACTTTCAGAATTATTTAAGAATGAATGATGTAGCATTTGCCACATTGTTACATCTTGTGGGGCCCAAGATTAAAAAACATGATACAAAATTTAGAGAATCATAAAATTTAGAAAGTCATAATTTTTTAATAAATTTTCAATTAATTCATTTATTGCTTCATTTTTAAATGTTTATTTAAATAATGTTTTCTCTTTACGTCCTATATAAACACGGTTTCTATAACTTTATTCAGACGAATGCCAGTATAATGAACGCACTGTGACCATAAAATGTGAACTCTGACCCATTTGATCTGATCATGACTGAACCGTGACCAGATCGTTGTTTGACCTATAGTGTGGATCGACCTTTATTATTATTATTATGATCATGATTATTATCATTATTATCATTATCATTATTCTCGATTCATTCTCAGCATCATTGCTGGTGAGATTATCCATGCAGACGGGCTCAGGCCAAGTCTACACAGATTTCATTATTTTTGATTTAAGAAGTTTCGAGTGTTGTTGCATGTTTGAAGTATCGTTGCTTTTTGCACCTGTGTATGTATGTAATGTGACAGCTGGAGTTGTGTGAGATGTTGTGTGCATGTGTGCGGCGTGATTCCAGTTACTGATATTATAAAGGGTAAGATGTAAACCAACTTCTGTTTCCATATCCTTTCAACTTCTATGGCTAATGGTTGATATTTAGTTTTCTTTTCTGCGTATTTATTTGTTATGTTGGAGTCTGATGGAACTGCGATGTCAATGATGAATGTGACGTGTTCTTTTTTATTTACAAGCGTGATATCTGGCCTATTGTGCATGATTGTTTTATCAGTTTGGATGGTTAGGTTCCAATATAATTTGTGATCCTGATTTTCCAGTATTGTTTGCGGTGTGTATTTGTAGTAGGGTTGAGAGTCTGCATGAAGATTGTAATGAAGCCCAATGGCATGGTGTATTATTTTTGCTACTGTGTTGTGTCTATCGGTATATGTAGTTCCTGCAAGGAGCTTGCATCCAGAGGTGATGTGATCTATTATTGTCTCTAGAAATTGTTGGCATTTTCTACATGCGTCACTGACTATTGTTGCGTCTTTTAATATGTGCTTTCTGTAGTTATTGGTGGCAATTACTTGGTCCTGGATGGCAAGAAGAAAGCCTTCGGTTTCAGGAAAGAGAAGGCCATTTTCCAAAAATCTATACGACAGCTTTTTGTTAATGTTGGAGTTATTGACTTGATTGTAGTGTCTTCCATGTAGAGCCTTAGAGAACCATATCTCTTTTTTTGTTCAACTGTTCTTGGATGTTGATCAGTGGGTGTTTGTGAATAGAGATTCAGCGGTGTGTAGTTCTTGTCTGTATGCACTATTGCTTTGTGTAGTTTGTGTTCTTTTGAACGGAAGTACCTATGTCTGGAGTGAATTCAATTGTTTGGCATGTAGTGAATGTAGGTCTATTATTCCTCTCCCTCCTTCTTTTCTGCTTATGTTGAATCTTTCCTTACATGAGTTGGGGTGCAGTATTCTATTTTTCGTTAGGACAGTTCTTGTTCGTATGCTAATGTTTTCCAGGTCTGTGGTCGACCATTTGATGATTCCGAAGGAGTAGGTGAGAATGGGGATCGCGTAAGTGTTAATGGCTTTAAATAGATTTCCGGAGTTCAAGTGTGTTTTAAGAAGTTGGTTTAGTCTTTTTTCATATTCTGCTTGGAGCTGTGATTTTATTTAGGTGTGATTAAGTTTGAAACTTTCTTGAAATCCCAGATATTTATACAAGTCATTAAGGTGTAGTTGTTGCAATGTTTGATTATTCAGGTGAAGTGTTTTGCATTTGTCCACTCCGAACTCCATTTTTATGTGTGTTGATATTGTTTCTATTGTTCCGAGTAACTGTTGTAATTGTGGTCGCATTGACGTGTAAATTTTAATGTTGTCTATATACATTTTATGTATACAATAATTATATACATATTATTATTAATATTATAAATAAATAAATAATTGTTAAACAAGACCGAAGGCCGAGTGTGACAATCATCATTCCTTTGTCGAATTCTGCCATTAAAATTTCACTTGTACATAATCATATTGGATTTTCATGTCATTCTGTAATAAAAAAATTAAGGAAACCAAAAATCTATCATATTAAAAAAAAATTCTTTTTTCGAAAAAAATAACCTTTTTTTAACCGAATGCCATAAATAACCATAATAACCATAACAATCAATAATCATGATTAAAAAAATAATACTTTTATCAAAGAACCTAAATCCTAATAAATTAAAAGACAAAAATTCAACAATTAAGAAGGTTCAAGAAAAATTATCAAATATATTTATATGTACAGGTGTCCCACCACCTGACTGCCATAGCTTAAGGGTAGGTGAAGTTTTTCAAGGCGATTCAGGATCTGGTTTTGAAATTTTCCTGAGGCCCTTCATTTCGAGTATACAGGGTGTTAACTGTGATGCTTGATGTTTGAATGTATTAATTTGATATGATTTGTTGTTGTATTGATGGGTTGAATGGTTAAAAAATGAATGATTGTATTGAATACATATTTATTGCGTGTATGTTTGTTCGCAGTCTGGCTTGAAGTCTTCTCTCGTCACACGACGCAGGATTACATTGCATTTTACAGCGAAGCCAGAATGTGCAAAAATGATTGAGTGGGTAACATAACTCCCCTCCTTGGAAGAAGTACATAATATAATGTATTGCTTACAATATTAAAAATAATTATTATGCAATAATCAAATAAAGTAAGATTCAACTATATTGTAATATTTGAAATGTAAAGCAATCAATGCTAATTAAAAAGTAGACTCTTATTTATAATGTCCACATGGAAAATAAACGTAAAAAATGCACTGCTGAAATTAAACGCACTATTGCACGAAATTTCACCAACTTGAATTATTGATGTCCCTCATCGTTCATAGGCAAGGGACAAATTGAAGCAATGGATCTTCTTATACTGCCGTTCCTGGTTCTAATGGTGACGACACGAACAATATCGTCTGAACCGGGATGTAGTTCGATGATTCTGCCTAGGTTCCATTTCATAGGTGGAATTCTAGGATCCTTGATGATTACCATGTCGTTGATATGCAAAAGTTTTTCTGCACTTTTCCACTTCTTTCGGACTTGTAGCTCCGATATATACTCGGTGGACCAACGGCACCAGAAATGCTGAACTGCTTGCTGAATTTGTTTATAATGTGTGAGACGATTTTTTGGAATCGTGGTAACGTCCATATCAGGAACAGATGTGAGAGACCTTCCAACTAAGAAGTGTCCTGGTGTGAGAGCTTCAAGCTCTGAAGGGTCAGAGGAAAGAGGGATAAGTGGTCTGGAATTGAGTATGGCCTCGATTTGCACAATAATACTGTACAGACATTCAAATGTTAATAATTGACCCCCTACTATTCGTCTTATGTGATATTTGGCGGATTTTACCCCTGCCTCCCATATTCCTCCCATGTGTGGAGAGTAAGATGGAATGAAGTGCCAATCGAATTTCTCTTTTAGCAGAATATCGTGTAATTTGTCTTGATTTTGTATCATGAATTTGCCTAAATCGCGTAATTTAGAAGCAGCACCGATGAAGTTCGAGCCGTTGTCTGAATAAAGCCTGGAAGGCATTGAGCGACGACTAACAAAGCGCCTCAATGCTAAAATGAATGCTTCTGTCGACAAGTCGGACACAAGTTCAAGGTGAATAGCCCTAGTATTTAAACATATGAAGACACATAAATAACACTTAAGTGTCTTGCATCCTCTACCTGCCTTGTCTTTTATTTGTAAAGGTCCGGCATAATCAACGCCGGTGATTTGGAACGGGTATGATATTGAAGTTCGATCCTTGGGTAAATTACCCATAATCTGTTGACCAAATTTTGGTTTTACTCGAAAACAAGTGACGCAATTGTGGATTACCTTTTTAATTGTATTTCGGGCCGACAAAGGCCAATATTTATCTCTCAAGGCGGCGAGTAAATTCTGAGGCCCTGCGTGAAAAAGTCTTAAATGTTCTCGTTGTATTAGTAAATCGCAGAACCTATGACTGGATGGTAGAACAATAGGATATTTCTTTGAGAAAGGAAAATTGGAATTACCTATACGTCCTCCAACCCGCAAAGTACCATCTGTGTGCATGAAAGGATTTAAATTCATTAATTTTGACCCTTTGGTAATATGTTGATGTTTTTGTAACGAACTGATGTCCGCATGAAATGTATTGCCTTGTACGAATTTAACTAAACAAAGATGAGCATGATTTATCTCTGACAAAGTGAGTTTTCCGTAAAGTTTTTTGTGTTTGTTTAATTCGAGTAAATCGTTCATATATTTGACCCATTGTGAGTGTAAACTTGGTGGCAAAGAATCGTCCCATGAGACAGCACTTAACCATAATTTTTGTAAGAACGCCTTGGCCGTTATGGTGCAAGGGCTTATAAGCCCTAGTGGGTCGAATATCTGAGAAATCGCACTTAGGACTGTGCGTTTAGTTATGACTTCTGAATGCGATATATTGATTTTGTATAACAACTTATCTTCATTACAATTCCAAGATAAGCCTAGCATCTTGGTAGTCTGACTGTCTTCAAACTCCAACACATTATGTGAAATGTTTGGATTTTTTATTGATTTTAATATTTCGCTATAATTCGATGACCATTTGCGAAGCTCAAATCCTCCTGATTTTAGCACGCTAGAAATTGTTTGACATATGTATGATAGTTGAGTTAAGTTATCTGCACCACACAATAAGTCGTCAACGTACATGTTATTTTTTATAATGTGGGCAATATCAGGATGTTTCTCCTGACATTCATCAGCTAACTGAAAAAGGCATCTGATGGCCATGTAGCTGGAACTGCTTAACCCGTATGTTAGGGTGTTTAAATTGTATGTATTAATAGGTTGTGTGTGGTCAGGCCTCCATAAGATTCTTTGCAAGGATCTATGGTCTGGATGAACAAGAACTGAACGATACATTTTTGTACAGTCAGCGGAAATGACATATTTATGTTTTCTAAAATTAATGAGTATTGAGAATAGGTCTGGCTGTATGGTTGGGCCTATCATGTGAAGATTGTTAATAGATACCCCAGTGGTCGATGGAGCACTGCCATCGAATACCACCCTAAGCTTTGTAGTTTGACTGTTTTGTTTAAATACGCCATGGTGAGGCAAATAGAATGAGTGATTAGCTTTGTCATGTGTTTCATCAATTTTTGTCATATGCTGCAAGTCTTCGTACTCCAGCATAAAGTCTGAATACATTTTATGAAAGACCTCATTTGAAATGAGTTTTTTCTCGAGAGTTGAAAACCGTTTTTTTGCTTGTTCTTTAGAGTCACCCAAAGCATTCAAATTACCCTTGATAGGTAACGAGACTATGAACCGGCCTTCGAGTGTCCTCTTTGTTGTGTTTTTAAAATGCTCTTCGCAAGCTTGCTCTTCTTCCGAAAGCAATTTTGTATTTGATTGCAAGTTTTCTACTTCCCAAAACCTCGTGAGCTGTTGAGAGAGTTCCATTGAAAAATTACAAAATGATTTGGCTTCCCTTGGAACTGTTTGGGGAATTAAGCCAGAGACGACAAAACCGAGCAAAGTCTCATGCAGGTATGGTAATGTATTGCTTGTATTTTTGCACAAGACTTCCCAGAATATATTGACTCCTAGAAGTATGTCTATTTTGTTAGGGATATGGAAATTATCATTGGCCAAACGTATATTTTTGGGTATGGTCAAGTTTCTGACATTTAATGATCGAGAAGGAATTGACTGCATGATTTCTGGAAGTACAAGAAGGCTGATTGTCGATTCATAATTGTCGAATCTAGAAAGAATGGTGGCCCTTGCACTCTTTACAATATTTGATTTGGAATGATTGATGCCAATAACAGGAATATTGACATTTGAAGTGTTAATTCCTAATTGACTGCATAAGTCAGCAGTTATGAAGTTACTCATAGAACCTGAATCGAGAAGAGCGATGCATGAATGCTGTTTACCTTCCTTGTCGAGAATATATATCTCAGCTGTTGGAAGTAAATGTTGATTATTTTCGTGGTTGTGAATTGAATGAGATAAAATACTTGAGTGATTTGAAGTGTTAGCAACTTCTTCATTTGAAACGTTTGCATTAACAGGAACCTGTTTATTGACATGTTCGGTTTGAGAGTTTCGACTATATTCTCTGTTGTCTGTGTGAATTAAAGAATTGTGTGTTTTTCCGCAAACGCGACAACGGCTGTTTAATCTGCAGTTTGAAACTGAATGGTAGGGTCTTAGACAATTTTGACACAAACTGTGTTTCTTAACCTCTGCTAACCTC
Organism: Malachius bipustulatus; assembly: GCA_910589415.1. NCBI lineage: Eukaryota > Metazoa > Arthropoda > Insecta > Coleoptera > Melyridae > Malachius > Malachius bipustulatus. The sequence continues at coordinate 53,479,788 of OU342631.1, forward strand.
TCACCAACGTTAAGATCTAAGAACCTTCTGCATAAATAAACTGGATGTAATTGTTTACAAATCGGACATTGAGTTTGAGTACGAGTATCATCATTACGATTTTTGAAATAATGAGAATTATCATCTGTGTTTGCATATGACTGCCTTGGCATATTATTACCATGATGACTAGTTCTGTGAAACAATGGAGCATTTTTATTGACGATGACGTTGGATGATTGTTTGTTTACCTTTTCCAAAAGTTGACCCCTTTGCTCAATAAATTCAGTAAGGTCATCAAGTGAAGGCATATAGCTTGACTTTACTGTTAGGGACTCCCATTCTCTTTTTGTAGAATAATCAAACTTGTCTGTGATAATGTAAATTAATATACTGTGCCATTGATCCACAGGTTCACCTAAAGCCTCCAAGGATCTCAAATGATTCATAATTGTGTCGTGTAACCTCTTAAATTTTGAAAAGATTCCCTGGAAAGCTTTTGGTATTCAAGAATACCTTTTATGTGTGTATGTATCATAAGCTTATTGTTTTTATAACGTCTTTCTAGAAGTTCCCAAGCTGATTCATAGTTAATCTCGGAAATTTCTAAATTTTGTATAACTTGCAAAGCTTCATCCTGGAGACATGAACGCAGATAATGAAACTTTTGAATTGAATTCAATGATCGATTGTTATGAATTAAAGATACGAAAGTATCATGAAATGGAAGCCATTCTGAATATTTTCCAGAAAAATTTATTAATTTTAAAACTGGTAATTTGATATTGTTTGTGATTGTTTCGGTTTTGACTTCTGTCGGTAAAATTTCTGAATGTATGCTTTGTTGGTCGCCACTCATAGCTATTGGGGGCTGCGCTGTCGATGGTGCTGCTTCCAACATATCATTTGCTGACTGGCCTAAAGGTTTTGTTTCAGCGTAATATTTTGAAATAATTGTTCTTGCCCGAAGAATCACGTCAAAGTGATTGTCCTCGAACAAATCTTTTTCGTCGCAATGACCGGCGAGATCGTCTTCAGGTGATAGCATGTAGATTTGATCATGAATTTCTTCGTATTCCGAAAGAATGTTTTCGGTCTTTGCTATCCTAACTTCTGTATACTTGATTTCTGCTAAAGTCAAAACCCCGACTGGCCTTTTTTCCAGTTTAGCAATGCGTTTGGTAAGACTTGTTAATTTACCTTTTATGGCACCCCTTTTCCTGATAAGTGTTTTCATTTCTGCCATATTAATGCAGTGTGAAATATTGAATGATTGATTATGTATTAATGATTTATTAAAAGATATTTCGCATGCACCAATTAATAATAATATTGCTGTATTAATCAAATAATGTCTCACCTGGGGTTTATATTACCGGACAAAATTTTTATTTGTTGTTTTGTTTATCAATAGATAAGTACCTAACTAGGTATACCCATCTACCATTTAGAATTAAAATATCGAATGTCTGCCCAATATTACGTATTTGTTTGAGGCGAAATTGATTAGAATATTGGAATGAATTAATTGAGCTGTATGTATAATAAATGTATGAGATCAAATTTATGAAAATAGGTAGGTTAATAGGGAAAGAAATGACCTTATAATTTTCCAGTGTCCAGTAGGTAGCAGGTGCAGTTGCGAGCGGAGTCTGTGAAGGGATCAGATTCCAGCGGACCAGATGTGTTGAGAACGTCGCTGCCTGTTGGGTACGTTCCCTCTCTCTCTGTGCCTGCGTTATTCAGCTGTCTGACTGGATCTCTGGCGTAGAATCTTCTTCCTGCTAGTGTTGACTGCTGCTGTACGTTTCTTGAAGTGATGTCTGGAATTCTTGGATGAGCGAATTCGTTGTTTCTTGACGATGTATTTAATGATAATTGCTGTATGTAATCCGGCTCGAAGGACCAAATTTTGTTAACTGTGATGCTTGATGTTTGAATGTATTAATTTGATATGATTTGTTGTTGTATTGATGGGTTGAATGGTTAAAAAATGAATGATTGTATTGAATACATATTTATTGCGTGTATGTTTGTTCGCAGTCTGGCTTGAAGTCTTCTCTCGTCACACGACGCAGGATTACATTGCATTTTACAGCGAAGCCAGAATGTGCAAAAATGATTGAGTGGGTAACACAGGGTGATTTGTGCAATTTGCCGAAATCTTTGATGAGCGATATCTTTTGAACGAATTGATCGAATTTAACGAAATTTGGTAGATATGCTCTACTAATGACACTTAATACCTCGCATTTTTCGCCGATTTGAAAACTGCAGGGCCGTACTTATTTTTTTGGATATCTTTCGGTTTTGTCGAAAAGTTCACCCTGTATGCATTTTATTCAAAGTTTGGTGCCATTTTCTAAAACTACGTGAAAAATTCTACAATTGTGGTAAAAAAATACTTGGCATCATTAAACTGAATCGAGAAGAAAATTCAGTTTTTTAGTTTTTTATTCGGAATTTCAATTCATGTGTTGTTAATAATTTAAGAAAAATCAAATGTGGTTTTTTAAAACTTGCGTATTTTGTAGTTATTTTAAATAAATTTACTTTATCTACAGATTTAGCCAAGATTGGGGACCCTTCTACAGATTGTTTCGAGCTAAGAATAAGTTTTAACAGCAAAATAAATAACACATTTAACACATTACCACATAGACAAATAAGTATCCACATAAACGAAACAGGAAGAAAAATATCAACACAAATGTTGGGAAGAAAAACTACAATTCAGTGCAGGTAATGGCCAAGGAGACCACCATCAAACTCAACACATTTCCTTGACCTTGAAATTAATCTAAAAACCATTTAAAATTTTTTTTAGCTCGAAACAATCTGTAGAAGGGTCCCCAATCTTGGCTAAATCTGTAGACAAAGTAAATTTATTTGAAATAACTACAAAATACGCAAGTTTTAAAAAACCACATTTGATTTTTCTTCAATTATGAACAACACATGAATTGAAATTCCGAATAAAAAACTAAAAAACTGAATTTTCTTCTCGATTCAGTTTAATGATGCCAAGTATTTTTCTACCATAATTGTAGCATTTTTCACGTAGTTTTAGAAAATGGCACCAAACTTTTAATAAAATGCATACAGGGTGAACTTTTCGACAAAGCCGAAAGATATAAAAAAAAATTAGTACGACCCTGCAGTTTTCGAATCGGCGAAAAATGCGAGGTATTAAGTGTCATTAGTAGAGCATATCTACCAAATTTCGTTAAATTCGATCAATTCGTTCAAAAGATATCGCTCATCAAAGATTTCGGCAAATTGCACAAATCACCCTGTATAATCGAAACGAAGGACCTCAGGAAAATTTCAAAACCAGATCCTGAATCGCCTTGAAAAACTACACCTACCCTTAAGCTATGGCAGTCAGGTCGTGGGACACCCTGTATATTAATAAAAAGAAGACGTTTGTTTGAGTTCTAGGGCTCATAGATAATACTGATCTGCTGATCTTAAAGCCAAAAGCAGACAAAAATAATGTTGAAGACATGGATGGCCATTTCGCTCTTATTAGAGCTCATCGGCATGTCATATCAACAATTGTAATTGTCTACTTCTAGCTAAAGATCAGAGTTGAACTCCGTTACTTGCATCAAGTAGTGACATCTGTGTAAGTGACGGAAACTACCAACAATTAGAGAAGCTGTTTCTCTAATAGAAATGGCCATCCATGTCTTCAACATTGTTTTTGTCTGCTTTTGGCTTTAAGATCAGTATTATCTATGAGCCCTAGAACCCAAACAAACGTCTTCTTTTTACTAATATGTACTTGGCTCGAATAACTCTCCACTTTGTTGTTGTAATTTATATACAGGGTGAATTATAAAAAACGCCCCAAGCGATAACTCCGTTAATTTTGAAGATATGACAAAACTTTTTTATACAAAGTGGCGCCGTTTATCATCATCTATATGTTGAGATAAACGCTCGATCAACACAACTTCCTGTTTAACCGGAAGTAACATCAACTTCGGGTTTTTAAATAGAACACCCTGTAAAACTTTATATTTTTTAAATGTCTGAAGAAATCTAATACAGGTGGTTTTCACCATTGGAATTTAGATTGAGCGGTTTATGAGTTATAAACAAGTGAAGATCGAAAATTTTCAACTTCAAAGCAGCGTAAAACTAGAACGGCTCAAGATATCTAAAAACGGTTTACATGTCCCTATCCTAACTTTTCATGTTTTATTCCACTATGTGGAGTAAATTTTAATACAGGGTGATGAACATTATCAGATTTTTCCGCTCAATCTAAATTCCAATGGTGAAAACCACCTGTATTAGATTTCTTCAGACATTTAAAAAATATAAAGTTTTACAGGGTGTTCTATTTAAAAACCCGAAGTTGATGTTACTTCCGGTTAAACAGGAAGTTGTGTTGATCGAGCGTTTATCTCAACATATAGATGATGATAAACGGCGCCACTTTGTATAAAAAAGTTTTGTCATATCTTCAAAATTAACAGAGTTATCGCTTGGGGCGTTTTTTATAATTCACCCTGTATTAAGGTATTTTAACATGGAAACTGTCATATAGGAGAAGTGATTACTGTCTTTTTATGGACACTCATAAAAGAGTTTGATACACCAACAGTAGATCAATATCAATAGACAGATTCATCAATATACATTGTTATGTTTTTACATCCCGTGCGGTTGAGGTACCCATCGGGCGCGACCCAGGTGGCGGATAGGGGAAGGCCTTACAATGAGCGACAGTGAGTAAGGTTAGCAGCGGCGATAGAGCTCGTCGGATTTAAAACTACATACTGACAGCTGAAAACGCCCTGCCGCGGACCACTTCCCCCAACCTAGTTGTCGTGTCGTGACTAAAGGTCTGCACTAGGGGCAACGGCGCCGGAGAATGTCCGAATGTGGGCTCTCCGTCAAACCGTATATCACTCTGTGTCGTGGGCATATCTCACACACAGAGAGATATGTGGGGGTCTTGACTTAACTGTCCGGACTGCGTGGATGAGGCACCACTATAAAAATCTCCCCAATCTCAAGGTATTGCGCGCGCCGAAGAGATGCATGACTTTGGGTAGCTCAGTCTTAGCGGCAAACATAACCTCGGGGCACCGGGTGTACCCCGCTGTATTGGGCCTTACTCCTCGCATGTGGGCTCTGCGGGGAGTGGACCAACCTTTCTCAGTCACTCCTGGGACATCCATGGAGTGTGTAAAACAAATATGCTTCGTAAACTGTGGAGATCGGTTCTAATCTGCACTCCAAGAAACAGCTCGATCCGCTGGACCAGGAGGAGAAACAAATCTCCCCTGAGAAAAAGGAAGACGAAAAACCAAAGTACAAACCTTCGGGAGAGACTTTCTCACACCGGAGGACCTGTATACATTAGCAAAAGTCAAGATGGTCAGCTTCCTTAAAGAGGCTGACCTTGCTGCGGTCGGGCTAATTAGAGTTGCCTTCGGGCCAATTAAAATGATTCTTGACCAATTAAAATTCGATCGTTGTTGAAATAATTGCCGACTTACCTTCGTTGGGCCGAAGTATTAATTGATGCACCAAAATCTCACCCAGATTTCGTACGACTGTGGTAACATCAGCAGCATAAAGCGGTACGGTTTAATTTCCTCTAAGATAAAAGATAGTGGGATGCCAGTGCCTTATGGTTTTTGAATATTTGATCTAAAGTAACCTGAACTATAAAGGCATCAAAATTCACTCAGGTTATGAGATGTTAACTATTTCTAACTACTGTAGTATCTACCTACTGAATAATAAAGTTGATCTTTTAATGAAAAGTATATTTATGAATTCTGTTTACAAAATAACTTATTGAAATTCTATGGTTATGAAATTACTAATTAATTGATCATGAAGTTAATTGCAAAATATCTCATTTAACAGTTTAACTGATAGAGAAAATAGATATCTTTTTCCTTCACATAATAAATGACAAACTCTTTCAAGTATTACTTGAATAATAATGGTAATGATTGTATATCAGGTAATTCAAAGTTATTATTAATATTAGTTTTAATTAATAAAACATCAATCTCACGACGAGATAAGGCAATAGAACGACACAAAAATCCTAACAGATTTCTCTGATATCACTCTGAGCAATAAAAGGTTATGTCACACTTTGCTTACTGATACGACATTTTGCCTTCCTTGGAATGTCGTGCCGAGACTGGAGAGCGGGGCCCTGGACGAAATCTCAGGATAAGAGACTGTGGTCTCCCTCTGGGGTGGCAGAAAGACTGGTGGATGGGGTCGTGTCCCGTGGGAACACGTGCCTAGCACTGGTAGCGTGGTCGTCCTTCGAAGTTAGATGAAAGATGAAAATATGAGGCTCCGAATGATGAGATCCAGTATTTAGGGGCAGGTAGCAGCAAAACCTTCAGATAATGTAAGAGATTCCTTCCATAAAGGCGGATATTCAGATGTACCAGAAATGGTGGAAACCAATATGGCGTCCGTGAAGACAGGTGGGGTTCTACTCCGTAGATAGGTTTTCCGATGGGATAAGATAGTGCCCCAATTGATAGGGTAGGTAGAAAGAACCGATTTACTAATAATCGGCCCTTAGATAAAGAGAAAAGGTAGGGGTGCGACTGGTCGCTTCAAACACCGAGATTGGAAGATGGCCGAGCCTGTTCCAGACTCGCGAAAAGGACCAATCCTTTTGCGCAACTCAAAAGGGTGTTAGTTCATCTTCCGAAACTACATCACAGCGACATCTGTGTTTCTAGTTAATCGAAAAGGAAGATTGTAAGAGAAGGAAGTTACAGATTGTACTACAAGGTAGGGATCTTGAACTTGCCTAGTTTAGTTAGTTTTACCACTCGGCAACAGGTGGCGATGTTAGTTCGAAATTCATGTCTCAATCAAATAAAGTGGCTAGGTGGATACCTTTATAGTAGGGATTTAGACAATGATATCTTATTTAATAATATTAAATGGAGCTAATTAAAGAATAAAACCTTTAACGACGTTACACACCTCTCTTTACCGGGGTAAGGAAAGGATTAAAGATAAACCAACTGGAAAAGGCACAGGCGTGTTTCAAGTTGTTACTATACCCGAAGAAGGGTATGTTTGCGGGACAACTAGGTGACGATAAGCTTAGAGAATATTATTCAGAAATCACGTTCATAAATAACATGAACCTTTCGAGGAAATAAGATAACAACTCTGAACGAACAAACTGTCAACGACATCGTTGATCTGTTTCATTGAATGAATAAAATTTCTCTTGTATATGCTTACTAAGGTAACATGCAACTTTCAAAAAGGGAATAGCGTTAGGTTTACTAAAATTACATGCAACTTAAATATTAAGCACCAGGTAATAATTATTCATAAGGTATAAAAATAAAATATTCATGCTTCATTGCAAAGGCAATAAAATAAAAGATATGCTAGTAACGGTAGTAATAAGATAATTAAGATAACTTTCTTAAATGGTAATTGTTCTCGCCGAACAATGTCGATAAACAAAGGAATAATTTCTAGATAACTAGATATGAAGATACGATAAGATATGATTAGATAATATAAGATAAGATAGATACAATAAGATAAGATACATACTAAGATAAAATTAGATCTCCTGAGGTGGGCACGGTTTCCTCCTTTACCGTTAGATGGTGTTTCCTTGACCAATGACAACCCTGCATTCTGATTTGGAGCATGCACCGCCACTGAAACAGTGGGGGCGCGGAAAAATCTAGAATGAGACTGTCGCGGTCAAGTAGCAAGTCTAACAAAGGAAAAGTGAAACTCGATCCTCAAGGGGGTTGATGCTGTCCACACTTGGGCATCAAAACATCTATGTTCAGGGAAAGGTAAATTTTTGGAGTCCACAAGGGTAATCCATGAGCAAGATTTTTCATTTCTGAACCAGTCAAAATTTGACTATGTCGTCGTCTATGCGACTCCATAATAAATAATTGAGAGAAAGGAAGTTTGCAGATAATCACTGCGTAGCTTATCAAATAGCGTAATTGTAACAATCATATCGATAAATCGTCCAATAATCGCATAGATAAACATTTGATAATCGCACAGAGAAAACATCAATAATCGCCTGGATTATTAGATAAACATTAAGGTAACGGTAAGATAATTTATCTCACTCGGTAAGATAAGAAAAATGGAACAACCATTTTCATCGCTAAGGTAGGGGACATTCAATATCCGTGTTCAAATTCATTTGTGTTAACACCGAATATCTAAAGTCATCTTTGCAAATTCAACACTAGAATTCACATAGATTTTTATTTTCCATTATGGAAAATATTCGCAGAGAAGATAAGTATTAGCTACCATTCTAATATGGTACTAATAGATATAGATAACGTAAGATAGGATAATTCCTTTTCTTTGAAAAGAAATTAAAGATAAGAAAGGCACGAAGCTTTGACTAAAGCTTACGCCTGTCATTTTTCAAGAAGAAAATTGCAAATTCAATTTTCGTTTCCTTGAACGGTAGATAGGATAAGGTAGAGATATTCTGTTGTCTTCCGTTGAGGCAACAGAGGGATTTTTCACTTTAGCCATGCAGGGCGGAAAATCTTAAAGCACCCAAGCTTGGAAAGATGGTAGATAAGATAAAAGAGATCTGCTGTCATCTGATTGGACTAGCAGAGCAGTTTTCACTTTAGCACGTAGCAGGGCGGAAACTGTCGGGAAAGCACCCAAGCTTGGAAAGATGGTAGATAAGATAAAGATAAAAGATAAGATAAGGTAGATACAACGGCAAGATAGCGTTTTCTTTAGTTCACTGAACATAAGAAAAGTTAAAAGATAAGATTAGACCTGTAAACATAGTCAGACAAGATAGGCGAATAGTTACTTTTCAAGGTAATGATTTCAGATAACCAGAAGGATATGGGTTCTCAAAATTTGAGCGATAAAACAGAGTGAGAGCCTGAGGATAGCAAATACCGATCCCAAAATTAGCAACATTTATACTTTGAGCTCACATTCACACAGCTAGTTTCGAGATCCTTGAGAAATGCTTTGAAAGATACGGTTTTCATTCTGCATACATTCTTCATTCATTCTAAGATACAACTAGAAACGGAGCTTTCTCAATTTTCGTATTGCTAGACCTCATTTTCTAAAGGGATTTTTGTCAAATACAAAAAGAGAGATAAAGATAGGTAGGAAAATAAAACTAAAGAGAAGATATTACAAGGAACTATTCGTCGCTTTTCGGCGGGTCTTCGCCTCGATACGCCTTCAAATCTTTAGAATGCCAGCGACCTAGGGGATTGCCTTCTTGGTCTTGTAATTCGTACACTAATTTAGACACTACTTTAGATATCCGGCATAGTACGAATTTTGGGGCCAATTTAGCAGCAAAATTCTTTGCGGCATTCGAAAGTGGGTAGGTATGTTTCCAGACGAGGTCACCCTCGGTGAAAACATCGGGGCGCTTGCGTAAGTCGTAATGTTTCTTACTTACTTCGTAAGCTTTCTTAAGTCTATCACGTATATCGCTGAAGATAGGAGGTAAATTAGATATGTCTTGTTCACGATGAACATAAGACAGATCATCAGGTAATTCTAGATAATTATCTGAGACTGGACCGTAGAAGGTTCCGTCTACAGGGACATTTCTAGCGAAAAGTAGGAAAGCTGGAGCGTGTTTAGTAACTTCGCTCACCGATAAGTTAATTGCTTGTGCAATTTTATAAACATTTTTATCCCAATCTTTATGATTGTCACGGATGTAAGATGAGATGGCTGTAAGGATGGTACGATTCGTTCTCTCGGTCGGATTCACCTGAGATAAATGCCTGGCGCTATACCACAAGTTAACTTCGTAGTTTTTCAGCAAATTAGTAAATAAACTGCTTTTAAAAATTTGAGCGTTGTCACAAAGCAGAATTTGGGGCACACCGAAAATTAAGAACACTTGGTTCTCGAGAAATTTTGTAACGGCAGCTGCTGTAGCATTAGGCATTGGCTTAACCAAAACGAACTTTGAAAACCAATCGGTGACGACCAAAAGTTGGGTGTTTCTAGCCTTGGATCGAGGGAAAGGTCCCATGAAGTCAATAGAGAGAAATTGAAAGGGAAAATTGATTTTCTTATAATTACCCATGAGTCCTACGCGAGCAGTGTTTGGGGCTTTGTGTGCACCACAAACCTGGCAGTTTCTCACGTACTTTTTGACTGAGATAATCATTTTGGGCCAATAATAAACTTCAGATATTCTTGCCAAAGTCTTACTTACTCCAAAATGTGCGGAAGTTGGAGGGTCATGAAATTGAGCAATTATTTCCTCCCGATTAGGAGTAGGGACAACAATTTTCCAATCAGATAGGTTAGACACGACTTCCACTCGAGGCTTAACATGTTTATAAAGAATATTGTCTTTGATGGTAAAGTCAGGGTATTTCTCAGGAAACTCGGTAACTTTGGAGACCATGTCTTTATACCAATCATCAGGTACAAAGTTTTGGAGAGAGATAGAAGAAATAGAGCGGGAAAGATAGTCTGCCGGGACATTGCAAGTGCCTTTTCGATGTTTAATGTCGAAATCAAACTGGCTGAGGCGTAAACACCATCTAGCTACGCGACCCATAGGATCTTTTAACGTGCGAAGCCAGAGAAGAGAGGCGTGATCGGTGTAAACTGTAAAATTTGCACCTTCGACATAAGGGCGAAAATATTCTATACCAAAGAGGACACCTAAACATTCTCTTTCGGTAACGGTATATTTCTTCTCGGCTTTCGAGAGCATTCGACTAGCAAAAGCAATGGGGTGTTCAAAATCTCCCTCAAGTTGAAAAAGCACCGCACCTAACCCGAAATCACTTGCATCCGTCTGTATGCAAAAGGGCTTCGAGAAATCTGGGCTAGCTAGAACGGGAGCTGTAGTCAGTCGTTCCTTGAGAAGTTTAAAAGCTTGATCAGCTTCTGAGTTCCAAGTTATTGACTGTCCCTTTTTTCGGTTATGCAGCAGAGCTGAGATAGGAGCACTGATTGTAGAAAAATCCTTTATGAAACGCCTATAATATTGTAAGATACCTAGGACGTGTCTTACTCCAGTGGTGTTATGAGGAACAGGGGACTCAATAATCGATTTAACTTTCTCTTCACTAACTCGCAATCCGTTTCTATCGATAATAAAACCCAAAAAGGAGAGAGAATCTCGACAGAAGTGACATTTGTCGAAGTTGACAGTAAGATTAGCGTCTTTTAAACGCTCGTATACTTCCCTTAAAATTTCCAGGTGTTTCTCGAAACTATTCGTGGCGATAATTATATCGTCAAGATAAACGAAAACAAATGGCTCCAAAGCTGGACCTAAAATTGTGTCCATAAGACGTTGTTGGGTTTGAGCACTGTTTCTCAGTCCGAAAGGCATTCGTCGGAATTGGAATAAACCTCTCCCGGGAACTACAAAAGCGGTCTTTGGGCGGGATTCTTCGTCCAAAGGAACTTGAAAGAAAGCCTGCTTTAAATCGATGGAGGTAAGATAATTAGCGTCTTTGAGCTTGCTCAAGATAGTATCGATTCTAGGCAGGGGATATGAGTCATGTGTGGTGATCTCGTTTAGTTTCCGACCATCAAAACACATACGGTATGTTTTGTCTTTCTTGCGGACCAAAAGAACAGGGGACACCCAAGGAGAATTACTTTTTTCGACAATTTCTAACTTAAGTAATTTATCTACCTCTTCATTTAGATATTGTTGAAGGGTTGGAGATAATGGATATTGTCTCTGTCTAAAAGGCTTAGCGTCTTTTGTTTCTATGGAATGGCATAGCACATTGGTTTCAGGGAGTATATCAACACGGGCCAAACTTTTGAATTTGTCTATCGTCGATTCAAGTCTAGACAGGTCGGTAGGAGGTAAACAAGAGATATCCTGAATCTTATTGATAGCGCAAACCGTAAGTTCATTAGGTAAGATAGAAGGTAATGAAGACGAAGGATCACCGGGATGAACTTCGAAAGATTCATTTACGAAATTAATCATCATGTTGAAAATACGAGCTACGTCTATTCCCAAGATAATTTGTGGTGAAATGGAAGATACCACATGGAATTGGACTTTCTTTGTGACGTCATCTATGGTCAGATCAAGTTCAATTATGTCGATAACAGACAGAGGGGAACCGTCAGCATTTTTCAGAGAACACAACAAATCCGAATTTTTGGAAGGGATGGGTAGTTCACCCAGAACTTCCTGCATGGTTTCCAAATCACAAACAGAGATATTGGCGCCGGTGTCAAAGAGGGCTGTATAAGGTACGTCACACATTTTGACAGCTATAAATGGTCTATTGTCAACAGGGTTAGATAATAAGATTGGAGCTATAACAGGTATTAAAGAGTCAGCACTTGGTTTAGGTATGTCCTTTTTAGGAGGTATTCGAAAAGATTCGAAAAAGTTTGCAACTTTTTGCAACCATGATTTCCACTGTTCCTTTTGGATAGTGAAATCAACAAGATAACTGGAAGATACTAGTGCTGGTCTTTTGGAGAGGGAGGAGACTGATCGTCCTTTGACTTCAAGCTCTTTTCTACAAGGGCTTGCTTTGGGCGGCTTGTCTCTAGTTGTCGCACTGCACCCTGTTGTGCAACTTCGTCGTTTTTTGAACGAGAAGTGACTTTGAGAGAGTTCAGGAAATCTGCCGAACATGAGGGACATTTAGACTTGTAGACATTTTTATGACCACAGCCATAACAAAAAACTTTTCTAGGGAGATTACACCTTACATAGGTATGACCTTTGTTGGAACAATTCCAACAGGTGACTGCAGAAAGGTTAGTAACTGGGATCTTGGAGTTACTAGGTGTAGGTGCACCTTTAGTTGGTGTGCCTCTGGCTTTACGAGAAGAGAAAGAAGCTGGTTCTCCAGAACATGCTAAGTCTGAATTTAAGAGACTTTGAACCTTCTTAGAGGGAGGGGGACGATATTGTTGGACTATAGTCCTATTATCTTCTAACTTCTTTCCAATTGAAATTATGTCCTGAATGTTGTTTACCTCAACAAGGGCAAGATGGTTTTGGAAGTAGGGATGAAGATTTTTCTTGATTATTTTAAATTGCTCCACTTCTGATGGAGGAGTAGACAATCTCTTAAATAAGCCTTGCATCGAGGCAACATAGATAGCAACTAACTCAAATTCACCATGAGTTCTTTGTTTGATTTCCTCTAATAGGTCATCATCGTAAGAGAGGGGGAGAAAAGTAATTTTCAATTTATTCTTGAGATCTTCCCAAGAAATAATTGAGCTGGCAACACTGCGAAACCAAATCAGAGCCTTGTCTTCAAAAAGATCCATTGCCGAATCAAAAAGATCGCAATCTGAGACATTTCTCGACCTTTGAAGTTCTTTGACCTTTTCTAGAAATTGGATCAAATTATCCTTAGAAGAGCCAGAAAATTTAATATTCCATTTATAAACTGGAACACTAGGTCTAGAATGAGTGGAGACAGTAGAGCTTGATGCACTCTGAGAATTGGGTGAGTTATCAGTTTGGTCTAGGGACTGGTCGTTTTTCAGAAGCCATTGACCTTCTAATTCTAAAGCCTCAGAAAATAAATCATCAGCTAAAGCTTTTGCTTCAGGATCTTGATCAAGTTTGAATCTATTGATTCTAGAGATCACATGATTCAGACGACATTGAATTCTTTGACAGATAGGGTCATTAAGAGACAAGGGAGCGTCCTGTATTTTGATTTTCAAATCTGCAAGAGTCTTTTTCACCTCTGCAGAATCTTTGTCAAAAGGGTAGACAGATTCGGAAATAGAAAGAGAATTTTCTTCCCTATTTAACAGGGCACGAAACTGAATTCGTCTTTTCTCCTGTGTATTAAATGGGACTTGTTTTCTAATCGCTATTTCGTAAGCGAGTTCTTCACTTAATAAAGCTTGAACGGGATTCATGATTGAAATCTACTAAAGTCGGTAAGGTAGGGATCGAAAAAGCTATGTGACGCTATGGTGTATCTTTACACGTAAAGAATTCGTTTTCTACGTTTGACGTAAAGAATGCCAGGGATACGTCGCAACACTGCTCGTAGCTTTAGCGCTTGTCGGCACTATCATCAGCAGCTGACTGGAGAGTCAAAGATTAATGGAAACCTAACCTAACTTAATGAGAAAATGGTAAGGTAATTTTCAGGGAAAGATTTTTGGATACAGTTTTCAAAGACAGCTTAACTACAGAGCTCTCGTATCGAGTATCCTCTCCGTACGGAATTAAGCTTCTCTAAAACTTGCTCGAGACATCGCGACGGTATAATCAACCACTCCGTAAAGCTCCCTGACGGGTTACCCTTTAGCGGCAGTGTAGCGGTAAGAAAAAGTAGGTATTTTCGCGACACGGCACTTTGCACAAAGATAATTAGGTAGGTACACATATATTAGGGAACAATAACACTTAAAACTAAGTCATGCAAAAGCTTTCAATAAAAAATTCATGCAGTAAGCAACAAGAGAAATTTATATAAATATCAAGTGATATCGCAGACAAATCGTAAAGTTCAAATAATTATGAGATTTATTTTATGAAAATCCTAGATACATAAAAGCCAAAAAAAGATAAAGATAAATTGGATTTCTAATTCAAAGAAGTAAACGTTCCACACCGGGGAGTGCCAATTGCTGCGGTCGGGCTAATTAGAGTTGCCTTCGGGCCAATTAAAATGATTCTTGACCAATTAAAATTCGATCGTTGTTGAAATAATTGCCGACTTACCTTCGTTGGGCCGAAGTATTAATTGATGCACCAAAATCTCACCCAGATTTCGTACGACTGTGGTAACATCAGCAGCATAAAGCGGTACGGTTTAATTTCCTCTAAGATAAAAGATAGTGGGATGCCAGTGCCTTATGGTTTTTGAATATTTGATCTAAAGTAACCTGAACTATAAAGGCATCAAAATTCACTCAGGTTATGAGATGTTAACTATTTCTAACTACTGTAGTATCTACCTACTGAATAATAAAGTTGATCTTTTAATGAAAAGTATATTTATGAATTCTGTTTACAAAATAACTTATTGAAATTCTATGGTTATGAAATTACTAATTAATTGATCATGAAGTTAATTGCAAAATATCTCATTTAACAGTTTAACTGATAGAGAAAATAGATATCTTTTTCCTTCACATAATAAATGACAAACTCTTTCAAGTATTACTTGAATAATAATGGTAATGATTGTATATCAGGTAATTCAAAGTTATTATTAATATTAGTTTTAATTAATAAAACATCAATCTCACGACGAGATAAGGCAATAGAACGACACAAAAATCCTAACAGATTTCTCTGATATCACTCTGAGCAATAAAAGGTTATGTCACACTTTGCTTACTGATACGACATTTTGCCTTCCTTGGAATGTCGTGCCGAGACTGGAGAGCGGGGCCCTGGACGAAATCTCAGGATAAGAGACTGTGGTCTCCCTCTGGGGTGGCAGAAAGACTGGTGGATGGGGTCGTGTCCCGTGGGAACACGTGCCTAGCACTGGTAGCGTGGTCGTCCTTCGAAGTTAGATGAAAGATGAAAATATGAGGCTCCGAATGATGAGATCCAGTATTTAGGGGCAGGTAGCAGCAAAACCTTCAGATAATGTAAGAGATTCCTTCCATAAAGGCGGATATTCAGATGTACCAGAAATGGTGGAAACCAATATGGCGTCCGTGAAGACAGGTGGGGTTCTACTCCGTAGATAGGTTTTCCGATGGGATAAGATAGTGCCCCAATTGATAGGGTAGGTAGAAAGAACCGATTTACTAATAATCGGCCCTTAGATAAAGAGAAAAGGTAGGGGTGCGACTGGTCGCTTCAAACACCGAGATTGGAAGATGGCCGAGCCTGTTCCAGACTCGCGAAAAGGACCAATCCTTTTGCGCAACTCAAAAGGGTGTTAGTTCATCTTCCGAAACTACATCACAGCGACATCTGTGTTTCTAGTTAATCGAAAAGGAAGATTGTAAGAGAAGGAAGTTACAGATTGTACTACAAGGTAGGGATCTTGAACTTGCCTAGTTTAGTTAGTTTTACCACTCGGCAACAGGTGGCGATGTTAGTTCGAAATTCATGTCTCAATCAAATAAAGTGGCTAGGTGGATACCTTTATAGTAGGGATTTAGACAATGATATCTTATTTAATAATATTAAATGGAGCTAATTAAAGAATAAAACCTTTAACGACGTTACAACCTGATGGGTTTAATGTAGCACGACTAGATGTGAGTCACAGTAGACCTACGGTCGCAGTGGAGGTGTCACGATGGCCCACTCACGATGAATCTAATCTAATCCAATCTATGTTTTATGAAATTTCAAAATTTTTATAAAAAAACAAAAACTACCTATAGTCAATTGATGGTTAAAAGAACACTCATGTCATAATTCTACTAGATTTACGTTCCAAAATAGCAGCTATAGAACATTATACATGACATATTACACAGTAGCAATATTAGAATTGATTCCAGGTATAAAAGGTAACTTGATCCATAACGTAAGAGTCAAAGAAACACATGCAGAAGTTTATGTTTATCAATTTAGTTTCAAGAGTGAAATCATGAAATAACCTTTACAAATTTGAAATAAATTTCCATTATATAGGATGATGGAACTGTTGGCAGAGGGTTGCTATAATGGTATGTCCAGGTTCAAGAATAAGAAGGGTAGTTTGGAATGCGAATTTTTTTTTAGTTCACAAGAAGTAATAAGAACATTCCTATTGCTAACATTAGAGTAAAAGTCATCAGGCATTGAATTCAAAGATGCAGAAGTGTACAAATGTGAGGAATGTTCTAATGAAACAAGAAGGAAAAGTGATCAGTTGTTATAGTCGACTTCTTAGTCGTCAGATCTCTTTTCATTCTTCTAATAAACATTTTCATCATGACACAAGAATGAAAAGTGATCAGACGACTAAGAAGTCGACTATAATAACTGATTACTTTTCCTTCTTGCTTCATGGGAACAGTCCTCACATTTGTGCACTTCTTTAAATGTTCACGCCAAATGTTTTTGTTATAATGCCTGACAAATTACTTTTATTTGGAATAATAAGAACGCAATGTTCTATTAAAATTTATGTTTCAACCCCTACTTTGTAGAATCTCTGCATACTGATTGATGATAATAAAACACTAACGTTTTAAAAAATTGTACTGTATATTTATGGATATTAACGTTACACGTGTTTCACTACTTTTAATGTAGCATCTTCAGACATATGTAAATAAAATTATTTATATTGTTGCTATGTCACAATATCAATAATTTTATTTACATACGTCTGAAGATGCTACATTAAAAGTAGTGAAACACGTGTAACGTGTCAGATCGAGATAGATCGAGGTCCTTAAGGTCCACTCACAACTGGTCAAAGCATAGGCGATTCCAGTCATGTGGTGGACAAGTCAACCTTACGTCCAAGACCGTGGGGACCGGGCAACGTGGGACCACTTTTGAGTACCACGGCTAACAAGGCTCTGACAAAACATGGCACAAACCGTAATCCGCTAGGCGGCACAACGACCCCTGAGGTACATCACTGTCGTGACTTGCCTCAGGGTAGTGACGCCAGGGGCACGGGGGCTTGGCTTAACCGCCTGTCCGCGTGGATGAGGACCACTATAAAAACCTCCCCAACTCCACGGTATTGTGTGCACCAATGGATGCATGGTCGAGGGGGAGCTCGACAACTAGCGACAAACCTCGGGGAACCTGGCACACCCCGTTGTATGTAGCCTGCTGCGTCATTGGGGTTGTGGCGCAGTATTTTTATTCCCCCAATTCTCGTGGGACCAGAATGGAAACCAGAGAAGAAACCAAACAAACCACTGAGGGACTTCCACAAGGAGAAACCTCAGAACTTAGCATAGATTCACATGATGTGGCAGGCCCCCAAAGCCATACCACCCTGGAACCTATGCAAGTAGAAACACATAGCTGTGCGGAATCACAGGGAAGTAGCAGCGCTACAAGACCAGCGAGTACGACAGCTGCACAATCACAGGACACTGCCACCTAAGAGTGCACCTACATAAGCTGGGGATATACAGAGAAGAACCAGTTTGTAGACTTTGCAATGAAGAAAATGAGACAGCTTCTCATGTGATATTCGAGTGTCCAGCACTCGCACGAACACGCTATGCGTTCCTGGGACCACTCAGTCCCGGGAGCCTGCTGGCGGAAAATACCTTGGTTAGCGGGCTGCTGAACCTTGTCAAAGGAACGGAGCTCTTCTAATCAAGGAAAATCTAAATGTGAGAAATACAATAAGCCCGCTGGCTTCAGTGTTTGGGACCACATAGACCATCTCTCACATTTAGTTAAAATACCAAATACCAACGTTAATATCCATAATATCCATAAATATACAGTAGAATTTTTTAAAACATTAGTGTTTTATTATCATCAGTCAATTTTCAAAAAGCTTTGAAAACCTTCGTCCGTCTTTAATTCTAATAAAATTACTAGAATCATTATAAAGTTCTCTTATAAAATCGTAGTCTTCTTCTTTACTTTCATCAGATCTATCTTCATTGCTCCCATCAGATCTATTTATTATTCTCTCATTCTTGTCATTATTGATTAATTTTGAATCTTTACCAAGCTCGATTGGCTCCTTTGGAATATTGTCGACGATTTTAGTTTTATATTTCTTCTCTTCTTTTAAAGCCTCTTCAGAGTTTATTTTCTTCAACCCTTTCTCTTTTCTTAATAATTCTCTTTCTTTATTTCTCAAGTACTTCTCTTTTTCATCCAATTTTTTTCCTGTTTCTGTTGTTTTTCTCTTTATTTTTTGATTTCTTGAAGCTGCTGTAGTGCTAGCTTATTTAACAGATCAATTTCATCTAGAGTAACATTTTCTTTCTTTTCTGTATCTTCGATATCATACTGATCAATCTTCCAGCTCATGTCATGTTTATTTTTACTTTTACTTCTTACGTATTTCTATACTTTATCGTACTCGTCATCTTTGACAGGTGCCTCCTTTTTTATGTATTTAATTTTCTTAGAGTAAATTTCGTGTTTATTTTCTTTGTCTTTTGTCTTTCGATATTTCGATTTAAAATTAAGTTCTATTTCTTGAATATCCTTACTGACACTTTATCAGTGACATTCGTATTGTTTTCTTTTACTGAGTTCAACTTATCGGATATATTTTCCAACTTCTTTACAATGTGATCAGAGACAATGTTAAATCTTTTATTTAAAAATTTCTTATGCTTACCACCATATTGCTTTCTCAATTTCGTAACGGATTTCTTAATAAAAGATTATAAAAAGATTGTAACTCTTGAACTCATTGTCAAGCTCATGTAAACGAGCGCAATATAATTCCAAGTCATCAGTTATCGTACTAATGTCATTATTAACTGTCATAGGTGATTGTAAGCTATCAACACTGACTGAATTTAATTAGACTGAATTTAATAGACTCCAAAGTTTTAACATTTTTAAACTCCTGCCTTTTCAAAATTAATGAATCAATTTTGTTTTGATCTTTTTTATTCACTTACTCGTGTACCGTATTTGATACGTTTTTTTTTTTTTTTTTTGTAAACGTACAATATTATTTTTAGTCAAAAACGTTCACATAATATGGCGTTTTTAGAGACCATCATATATTTACTTACATGTATAAGGACCGTAAGTGACCACCCAATATAATTTACATTCACATACAGTACTGTACACATATAGTATTTATATTAAGCTGATTTTGAGCATATTTATACGGTATGTACCTATTGTACATACCGTGTGGTGCATTGGCAAACGCAGCATAGGGATTCCAATAGGAAATTCTAAAATTGCAATTATTGGTTTCCCTATATATTTTAGAGAGAAATGTTAAATTAATACTTTGTTAAGAATGTAAAGCTGCTTCTGTTCCTGTTACATTTTAGATCTGTTGAGTAATTTTCCAGAACAACAGGAAAAAGTTTGCATTATGTGACGTCATTTGCATTGTTATCATTTCGCTGTGACATCATTTTTTGTCATTTACATGATTTTTAATTATTGTTCAAGGCAATAATTATGAGTACGTCATTATAAATTGAAATCTTTTTCTCTATTTTCTCAGAAACGGCTTAACAGGCTTCAAATGCAGCTATAGCAATAGAAGCAGCTTTACAATCTTATCAAAGTATTAATTTAACAGTTCTCTCTAAAACATACAGGGAAGCCAACCAATACTTGCAATTTTAGAATTACCTATTGAAAACTCTCTGCTGACCGTGTGGTTGAGGCACCCATCGGGGGCGTCCCAGGTGGCGGATAGGGAGGGCCTTGTGATGAACATAAGTGAGTAAGACCTTTGGCGGAGTTGACGCTCGACTGAAGTAAAACTCAGTATGGAGCGTCAAAATCGACACCGCGGACCAACCTCCCCCAGCCCGGTTGTAGTGTCGTGACCAAGGGCCTGCACTGGAGTCAACGAACGATGCCGGATGTCTGCATGCGGACACCGTAATACCGCGCTCCCTTGTGTCTGTGGTCATGTCTCACGGGCAAGGGGTGTGGGGGTCTGGGCTTAACCGCCTGAACCAAAAGGAGACAACCTTATCAAACCTAAATCTCCAGGCTTACGGGATGCGTGGCTGAATAGGAGATCAGTCGCTACTGGACTTCACCTCGGGCACCTGACGAAACCCGTTGTATATAGCCTTCCCATGCCATGCGGGGCTCTGGTTTGTCGGAAACTTTATTCCCTTGCTACTCGTGGGACAGACAATGAGTACAGTTAAAATTTAAACAAAACAGGGCAGCACTGTAAACGAAGAAGGTCGCAGCAGAATACCTCCTCGGCAAGAAAACAAAGAGGACGAGGGGAGGACCACAACAGCTCCCTCTTCATCA
This sequence comes from Malachius bipustulatus, assembly GCA_910589415.1. Taxonomy (NCBI): domain Eukaryota; kingdom Metazoa; phylum Arthropoda; class Insecta; order Coleoptera; family Melyridae; genus Malachius; species Malachius bipustulatus. The sequence continues at coordinate 53,500,630 of OU342631.1, forward strand.
AAAGATGTTGCTAGTGGGAAATCCACCACCAGCAACCAAAACAAAAAGTGGAAGGATGCCACCTTGCCACCCCTGGGAAAACTAGGAGGTTTGGATGACCTGCTGAGAAAAAGCCTCAGTGGGGCAGGAACAAAGTGGAACTCCCGAGCAAACGAAGGAGAAGAAATGGGACAGAAGCCATATAACCCCGTTGCAAAGACCGGAAAAGAAAAAGAAACCAGCAACGTCGAAAGCGGGTACAAGCACTGCTCCACAAGCAGGGAAAACAGAATCTGGGCCAAGCACCAGTTACGCAAGTGTCGCCAAAATAATAAAGGTGGCAGTTCTTCCGAAAAAACATCAGGAAGAAACACTGAGTGCTGAACTTACAGCACTAGAAGATGCCATCGCGGAGGAAATGTCTTTGGGATGAGAGCATAAGCTCCAATTCGAAGGCATCCACTTAAGATCAGGGATAGTAATCGTCGAGTGCAGGTCCTCAGACAGCAACCTGCGCCTGCAAGGAAGAAGGCATCCCTAAGGCACGCACAGTCACCATATTCTTCCCTAGAAGCACAGGCAAGACGAGAAGAAAATTCTATCCCCCATTGAAAGCCAGAATGAAGGGATAAATACACAGGCGTGGAAAGTCCTTACCACGAAAGAAGAAGGTAAAGGGCTAGTATGCAGGATTGCGATAGACAAGCAATCCTGTGAAACAATCCGCAAGAACGGAAGCACCATCCACTATAGGTTTGGGAAAATACCCGTTCACGGACTGAACGACGAGAAGAAGGATGTGAGCAAAGGAAGCGAGACAAAAACACAGTAAAAAAAATGAGGAAGAAGGAGAAACATCCATAACATCAGAAGGAGAAACTGTGGAGGGCTTGGACCGGGAAACGAAAAGCGTGGAAATGGGAGAACTACCATTCGAAAAAGAAGAAGAGCTGTTGCCTAAGGAGAGGCCAGGCACCTCTCCAAATGCTGTTGGTCCATAGTTGGTTCTGTGTTCATATCCTCATGAAAGAGCTACTCTCATGAAAGAGCTGCTGTTGTCTGGTAACCTTCATTGGGATTTTAAATTTCAAAAGATTACGTAAGTCTTAGCAATCAATTTTATTATTAAAACTATCTTATACAAAAACAGCAGGAGTGAAACTTATCTTCAAGACTTGAGCGTGTTCATACCACAAAGCGTCAGTCTTACCTCGTGAGAGATGCGTTGATAAGGGAATTTGTGTTTATTTAGAGTAGATATTTGACAAATTTGTTCTGCACTCACTCAACTCTGTTTATATGACAGTCATAGCAAGGGCTCCAAATTATACCGCAGTACTCTAAGATGTTTTGTATTAAACAGTTGTAAAGCGATAGCACAGCCCTGGTAATATAAACCTTGATATAAATACAAAATTTTAGAGTTTCGTGACAAAGATCGAAGAGGCTAGAAACATTATTATGCTAAAAAGAGATATAGTTATAAAAAATAAGAATAATACTTACCTATTCCTTTTTTTCTGTTTCATTGTTGTCTTAATGATATTATAATTACAATAAAAAGTAGAAATATAACCTATAAAGGAGTCATGTGCATTAAGAGAGAATAGAGAATCTGAATGTTGTCATGATATGGAAATTAGCGAAGCGGCAACACGTTGCTTGCAAGTTGTGTCGCGACAAACTAATTAAAAATTGACAGGTTAGACAACTTTCCTTATCTATTGCAATCTCTTTTGCGTTCACATTGTGTTTAATCTTTTATTGGTTTCCGCTGAATAAAATCCTATACCTAGTATCATTCAGGCAACAGTCAGGTGTAAAAAACCGAGCCACCTAGTATTTTTGAAAATCGAGTATATTTTTAAAAATATTTTGACTTTCAGTTGTTATTTTTTTTATATATACAGGGCGAGTCATTAATGGCGGATTTCCTCAATATTACATTGTAGTGGGCAATTTGTAACAAAATTTGTAACATAGGAAAAAAAAAAAATTCTTGTAAATTGACCAACTTTGAGAACCAACTTCTAAGAATAGACTGTCAGGATGTCTAGCAACTAATATGGGTTGGGATGTTCCAGAAATAGAACACTTAGACTCCAGAAGTAATTCCAGAACAAGTTAGTTCTCGAAACCATTCTAGAAAGTCAACCAGGGGTGTATACAGGGTGTATCATAAATATACCCTTATATATTAGGGGTAACAGGGGGCGTCAAAACAAACTTTTTTTCTCATATACATTTTTCCAAAAACGCTTCATTTTCAGGATACAGTGTTGAAATTTATCAAAAATTTTATCTTTTTATTAATATCTCAAAAACGTTGAAAAACGTTATTGGTTTTCAATAATTGGATTGCTGTAATTGTAATAAAATAATTGTAATAATTGTAATAATTAAATCATTATGATTTAATTATTTGTTTCTTAGAAATTGCCATCATATTATATGCACAACAAATTTTTATACTTGTAACCTAATCAGTTTTCCATTTATTCCCGAAGGTTCTCACGCCTCGCCCAGTATATGGGCAATAAGTGCCCTTAAGACCAGTTGTGTTCGAATGAAAACACCACAAACATCGCTGCCCTCATCAACGTGTTAAAATTATCTTTTTTTTTTCAGTGCACATCAAAAATTCAAAGCACTAGCACCAGAGAAAGTAGGCCACAATAAAAATGCAAAACTTTCAATGGCAAAGATTCTTCAGTATCCAGAGTTGAAGGTGAATCCATTTGGGGACAGGATATGTCGGATTTTTAGTTCCAGCGAAGACGGAGATTGTACCTTTGAGGACTTCCTTGACATGATGTCAGTGTTCAGTGAATCGGCTCCCAAGTCAGTCAAGACGGAGCATGCGTTCAGAATATTCGGTAGGTACCTAGGTCTTACATACTTTTTACTCATTCATTTTATTATCTTTTTTTTTTTTTCAGATTTCGATGGTGATGACATGATAGGGATAAGTGATTTGAAGGAGGTTATCACTAGGTTAACGGGAGAAAATAGATTAACGGAGGACGAAATGGACAAGTTGATCGAGAATGTATTGGAAGAAGCTGACTTTGATGATGATAGAGCCATATCCTTTGCTGAATTTGAACACATTATTGATAGGTCATCTGATTTTGAAAGGTAAATATGGTGAATAATAGTTCAAATAATTAGGTATACTAATTGAACTTTCCAATAATTGTTTATTTGGGAAGTGGTGTTAGTATGAGGAAAACAATAAATGAAAAACTCATGAAAAACTTTATCTACCTCACTATGAAACAGTACACTTTTACAATGCACCATTATTTTAATGTAGACTGTCCAGAAGTCTTTAACTTCATTTTTACCTACCCAAAAAAAATAGTTTTTCAGATCAGATGCAAAATTAATATTTAAAAAAATAAAGTTTCACATTTTTCTGGTAAAATTATATGTTTAATTAATATCTAATTGCAGTTTTGATTAAAGTAATGTTCTCAATCCACACTGTAGAATCTCTCCATAATTAATGATAAGTAAAACAGTTCTATCCCTATTCCTCATTTTGCTTATTGAGAAACTTCAAAATTGCACTGCCTACTGCTATTCTTGAAAGATAACATTGACATATAGGGATAGAATGTTCCTGTTTTTGATGTCACGTCTCACTTTTTAATCCAGAACTTTTTTATCCGCACACCACTGATTGATTCTGTATTTTTGATCCAAAGGCTAAGGTTTTCCCAAACTTTTTGGGCTTTTATAAACGTTTAGTATTTTCCATCTTTTCAAAAACTTGATCCTTCTGGATATCTAGTGCTCAGTAATTTAGATATTGGTTGTATCTCATTGCAAGGTTTCCAAGAGTGTGTCCTATTATTAAAATCAGTACAGTTTAATCTCTAAGCTTTTTTTATTTAGATGGAATTTCACGAAAATAGTCTAGGGGAACAATAACTGATCATGTTGGTTTTAGTGATAGTAGTTACTATAGTAAAAGCCACTATAATAATTCAATATCGGTAGAATAGGGCAATGCATTTCTAGTGGGAGATTGTTTTCAGCTTGACGTGAACAGTGGCACAGGTTCGTGTAAAACATTTTAAATCGAAAGGAAGCCAAAAATGATATTCCTATTCTTATTTTCTAGAGTAAGCTTCTACAGATTTAAATAATTTGGCTTCTCTTGAAATGTCAGCATGTTAACAAAGTTTTATTTCTCACTACTTTACTCGCCACGTAACTTAATTATTAAATTCATTCATCAATGATTTCCCTTTTTTGAAGTAGTATTATTTAATATACAGTGGGTACTACATTGTATTTTATGTCTTAGTAACATTTTTAGAAATTACAACTTTGGGTAGATATCTCGGTATTGCCATCAAGTATCAGTATTCTGCTTAATGCTGCTTAAAGATAATGTAAAAATAAATTTTAAAACTGGTTCAACGGTAACCTCATATTTTATAGATATATATTTGTGAATTTCTGTAAAAAAATCATAAATATTCTAATTCTCTACATAGATTCTTCTATCATTTGAAAATTACTCCTTATCATCAGAGGCTATGGTTACTTATTCGAATTCTTCTTAAGGAAATATTGGCAACGACCGTGTTCATCATGTGCATTTTTCAGTCTTCTTTTAATTTTTTAGTATTAGAATCGCTGTCTATTATTACTCTTAGTATACCTACCATCAGTTGAAAATTCAAATCTGCATCTCCCAATTCTATGGCCTAAGTAAATGTAGATTTTCAGGAAAACTGTCCTCTCGAGGAATAATAATCACCGCCTTTTAGCTTTTTTTGGGACAGAAGGGAATTATAAAAAAAGTGATTGATTATTCATTTTGAAGTTATTCAGAGACTATCGTTGTTTTGGTATGTTTTTCAATCAACACACTGGAATATATATTATTATAAATTATTGTAAAGCTAATTGTAGTGTCGCCGTTCCAAAGGGGGTGAGTGCCAAAATCATCTTTCAGAGATGTTGATAAAATTGTAAAAAAAATACATTGGAGATGATATAGCCAAGTGCCGTGTTTGACGCTTGCTAAACATTTTTAGAATAAATGCAAGACACTTGTCCCCTTTATAGAAACACAGCGATGGTACTTATAAGCTATCAATGTAGGTACAAATACAGGTTGTCCCAGCTTATTCGAAGCGGTCTCTGTAGGCCAAACGATGGATTTTTTCCAAAAACTTTTTGCAAATTCAAGTACAGGATCAGAATGGCCATAATTTAAAATTATTTTGGAGTATACAGAGTGTCCCATATGACAGTGGCATATCAAAGTTATGTTTTTTAAAATGGAATGCTCCTATGTTATTGCATTTTTAGATTGTCTGAGAAGAGAAAATAAGATTGGCTTTTACAGTTGGTGTTTGAATCAGAAGTTTTTGAGTTATAAACAAGTGAAAATCGTCATTTTCAAGTTCAAGGCCCTGTACAACGAAAACGGCTGAAGATAGAGAAAAACGGTTTACATGTCCCTATTTTAACTTTTCATGTATTATCCTATGATGTAGATGAAATGTTTATACAGGGTGATAAAAATTTGAAAAATTCTGAGATTTCTCCACGCGTCGCCAAATAAAAAAATCACAGAAAGTGCAAATGTTTCTATCCCATAGGATAGTACATAAAAAGTTAAAATAGGGACATGTAAGCCGTTTTTCTCCATCTTGAACCGTTTTCGTTGTACTTGAAAAATTACAATTTTCACTTGTTTATAACTCAAAAACTTCTTAATTTAAACACCAACTGTAAAAGCCAATCTTATTTTCTCTTCTCAGACAATCTAAAAATGCAATAACATAGAAGCATTCCATTTAAAAAAAAACATAACTTTGATATGCCACTGTCATATGGGACACTCTGTATACTGCAAAATAATTTTAAATTATGGCCATTGTGATTCTGTACTTGAATTTTCAAAAAGTTTTTTGAAAACGTCCATCGTTTGGCCTATAGAGGCCGCTTCGAATAAGCTGGGACACCCTGTATATGTTTTTCAATATTTGGCACCTACCCCCTTTGAAACGGCAACGTTACAATTATGAAAATAAAGTGAACTTCATTTCAATATTTTATAATTATAATTTTCCTATCATGAAAAACACCCATGTGGATAGCTCCATCTTTTTTTTTTAAAAAGGGGGGAGCATCGGTCTTAACTATGTAGGTAAGACAAAGTCGCTCCACTCCGGTAACACGGGATTTCGAGCATCTTACTCATTCACCCAGCCTCAAGTATGCCATTTAAATTTAAACGTTCGGTCGCATCCGAAAAATAACACGAGCCGGTGAGTTCCGAACTCGCGACCTTAGGCTCGGTAGGCAGCGGACTGAACCGCTAGGCTACGCGAGTCTCTTAGCTCCATCTTTGAGTTCTTATTGAAGTAGCAAGCGATTGCTTTTTTAATCAACAGACAGGAATGAAGTGACAAATTGCAGAAGTTTCTAAGAGAATCTCAGGCGGTGGTATGAAAGTAGTACTTATTCGCTAGTTGGCAATGTGACAGGTAATCCACGATGTTTCCTATGACCATATAAGTCGTTAGTTTTCTCTATTCAATACATTTCTCTTCTGGTGTATTCTTAGTCGATATGGCGGACTGGTGAGTTGAAATTACACAAATTCAAGACGTGCAGCAATAAAGTCTGAATCAAATGCAGTTGGTGCAAGCTTTAATGTTAAAGCAAAGCAATTGGAATTGAGCGAATTGTTTCAATTTTTTTTGTTTTTTTTTTTTAATTTATAAATTATTTGATAAGTGAAAACATTGGATATTTGTTTGATATTTGGTATCATATTTAAGCAGTTTTTTTTTATTATTCATGGCCAGGTAGATAATTATAATGTTCACCTGTTAATGTAATATTTTAGAAAATAATTTTTTTCAGTGCATTTAGAATTCGACTATAGATGAAGATATGGATAAAATGGCTTGCATATTATCCTGATTGAAGCCTTATCATCATAAATGTTACCTTTTTATACCTATATCTAATACTTAGCTTGTGAAAATGTGCAACTGTTGTAAGAGTCTCAATTTTATTTATTATTTTTATTGATATTGTATAATGTAAAAGTACAAGAGTGATTTTATCTCTATATCCAGTTTAATATGTCAATTTCATTAGGAAATTAGTTGTAAATTACCCTGAGAATAGAGAATACACAGGAAGGAGCATTTGCGCGATGGTGGTTGGCCGGGATGGAGGAAGCAAATGGCGGAATCCTGTTTCCGACTGTCTATACTTCTTGACAGTGCTTAGTGAAAATGGACATTAAAAATTTCACCATAAATATGGATGGAAAGCATAAATACATTCATTCTTATGAATAATACTCGTAAAGTATATGTCAAATGAGGAATTTAAGAACACAGCCAATGAGTCTTTACTAGGTGAACAAGACTGCGACTTCGATCACACATACTCAAATGCCCAGAATGCCTCATGTTGTTCCTTCCTTTGTATTCTATATTCTCAGAAATTACCTAATAATTTTTCCTCTTAAGGTATTGTGATAGTTTTTATTCTATCCCTGAATGATTTTCAACAGTAAACAAATTATGTCTTACTTTATTTTTGAGTTTGAACGCATACTTGACTTGTGAAGTAGTTCTACCCAGTCAGACTCACAAGAAAATTAAAAAAAATTATTAGGAATTCACATTATCTTGGGGTCTTACAAGTGAAATCTTATCCCTGTTGTGCATAAATTGTAGCATTGGCCGGAGTAACGTTGTAACTTACATTTTTACAGGAGGTGCAAAAAATGAACCTTGCAAGGTTAGTGAATGGATAGTTTTCATTTGGCGATTCTTAAAATATCATTTAAATATACTTAAAGGGAAGTCATACAAAACTTATCGTTTTGGTGGAAGCATTCTGCCGATTTAAATCTACTGAAGTGAAAAAATCACTCTAAAAAATTATGTAAGTTACAACGTTACTCCGGCCAAGGCTCCAATTATTGTAATTTGTATACAATTTAAAAGATCTGACTGATAATTTATATATTCATTTTTTAATGTTAGTTGAGGCAATGAGTCTCTATTAATTTTGTATTATGAATTTTTATATTTTTTTAGTTTTGACAGAATGTATTGTGTAGTTGCAGAGGTTTCTGATAATTAGAAATGTCGAAGAAAATATTTTTCATGCCTTTGAAATTGAATTTGTAAAATTGAAGGGCTTACTGTTAAGACATAATAAGCCACAAAGCGAAATTTTTGCATGATTCAATTTTAAGGTTTAAAAAAATCTGGAAATGTTCTGTGTTTTGGAAAATTAAACTACTGTAATAAATAAGAACATCTGGTTTCTATAAACAACCTATAATCACGAGGAAAAATTTTTTAATATGCAACATTTTTATTATTAAAAAAAAAGTGGTAAGTATGTCACATTCTTATATAAGAAATAAAACACGAAAAAACACAAAAAAGTCAATAATCATAAAAATATTGTTTTAGCTTGGACGTCACACTAATTTGAGTCTTCATCATTGTCGTTTTGTTTGCTTTCAAATAACAAACAAATGGTCTATAGGTAGTATGTACAGGGTGGTGGTCCATCACTAATGTCCACCCCAGAAAAAGAGGCTAATTTCAAAGATAAAAACTTTAAATTTTCAGGATTCCTGAAATTAATATAGGCCGATTTTTCCTTTTGGAAATAAAAAGGGCAAAAGGCAGGTAGAAAATACTTCTCACGTTCCGTCCGAGTCCTCTCAGATTCGTTTGAACTCGAAAGGAACAGATAAGGTGGGGGGGGGGGGGGTAGTTAAAGGTGAACTACACACTTGGAATGACACAAATTTCTAATGATCGTCTTTCTGGTTTTCGAAACGAAAACCATTAAATATTTTGGCCTGCCCTACGTTGTGAATTATTTTTGATTCAGGCTCCACAAAACACTAAATAAAAATCGACAATTTAACAATAACAACTTTATTGGAAATATTTTATCCAATCTAACACATCAAAATCTCCCAGTAGAATAATAATTGTAAAGTGAGAATCATTTGCAATTAAATTAACTTACTTAAACCTACCATGTACAGAAAATATTATTACTAAAAATTCTTAACTCACATTACAGAAATGTCTATACCTTTTCAATGTCAATTTCAGAAAAAGTTACCTCTATTTCAGAAAAAGTAAAATCAAATACAGAAAAGGTAACTTCAATTTTAGAAAGGTAATTCAGAAGATTAGATTTAAAGGTCTTCCTGGGACTAAATTATATTTTATAAACAACGCACTCCATAAATGGCTCCCGGTGCATTGGTAAAAACCTCTGGTTCGATCTTGGCTCATCCCACACTATTTTTCAGATTAATTTTCCAATGTTTAAGAAAAATGTAATATGCGAATGATCGGGTGGTAGGGGCCAGTGGGATTGACACCACAAGGACCTTGAAGGCCTTATCGTTTGGGGTGCATAACACCTTCCTCTCATACCGTTACCCGTAGGGGCACTCCATTTGCTTCCAATAACCTTCTGTTTCACGCGTTCATAAGTTTCATTACCTACACCCCCAGAAATTTTACAGATTTAGATGTCGGAAGCTGGGGTGTGATATTCCAAAGGCTGAAGTTCAGATTTTGGGTTTTACAGACATTTAAGCTTAGTTCATTTGCAGAAAACGAGTCAGTAGCCCGCGATTGCACAATACACACAGCATCCCTAATGTCTGTTGGTGGTCTGTAACTTAAATATGTAGTAGTATCATCAGCGAAGAGTATCAGACCAACATTCGTATGGCACCCGACTATGTCATTCACATATACACCAAAAACAGAATTGGTCCGAGCACAGAGCCTTGTGGGGCCCATGCAGAACGCTTCTGCGGGTACAGATGAGCAACCTTTAAAGTTCACATATTGAAGCCTGTCATTTAGATAACTCTCTAAAAGTCTCACACCATCCACCAAGAACCCATAATGCTCGAGCTTCTTCAAGAGGATACTGTGAGACATGCAATCGAATGCCTTGGTAAGGTCATAAAATGAGGCGTATGTATCGAGTTCCTCTTCAAAATTTTCAGTTACTTGCTTCACTAGATGATCTATAGCAAGTGTTGTGGACTTTCTGGTTCGAAAGCCAAACTGGCAAGGAAGAAACAACCCATCCTCAAAATAGTCCATCATCTGATCCTTCAGAACAGACTCGAACACCTTGGAGAGCACAGGAAGTATCGATATGGGGCGGCAGTCATCACAATTGTCAACGGAACCTTTGTTCTTAAAGATGGGAGTAACCCTCGCAATTTTTAACACTGAGGGAAATACACCAACCGTTATTGATTGTTTGATGAGATTAGTTAATGGGTCAGTTATTAGATTTTTAATTGCTTTAATAATTTTGGTATTGAAACCGTAGCAATCTTTTGAGTTGCTATTTTTAATATTATCCAAGATCATTCTCACTTGATTGAATGTTACATGTTTGAAAACAAAATGTCCCAAAGGTGCAACAGTATCAGCGGCCTTTAAGTACCTCTATAAGTCGTGGTGCCAGAATGTAACCCACTTATTGCCTTATCCGCCATGGAAGTAAAAAACTCATTAAATTGTTCAGCATCCAATCTATCGCTGGGTTTATGAAAGGGCTTAGGCTTATTACCAGAAATCATCTTCCACATGGCGGACTGTTTGTTGGCTGCCCTACCAATCAAATCTTCATTGGCTTTTTTCCTACAATTGGAAACCTCTCTACGATACCGCTTCCTATAATCCGACAGTGTAAGTTTCGGAACTAGGATTGGTTTTTCCCTGTTCAGTGCTGTTGAGGTTCTCAGCCTCTCCCGCATACTCACCAGAGTGCCGTTGAACCACTCAGCAGAGTCGCATTTCTGGTTTCTGTTTAATAGCTTGGTTTTCTGAGGTAAGCAGTTTTCCAGTTCCTGCGATAGAAGGTCGACAAACAAATCAAATTTGCCCTCAATGTCAATCTGACCATCGGTTACGAAACTCCAGTCAATCTGCTCAACAGTGTTGTAATAATAAAAGAGACCGAGGTCAATGATTGGTCTCCAGCATACTCGGACTCCCGGAACAGAGGTATGCTCCGAATAAGGATAGAGAAACTGTATTCCAAGGTGATCAGTTAAGTGTGTCGTATCTACCGGAGAAGTAGAACATAGTCCTTCATCGACATTAGTGAACACATTGTCCAGACATGTGTATTGAAAAAGACTGTTTGCTTAAGACCATAAGATGTCATAACGCTACACAGGTCTATGAGCGTTTTCAGACCTAACGACACGATACCGACACGACACAGGCAACTATATCGGAGCATGCAAAAATGTATTATTGCAATTATTGCAATAATACATTTTTGCATGCTCCGATAGTTGCCTGTGTCGTGTCGGTATCGTGTCGTTTAGGTCTGAAAACGCTCAATAGCTCGTCGATCGCTAGTTTTGTAGCTGGTGGTGCTGAAATGTACATTAAAATCACCCGCCACAATAACCGTGTCCCTCACGAGGTTCAAGGAAACGTGTCGAGTTTGAAGGCGGCCTGTTTGAACATCATCTGCACTGAATTTTTGTTTTTCTTCCCAACCTTTGTGTTGATAGTTTCCTTTCTGTTTCGCTTATACAATACAGTGTGTTTGGTTGTCATGAAAGTTTCGATTTTTTCTTTGAGTTTTTTTCTTATTAATTTAATTTTTATGTTTAGCTCGAAGAAATCTAGGACGTCCCAATCATGGTTAAATCTGTGCAAGCTAAATACGCAAGTTACAGAAAATCACATTTGATTTTTCTAAAATAATGAACAACCAGAATTGAAATCCTGAAAACACAAAAAGTCTTTATTTTCTTCTCGATTCAGTTTAATAGTCCCAAGCAATTTTAGCATTTTTCATGTATTTTTAGAAAATGGCACTAAACTTTAAGGTAAATGCATTCCTACAGGTGAACTTTTTGATAAAACCGACAGAGACCAGAAAAATTAAGTACGGCCATGCAGTTTTCGAATCGGCGGAAAATGCGGGTCATTGACAAAAACCTTAGACACTCTCAAACATCGAAGAAAAATAGCTGACCTGAGTCTGTTTTACAGATATTTTTATGGAAAGTGCTCAAAAGACGAGGCCCGCTTGATCCCACCTAGAACAAGACCGGGCAGAAATACACGTCGAGCCACAGAGGCTCATCGATATCAATTTCAGCTCGTTACACCTCATACCATCCTATTTCAGACTTTTTTCATGTATAGAACACTTTGCAATAGCATTCCAATAAAGGACTTGTTTCCTGACAAATATAATCTGCAACGATTCAAAGCCAATGTCAATCAACATCTCTGCTCATGCACCTCTCCCAGAGCGTCATAGGGATTTCCCTGCAGTGCATGTGCATTTTGTATTAAAAAAAAAAAATTGGTAGAACATACCTGTCAAATTTTATTAAATTCCATCAATTCGTTCAAAGGTTACTGCTCATCAAAAATATCGACAACATACATGATTCACCTTGTAACATCGAAATGAAGGGCCTCAGAAAAATTTCAAAAGCAGATCCTGAATCGCCTTGAAAAACTACACCTACCCTCAAGCCATGTTCCTGTATAGGAGTTTTGAAACACCTGTATAGGAGTTTTCATATTTCTGCCATATACATATTAAGTATGTAAGTACCTACTAGAAAGACTTATATGGCACATTTTCAAGCACCAGCTCTGTCCATTACTAAATCAATAATTATTATCATTAATTAGATACACAAACCTTGTTTTATTTGTTTTATTATTTTATGGATCCCTTTTTCATGAAATTGGGCATGAAAGTACCTATTACAGTAACTTATTAGTATTATTGTGATCGATCACTTCATTGACTTAGTTCCAGTGAGGCTCAATAATGTAGTCGCGGTATTCGGGTTTTGGTAAAGGTGGTTTATAGTTCCACGAAGGTTGCTTCATCGGCAGTGCTGGAAGATAGTTTTGATTTAATTAGCATGCTAAATATTTATGTCACACAGTGACTATAGTAAGGCCACTCTCATGGGTCGGCACATTATCGGTATAACATCTGCACAACATTTGTTTAAATTACAATTTATAATAAAAAATGATGCCCACATCCCTAACATGATAAACCCTATTATAAGAACACTACCATTAATCGGAGGTAGGTATAGTTAGGATAATTATCGAAGTGATATCATCAGAGTTACATTATTTTATTTATTTATTCAGTATAGGGTATTTATGTTCTTGCTTATTTGAATTATTAGACGTCCGCGTCCTTCTTTCAAGATGCAGGGTGCTAAGTTGAATTTAAAAGTTTTTTTTTTATACGACGGGCTAAAAGTTTGCCTTTTTCCCCCTTTGGCAGGTAAAAAATGTCACTTTATAGGAATAGCTTTTTACCGGAAAAAAAAATAGCATGGAAAAATGAGTACTTTTTTCCCCGATATGGTCGCTAAGGTATAGGTATAGCTACTAACACTCAGATATAATCAAATTTCTATCCAACACGTACACGAAAGTTATACATTATTCCTTTGGAAATTCACTCATTGAAAACTTACAAGAATCTTTGCATAACTTTCTGCAATTTTAATTAAATTACATTTATCGAATTAAATCGTATTAAAGATGAGTAGGCCTACCTACCTACATGCCCACCTACCGACCCTACCTACCGATCCACCAACCTAAGGGTAGGTGGGTATGTGGATAGATGGGAAGGTAGATTAGGTAGGTGGTAAGGATGTTCCGAATACACAAAAATTTGTATTCGCGAATACGAATACAAATACTCATATACAGTGTGACCCATTTGTTCTTGAAACACCCTGCAGAATCTTAATTTATGGTGCGATTTTAAAGAAATTTCTTTTAAATCATAGAGCATGATAAACTATATTTTGGGAGCAAAAAGCGTCTCATTCCTACAAAATCCAAGGCCTACTAGATCAGTATTTACTTGTAAAATCTCAAAAATTCATATTAGCGATTTTTTTAGAAAAAAACTGTGCACGCCACTGGATTCACCAGCCCTCAAAACGGTACTGTACTAAATTTTATTGGAAATGTCAGAGTAATAAAATTCATAATAGAACTCCGAATTTTCATTAATTTATTCGAAAAGGTCAAGAGAGACAAAATAGAAATTGTACGCCTAGTTAATGTTAATGTAGGTACTAATTTTTTAATTATAATTTTTTATTTATTTATTTATTTTTTTTTTAATTTTTTTTTACTTTTTTTAATTTTAATTTTTACTTATGATAGCTTTTGACCTTTTTCAAATTAATTTATGAAAATTCGGAATTTATGAAAATAATACATTTATGAAAATGTATTATTATGAATTTCTAAAATAACTACAAGATCCTTTTTTCTCTGACATTTTCAATAAAATTTAGTACAGTACCGTTTTGTGGGCTGGTGAATCCCGTGGCGTGCCCAGTTTTTTTCTAAAAAAATCGCTAATATGAATTTTTGAGATTTTACAAGTAAACACTGATCTAGTAGGCCCTGGATTTTGTAGGAATGAGACGCTTTTTGCTCCCAAAATATAGTTTATCAAGCTCTATGATTTAAAAGAAATTTCTTTAAAATCGAGCCATAAATTAAGATTCTACAGGGTGTTTCAAGAACAAATGGGTCACACTGTATATTAATATTCGCGAATACGAATTGAGTAAATAATATCAACAGGCGTTGTTAATGCACAGAGTTCTAGTCAACGTGTACCTCTTTCAAACATCATTTTTGTATGCGCTTTCGGGTGTTTCTTACCCGGCTAGTGCCAAAATTGTCATAACTCGCACAAAATGAATACTTTTCTATCTATTTTTTTTTTCATTTCGTTTTACATTTTCTATCTAAAAAAATTCTCTTCAAGCCCAAAAGATCGACATAATAGGATTTGTATTAGGTATTCGTAGCTAGGTAGGTAGGTAGGCAGGTAGGATATTATACAAGGGAAAAAAAAGTCATAGATTTTAGCTCGAAATGTGATTTCATTCCCAATACCTTAGCGGAGGGGCCAAACACATCAACAGTTAACATCACAACGAATCTTCGGTATTACGGTATTACATGGCAAAGACCCAGGAAAGTTCAAACTTCGTGTTTCTCTTTAGGGGTTGGCCAATCATGGATTCATGCTACATCACTGTCGCTTGTCTGGATCCCTTTGAAATTTCTTGAAGGTTGTTTCTTGAACCTGGTTTCGAAAAGTGAAACCCATAACTAGAACATTGTTCAAGTATACTATACTGCCGTTTTAGTTGAAAAGGGCGTATCTGCAGTTTTACCTGTTTTCAGCTTAAAAGTGCATTTCATACTGTTCATTCCAATCTAACTAATTTTTAAATCAGCTTGGCCGTATCTACACAAATAATGCGGTAAAATAGCGAAATGCAAAAAATAAGAGGTGGAACACAGTTGCAAATAAAGAAGAGTATCAAAGAACCATAGCTGAAAAATTGGGAGATATAGACACAAAAGATGTAGAGGACTTGAATGACACGATACTGAAATCGTTACGAGAAGCTCAGCAAATACACTGCACCCAAAGGAGTGATAAAGAAGAAAGACTATCGGTGAACACCCGCCACCTTATGAAACAAAGACGAGAAATGATACACAGACAATTAACCAACAAAGACCAGTTGAGAATATTGAATAGGAATATATCGAGAGCAGCACGGAAAGATATCAGAGATTACAACACAAGATGGGTAACGAGGATTATAGAAGAAAACAAGAGCATGAAAGTACTCAGAAATAAACTCGCTTTGGGGAGGACAGAAGTCATCAAACTGGAAAACGCAGAGGGACAAATAGTCACAAATAAACAAGAGATTCTAGAAACTGTGAAAGATTTCTATGCAAATCTATATTGTAATAATGAACAGCCGAGATGCACAGAGGACATCCCCCGAGTTTTAAACCAGGGATCGGAGGAAATGCCTGACATAACAGAGGAGGAAGTTCTAAAATCAATGTCGGAAATGAAAAACAATAAGGCTCCAGGTGATGACGACATCGTGATTGAAGCAGTCAGGGAAGGCGGAGAACAACTGTTAAAGGCCATAACAAAATTATTCAACAAATGTCTTGTGGAAACTACAACACCTACGAACTGGAACAATGCAATCATAGTCATCATGCATAAGAAGGGCAACATTGCCGACCTGAAGAACTATAGACCAATTAGCCTGCTTTCTCATCTCTATAAGTTGTTTACCAAAATTCTAACTAAGCGTCTAACATCGAAATTGGACTTCTACCAGCCGACAGAACAGGCAGGTTTCCGATCCGGATACGGAACAAATGACCATCTGCAAGTTATTAAGACATTGATCGAGAAGTCCGTTGAATACAACAAGCCACTCGTGTTAATATTTGTGGACTACGAAAAGGCGTTCGATTCCATCAAGCACAGCGAGATGTTTAAAGCACTTGCCGACTGCCGAGTAGACCACAGATACTCTGCTATACTGAAACATATATACGAAAATGCAACAGCGAGCGTAAGACTCCATGAAGAGACAGATAGATTCAGAGTGCAGCGCGGTGTACGACAAGGCGACACAATCTCCCCTAAACTGTTTACCACTTTGTTGGAGTATATGTTCAAGAGCGTCGAGTTGGAGAATATGGGTATAAATATTAACGGTGAAAATTTCAGTCACCTTCGGTTCGCTGGCGATATTGTACTGATTTCAGATAGCTTGGATAAGGCAGAGAAACTGCTTATGAGACTAACATCTGCTTCACATAAAGTTGGGCTTAAAATCAATCCATCGAAAACAAATTTCATGACAAATCTAGTCCCAAGCCGAAACTACTTGGTAGAAGGAAAAGAAATTTCCCAAGTTACATCCTACAGATATCTGGGCCATGATATTACGATTGGCAGGGATAATCAAACCTGCGAAATCAAAAGAAGGATAGGACTAACGTGGGCCGCCTATGGGAGGCTGAAGCACATTTTTAAGTCCGAAACCCCCATATGCCTTAAGCGGAGGGTGTTTGATCAGTGTGTTCTGCCGGTTCTGACTTATGGTTCGGAGACCCTAACTCTAACACGAAAATCGGTAAATAAAGTAAGAGTGGCCCAGCGAGCCATGGAACGTTCCATGTTGGGAGTCACGCTGAGAGACAGGATTCCAAATGATCGGATACGTCAGAGAACAGGGGTTACCGATGCAATCCAGCGAATAACATATCTAAAGTGGAACTGGGCTGGACATGTCGCAAGAAAGACCAACGAAAGATGGACCAAACAGATCATAGAATGGAGACCTAGGCAAGATGCGTTCAGGAACAGAGGTCGTCCGCCGACCCGGTGGATGGATGACATAAAAAGAGTAACACCAAATTGGATCCAGGATGCCCAGGATCGAAATAAATGGAGATCGTTAACGGAGGCCTATGTTCAGCAGTGGACGAGACAGGCTGTTTGATGATGATGATGATGATGATATGAAATTCTGCAGGAGATTTTAGTTGAAAAAGTCGTATGTGGTATTTTTAGTGTAATAAGGCATATCTGTGTTAAATTAAGTACAATCGCCTCTTTGAACTAAAAAATCCACTTGACAACATGCAGTTATGCAACTTCATACATGATTCGGTCACATACAACCTCGCTTATTGAGTATTTCTTTAGCAGATTTTTGGTTTTCCTAAATTTATTTAGATCGAATGACATAAAAGATAATATGGCAGCTATGAGAAGAACAAAAGTTGACTAGAGGAACTCTTGGATCTAGTCTTCTTTGGAATCTTTTTATGTAAAATAGATGGCACTTAAAAAGCACTGTGTTTAATAATATGTGGATAATCTCCCATATTTGGGTAGATTTTGTAAAAACAATTTGAAAAATAACTATAAACATTTTTCGCTGAGGCACCCCTATCTCTTGAATTTGGGGGATGAAAATCAATTGTTTGCAATAACTTTTTTATTAGTTGATCGATTTTGATAAATTGTGGTTTAATTTTGTATTATTTTGAACTGTTTAAATAAGTGTTTTCTAATCTTTGTTAGCACTTAACTCATACATAGACCTCGGGGTTAAACTTCCAGTAATTCACGTGAAAGAAAAAATATAAAGATAGGTAGGTACCTACCTAGTAATCTTACAAACTATTATTTGGATAATAATAATAAATTTACTTGTTATTTGATATTTCGTAAAATTTAATCAAATTTGAAAAACTTCTTGCATCTTTCACTTATTGAAAATAAATTAATCCAATCGTTGACTGTATCGAAATAAATCAAAATACATTTTTTATGTAAAAAATATCAAACCAAACAGAAAATTAACCTTTAAAATTTATAATAATCGCTATTTCTATGTTTTTTTTTCTAGTAAATAATGGGGTTGCTTCCCACCGAGGTCTATGTATAATGTTACCAAATCTTAGTAAACGCTATCCTAAATAATACAAGATTAAACCAAAAAATTTACAAAATTGGTCGACCAATAAAAAAAGTTATTGCAACAAATTGATTTTCATTCAACTTCAAGAGGAAGACTCTTTGTAGGGGTGCCTCGGAAAAAAATATTTATAGCTCTTGTTCAAATTATTTTTTAAAAAATCCACCCAAATACGGAAGATTACCCATATATTATGGGACATATGTATATAATATCTCCTTTGTTTGTCGTTGTTCATAACAAGACAGTCAATATAATTATAATCAAATTAAATCTGTAGATCAGTTCATGTAGATATGCCTTTTTCAGTTATCTATCTTCTTCAATTTTTTAGAATAATGGGCGTAACTATCAAATATCAGCTTTAAACTGTTTTGTCAGATTTTGTATCTACACTATTAAAAAACTTGCAATAAAGTATTGGCATGCCATGAAAATCAATTTGTTGCCTCAAACGTGAAGGATGGCATATTGAGAAATCTTAAATTTAAATTTTCTCAAAACTGTATTTTTGCAGATACGCCCTAATCAATTAAAACGGCAGTATAGTGTGCTTCAGATTCTTCGGAACCACAAAAAGAAGACCTTATCAGTGACCTAGAGAGCTTCGGGAAAATGAACGTAAGGGGAAAGCAGATGTAGAGAAAGTGTTTCTCGCATCCAGTTGGGGGTTTTCGTCTGCCCAATATCTGCAGTTTTGAAATCGTAATTGATTTCGGACTGTTGTGCCGTGGTCGATGGAGATTTGCTCCGAACATTTTGTCTACAGCTGCGGTAGACATAATCAGCGGTTACGTGTGCTCAAGCGATGCTTCTACTCCTCGTGTTCACTAATAACTGATTGTCCGGCTGGGAGAGTGCTCCTATTTAATAGTCAGTTATCAGTGAAGTATCACTTGCACACATGTAACCGCTGATGATATCTACCAAAGCAGTAGACAAAACGTTCCGACCAAATCTCTACGAACCGGGGCATCAGCAGTTTCAATAACCAAACCAGTTAGGTTCTGGTAAAGATCAGGACATCTCCCTTTGGAAGAAAACCACATAAAATTAATAGCAATTTTTTAGTTTCATATAAGTATTTTGAAGTAAATAGTTCCAAAGTTACAAATTGCATATCGACATTAATTACAAAAGTCATGGCTAACCATCAGTATTTTTTGTTGCTCACCATGAATCGACATGGTGATATTGGTAATAAACTGAAGTTGATGATAAATTTATTAGTGATGACTGCTTATTGTTATCACACCATACTTATAAATTAGCAACTACAAAAACTTTTAAGCTTATTTATTTGAATTTTCATCATCCTTACATATCGTGTGATCCACAAAATTTTTCATCAACTAGTGCCTTGGAAGAGAGAGAGATAGCAATTGCAGTCATGTCTGAGCTCATTGCACCTGAGCGGCAAGCAGAAAATTTTCTTCTAAACATCAGTTTCTGCATGCCGCTTCTCTGAAATTGCTTTTTCAGTAATGTCAGTTAGTGACTATTATTTTGGATCTGAATTTTACCAATAGTTTGCATTTTATCTGACAGACATGCTTCATTTTTCCAAGGCACTTGTTGATGAAAAATTTTGTGGATCACCCGATATTAGTTTTCACTAGGGCAATTTTTGTGTTAACCGCCATAATTTGACCTGAACTATTCGTTTCAAGATGAACATAGGTACCTCGGACACCTTGTGTTCACTAATAACTTACCTGCACCACTTGGTATCATGTGGAATATGTCTAGCACATACAAAGAATTTGCGATGAACCACATAAGTGTCACCATTTCCTTAGTTTTGTGGAATCTCCTACGTTGCGGCCATATGAAGATTAAACCTTTCTCCTGATATCTGGGGATTGCGTTGCTTTGCGTTGGTGTATTGCAAAAGTAACAGTAAGGATTTGAATATTGCGATGAAAGACCAGCTGTGCTAACTATTTGTGGTTGTTGATTCGAACCACTGTTACTTCTTTTCCATAACTTGGTTTCGATTTGATTCATTTTTGAAATAATTTTCAGCTAATTTTATGATCATAATGCTGGGTACCTGAATTAAATACTGTAACTGCTGATATTACTAATTTCAAGAGGAATAAAAATGTAAAATATAAAAAAAAATATATGTTTAACTGTCATTAATAATTTTGGAATTATACTTTCAAATATTTAAAATTTTGTTTTCAGACAGCTGTCAAATAATGTTATTTTTTTAAATATGGCTATTTTTTTTATAAAAATGGCACATTATTTATGTGTACTCGGCAGCGTGCGTGAAGTATTTCGGGACCTAGAGCGGCAACTATTTCGTGCACAGTATAGAAATCTTGTATATCTTGTAAATTTTGTATTTTCCTAAAACAACCAACTACTTTGGAACTAAATTAAAAATTTTCTTGGGCCATTTTTATGATTTTTATTTTTCACTTATTTTAATAAAGCTGTCTGAAAAATGTTGTGTGCATTTTGAGTGTGAAATTATGGTGCTTGCGAATGATTTTTTTGTCTCGGCTCTCGTCACGACAAAAAAGCTCTCACTCTCAAGCATCAAAGTTCAATTACGTGCACTAGATACATAATAGTATAATAATTATTATTATATGAGCGATTATGAAGCCATTATTCACTAGATGATGATAATGCCACGAGCTTTAGTGAGTCACCATCAAGTGAATGATCGTCATAATTGCGAATGTAATCTTTATCTACTCTTTTATACATACACATACACAGGTGTCCGGGAAAATGTGGTAAACCTCTCGGAATCAGATAGAACTTAAAAAAAAAATATTACAAGTTTCAATAATTTTTTTTTCCTAGCGGCTCCCCCTATGGAGATACGGCCTTCAAAAGGACGCCATTGGAAATCAATTTTTCTTGAATAACTTTTAAACTACTTATTAATAAAATTTATTGAAAATTTAATATGATAAACAGTAGTAAGGACCTCTTAAAATACTGCCCCTTAAACATAAATTAGCTTGTTCAGTTTACCAGGGGCGGACTAGGTTGTACATTTTAATGCTTACATTTTTAACACCCTGCATGATAAGGAGTTAAAAAAACAAATTTGGATACCTTTAACATTAATCTACAGAAAAGGCACTCCTGTTCCTTGTCGATAAAATAAACCGTTTTCGAGAGAAAAAAAATAATAATGTGGTGTATCACATTACACTGTAGTGATAGATCCATATTTTCTAGTGCAAAAATGGATACGTGTGGTTTGTTGGTCGCCATTGATAGAAAATATATTAAAGTAACCAAATAGGATGACAGGAACAAAACAATCACTCTTGCCCGGTTTCACCAACAGTAAATAAGACCTTATTCATCGATTAAACTTATTCATTGGTTAAAAAGTGACAGCTTCTGTTTCACCAAACACAAATAGCTCTATTCTATGAATAAATCTGCCAATAAACTAACCAGCCAAATAGTTCCAGTTAACGTCTCTATTCATAGTTTTCTAACCTCAATTTCCCTTCTGAAGTTCTACGACACTGGTTATTGTGAGAAAATACTCTATAAACTTAATCCTAGTGTATTTGATGCGAGTGATTGGTCAATCAAAGGTGAAAAAACACAAAAACCTTGTTTTTTATTTAATCAACAATAATTACTACCTACCTACAAAGTTTATAATAATTAAATTATCAAACACTGCTATCATAATCAGTTATTTTTCGAACTAGCCTTTCAACATCTTCATCGTTTTCTTTCGAGTCATCAGATGAAGAGCATGAGGCAAGAAGGCGTCCCAGCCAGAAGAAACCTTGCACACTTGAACAAGAGGGAAAATCAGCATTGCTTCATATTCATTCTTTAGTCCTTCGGCTTGCTTTCCAAAAAGCACATGCAAGTCGCTGGGAGTGACTTGGGAAAAGCTGTATATGAGGGTTCGCTTAATTTTCACTCTCCACTGTTGTTCATCCACTTATAAAGTTGATACACTATGGTTTATTTGATAATTATACTAGGTATACATGCATGTATCCACGCGAAGCGCACTTAGGAACGAATAAATTATTAAACTATACACAACACGAATTAAGATTTTATTTAAAGTTTAAGGTGACATTACTGCAATTTCATGCATCAATATACAATTTATGGTGGAAATTGTACTGAATATCTGCCTATTTTATGAATAACTAACTGAGCTGTCAAACACGTTGGTGAAACAAGAATAGATTTAACTAGAGAATAAAACTTATTCATTCAATAGTTATTTAGAGATTTATTTGCTGTTGGTGAAACCGGGCATCTGTCAAGCAAGACCAATCCGAAACAACTTCTCAATCAGAACTCTGTAGTCAATCCTGTCAAAAGCTCTCGAGAAATCCGTGTAGACAACGTCAACTTGTCCCCTCCTATCTATAACATCTGCTACAAACTGGGTGAAAACCAACAAATTAGAAACAGTTGAACAACGATTCACAAAACCATGCTGGAATGGAGATATAATGTTTTGAA
Source organism: Malachius bipustulatus (assembly GCA_910589415.1). NCBI lineage: Eukaryota > Metazoa > Arthropoda > Insecta > Coleoptera > Melyridae > Malachius > Malachius bipustulatus. Next base: position 53,523,515 of record OU342631.1, read on the forward strand.
CTGTATGGCAAATACGATTGTAAACAACCACCTCAAAAAGTTTGGCAAAATTACTCAGTACAGATATTGGTCTATAATTTTCAAACCTGTCCCTCTCACCATTCTTAAAAACGGGACAAACTCTCGCCTCCTTCCAACGATCCGGAAACAATCTAGTTTTCAATGAGATCTCAAAGACTATTCTCAACGGCTGTAAAAATGCCCCAATACAGTCCCTCACCAAGAATGAGGGAATGCCATCAGGAAAAGATGTCATTGTATTCTTCAGCTTTTTCACAGCAAGAAGAATCTCCTCATCTGTGACTGGACCAATACGAACATCAAGACAATAATTGGACTGAATGCCCTCATCAAACCGAAACACAGTGTCAGAATCAAGATCAGGTGGAAGAAAAACTCCCTGAAAATAATATTTAATAAATTCAACAGTTTACTCTGAATATATCCTGAATAAGAATAATGACAATGTAGCTGTTGATTCTATTCTACACCGACCTCTCTAGAGCATACGATCTTGTTAATTTTGATTTGTTGATTAGAAAACTTCGAGCTTATGGAGTCGGTGGAAATCTTTTGCAGTGGTTCAAATCTTACATGACTGGCCGTCGGTCAATTGTAAAGGTTAAGAATTTTATTTCTAAGCCTATTGAGGTCCTTTCGGGAGTTGTGCAAGGGACACATCTAGGTCCTTAGTTATTTTTAATTTTTATCAACGACATTGTAGATTTCTTCAGCCATAGTGAATTTTCTTTATTCGCCAATGATATCAAAATTTTTAAAGCCATTAAATCACCTCTCGACTCTGAATTGCTGCAGATGGACATTGACTCATTTGTGACGTGGTGTGAATTTAATGGTATGGAATGCAACCCCAAAAAATGTTTTTCCATTAGGTTTGGAAGATCTTCTTTACCATTTACCACATACTCTCTCAATGGAGTCTCTCTTAAAAGAGTTGATCTGTTGATCATATTAGAGACCTTGGAGTTATTTTTGATTTCAAGATGTCATTTAAGGCTCACATAGAATATCTGGATATGACAGTACGCAAAAAGATATATTTTTTTAATAACATTCAGAACTTTGTATTTTTACTTTGTTTATTCCAAGTTGATGTATGCCTAGACCATTTGGAGGCCTTATGAAAAAGGACTTATAAAAAAGATCGAAGCTTTAAATACTCTATTATACCTGAGATATACTGCCTTCAAGACTGGAAATGCATTGCACTTTACTGATCACAATTTTTCATCAACCTAGAGGTTATTTTCAATTTCCATACTGGAATCTGCTAGAGACAGATCTGATATTCTGTTTGCTTTTAAACTATTAAATAATAAAATAAATTGTGCTGAAATTTTGGGCAGATTTAATTTCTATACTCCACCAAGGACATTGCGAGGCATCTGCTGTTACTTTGAAAACCCCACATTGCATGGAGGACAGAGAAGGTCAGTTGTTTTACCATTATCCGAGCTGTGTAACAATGGTGTGGAATGGTTGGACATTTACTGGTCCTCCTTGAGTGCTATAAGACAGAAAACCAAAGTGATTTTTAAATATGAATAATTAAACTTTTTATTGCTGGGAATTTAAGTTTATTTTGCATAAATTATTTATGCTACAGTTTTTGCTTTTTTGTAAAGATTTCTTAATTGTATGGAACTTGCCCTGTGGAAATGAATAAATAAATAAATATTTCCTATCATGTCTTTATAAAAATTCGGAGTTTTCACGGATATTATTAAACGGTCTGTATCAGTACACAACACCGATACATTTTTCCTATAAATATTGTAAAGGTATCCGTAAAATAAATCGTAGATGAGCGGTTTAGATATATCTCCGAGAATATAGAATACACAGGACGGAGCATTTGCGTGATTTTGATAGAACCGGGATGGTTAATGCAAATGAAGTTTCCGACTGTCAATGCTCCTTGACAGTGAACAGTGAAAACTGATATTTGTAAAGTATTAAATGTTTAGAAATGCACCAATATCAAGGCAAATCGAACAAAAATAGGTATTTACCTACGAAATGTAATTTTCATTAATTTATTTTTTTGGTTTTAGAAAAACCACAAGCGGCACAACTAACCATAACGGCCCCTTTTAGTCTTTATGCGTGAAAGGCAATATTACACATTATTGCTCACAATGTTTACGATCAGAAATAAGTATTAAGTTTTTACACAAATTCGGGGTTATGATGTACCGGTTATGTAAAAAATTCTTCTTCAAGTGCCATCTCCGAAGAGTCGAGGGTTGGCAATCATCATCGCTAGTTTTACTTTAGACGCAGCTGGTTTAAAAAGTTGGTTAGACGAACCACTGTCTCAGGTTTCGCAACCATGAGATTTTTCTTCTGCCAATGTTACGTTTTCCATGGATTGTCAATTGTAGAAGTTCACATTTCTCCCCTCTTGTAAAATGACCCAGGTATTCGAGCTTACATCTTTTGATTGTGTTAATCAGAACCTCTGTCTGTATTCATTATTCTATCTGTCCATGAAATTCTGAGGATCATTCTTTTCTAAGCACTGAGGCATTTAAAGTCCATGCTTTCGTCCCGTAGAGGTGAGTAGAGAAGACGTAACATTTTGCTAAGCGATTTTTAAATGTAAAACTTAATTCCCTGCTACAAAACACTTTGTTCATCTTTATGAAGTTTGCTTACGCCTTCTCTATTCTGATTATTATTTCCTTGGTGTATTTGTTTGTGCAGTTCACCATTACGCCAAGGTAAAAGGTAAGTATACTGCTCTACTTTTATACGGTAACCCTGACCAGGTACCGACCTTACAATACTGCTGACTAAGGGTAAGCAATACACTGGCATTGAACCAGCGATATATAATAGATGGACATTCTATCCAGTTACAGTTACAATTATAATTAGAAGTAATCATTATGTGAGTATTATTAGGGAACAATTATTATTAGACATAGACAACCATTGTTATGTAGTTTCTAAGTGTGTGTAATAAACCAATGAAAACCCAATCACCGTTAATTAACCTGCCACCCAGTCAACACAGCATCCCAGGCTACCACATGGCTTAACAATACAAGATTATCACATGGAGATCCTGCGAGTTTATCACATGGCGACCCTGCCAGTCTATCACATGGCGACCCTACCAGTCTATCACATGGCGACCCTGCCAGTTTATCACAAACGCGGAGGACTTGAATTTCCTTTCAAATTTCAGATACGGACCACGATTATTCCGGATAAAGCGGCGGTTTTAAAAATCAATTTTGTTACGGATAAAGCGGATTCCGGATAATCGAGCTTCTACTGTATATTGTTTTGTTGCTTGTTATGAATTGTCCTGAGTTAGGTCACCTAAATTCGCAAACACCTAGGATGTTGATGTTGAGTCTGTTCATTTCCTGTATAATGTTGTGCATTTTTCCTGGTTGATACATACTTTGAACATTCCACGTACTAATCCTCGTAGCTGACCCGGAGATTCTTAGCACCCTCTGATCATTAGAGACCTGCCGGCGACTGAAGGCCGTTATTTCTTGATTTTCAGCCATGACGATTGTACTAGATATCACGGGGCTCTTTAATGTAGGGGTTTCTCCTTGCCTTCTACATCCCAATGCCGTTGACCGGGTGGTTATTTGGCCTTTGGGGTCAGTTTCCCAACCCCAGGGCAATGAAGTGCCCTTACTCTTGTCAGCTCTTCAACCCTTAGCTGTTCGCTGCCAAGAGAGTATTACTTATACCGGTAATCACACGGTCGGCAGAGCCTTGTTGGCTATCTAGCAGGGTGCACCCTGTGCAGGTGAGGTTGCCGGTTGGGTCGGCTTTTCTTTGTTGCCGTCACCCCTTAAACCCACAAATTACACATCAGTAATTTTCAAAATGCATAAGAAAATAATTACATATTACATAATTTTCCTTAGCCATTTTTAATTTTATGACGTGTAAGTAGTGTAATTTTTTACATAAACGAGATACATCATAGTAGATTAGTATTGTTCAGTCTTTAAGAACCTAAACAGGACAAACTTATTACGCATTGAACTTCACCATAAATATGGACGTAGAGCATATTTTTTATTACACATTCATTCTTATGAATAATACTTGAGAAGTAAATGTCAAACGGTGGAAACGACTGGCCGTGTTCTTTTATTTATCGGTCGACCTATCTATTATGGTAAATGGTTGCCACCCAAGATATTTTATTTTAGAATAAATGATTGAGTAATGAAACATATTTTTCGTTCTTCAGTAACTATGCAACGATACATCACATTGTTCCATTGATAATGACCAAATAATAACCCATAATCCCATGATACCATGACTGATCGAATCCATCTGATTTTACCGATGAACTTAAGAACGCTGATGACTTCCTCCTTCTGTGTTAAAAGGGGGAAACAAATAAGTAGTAAACCGGGCCAAGATGGTGAATTCAGTCACACATTCTCCAATGCATAGAGTAAAAGTGTTGCTCCTTCCTGTGTATTCTTTATTCTTAGATATATCTGAAAATTAAATATAAAATTCGACGTAAATGGTCATCAAAAGCTTTATTCGGGTTTCATTTCTTGAATCGTTCAAGAACCGTCCTGGGATTGCGCAGAACTAGTTGCGCAATCGTGTAGTTCTAGGAACCGTTCTCGGATTGTCCTGAAAGTGTCCGCGACTTCACAAAACTCGAACAATTCCGAACTGTTATAAATCTTGTAAATGGAAATCTTTAAAAGAAGAAGAACTTAGAACCCAACCCTACTTTTCAATATGTAAAATTCAAATAAAAAACGCAAAGCAAAGCAAAGCATATACTGCTCAACTTTTCTTTTAGTGAGAAAAGCGCTTTTGTTTGCGACACGCAAAACACAGTTTATTTATGTCTTTGTTTATAATTTTTGTGAATTTACTCAATTTTCTGATAACCCAACCAGTACCTAGGTAGGTACTTAATAATGGAAAGTTCATCTTGCTCTTCCGAAGAGTCTGATGAGGATAATGATGAATTGAAAAGGATATTTTGTATGTAGTCATCCATTATTACCTAGGTATGCCTATTACCAATTACTTATCTAATAATTAACCTGATCAATAATAGTAAAAACAAAACAACAAGTCCAAGATCAACAAACGCCAGCGAGTACCGTCCTACCGTCGTCGTGTATCGTGTAAAATGAAAATGGGCATGCGTGAATTGACAATCCGAAATCAGTTCTTACTCCAGAGCGAGGACTGGTTTGGACGGTTCTTGAACGGTTCTAAAACGGTCCTGAGTTAAACCAAAACAGAGAACTTCTGTCTCAGAACTAGTTCAGGATTAGTTCTACAAAACCCGAACGCATGAATTTCGACTGCGCAAACTCCTGACAGTCCTAGAACAGTAATAGCAAAAACCCGAATAAAGCTATAGTAAACATTTATAGTTTTTTCAACTTGATGGCTACCAGATTATGAATCCAGTTCTAGGAATTCAGACGTTTTTGCTCAAACACTTTTACTACATCTATATACAAATTACCTAAACTACTTGAGGCGCACGCTACACTATTACTAAATATAAATGAGCTAATATCTCCAATGTCCTTACTAGGTAGGTAACAAATACTGAAGAGCTCTAAACTTATTTTAATAGGTCCATTTTTTAAAAGTTCGTTTTCCAGTAATGCGAAAACGTCTTCTCAAACATCACTCATAAATTCCTCAACACTAATTCGCTTCTTGTCACTGCTTATTTTGTAGCTCGATAACCTGCCTCCACATGCCACACTGCTCACTTCCACATGACCACTTACAGAACTCCAAAAATGGCTCTTCTGTTGCTTGGTTCGAATATGTGCAGCATTAGCATTGCCAGGCACATTTACCTGGCATGCATTGCAGTACAGTATATCTGCTGAAATAAAATGTTCAGGTAAGAATATGGAAAATTAAGTACACATTTCGTCACGTTAGAATTACAAGGTTCTATGTGATTTTTTTCAAAATACATATTTTAATGCAGTATGGTTCTATCTGCTCCATTTTAACTAGTTTAGTATCCTAGCATCATGCTAGGATGCTAGGATTACTATAGAACCGATAAAGCAGATAGAACCATACTGCATTAAAATATGTATTTTCAAAAAAAAGACAGATAGCACCTTGTAATTCTAATGCGACGATTTGTGAAACTTACGAGTAGAGTTTTTTTGTCCCTTTGTAGGGGCGGCCACTTTATCAGTAGTGTGACGTGTTGAAGCTGGCAGATAATTATATTATTTCACTCTTACTTTAGAATACTAATCACATTACCTGATGTTCGAGTTTATCCATGCTCGGGATGGTTGAACAAAGCCTCTTGGTCCATATAGTCGATCAAACATCTCGGACACTTGTTTGCCATCGTTTACACTATGTTTTCCTGGCACAGATATTTATAGATGCTCTGATAGAGGATAGAGGGTTGTGCCTTATTATACTATATTATGATGGGTACATAGAAGGATGGGTGGGGGGGGGGGGGGGTGGAGGTACAATCATAAATCATTCTCGCTCATCCTACACAGAAAGTTGGTTTTCCAATAACTCTAATAGATTATTGAAAATTTCAATCTGAGTGATTATGTGATTTTTACAGCACTCATATAATTTTGAAATATCCCCGGAACCTTCGACAATAAAGAGCCTCCAGGTTTCATCGTCAGAGGTTCTACAACGTTCCGTCCTTTCGAACCACCAATACCAAGCATTACATCTATAAAATTCTGGCTCAATTCGATTGACTCACTCAAGGAAATCGGATGTGAATTCTGAATAGACGTGATATCTTCAGTATCTGCTCCGATGTTTGGTTCCATTCTAGATTCTCGTAGTGCAACCTAATCTACTTGGATGAACGATTTCCTTGTCTGATATGCTGGTAGGTCCATATCATATCAGTTGGTCAGATATAATATTGACCACACCATCATTACCGCGATCTTTACATACTTGGTCAGGTGTTTCGGTGCGTTTAACAGCCGCAAAATTAGATATTTCCTCTGGTAACAACTCGTCACAAGAATCGGAACATTTTTTCAAGGATAATGACAATTTATAATGATACGGACTCGAGACTTCTGATTCATTATGTAGTGTCTGTTTACCTGATATCTCAGGTTGGAACCGCATTTCAATTGCACATTTCATCCTACTTCATAAGGGCCCGGGCATACACTCACTACATTGTGAATCAGGACATTCTAATGTAATCACATCATCATTCTTTGGCACTAACAATAGTTGTTGTAAAATACTATGATTACGAGATGACTTATTAGATTTATGATTGTACTTACGTGTAGCCTTGGATGACATCTTTGACATCTTGACACTAGTTCTTGATATGAATAGAAGCACACTGTAGAACTCTATCAGACAACTGTTATAGTGGCTATAAAGTGCCAAGGGTGAGGAGGTGTTAAATCCAATTGTACGAACACTGGCTGCCATGGAGGAGCTCAGGACGGAATTTATGGTTCTCCAAGGCATCGCCAAGCTGGCAAACTACCCGGACGAGACGGTGAGGCAGTATCAGAATGCTGAGACGGCTTTTTGGCTGCATACAGCAGGTCAGTCTACTGCACTTCTACTGCACTCTTATGGAGATCCACCAGCAGCAGTGTCTTCTCCACATCGAGGACTTGAAGTGGTGGCTCTCAGAAGAAATTTGGGAATGGATCGATCGAGCTGTCGCTGGTGTGGATATGGAGCCGTTAGGCTGTCAACAATAAAAATACTTTATATTAAAATGACAAATTACAACAGTGAAATAATATATTCGAAAAATAAGTTGTTTTCAATTAAATATTAATTTATACATACAGAGTGTCCGGAAATAATGCGCAAAGAATTAAGCGGGCGATTCTACTTGATAAAATATTGCCAAAAGTATCTATAAATTTTTTTCGAAAAATCACAAATAAGAAAGTTATAAGTCAAAGTTGATTTTTTTAAATCAATATTTTTTTATAACCTTTTTTCTAGTGTACGGATTTTCTTAAAATTTGACACACTTGCCACTGATGTTGCTTTACATCCTTGGTCCAAATTAGACTTGAATCCCTATTCGGAAAAGGTCCTCCTTATCTATCACGATAAAATGACCTGTTTCCGAGTAAAACTGTTTTAAAAATTTACTTGCACTAAAATTGATCACCATAAATTATGATCATTCTGCAACAATACCAAAGCATGCTTTGGAAACAGCTGCAGGGTTGCCTAGGAAACAATACGTTTGCTTTGGATTTAATTTTGACAGCAAATTTGATTTAAATATCTTGTTAAATTGATAAGGCAAGATGAATTTTTTTTTTAACCATAAAATGGTGCCCGCGTTTGGTTCTTTTTGCAAGTTTTTTGAAATTCATTTGAAATTGAATTTGACATCTTGCAAAAAATTATTAAAAAATTTTAAAATTTTATCATTTCCAAGTCTGTTTATATACGAATGTCTCTCTTTTGTTTATAACTAGGCAACCCTGCAGGTGTTTCCACAAAGCATGCTTTGGTATTGTTGCAGAATGATCATAATTTATGGTGATCAATTTTAGCGCAAGCAAATTTTTAAAACAGTTTTACTCTGAAACAGGTCATTTTATCGTGATAGATAAGGAGGGCCTTTTCCGAATATTTCTTCATGTTCTTCAATTGTGTCTTCAAAACTCAGAAAAAAATATTACGAAAAAAGTTATAGGTCTTTTTTGAAGGTCAAGGGCAGTTAAGTGTGTAAAATTTTAAGAAAATCCGTACACTAGAAAAAAAGTTATAAAAAAATTAACTTTGAAGGCTTATAATTTTCTTATTTGTGAGTTTTCGAAAAAAAATTATTAGGGATGTGCCGAATGTTCGGCAAAAGTTCGGTATTCGGCAAGTTCGGCGCTTTTGCCGAATATTCGGCGAAGCCGAACTTTGATATGATTTTGCCGAACTTGCCGAACTTTTGCCGAACTTTTTTTTGCCAGATATTGTTTTTGCGTAAAACACTACAAACTTTTCAAACAAAAACCCCAATAATACAAGTCTAGTTTGTAAAAAAAATCGACAGCAGTTAGAAATAAAGCTCGTCTAGTGAGGATTGTTGTAACTTCAATAAAAAACTAGGTATAGGTAGGTATTTCTGAATAGTTTCATATTTTTCATTTCATAATGTTACTTGGCTTTGTGAGTTCAGAAACAGCTGAGACCCTGTGGCATTGACCTAATTTTGAATCTAAACATCCGTAATATTCGTAATATTCGTCTCGCTTGGTTGTAATTATTGTCTCAAAAGCCATAACCACTCAACATAATATTTATGAGTAGACAAGATACAGAAATCTGAAGCTGGGATAGCATGAGTTGAAGTATAAAAGACTATAAATATGTAATGATTAATAAATAATGAAGGCATGCCTTTTTTATTTTTGTTTTTTTATACCTACATTCTACATTGAAAGTAAATGAACTCAATCTAATAAGTAGTAGTAAATTTATTACTACAATAAAAAATATGAACAAACAAATAATGAAATATTAAATTAGGCAACACTTGATAAAGAATCAGAATTTTTTTATTCCCAGTTTTAAGGAGTATACCTAATTGCATGATTTCCAGTTCAGTGGAATATTTAGAATTCCAGGAGTGGAGTGTGGCAAGAGGGAAACCGGTTTTGCAACTGAGATCCGGGTCAAATTAGACAAAAAAGAAAACAATGTACAGGAATAGGAAGTAGGTACTTAGGTATTATAATACCTAACTCAATTTACTTAGAAAAAAAATTATGTGCTGTGCCAAATTATGTGCCAAAATTGTGCTGTGTGTTAGCAAGATACATTGTACTGAAGAGTCCCAATTAGGACGAAACACGTGTCTACAATTTCCACCCCTGACTCACAGCATGAAATCAATGAATGACGTATCGTTTTACGATATGTCGTTCATCTTTTTGTTCAATTTACTTAGGTCTGGATTTTACGAGTTCTTTAGTTCTTTCAGTGATAAATACCTAATAATAATTATTATTATTATTGACGCAATTAATTTTCTTTAGATTTAAAACTTAAAAGTTTAAAAGATATGTATTTATTTATATGAATTGGGAAATGTTTAGAGGCTTGATTTTTTTGATATAGTTAGTACCTAGTACCTGGCCTAAGCCACTCATATTCCCTAACCTAATTTTTTTTTACGTTTTATCCGAATTAATTACTTTTTTCAGGAATAACAAGCAGGATTGATTGGATTGATGGGAGTTTTTGACATTTCACGTTTTGTAATGACGATTTATTGAAAACCTGTACAAATTTTCAGATCAATCGGCAAGTTTTCCGCGATTCAGACTCATTTTATCCTGCCGAACTTTAAGCCGAACTTTTTGCCGAACATTCGGCGATTCGGCATAATTTCGGCCGAAGCTTCGGTGGTTCGGCGGTTCGGCCAAATCGTGGTTCGGCACATCCCTAAAAATTATAGATACTTTTGGCAATATTTTATCAAGTAGAATCACCCCCTTAATTTTTTGCGCATAATTTCCGGACACCCTGTATAATGGTGTATTATTCAACAAGTGCATAATGATAACTATTATCCAAGAAGATGAAAATTGCAGCACGAGCCTCTGGCTTGTGCTGTAACATCTAAGTGGATAATAGCCATAATGCGTGAGTGGAATACTACACTTTATCTACTTGATTATGCTTGAAAAAAAATTCACTTACTGCAGAATTAAAATGATTATGTTAAAAAGTCTTATGGAATGCAGTTTTATTTATTAAAAAATATGGTTCTCTATAAGTAAATATTTAGGTTATTAAAATATTGCAAAAATGTAGAAAATAGTATACCGGGTACCGGGTGTCCCAGACTTAATTGACCAGGCCATTTCTCATATACAGGTTGAGATAATCGAGCCGAATAAAAGGCATATTATAATTTTCCTCTAAGTTTACATCCCCTAAGTTACAGCCCCCACCCTTAAAAAAATGAATAGCACCCTGTATATATTTTTGTATATTCAAAACCAGTACAGTAAAACCTGGATAACCCGGAAACGCCTGGGACCGAAAATAAATTCCGTCTTATACAGGTTTCCGGCTTAAACAACAACAACTGTCTAAACCGGAAACAAACCTGCTTAGCACGGAAAATGCCCAACAGTACGTACATTTTTTTTTTTAGCATCGATAGAATGTTTTCCCACGAGCCAATCTGATTTTATTTTGTCCTTATTCTTCAAAATATCATAAACTTGTGTTTTACCACACTTATATTTTTCCGCGAGAAGCATAAGCTAATTTTTTGTTTTCATAACACATAATTAAATCTATTAAAATAGATTTCTAAAGATTTCAGTGTTAGAGTGTTGAATTTTTTATTTGCAGACATATCGAATATTGTACCTTCTAAAAATAATTTGATGCTCACAGTTGGAGCGTTTATTGACTAAAATTGAATCGGAACAGGACTATACAGGAAGTGCATAGTACCTACAGACAGTTTTTATTGCCGCAATAAAAATTCCGAGAAGTGAGAGTAGGCTAGACGCGCGAGAACATGCGGAGATAAAGAGTAAAGGGTGGCGACGTCGGTCCGCTTCCGTCTTATGCAGGTGAAATTGCGTGCATAAGGTTAAAAAACGTGTTCCGTCTCCGCGTTACGCAGTTTCCGGCTTGAGCAGTGGAAGTTAACATGTAATGTGTATAGCTTAATTCGGGACCGGGAAAAATTTCCGTGATAGACAGATTTCCGCCTTATTCAGTGTCCGTCTTATCCAGGTTTGACTGTATTCGATTGTCTATTCAGATGATTTTTCAGATTCAAAATAGGTTGAGAAATAACCAAGAAAAGGTTCATCAAGGTGGTCATAACTTTTTATCTTAACTTTCTCTGAATGACTTTAGCTGTCAAAATTTATCAATATTTTGATCATGGTTTTTAACAGGCAGGTGATAGTTATTATTATAATTAAAGTCCAAACAATTTATTTAATAATTCTGATTTATTGGGAAATTTTAAAAAATAAAACAAGAGACAAAGCACTTTATCATGAACCTTAATGATGACTGTGACCTGCTAATTAAAAACTATGACCAAAATATTGATACATTTTGACAGCTTAACTATGTTATTCGGATGGAATAAAATTAAAAGCGCAATATTATAAAAAAAAATTAGCAGGAAGTTGCAGAATTTCCTTACCACGTCATCGCGAATTTTTACAATCAGTTCAGTGGGATTTTACACAACTTTCGTGCATTTAATTGGCAATGAACCTCGAATTATTACAAATCAGTCTTTGCTTTAGATGTACCTCCAACAAATAGTGGTGAAAAGTGTCACAAAGTCCAGGGGCGGAGATATATATATATATATAATATATTATAATAGAAGTAATTGCCAAATAAATATATTAATGGAAAATTGTTAAGGGCTATAGGCAAAAGTCTTTTTTTAAAGTGTGGTCTTTATTATAATATCAACGTTTCGACCGAACAATTTGGGTCATCTTCGGGATTCTAAAATGACAAAAAGGAAACAGTTAACGATATAGCAGCTACTTACTAAAGATTACTTACAATAATTTGACCAATTCAATAGGTCTGGAAACATTTGGTAATTAAAAGAAATAAAAAATTTGTAATTTGTAAAATAGTTGACGAGAAATTACAAATTTTTTATTTCTTTTAATTACCAAATGTTTCCAGACCTATTGAATTGGTCAAATTATTGTAAGTAATCTTTAGTAAGTAGCTGCTATATCGTTAACTGTTTCCTTTTTGTCATTTTAGAATCCCGAAGATGACCCAAATTGTTCGGTCGAAACGTTGATATTATAATAAAGACCACACTTTAAAAAAAGACTTTTGCCTATAGCCCTTAACAATTTTCCATTAATATATATAATATATATATTTGCATTATGAGACTTTGGCATATTATCAGTTGAAAGAAATCACATCTAAAGACAGGTTTGCCTGAGTAAATTCATCCAAATTAATTATTAGGGCGAAAGTCAAATTTCGCACTCAAAGCTAGCACCTGAAAAATTAAAAAAAAACATATCTCCACCCCTGGACTTTGTAACACTTTGGCACTATTACTAGTCGAAAGCATATCTAAAGATAAGTTCGCGTGTGAAATTTGATCCAATAAATGCAAATTTCAAAATAATAATTGTGCTACTGTTAATCTCGAAGATATTCCTTGCCCTGAAAGTGAAGAAAAAAATAGAAATGCGACCATAGTGTCAAAGAGGCCTTAGTTGTGACCCTAGCTCCTCTCCCCTAGCTTTAAATGCGAAATTAATTGTTACTGTCTTATTGTTCGGAAGACAGTAACAATTAATTTCGCATTTAAAGCTAGGGGTGAGGAATTAAAAAAATTATATCTCCGTCCGTGGACACTTAAGCACCACTATTTGTCGGAGGTACATCTAAGAGACGAATTTGCGTTTGTAATAATTCGAGGTCCATTGCCAATGAAATGCATGAAAGTTGTTTAAAATCCCATTGAACTGATTGTAGAAATTCGTGAGGACATGGCTACAGTACACGGGAATATGTACTCCCAGCCCTAGTTCTTGGCGCTAGGCTAGGTTCGGGCCCGTCTGGAACACTGGAGGAGCAAGAACTTACCTTCTTGTTGTTAAACTGAAGAGCCTCTTTCCATGTTTATCTTCCAAATTTTGTGCACTGCTTTTAAATGTCTGTTTAATTTTCTTTGATGTGTTACGACGACTGCATGTTATCTCAATGAGAGGACCAGTCGACCAGGTAGACTGTACCTAGATGTTTATTTAAATTGACAACTAATTTAAATGATAATAATTATTCAAACACTTTCTTCGTCGCAATAATGCAGAATCGTAACGTAAGCTGGTAACAAAATAAATTTAAAATTAAAAACAAAAACCAATAAATAAAGACATGCCTAAAAAATACAAGGTTAGTGTGACCACGACCACCACAGACTATCATTGGTGTATTGCATTGGTGTAACCTAAAAAACTTGACCGTGTACTTCTTCTTCTGCTTTTTTTTTGGCGTCTAATTACGTCATATTCGGCCATCGAATAGTTGGACTCAGGAATTCAGGATCAGGACATCGACATCACATCAGGAGCTGCTGCTTCCTTTCGACCGTAAATTCATGATCCAAACTCGTTATAATATGTACACCACTTATAACTAACTGACTGGGGATGCAAATGTTTTAAAACGTGTTTTTTTTTATTGTTTTAAAACAGGTCTTTTCATCATTTTATAATAGGTAAATAAAATAACTGACTGACAAACTTTGCTTATCTTATCATGGGCAAGTGAGTCCTCATAGCGAGACCAGAATGTGACGTTTGTCACGAAAAGGAAAAATACTATTTCGTTGCATATTTTATTGACTGACGTGTTTGTTGGCAGTAGTTTAGCTGGTTGCAGCTAGTTTGAAATAAAATTCCTGGCCCTGACTGACTGAACTCAATTGGAGAAATTGATTAATTTATTAAAACAAAAATTAGCTGAATAACAGTGAATCAATAAAAATTTTGATATTTTCAATTAATTTCCAAGTGTCCACGGTTAATTGTTTGTAAATTTGCAGACAATAAATATTTTGAATCGACTTGAAAAAATGTTCAAAAAAATCCTCATACTGTATGTCATAAAATGAAGTTGTTCCTTCAAGTATTTGAAAATCAATTGATATTTCCCTGTAAAACTTGTTTGTAAGTATCTGTTAATGTTAATACCTAATTGATTATTATGGAATTATTTGACTGTTCTCATTAATAATTTTTACTTCAGAATACTCCTTATCTTACTTCTGAATAATTTCATTACCCTCTGTGATGTGAATGTCTCTGCCAGTGGTGAACATGATTTTTCTTCAATAAGTCAAGATGATTCTACAATTGATTTTGAAGATGGTAAAGCCCCATTAAAAGATACCACAGAAGCAACCAGCAAACAACCAGACGATGTAGGAAGTCCGTTATTTGTCGATACTACTGTGTCTCAAAACTCTGGAGTGTCTAATGAGTAAGTAAGCTTTTCTTTTGTCGCTACCTACATTTTGAAGTAAACATACAATGCTCGAATGACTGTCGCATGAGATAACAGATAGCACTAGAGTACCATCAACCGTAACCAGTAGATTTTCTAGTAGACCGCCGGGGACGCCGCGGTAATGTTGCTGATTGACACCCTGAGTTCCCCTACACTAGTCTCCCTCCACTAAGTCAGTTCATTGGTCAGGTTAGGTATTTTTCCCCTGAAATTTTAAGAAAATGAAAAAGAAGTAAAATATAGAAGATAAATGAAAAGACGTGAGGGCCGTAAATTTTAAGGAAAAAAAACCTAAACTGACCAAAGACCTGACTTAGTGGAGTTTTAATAGAGATAGCTGTACATCGGACATCGGCATGAAAATTGTGTGCAGTAACAACTAGTGATGTAAAATACTCGGGTATTTATTTATTTTTTTAAAGTTGCTATTTGCGACATCTTTAAAACAAAAAAAAGGTATCAAAAATAAAACTAGGGATGCAACGAATATTCGGCGAGCGTATTTGGCTGAATGTTTCTTTTTATCGCCGCATATCTCTGCTGAATATGTCTCATTTTTATGAATGGAAGTATATATTTTTCAAGACATTAGGAAACTAGTAAATAATCATGGCTTAGATCAATTATTATTGATCACAGTTTGTTAATCCCTTAACAATAGACTACCTGCCTACCTGAATATTTTTATAGCTGAATAGGGCTCTTGTTCAAGCATTGACATAATTTACACTTTAATTTAGGGGGTTTCTTATCTTGAAAAATACTACTTTATACCTACACAAAAATATTGCTAAAGTCGGTTTCAGCGAAACTTGTGTAAAAGTAATAAACCCGTCACAGGTAATCCCACCCTCCGGCCCAGCCTGTCGTCCTCAGACAATAGAAAAACTATTTGCTTTTGTGTCGTAAAATTTTGAAGAAAAGGTAAATCGCAATACAGGTGTTTATGAAGAACAAGGAGAGGAATATATTTAGACCTTTTAGCAAACAACCAGTAACATGACATATCTTACATTATAGGGGTAAACCAGAAATTCCCAACATTTGTTATGGCCAGGTACACTAAATATTAAGTGTATTTATAGCAAAATGCACATTTTTTGTAAGTAGGCATATTTCGGACCACTGCATTACTTTAGGCGGAGCTGCAAAACTGATGACATTTATGACTTTTGCACAAGTTGCGCTGAAACAGACTGTACATTATCATCAATTGGGTATTAATTTTAGGAACTCTTCAGAGAACAAAGAAATTATGAAATAAAAATTATGATATACATAATTGCCTATAACAGATATTTATCTCCCTATATTTAATATTTAAATAACAGCAGAGATAGCACAGAACATAGACTTCTAAGTATTAAAAAAAACTAGAAAGAATTCCTATTTTCAAGTGTGTTAATTCGTAATTTGTAAACAAAGCACTTATTCAATGGTTAGGGGAAAGGTAGCCTAGTATAGTGTAAAATAAAAGGACAAAGTTGCAAAGTTCATATCTACCCATTTCCAGGCGCGTGCTGGGCAGCCGGGCATTTCCCGGTGGGCTCCGAGTCGCAGGGTCCCTTAAAAATTTCAGACTTATACATATTTACTAATCAAACCAGTCATAATTAAAAAAAAATTAATTAATTAGAAAATACAATTAGAAAGACCTACGTTATTAGAAATAAATAAATAATAAAAGGCACCGTAATTAAATAAAGACAATTTATGAATATACACTACTCATTTAGCGATTGATGCCTAAGCGTTGGGTTTATTTAATATTAATATTTATGACGTCCATAAACTACCACCACTGACTGTGAGCTCATGGGAAGGCACATAGGCAAAGGAATACAAAAGGATCTTCCTAAAAAGTTCCTACAACACATCTGGAATTTTATGGGCCAGTTTGCTTCAAATTCGTTGTCGAGTATTTCAAGAAATTTCTAGTCTCTTTATTGATTATGAATAAAACACTAATGTTTTATAAAATTCTACTGTATATTGATGGATGGTAGAAACGTTACACGTGTTTCGCTACTTTTCATGTAGCATCTTCAGACGTAAATAAAATTATTGATACAGTAACATAGCAACAGTATTACCTAAGTGATCATAAAACAAGTAACTAGATTTAAATGAATTTTTAAGAGAACTAACTAGATCATAATGTATTTCTTCAGAATCTTCTTAGTTGTTGATATCAAGAAGAAAATCAAGTAGTGGAGAACTATATGTGTCTAGCTGTTCATTTATTACTGTGTATTGTTGATTATGTAAATGTCTGTGGATCTCTAGAGATTCAAGAAAATTTAATTTAAAATAATGATCACAATGATGTAGTAATTCAATTTTGTTGTTTGCTGTTAGAGTGTGATTGTTTTCTATTAAGTGTTTTGCAAAATTTGATCTTTCTGGATGCTTGAGTCTGTAAGAGTTTAGGTGTTCGTTGTATCTAATTTCTAGATTTCTACAAGTCTGTCCTATATAAACTGAATTACAATGAGAACAGTTTAATCGATAAATTCCAGGTTTCTGTAATTTAGATAACTTTTCCTTTGCATTCAGCAATATAGAACCATTACTCATAAAAGATTTGAATGAAATATTAAATGTAGTGGTGTTAGAAATTATCCTTGATATTTGTGTTGAAACGTTTCCAAAGTACGTTAGTGATGAATATTTTCTGATTTCGTTGTTTTGTTGGGGATAAATGAGGTTTATGGCTAATTTGTGTTGTTTTTTGTGTAATAAGTCGTCTATTAATGTTTTTCGATAACCATTCTCTTTTGCAATTTGTTTGATAATAGAAATTTCTCTGTTGAAGTTGTTTACTGACATTGGTATCGTGACAGCTCTGTGTATCATTGAATTATATGCTGAAAGTTTATGTGAAATTGGATGATTTGAATCGTATGGTATTGTCATATTTGTATGTGTTGGTTTTCTATAGACAGAAAAGTCAAACTGATTATTCAATCTCGTGATAGATAAGTCTAAAAAGTTTATAGAATTATTTTCCTCACATTCTACAGTAAACCTAATATTTGGATGTAAGCTATTGATGAAATTAAGAAAGTTATCTAATTGTCTAGAGGAACCTACAAAACAAGAAAGAATATCGTCTACATATCTAAACCAAAACTTGATGCTATCTGCTTTGTCTGAGTGAAAGATTTTCTTTTCAAGACTATTCATGAAAATATCTGCTAAAATCGGAGAAATTGGACTACCCATTGGAAGGCCTTCATTTTGAAGGTAGAACTTATTATCAAAGGAAAAGTAATTTTGGGATATACAAACATTGAATAAATCCATTACTTCAGAGATGTAGTCTGGTAGAAGATTGTTGGATTCTAATAAGTTTTGAAGCATGGGTAAAACTTCTCGTGGAGGAATTGAAGAAAACATGCTCTTAATATCAAAGGAAACTAATTTGCCATTGTGTGGAACAGATTGTTGTTTAAGTTTTTGAATTAAGTCTAGTGAATTTTTGACGGTATATTTTGAAGTGTAATTAAATTTTTTTAAGATTGTGTTGAGTTTCGCTGAAAGTTTATTATTTGGAACGTTAATGTATGAAACAACAGGTCTGATGGGTTGAAGTGGTTTATGTAGTTTGATGGTGCCGTATAATTTTGGAGCTTTAATTCACTTTTGTATTTCTTGTTAAAATCATCGATTTTGTTTTCTCCAAATTCAGTTTTAATTTATTATAATACAAGTATTCCACTATTCTATCTAAATCACTGTTCATTTTGTTCACTAAATCATTTATGTCGTTACCACTTACATACAATAATGTATCATCCGCAAACATTTTAATAATAATAATAATAATAATAATAATAATGTTTATTAACAGCAGTTCCAAGCGATGACAATATTCACCATCAACAACAGTAACACTTAATATATAAACTAACTTAAATTAACAAACATATTTGTCACATAGGCGTAAGACGCCCGTCTGTGATTTATACACAAATACAAAGTACAATAAATACAAAAATACAATAAAACAATAATACGTATATATCTAAAATACAACAAAACCAAACATAACATTTCCACATCAATCGCACAACTTTCACATCAATCGGTATGATCACTCACACGCGAATTAAATCACAATCACACGCAAAAAACAACGCAACAAGACTAAACCACTCATGCATCCGCTCTGAGTGCTCAGCATCATACTTCCAGACCTATGAATCCCTCAGATCAAGCTGCCTCTCTACAAATTTACGGCCCTTCTCAAGAATAAATTCTTTCACGGCTCTTGCAAAAGCTCTATCATTTCTTATATCTTTGATGTCTCGCGGTAAGTTATTAAATGCTCTCGGAGCCAAAAATGTGATACATCTTTGTCCAAAATTCCTATTCATATGTGGCACCGGCACTGATAGCATGCCTCTAGTTTCCGGTAGTCTGTCTGTCCGAACCTCTGCATTCCCATTTAATTTCCTACTATAATTTAGTATTCTCTGGTAGAAAAGCTGTTTTATGTCTAGTATTCTCGTCTCATTATATAGCTCACTGGTCGGATACCTATAGCTTTTGTTCATCATAATCTTCAGGATCTTTTTTTTTACATTTGCTAAATTTGCTAGATGACAGTTAAGTGCCCCGCCCCAGGCCAAGATGCCATATCTTAGATGAGACTCTACTAGTGCCGTGTATACCATCTTTAACTCCTTCAGATCCAGGAAGGTAGCCAAAACCTTAAACCTATGTAGTACACATCTTAATTTTTTTGTGATTGCGTTTATATGTCTGTCCCATCTAAGGTGTTTATCCAATTCAATACCCAGATACCTTACATCCTCAGACAAAGGAACATTTATACCGTCGATGTTTACATTATCGAAGTCCGGCAGTGTACTCTTGTAGATGGCAAAAGGCAAAATTTTGGTTTTTTTCATGTTCATAGTTAGTCCCTTGCTGTCGAACCATCTTTTTATATCTGGCAAATCTGTCTCTATCTGTAATGCTGCAGTATTCCAAAGCTCTTTTAATGTTATTGATATACAATATGAACAATAACGGCCCTAACACTGTTCCCTGGGGAACTCCTACATTTATATGTTTTTTACTGGATAGTATCCCGTTTACAAGTATTTGTCGTGTTCTATCCTCCAGGAAGCTTCTTATCACTGATAGCCCTTCATTTTTGAAACCGTATTTCTCTAATTTATTTAATAAAATGGTCCTATCTATTGTCTCAAATGCACGTTTAAAGTCTAGAAACACTGCAGTTGTAATCTTGCCCATGCTCATTCGCTCTTTCCACTCATTGATTACTGCACATAGTGCCATTTCACAAGAGTGATTTTCTCTGAAACCAGACTGTTCCTCAATCAATATACCTGTATTGTCAATAAATTCTACCATTTGATGTTTTATTATCATTTCGATTAGTTTTTCGAATTTTTTTTTATCTACCAAAGTATACAGGGTGTTATGTAATTGAATGTCAATATTTAAGGGGGTGATTTTTGGGTCCATTTTAAGAAGAAAACTTCATAAGAACGTATGTCATAAGAGTCTTTTTTGAGATACAGGGTGGTAAAGTTTCATTAAAATAAATCATTTTTTCGTAATATCTGTAATATCGCTCTGGATATTTTAATGAAATTTCGTATACAGGTATTACGCATCAAGGGGCATTTTTTCATGTACCACGTTTCATTTTATTTCCATTAGTGACGATGGTGCACGATCGTGCAGAATTTTACTGGCATATTTTAGCAGACATTGATGGTACTCCACTGATTTCTGTTCAAATAGAAATAATTTTTGGAATCCCCATTCATTTCCAAGCAAATTTTATTACCTATTTTTTTTCAGTCCGATGCACGGTTTTCGCCTAAAAAAATAAAATCTGTTTCTCTACATGGTGACAAGATTATCGTTAAAATGACAATAAAAAAATATAAAAATATGCAGGTAAAATTCTGCAAGATGCGACTAGTGGAGATAAAACGAAATGTGATACATGAAAAAATGCCTCTTGATGAGTAATACCTGTCTATTAAATTTCATTAAAATATCCAGAGCGGTATAACAGATATTACGAAAAAATGATTTATTTTAATAAAACTTTACCACCCTGTATCTCAAAAGTTAAGACTTTTAGGACATACATTCTTATTAAGTTTTCTTCTTAAAATGGACCCAAAAATCACTCCCTTAAATATTGACAGTCAATTACAAAACACCCTGTATAATATATTAATTTATTAATATGGTAATGGTTTTATCGTTGGACTTGTTTTGTGTAAGATGGACGAAAATAGTGTCTCTTTTTATGCTTTATTTTCAAAAAATTTGTGGACAACCCCTTTTTATCTTTTTTAAAAAGGCCTTTTCATTTTATGTGCCCGGGCCCTTTTATGGGTGCCAGCACGCGCCTGCCCATTTCACCAAAAGAGACAAACAACAATAATGGAAATATAGGACTTCATGAACCAGGTCCAGTGTTGACACTAATGAGCTATAAATCAATAATAAATCACACTTCACATTTTGAATTTTAGACATTTCTTATTCATTCTTGAAATCTAACAAATTTAATAACATTGTTCCTCTTGTGTTTTATTATATCAGGAAATTAATGAAATTATAGAAATTATTGCTTACACTTTTCCTACTTGCTTCAAATTTCAATGACAGGAACAGTAACAAAAAGATGAAGTACCCAGGTGCCTACTTCTAAGAATAATTGATTATTTACCCCAAACTGATTTAATATTCCTATGATACCCTGTTATTGTTTTGCCTAAATATCAAGCTTCAATATGAAAATGAAACGGTCAATATTCAAGCGTTGATTGAAAGAGTCAGGAAGATACACAACCTTATGGAGAAACTGTGCACAGGACGATGTGCCGACATATAGATGGCGTAGCGCCGAAATGTATCGAAACTCGTGAAATAATAATAATAATAATAAAAATAATAATCAAACATGCAACATCACTCAAAACTTCTTAAATCAAAGATAATGAAATCTGTGTAGACTTGGCCTGAGCCCGTCTGCATGGATAATCTCACCAGCAATGATGCTGAGAATGCTGAGAATTAATCGAATAATAATAATAATAATAATTATATTTACCCGACACCCAATTATATTTATCCTTTCCACCTGAGGAACTGACGGATGCCAACTTAAAAATTAACAATGATTTGAATGCCCTGCTGGCGGCAGCCGAAAAACATTTCCTTAAAATTAACCCCAAAAAAATCATATGTTTTGGTGTTTGGTCCAGCAGAGGCTGTGTCATATGTGAAAAGTCGGCTCAGGGTCAAAGTTGGTGACCAGACTCTGAATCTGACGGATTCTGCAAAAAATCTGGGTGTTATCATCGATTCAAGCTTAAAATTCGATCTGCATGTAAAGAAATTAATACAAAACTCCTTTTATAAACTTAAGCTATTATATAGCAGTAGACACTTCCTCAGCTGTGAGACAAAAAGAATGTTGTGCGATAGTCTCATTTTATCAAACTTCAATTACTGTTACCAAGTCTATGGAACCTATTTGTCACGAGCTTGGCATGACAGGGTCCAAAGAGTTCAAAATCAAAATTCCTGTCTGAGATTCATTTATTTGATCAGAAAATACGAGCGAATTTCCCACAAATTGAAGTCGGCTGACTGGCTCAACATGTACAACAGGTTGCGTCATCACACTGTTATTGTCCTAATACATAAAGTACTAATCGAAAAAAAAAACAAGCTATCTTTACAGGAAGATCAAATTCAGAACTGACATACATAATCTGAATGTCAGGCGCAAAAATCTTATTCACTGTCCCAAACATAGAACTCAAATTAAAAAAAAATCGTTTGCATACCTGGCATTCAGTTTGTATAACAATATTCCCACCGACTATAAATTGCTTAGCGCTCTCAAATTCAAAATTAAACACAAAAAAAAGCTTTTGCATGAACAAGCACAGCCCGCCACCTTCCGGCAATTTTGCTAAAAGAGCTTTACAGTCCATCTCCTTCATATTGTCACGGATACGCTGGGTTGATTCATTTACTCCATGTTGCGGAATCTCATTGTCATGCGTCGTTGCTGCGCGAAATTCTGACGAATATTGAACTTGATATTTGATAGGCAATGCGATATGTGGTATAACTTATGTGGGTAGCGTCCTCCTGTCCTTGTGGGTGTTGTATGTATTTAGTTTTAGATTCACGTTATATTAGATTAAATTACGGTCATACATATTTCCATATTCTTCCTTTTGTTTAGTTTAGGGTCGTTTTTGTAGTTTATATGATAGGGGTCATTATTGCGTTGGGATTAGGTTAAGATTCAGGGGTTGGTGGAAGACCAGAAACCTCAAAAGAGGCGACTGAACCAGTGCCTTTTGCACCCTCATTTGGCACATCATGTAATTTTTCTAACTATCGTTTATTTGTTGTATATTGTATACAGGGTGTCCCGTATCGTTATGTTGAAAATTCTTGAGCATATACTAGGCTTAATTTTGAGCCCAAAAAACCCAAAAGTGACAGGTCTATCTTTATTCGTTACGAAGTTACAGGCCTAAGAAAATTATGACTAGTAAATAACAAAAGATTCAACTTTGTAAGCCACACAAATTGCCACACATGAGTAAACGTCACCGAAATAAACATTAGTAGAGGTTCCCCTGCTCATACGAAATGGCATTAGGACTCAAATAGATGCGGCACCAGCATATTTTGGAATTGGTGTTTGTAACTAAATACCAGAGAGAAATCATTATTTGATCGTATTCAGCAAGCTGGTCAAGAGATAGGTAGGTACGCGAAAAAAGACGAGAAAACTGTTACTTTTGCAATAGGCCTCCGAGCACAAAAGCTTGTATTCAGCAAGGAACAGGACATTTTTAACACATGATAAACTAAAGATTTGGTCAATAAAATAAGTTTTAGGTATGTGGTTTTCAAAGTTAAATCTGGTATTTACTAGACATTATTTTCTTAGGCCTGTAACTTCGTAACGAATGCAGATAGACCTGCCACTTTTAGGTTTTTTAGGCTTAGAAATAAGCCTACTATATGCTCACAAAATTTGAACATAACGATACGGGACATTTTTTATCTGTATATTTTTTTTATCCGTATATGTATTTACATGTATGTGGTATGATGCGATGCAATAAACATTATTATTATTATTAGATGGCGGTAGCGCCGAAATGTATCGAAACTCGTGCAACTGTATCTCGTTTCCCATTCTCAGGTGACTTCGGGATATCTTGGTGGTAACTTTGTACGCTTATATGAATATCAGAAGGATAGATAGAAATCTTTAGAGTGATTAGTAATATAACAAAGGAAAAAAATATTGGGCTTTACTCATAAAATGAGCTCCATGGCAACCAGCAACACAAATTCAAGCAGATCCGGAGCCACGGACAGCGCTGTTTCGTCCTTATTTGGCCTCTTTAGCGTAGCACACCAAGAACGCAAGATAGCTGCTGTTGTTGGTCGGTGTCTAGATATTTGACAAAAACAAAATTTCATGAATTTCTTTACACTGGAATAGCGCTCTAATTATTGGGATTAGAGAACAATAGCAAGGAAAAAAAACCGCTTTAATTATTGGGATTAGAGAACAATAGCAAGGAAAAATGTTTTAAATTATTTTAAAACCAATACAACAGCGCTATAATTTTCTTTATTTGTCATGCCATTTTCGAGTTATGACATAAACATGCGTTTTTTTAAGTGTAAAAATCGTCGTAACTTCTTATTTTTAGGAAAAACCATTGTGAGTTTTATATCATCGTATTTAGAAAAAAAGACATATCGAAAGATGTCATAGCCAACTATGACTTACATTTAAAAAAACAAAAGTTTATGTCATAACTCGAAAATGACAGGACAAATAAACAAAAATGCAAAGCCGTTGTATTGCTTATAAAATCGTCTAAAATGTTTTCCTTTACGACTTTTCTCTAATCCCAATAATAAGGCTGCGATATCAGTATAAATAAATTCCCGGAATTTACTTTATGTTGAATATCTAGGAACCCATGGAGATTTTCAAAAAAACAAAAGCGGTTTGGAATTAAGTTCATAAAGTTGCACTACTTTCCCCATTTAACGCTTCCTCTAACTGCAGAAGTTTACGAGAACCCTGTACTAAACATAAAAAAAAACTCACCTGTATAAGGGTGGAGGACATATCTATAGTAACACCAGGAAGGTATTCATTTGCCTTGCAAATGCATGGTTAGCCAAAAAAAACGGCACTGAAAATCGGTTTTGAGAGTCCGGTCCTGGCGAGAATCGCGGATAAATATGCCAGGTCTCGGAAGTAACAACTTGACGAGCAGGATCCGCACTATAGCATAGCCACTTTCTCATATGGTATGAATTTCATTTTGATATACCGAATGTAAAATTTTTGCAAATTTTCTGTAATTTAGCCGACCCTGTTTCTCTGCCAATTCTCGAGATCCCAATGATGAGAGAGATAAAAAATGCTCTGTATAACTCAGTTTTCTTATTTTTAAAGTTACCTTAATTGAAGGAATTCCATTCTAATTGTTGATTTTGTTTTTAGTATCATAAACGGGAGTCCCCAAATAGTGGTATCTTTGCAAGATACCGCTACTGCTGAACTCGAACTACGTGCCAATATATCTGCTGAAACGGAGATCCCTTTCAGTGTAGATGCAAGCACTGTTGCAGCAGAACCGAATGAAGCGCATTTAAAAAACGTTACGCAACTTGAAGAAGGGTTTGAGTCGAATAAACCCAAAATTGATGTCCCAGTACTAGATAGTGATGATAATGAAACCAAAACCGAAGAAAAAAATGAAGACATTCCTTCTTTTTCTGAATGGGCCCAGAAGCGACTCAAAGAAGCAGAAAAAAACGATGAACATATAATAAATGCGTCATTGAAAAATCACACAAATGGAAAAACTGGTTCAGGTAATTTATAATTATTTTAAATGGTAAAAATTTATGCTTTCAGTTAACTAAAAAAAGAGAATAATAATTATTATTATTATGATTATTATACAGGGTGATTCATAAGTGACCTTACATAGACCAATGGTGATAAGCGGACTTCAAGGCGGGTCGAAAACCACAAAAGAAATTTTTTTTGTGTGATTGGTTAAGAAGTTACAGGGTGTTTTATGTCTCAGGTACAAAACTTTGATAGGCGATATTTCTGAAACGGCTGGAGATATTTTGTAGAGATTTACTAGGAATGGTGCATTCCGGAAACTCATCAAAACCGCATTCTGAGTTAATTAAAAATCCAGGACCGGACTTGAAAATTTTTGCCCCCATGGTCTTTGTTGAAAAAGTTTATTTTCTGACCGTGCTACTGAAAAACTGTCATCGAATTTGAAAAGATAAGAAAAAACTCTATAGAAATCATTCCTCAATTTGAACGGCACACCCAAACCGTCTCGAAAAAAAAATGTCAAAGTAAAACTTCTCAGTAAATTATCGTTTTCAAGCAGACATATTTTACTTAATGTTCGTCTGAATTCCTTCAAATTTATTTTTTGACTTGTTTCTGTGAGAAAAATGTTTGACAGAAGGCCAAGCTTTATTACTGGGAAATCAGGTGTCAACTGCAAAATTTTCAGATTTCACTAATAATCACAAATCATTTCACTAATAACGAATACCAGACATTATGTTTGTGTATGGTTTCTGCAATGGAAATTCAAGAGCAGCTGCGAGAGAATACCATAGAAGATCACAATCGAAGAACACCGGCCCATGTAACGTTTCGCGTCTGTTTTCCAATTTTCTCGACACCACGGCATATTTCCCTGAGTTCAAAGGAATGCTGAACCTCAATTGGAAAATCTGAACCATCAAAACATCGTGGAGATGGTGGCAGTAAATCCAAGTACAACTACGCGAAGAATTGGGCAAGCACTGGGCATTTCTCAATCAAGAGTATCGGGAACCTTGAAAAAAAAAGAAGAGCGCGGATGCATCCCTGTCACGTACAAAGCGTACAGAGGCTTCAACCATTCAATGAAGTTCCATTGAATGGACTGCGTAGAATTTTGTGTACTGATCGAAGTTCAGTTCACGCGGGATGGTGTAACGAATAAAAAAACTCCCACCTATGGGCATATGAAAATCCGCGCTCTGTTGTTCAGATTTTCTATAAATGTGCAGTGTGGCATTGCAAATGATACCCTAATAGGACCCCATTTTTTGCTGGGCGGCTCACGGGGGAAATTTATTTACTTTTCCTACAAGTCTTTTTGCCCGGCTTGCTTGCAGAGGCGAACGTGAACAGGCGTGCTCTTTCCTTCCAGCAAGATGGGGCACCACCGCATTTTTCTCGACAAGTCAGAGAGCATCACACAATGAGTACCCCAATCGTTGGTTCGGGCGCGGCGGCCCTCATTCCTGACCACCTAGGTCCCCCAACCTCACTGTTTTAGACTATTACTCATGGGGCCATATGAAGCAGGAAGTCTAAAAAAAGGAAGTAAGTACCAGAGAGGAGCTCAGGACGCGAATACTGGTAGTTGCTGATGAAATTAGAAACAACAGGCAAATAATTCAAAAAGCAAACCAAAATTTATGGAAACGCTGCAGGAAATGTATTGAAGTTGGTAAAGGACATTTTGAGAACCGTTTATAACATTATTATTGATAACATTTAATTTACACTGACATTTTTCCAACAGAAACAAGTCAAAAAATAAATTTGAAGGAATTCAGACGAACATTAAGTAAAATATGTCTGCTCGAAAACGATAATTTACTGAGAAGTTTTACTTTGACATTTTTTTTTCGAGACGGTTTGGGTGTGCCGTTCAAATTGAGAAATGATTTCTATAGAGTTTTTTCTTATCTTTTCAAATTCGATGACAGTTTTTCAGTAGCACGGTCAGAAAATAAACTTTTTCAACAAAGACCATGGGGGCAAAAATTTTCAAGTCCGGTCCTGGATTTTTAATTAACTCAGAATGCGGTTTTGATGAGTTTCCGGAATGCACCATTCCTAGTAAATTTCTACAAAATATCTCCAGCCGTTTCAGAAATATCGCCTATCAAAGTTTTGTACCTGAGACATAAAACACCCTGTAACTTCTTAACCAATCACACAAAAAAAATTTCTTTTGTGGTTTTCGACCCGCCTTGAAGTCCGCTTATCACCATTGGTCTATGTAAGGTCACTCATGAATCACCCTGTATAATATTATATTATGATGAATATATTATGAATGATTTTAGTTTTAGATGGTAAGCTACAGTTTTGTGACTTGTTTTTTTGTTGCCTTCACCATCATACAGAGTGTCCGGAAATTATGAGCAAAAAATTAAGGGGGTAATTCTACTTGATGAAATATTGCCAAAAGTAACTATAATTTTTTTTCGAAAACTCACAAATAAGAAAGTTATGAGCCTTCAAAGTTGATTTTTTTAAATCAATATTTTTTTATAACTTTTTTTCTAGTGTACGGATTTTCTTAAAATTTGACACACTTGGCACTGATGTTGCTTTGCATCCTTGATCCAAATTAGACTTGAATCCCTCGAAATCGAGAGGCCTATGTGCCCTTGACCTTCAAAAAAGGCCTATAACTTTTTTCGTAATATTTTTTTCTGAGTTTTGAAGACGCACATTTTTTGAATTATTGAAAATAATTGAAGAACATGAAGAAATATTCGAAAAAGGTCCTCTTTGTCTATCACGATAAAATGACCTGTTTCCGAGTAAAACGGTTTTAAAAATTTGCTTGCACTAAAATTGATCACGATAAATTATGATCATTTTGCAACAATACCAAAGAATGCTTTGGAAACAGCTGCAGGGTTGCCTAGGAAACAAGACGTTTGATTTGGATTTAATTTTGACAGCAATTTTTTTTTTTTTTTTATTATTTTATTAAAAAAAAATGGATAAAATTTTTTTTAATTTTTTCATTTCCTAGTTTATTTATAAACGAATGTCTCTGTTTTGTACATAACTAGGCAACCCTGTAGCTGTTTCCAAAGCATGCTTTGTATTGTTACAGAATGATCATAATTTATGGTGATCAATTTTAGTGCAAGCAAATTTTCAAAACTGTTTTACTCGGAAACAGGTCATTTTATCGTGATAGACAAAGAGGACCTTTTTCGAATATTTCTTCATGGTCTTCAATTGCACGTGTTCAAAATTCAGAAAAAAATATTGCGAAAAAGTTGAAGGCCTTTTTTGAAGGTCAAGGGCAGTTAACGCCTCTTGATTTCGAGGGATTCAAGTCTAATTTGGACCAAGGATGTAAAGCAACATCAGTGGCAAGTGTGTCAAATTTTAAGAAAATCCATACATTAGAAAAAAAGTTATAGAAAAATATTGATTTAAAAAAATTAATTTTGAAGGCCTATAACTTTCTTATTTGTGAGTTTTCGAAAAAAATTTATAGTTACTTTTGGCAATATTTCATCAAGTAGAATCACCCCCTTAATTTTTTGCTCATAATTTCCGGACACCCTGTATATGCATAGGGTTTCGTGTTGGTGCTTTTATAATATACTGGAGGTATATTATTTTATTTACATCTTTTTTCACTTTGTCTTTCCATCTTTTTGGAGCATCCTCTCTGCCTATTACTTCGAGCCTGTTTTTCTTTTCATTTTTCTTCTCGTGTCATCGTTTCTTCTCTCCACATGGCTTAGCCACCTCAACCTATCGGGTGTTCAATAATTAACATGTCCCGAGTTGGCTTTGGAGATCGAAAACCTATGCCATAACTTAATTGTCTATTAATATAGAATAGTAGACTTGTTAGTAGACTAGTCTATTCGACTCTCTATGATTGTGATCTGCTGTAACGGTTACTAACTGTATAGTTGGACCAGAGATATAACGAAACGACTTCTGTCATTTTATCAATTTTTGGATTATTGAAATATTGTTGAAGTCAAAAAATATGACAGTTTAACAATTAGACTTTTTCGTTATATCTCTTGGTCGACAATAACTGTTATTTTGTTTCGAGTTGTTTCAAAATAGTTGTAATTTTACTGCCGGTTCTTAGTCTCAAATCATCGGTATTTCATCCGTAGATTAGATTAGATTTATCGTGAGTGGGCCATTGTGACACCTCCACTGTGACCGAAGATCTATTGTGGCTCTATCTCATCCGTAACTCTGAATCCTTCAGTAGATATGCGTCAAATAGTCGTAAACAGTATTTCTCGCACGGATATCCCAAGTAAAGGAGACATAGAAACTGTCACTGCTACCTAATTAGGTTCTCCCAACTCTAGTCTAAACCCAATGAAACTGATGTAATGTAAACAATATGACGTTAATGACATTTTAGCATTATTAATTTACTGAAGGTCGTTCATTTTTCAAAGGAAAATTAATAAAAATAAATTGTCAAATAAATAATCAATATTACTTTTCATTAGAGGAAGAAAATAATTACTGAAGCTTGGTTATTTATTTATATTGTTCAAATTAATTAAAAGCGCTCCCGTAAGAGCGAAAAACTGCAATAGTTGAAAGTTATGTTCCCAATGGGAGTAAACTTCATGGAATGTGGATGCTGTTCTGTCTGGAATTAATTATCATGATTATGGTGGAACCCAAGAATTACTTCTAGTTCCTCATCAAACTCAGTGCTTGGATGGAATGTTTATGTAGAAACCTTTTTACAAGCTTCTTAGAAAAGGTGCTCACTTTTGTCCTTATCCAGTGATATAGCAGTGAAAGCAACTCCGAGGCATTCCTGGCAGGTAAAATTTTTGTCAGTAGTTTTCCCGAAACTTACAGTTTTGACCAAGACTTTTTTGCAAGTTTAAACAACTTTTTCTAAGTTGTTTTTCTTATCTTCTATGACTTTTATATTTTGCTTAGGGCTAGCTGAGTGTTGTTTTTTTTTTTTAATTCAGAACAAAGCTTCGTATTATTCCAGTAACCTTGTCACCTTAAAGGGGTGAGATACCTTGTATTTATACAGGGGGTTCTATAAGCTCTATGGCAAACTTTGACAGATGAGAGGTCACTTAATTTTAAGCATATTATTTTTAATAAACATATTATGTCCGATTTGCTTAAGTGTAGATGTTACAAGTTTTTAAAAGAATACAGTGCACGTCATAAGTAAGGAATAAAGTCTTTAAAAAAGGAAAACACTGTTTTTGGAAAAATACAAAAACAGGTCAATTTTTTAATTTAATTTACATTCTATCGGTGTAACATTTTTTCATGCAGGATGTTCCTTATAAATAAATGTCTTATGGTCCTAAATTAAAAAATTTACCTGTTTTTGTATTTTTCCAAAAGCAGTGTTTTCCTTTTTAAGGAATTTATTCCTTACTTGTGATGTGCACTGTATTCTTTTAAACGCTTTTAACATCTAAACTAAAGCAAATCGAATACATGTTTATTAAAAAATAATATGCTTAAAATTAAGGATAATCTTGTTAAAGTTTGTCATTGGGCTTATAGAACACCCTGTATATCTAATTATCCAACATTTGGAAATAATCCAAAAAACCACAAAAATTTCTATAATAATTATGTATTCAGGGGATTTTTCAAGTATAAAAAGAGCCATTATTATTGTTAGACAGTTGCAGGTGGGGTAACCAACTCCCCTCTCCCACTACCACTTCTCACTACCTATCACTTCTACACCTTTTCACTCTTCAGGCCAGACCAGTGCTGCGAATTAGCTATTATTCACATACCTCTTGCTGGTTTTTACTTGATTTATTAGTGGAATTTTAGCGAGTTTAGCGATTGACGTTTTTTAAGCAAGGTTTATTTCAGAATAAATGATTTCATGGTTTACATTATTCACCTAAATACGACTGGTAAAAACCTGCTCATGAAGTCTTTCAACAGTGTAAACTCTAAGAATTTAAAGGAGGATTCATGAAAGTTCGACTGTAATAAAATTTGACTATTTTTTCAGTGGACATCGTGGAAAAAAATTCCAAGTTCGAGCCGCTATATCTCAGTCGGCTTTCATCCAAAAATCTTTTTTAACCCACTATTTTGAAGGAAATTTAATCTACTTGTTTTTCTGTGAAGCAATGCCTTTCCCTATGTTTGCTTGCTCAGGAAAAAAGTTATACGCAAAAAACGAAAAAAAAAGTCAATTTTTGCCTTTTTTAATTACTTCTTTAAATACTGTTGTATTTATATGTATGTACATGAATACATTAACTATTTCAATGTAAAATCGCATTATATACAAACAATTTCCTATTAACTATACCTGAATTTTGCTCAATTTTCAAGATATACTTAACCCTTAGCTGATAACATACTTTTTTCGCTTTATAAGTAACATCTGTCTCTCAGTCGCGATATAATATTA
Source organism: Malachius bipustulatus (assembly GCA_910589415.1). NCBI lineage: Eukaryota > Metazoa > Arthropoda > Insecta > Coleoptera > Melyridae > Malachius > Malachius bipustulatus. The sequence continues at coordinate 53,555,890 of OU342631.1, forward strand.
TGATTATAGATATTTAGTTGGTATGTAGTTGTATCTCAAAGTATTTTAGTAAACAAATATATTTTATTGAAACCCCATTTATTAGATTTTTTTACATTTTTTACAAAGTCAACAAAAATAAAAAAAGAGCCGGGCTCTAAATTTATCGTCCTGAGTAACACCCGTCTCACAGGTGTATTCTCAGGATGATGGCTATGGACTCACTGACAACAAAAACATACCTAGGAGAAAATTTACAACCCCTATCACCAATTTCCACCCTCTAATTTAATATCACGCCTTGATTTTTTCATCCTTAATAACCATTTGAAGGATTCATGCAATAAAAACCTGCTCTTTTGATAGTTCCTTATTGCCCTGTTTATTAGAACATAATCAATAGCCGATGTTAACATAGATTACAATCCTACAGAAAACAAATAATCTTCAATGATAAAAAAGTTATGACTAATTATGATTTTTCAGTTTTTTTTTCCCTAAATTTCGTATAGCAGGAAATAGCAGTTTTCCTAAATTTTATTTCAGATCGTTATTAAGCATAAAAGAGTCAAAATAATTGTAATAATTTTCACTCTTTACAATCAATTAATAATCTACTTCTGATAGGTACGAAACATCGCTGGAAGAATTACGCCTCCTTAGATTGTGGTGCAAAGGTAATCGCCGCTAACCCCGAAGCGGGCAACCCTGGTGCTATTCTGTCACCATCCAGAGATGAATACAACCTGAACACTTGCACCAGCCGAATATGGTTCATTGTGGAGCTCTGCGAAGCCATTCAGGCCAAGCGCATCGATCTGGCTAATTTTGAGCTGTTCTCGTCTTCTCCAAAAGATTTTGCTGTTTCTATCAGCGATAGGTGCGTTCCAAGTTGCCATAATAAAATATATACGAATACTAATGTCAGCTGATTTTACTTAGGTTGCCTTCAAGGGAATGGTCGAACGTGGGTCATTTTACAGCTAAAGATGAACGAGATGTCCAGAGCTTCGAATTAAATCCACATCTTTTTGGAAAATTCATCAAAGTCGAGATTAAGTCCCATTACGGATCAGAACATTTTTGTCCCATTTCTCTGTTTCGGGTTTTCGGTACTTCAGAGTTTGAAGTTCTCCAGAAAGAAGAGTCGGTTCATCCGGAAGAGGATGACGAAGATGATGATATAGACGATAGCGATGGAGAATCATCGAAGAATTTATTTAGTTCGGCCACCGACGCCGTTATTTCAATCGTGAAGAAAGCCGCCGAAGTATTGGGAAATAAAGCAAACAACACTAGCGAGAACGGAGATCGGGAAATAATCAAGGAGGTCGACGATGTTCGCAAGAGAAGCACTTGCATGTCCCCTAGTCACTTGGTAGTCTGTAATAACTGTAGCGATAAGTTTTTCTCTGAAGTTTATGAACTGCTAAGTTGTAAATTAGTCAATATTAAAAAACTAGTCAGTATTCCAATTATAGCTCACAGCTTACACTATTCAGACATATGCCAGCATTTTGGCTTGAAGTTGAAGATTAAACAGGAGGAAAACGAGCTTACTTCTAATTTTAATTTTATTTCGATACAGCCGTTTTTCTCGTCTACTCTGCTGGCGGCCATGTGTAACGTAGTCGCGACGATGGAGAATAGAATCGCTTTAAATGTTAGTCAGCAGTACCCAAATATTACACAGACAAGTATTCCAATAGATAAATTAGTCAGTATTGAAACGTCAGAGCCTCATTCATTGAAAATTGAATCAACGGATTATAGTACAAGTGAGAAAAGTGCCGAAAACAAACCTACAGATGAATTGAAAGTCGATGTATTCACTATAGAAACTGCGAAGGGAACTTGTTCGACGGATCCTCTGTATGTGGAAAAGATTAATCCAACAAAAGCTATGACTACTAAGCTGAGCCTCGACGACGGAAACTCAATTTTTTCTTCAGAAATTGCAGATAATGAAATTCTTGAAGAACCGCCAGAATCGATCATCATCAAAACTACTGAGTATGATGAGAAAATACAGAAGGAACAACCAGCTGAGTCAGTAATCGGTAACCCTTTTTTTTTTAATATTTTGTGACTAATAAATTCAACCTTTTTACTCTTCAGGAAACACTGCAGATAACCTACCAGAAATGATTGACCTGACAACAGAAAGTGGTGAAGGAATTGATGAACATTTGGATAATTTTATATCAGATTTTGGGGTCGATCAATCACAAAATAATGCAAATCAAGCTTCCCCTTCAACATCAAGTCCACATCAGAAAGAATCTGTTTTTCTGCGACTTTCTAACAGAATAAAGGTAAAGTAAATTTGCTGCAACAATTTTAACCTTGTTCTTATAAAGCGAACTTTGTTTTGTTAAAATGCTACTTTGGCATGATTTTATGATTCGATCCTTACAACAAATACCTTAAACTATTATAATACAGGAAACTCTCACTGAAATACACGCATTTGGTCGACGACACTGAGAATAATTTCTCAGGAAATACAAAAATACAAAAATATACAGGGTGTTCTATTAAAAAAATGTTATTTTAATGTATATCTCGCAAAGACGACTTTCAATTGTTTTTCTGTTTTTACAGTTGTAATCAGCAGAAAAAAGTGCAACTAGTTTGCTAATTAAACCGACTTTCTAGCTCCAATAATAACGAACTTAGCAATGGTGAACAGATAACTTAAGTCACCCTATAGGTATAACTGGATATGATTAAGTTGTATAAATACCAAAAGCATTAAATCTCCCGGACACAGTCAATTCCTTCTTTTCGACAAATGAGGATCCCCTGCCCCCCTCATTAACTCCATTCCAGCAGAATGAGAGCTACCATCTGGGCCTCAAAAGTAACGAATTGTCCGATTTTCAAGAACCGGGTACCCGATAAATAGTAGATTTAGATATAGTTCTTCAGATAAACCATAATAAGAAAACAAGAACGAGCCATAATAATAATATAATTCAGAAATCTAGAACATCTGTTCACTACCAACCCTCTCAAAAATGTATCATTCTAAACTGTGATGAACTTCATTTATTATCATTCATTCAATATAATAGGGAATTACTAGAAACACATGCCCACGTATTAATGTAAATTAGTCTACCAACCGCTAGGTAATGAAAGTCTCAAGTACGTAAAAAAACCATGTAGTAATAATTGATACAGAACTAAATCACGGAAAATAATTATTATAAAATGTAAAATGAAATGTATAATCCGTTCGCGTTATTAAGCGTCAAGTGTTCACTCCTTATTCAAACAGCAGTCTTATAAAATAGAAATAATGACTGTTGATCGCTGCGTACCCCATTCGAACCCAGGATGCTCAAGTTTATTTTTTAATTCGAATTTTTTTTATTATTCTAGTTTAAGCTTGGTTGATGCAACCCATTTTGTGTAATTTTCGATTCTCTTCAATTTATGTCTCTTATACTTTTGCTGTAAAATAACCAGGGAAGCTGGAATTTGCAAAAATGTCGTTTCCGATTACTGGTGGTCGATTAGACACCCGGTAGTTTTAATTTTTTTTTTCGGGTACCCGTCAGGTACCTGGGTTTTGTTTTCGGGTACCCGGGTTTCGTTTTCGACCGGGTACGACATCCCTAGTAATTACAATAGTAGTAATTCCTAGACATAATAATTCCTAGACATCCCTAGTAATTATTCAACAACACTTTGCTTGTTCTAAAAATGCTTTTTTTTTCAATTTTGAATGGTGTAGTTTTCTCCTTATAGAAATCCAAATTTTCAAAAATCTTTCCAAAGTAAAATGTTCCTTTTTCAAATTATACATATTGCCAAACCAGCCAAATTGCAAATCTTTCTGAAACGTAACATTTTTATAATCTACAGGTTTATTGGAAGGTCTGCTCGAAAGACGTAGTTTCTAATTGGTCATGTCTTATGATTCTTTCTATTAAGCTTTCTGAATACTGTAATAAAAGAACGTAGCAATAACATACCTACACAGTTCACATAATAATAAAACTTACATCCCAAAGAGTTTTTATAATCAGATTGGGTTTTTCTCTTTTAAGTAGCCGGAATGTTTTATTAATACAATTTTTTCTTAAACTTTGATTATTTTTGACGTTTTCAATCGCAATTAAAATTTTTATTGTAAAAATGATTTGCTTTACATTACATTACATTAAATTACATGCTAAAGAATGTAAGAATAAAAAAGCTTGTTCCAAATGTGGGGATGAACATGACACAGAACAGTGCGAGGCAGAACTGCCAAAGTGCATAAACTGCTTCAAAAAGGTTGAAAAACTGAAAGTTAAAATTGATATGGCACATTGGGCATACGACAGAAACTGTCCATGTTATCGACGAATAGTAGAAGGCATAGAAAGGAAAACTAAATATGGAGACACATAGCAATCAATGATGTAAATCATACATTGGAGTACTCAAATTGTAAATTTTTAAGGGACAATACGTCAAAAACTAGACTGGGAAATAACGAATTAGAAGATAACATTGATGAAGACACTTGCGTACCAATGGAATATATCGTTGAAGATTTGGATGCTTTAAATGAATTAGTTAGATTTGAAGGTACTGAGCTCATTTTACTTGTAAATATTCGTAGTCTAAATGAAAATTTTAAAAACTTAGAAATCTTGTTGAAACAAATCACGGTCAAATCTAAAATTATTATATGCACAGAAACTTGGAATATTGTAAACTTGGATTTTTTTAGAATTAAGAGATATTATTCTTATGATAATAATAGCTTATTATAAATAAGGCTGATGGAGTTGTAGTTTATATAGAGAAAGAGTTGCGGTGTAACATTTCTTGTGATGATGTAAATATGACTAAGTCACTTTTTATTGAATTTGAAATTAAACAAAACCAAACAATGGGCATAAGTGCTTTTTATAGATCTCACGAAATTGACAAAAAGAGGTTTATTGAGGATATAGCTTCTTATTTTTAGACTCAAGTAAATTCAAAAATGTTCAAAATTTCTAGTGCTATCAACAAAGTGAAGTATAAGATAACTGATATTGAAAGTAGACTCGACATTATTGAGGATAATTCTCTTTTTCTCGCCGATGAAGTTATAGCTGAAATCCAAGATCAGAAGTATCGTGAGAATAACGTCATCATTTATAAAGCAGCTGATTCCAAAAATGCGGACTCTACAGATAAAAAAATGGTTGTTGGTTTGGTTTCGAAATGCGGCGAAGTTCCACCATTTAACGTCAATGATGTTGTTGTTTCAAGATTGGGAAGTAAATATTCCAAAGAGTCCAAGCGTCCGCTCAAGGTCACTCTTCCTAACAAAGATGGTGTTCACTGGTTTTTCCACAATAAGAAGACAATTTGCGAAGGCGGCTTATCGATGTCAGCTGACCTTACACAGAAACAACGAGACTATCGTTCTCGAGTCGTGAAAGAGATCAAGACTCGTAAAAGCAAAGGTGAAGAAGGTATATTTATCAAATATATTCGTGGTCTCCCTACCATTGTCACCGATAAATCTCATAAGAAGAAAAGAACATCATCGAGCAGTAATCATGAATAGGCATTATCAAGCCCCGTACAAATTAATGTATACTATCAAAATGCTCATAGTATCCGCGGTAGACTCAACGTTGTTCGGAGTGGTATCGGTCTGTTGGAGGAATACGACATCATTGCCCTAACGGAAACTTGGCTAAGCGAGGATATTGACGACGCAGAATTAGGTTTATTTAATTATAATATTATAAGATGTGATAGAACTTTGTTCACTAGTGATAAAAGGGATGGTGGGGGCGTCCTCATTGTCCTCCATAAGAAATTTAAATTTGAGAAAATTGCCATTAGTGATAATTCTTTTGAATTAACATTTATAAAAGTATTTACTATTGACTCTTGCTTTATTTTTGGAGTTTGTTACATTCCCACCGGTTCTAAGTCGGAATATTATTCTGAATTTATAGAATGTTTACAAACATCTCTCTGTGATATCCTAGTCAATGATAATACAACTAAGTTTTGTCTCCTGGGAGACTTTAATATTCCAGGATACGAATGGTTTAATGAATCTTGTTATTCTACCGCCTATGGCTATAATAAAGATGTCAATTTTAGAGAAGCTGCTCACATTATGTCTGAGTGGTGTAAATCATACAATATTATTCAACTAAATAATAATAAGAACGTTTTTGGTAATATTTTAGATCTAGTTTTTACTAACTTTTATAACTCCGACATTAATTTGTGTAATGGCTTTTTGATAAAATGCGACGAGGCCCATCATCCCTTATCTATTTCATTCCAAGCATCAGCTATGACTTTATGTGAATGCAATGATGTTATTTTAGATTTTAAACATGCAAATTTCACTGAAATTTCTGAGAAGTTGAATGATATCGCTATTCCTGATGGCATTTCAGGTGAGATTCAGTTTAATGAATGTGTTACTAATATTGAGTTAATTTTTCAGACGTTAATTGATGATTTTATACCTACATTAAAGACTAAATCTAGAACTTTTCCTCACTGGTACTCAAATGATCTGAAAGCGGCAATTATTAATAAGAAAATCTCTCACAAACTATACAAAAGGTACAAGTCCAGGTTTTTCTTTAGTAGATTTAAAAGGGATAGAGCTTATTCTAAACTATTAGCTCATAGAAATGAAAGATTATATCTTGAATCTACGGAAGAATCAATAAAATGTAACTCTAAAATTTTTTTTAAGTATGTTAACAATCTCAGTTCTAATAATTCGATACCGTCAACCCTTCACCTAAATGATCAAACGGCTGATAACGGTCAAGATATTGTCAATATTTTTGCTGGTAAATTTAGAAGCATTTATCGTAATGTTGATCTTAGCAAAACAGCTGTACCTTTCGAGTTTAATGACTCTATCGGCAGTATTGTGTTCACCTTGGAGGATATTGAAACGTGCATAAATAATTTGAATTCTGGCCAAAGTCCTGGTCCAGATAAAATTCATCCAATTATAATTATTAATTGCAGTGAAGCCATAAACATTGGTTACTGAAATTATTCAATCTTTCAGTTAAACTGGGTATTTTCCCGCAAACATGGAAATTATCTTACCTTTCACCATTTTTCAAGGGAGGGGATCCGTTCGATGTGAACAATTATAGACCGATTAATAAATATAAAGTTTTTGCGAAGATGTTGGACTTTCTTATGTACACTAAGTTACTTCCGTATTTTCGTAAATATATAGTTCCTCATCAACATGGATTCCTTGAGTCTAGATCTACAGTTACAAACCTATCAGTTTATTCCGAGTACATTACATCCCAGTTGAATTGTGGCAAAGTTGTTGATTCTATATGTATAGACTTTACAAGAGCATTTGATCTCGTCAATTTTAATTTATTGCTAAAAAAATTGGAGGCTTTTGGTGTTTTTGGCAATCTCTTAGTTTGGTTTGAATCCTTCTTAAATGGACGCCAACAAATGGTTAAAATAAAAAACTACATATCAACTACTATTGAAGTTCTTTCAGGAGTTGGCCAAGGAACACATATGGGCCCTTTATTATTTTTAATTTTCATTAATGATATAGTATATTGCATCAAATATTGTGAGATCTCTCTTTTTGCAGATGATACAAAAATTTTTAAGTCTATCGAGTCATCAACCGATGCTATGAACCTTCAATTAGATATTAACTCCTTTGAAAGGTGGTGCAATCTTAATGGACTTCAGTGTAATACAAAAAAGTGCTTCACCATTAGATTTGGTAAATCCCATCAGCCTATTTACGATTATTTTCTTGGAGGGAATATATTGGAGAGAGTTGATCATATTAGGGACTTGGGAGTTGTCTTTGATTCTAAGCTTTCTTTTAAGTTTCATATAGACTACCTGGATATTAACGTTCGTAAAAAGATCTACTTTGTTAAGAGGTTTTCTTTTAAATTTAGATCTATAAGTACTTTCCGCAGTATATATTTTGCTTATATTTACCCAAAACTGATGTACGCCTCGACGATCTGGAGACCAAGTGAGAGAGGTGACATAAAAAAGTTAGAATCTTTAAATACTTTGTTTTTACGTTATGCGGCATTTAAAACTGGAAATGCACTTCATTTTACTGATCACGATTTTTCTTCGACTTATAAATTATTCCAAATTTCTACTTTAGAGTCTGCCAGAAATAGAGCCGATATTATATTTGCATTCAAATTACATAACAATCTCATTGATTGTCCAGATGTACTTGGGCATTTCGACTTTTACTGTCCTCCTAGAACTTTAAGGCATAACAGTTACTATTTTTTAATTCCAACACTAAGAATGGGACAGGGGAAGTCGATTGTCTATAGGTTGTCTGAGCTTTGTAACGAAAATACTGCTTGGTTTGATTTGCATAACTCTTCTTTATATTGTATTAAAAAACTCTCAAAGTTAATGTTAAAATATGAATAATAATTAAATTGCAAAACACCTGTATTCGATTTGAACAAGTCATGAATTTGTAAGCACTTCATATGAAAAGTTATTATTTCATTGTATGGGGCTTGCCCTGTTGAAATTAGAATAAATAAATAAATAAAATCATGTTGTTATTGGAGATTTTAACATAGACTTGCATCGAGAAGAAAATGAATCCATGGAATGGTTGGGTACTTTTCTTGAGAGGGGATATGCCCCCTACTTTAGGGAAATTACTAGAATGGCTCCAGATGGAAATGGTTCATGCATTGACAATGCATTTATAAAATCAAATGTTTGTTTTAAATCTATTAAGTATACCTATAATATTAACTGATCATTTTCCACTTTTTCTTTGTTTTAATAAGTTCAAAATTAAAACTAGAAATGATTCGTAACTTATAGTTTCCTAAATAAAACAAAATTTATACAATAATGTAAAGGTACTGATTGGGACACATTGTCTATTCTTTCTGATGTAAATGCCTCGACTGAATTAATGATTGAAAAAATTAAAAAGAACATACAGCTTGCAACAAGTATTAGAAGATATAAACATATTCCTAAAAAAACGTGGATATCACAGGATATAATTAAGTTATATAAGAAATGGATTAAAGATATTAATAATTCAGAATTAAAGGAACACTACAAGAAGTATTCAAATAAACTAAAAACAGTCATAAATGCGGCGAAACGAATTTTCACAAGTCAAATCTTTTGAAAATGATAGGAAAAAAACCTGGAAATATGTAAATAACTTACTTGGTAAGGTAAGGGGAAGAAAGATAGGAATGTTAACATTGAAAAAGTGACGGATAGTAATGGGGTGATTAGAGAGACTCAATATGAGATTGCTGAGGAATTTAACAGTTACTTTCGTGAAATTGGCATTAAGCTCTCAGAAAAAGTTAGATATGGAAGCAATAATTCAGGGCAAGAAAAAAAACTAAAATCGAAAGTTCAAATCAACAATTCCGTGAATTTGCACCTTACTGATGTAATTGAAGTTCATAGAACTATTATGCAAATGAAAAATAAGAATGGTGGGGTGGATGGAGTGCCAACTGGGTATATCAAGCTGATATCGCACTGCATTGCTGGGCCTTTGGCTGTTATAGTGAATAATTCTTTTCTGCAGGGAATTTGTCCAGATTGTTTCAAAATTGCTGAGGTTGTGCCAGTCTATAAAAGTGGGTCTGAGCATTTGACTTCCAATTACAGACCAATATCCTTGATATCTAATTTTGCTAAAATATTCGAGAAACTATTACAGAGAAGAATTGTGAAATTTCTAGAAGTTTGAACTACTTTCCAATATGCAATATGGATGCTGGCGATGCTGTTGGTGTGATTGCGGGGGAGGTTTATGCTAGTCTTGACAGGAGCATACCCACGGCTGCTGTTTTTCTTGACCTTGCCAAATCCTTTGATACAGTTGACCATTTAATATTGAAAGATAAACTATTCAAGAAAGGAATAAGAGGGATAGTGCTTGATTTGATTATGAGCTATCTTACAAGCAGGAAACAACTGGTTGAGGTCGGCAGGGTTAGAAGTAGCATTGGCGGTATTGGTGTTGGTGTCCCTCAGGGTACCATACTTGGTCCTCTGCTTTTTATAGTATATATGGATGATATATTTGAGTCCGCTATTGTTCAATTATTGCTTATGCTGATGATACTACAGTTATCTGCAGGGCAGAAACTTGGGATCAGGTTAAAAAATTCTTGAATGCAATTGGGATTATTGAGTCAATGGCTTGTTGATAATAGTCTTTCTCTAAATGTAGATAAAACTGTCTGTATTACTTTTGGTAATTATGCTGATAGCGTACCTAGTACCTTTGAACTGAAAATTGAGGGAGAAACTATCAATAGAGTGGAGACTACTAAATACTTGGGAGTGGTTTTTGACATGTCCCTAAAGTGGAAATCACATATAGGGTATATCGTTAGAAGGGTCAAGTATGTTGTGTATGTGTTATCTAAACTGTCGAAAATAATGTCACCTGTAAATTTACTCTCTGCAATTTTGTGACTCTATTATAGCATTGCCACCTACTGTATTGTGGCATGGGGATCAGCCTGTGATAGTGTTATATCTCCCTTCTTAGTGTACATAGAAGGATTGTTAAAATATTATCTTCTTCAAATGTTGACGTTAAGTTACCATTAAATATTGGATCAGAAGTATATTCTGAAGTCCATTTCATTTCATTACCAAAAATCAAGTTATGGATTTAGTTCAAGTACTGCAAAGACTAGATATAAGTCCATCCCACTGCCTTCTTGTTCTAAGGAGGTTGGTAAGAGGAACCATGCTTATACGGCAATAAAGTTTTTTAATAAACTACCGAATGAACTTAAAGAAATTAGAACTGCAAATTATAAGAAAAATATTGAAGAGTTTATCAGAAAAATTGATAAGATGGAATAAAGACAGGAAAAAGTTACATTGTGACTTTTATTAATTTTTAATTTTAATCTTGGAATTACAAGTATATGATGCAAATTTTTTTTTACATCTTGGTGATCTAGTGTATTAGTTGAGTTTTTCTTTTTGCGTAAATCATTTTGATTTATATACATATATTTTATTGTTTCATGGTTTTTTAGTGTTGTGCCGTTCTTTCGCACACTTTATAAGTTTGTCTCGGCTAGCTCGTTTTATGGCACAAAAGGGAGTGGGAATAACTCAGATTTGAACAAATCTCGATCTCGAAATACAAACCTCTGCGATTCGGCTGGAATAAAAAAACTTGGTGCTAGAAGGTCTAATGGGGCGCCACGCTGTTACTTATACTTAAGGGTATGTTTCAAGAGATCATTATTGTCACAACAGCGAAGGGAACAATAAGTTTACCATGGCAAAAGCTGCGCAATAAAAGTGCTGGCTGAATACACCACTGGGTCAGGCCTAATAATTATTATTCTTACTATACTCAGCACTCTAACCCTACAATCCTACAAAGTTTCCTAGTCCAGTATTATTATCGCAAAACTTACTAATTATTACTATTTCAAAGAATGAAAAATAAACTCGCAGTAACAATGATTATTATTATCACTGACCAGTTGTCTGGTCTAATTAATACGGAGATTACCTATTTAATTATTATCAGGAGAGTGTCGAAAGGATCAACTACCTACTTCAACAATATAAATTTAATGGTATAATATAAATTTTAAATAAAGTAACAACGATATAAAATTACATCTGGGTATTTGTACTCCGTCTTCCGTGCACGCAAGAGTAAGTTTACAAGGCCAATATCACAGCCAATTTATCAGGAATGGTGGTTCAAGAACTAGTAATTTAAAAAATGTAAACTTTCAGGTTAGCTGTGGTTGTAACAATTTATGAACCAAATATCATAGGTATGAAATAAACAGTATGGCTAATCGTGACTAGAATAATTGAAATAAATGCAAGAGGAAATAGTTTGACTCAGCCTGGATCCAGCGGTGGTTGTCGGCCGTTCGTTGGTCGAGGGATCAGCTAGAGCTCGCCAAGCAATGGTAACTCGTTTAAAGGAACTGGTGTGCTTTGTGTCTCAGACCAAGGTGTCTAATCCGGTACAGTGAGACAGTGACAGCTTCCAGGAAGGGCCTTGCTGGGGTGGATGATGAAATTGCAAATTTGAAGAATGGGCGAATCAAATCCTGGTCAGTAGCCGAACTGCAGGCCACAATTACTTGCTAGGGGTGCAACTCAATATGTAACCTTAACTAAAACCCTGCAAATACATCACATCTATGCAGTTCTATGCTAGCAAAAATAGGAGAGCTCAAGAAGACTTACCTTAAACTATTAAGGGTTCCCCTTTACCGAATCACAATAGTAAAACAACTAAAATGGCCAATCTAACTAGGGACTACTGCCAATATTATTATAATGTGTCTTTTGTGAGAATTTCCTAGACAAACTTGCTGGATTCTACACAAGAAAATTGCAATTTTTAGTTCTTCAAGATGGCTACCTTCTCCTGCCTTATCAGCACAACCAACAAAAAAACTTCCAGATTATCAAAAGTTCCACTCATGAAATCTTAACTCTAGTGCCATACAGGGGGATCCAAATCTCATGAAGGTGGATGAATAAATAACCAGTAACAACAATAATAACTAGAATAATCTAGCAAATGGAGATAAATAAATAAATATTTATATAACCCATAATATCTACAAATTATGATACCTATAATAATAGGAGACATAATAAATATATACAATAATACAATAATATTATATAAAAGAAGAACAATAATAGCCTGTGATTTTTCACATGCTATACCACCCCCCTCCATAAAAGAAAAGGAATGTAATTTCGATGCCGATATCATATGAAGACACCTACGCACAATCTACCTATACACAGTATATAATACAATATATTAACCCAAGATACACTATACTACAGTAATAAATAAACAACGAGAAGAGTTCAAAAGTGAACAGTGAACACATGCACAAGAATTCGAAAGATAAGTTGATGATTCTCTAAGTCACAAACCCTAGCATGACAAGTCGCCAGTGATCGGGTCCGAAGAATGGAAGGTTGTAGAGTGGACTAGCACTCCTTTCAAGATGACTGGTATCTACGTGTACCACTCGTCCACAAGGGAGACAGAATCTGTATGATCTCATAATCAGGAAAAGTCACTATCAGGAAGGGTCACAATTAGGAGGGTCACCATCTTGATTTAACTGTGTAGAGCCATCAACAAAATCTATTCGACCGACGTTAAACAGACAAACAATAACAAGAAAACACAAAATTAACAGGATTTGCAATAAAATTTGCAAGCCAAAAACTGACAATCGAAAATTACACCGATAATTGAGCCACAATCGTTACCTCAATTTAACACAAGTACTGCCAATTTATTGAGTCCAAATCGTTACCTCAATGTAAGACAACCATTACTAACTTATTGAGTCAAATCGTTACCTCAATTTAACACAATAAGTACTATCAATTTATTGAGCCCAAATCGTTACCTCAATTTAAAAAAAATCACTACTAATTCATCGAGACAAAATAGTTGCCTCAATTCCGAACAGCAAATTCCAACAAAACAATTTGCCAACTACTCAGAGTCTGGTGGATCGTCATCATGATATTCCTTCATATCTTTGACGTGCCATTCACCCAGATCAGACCCATCCAAACTTGCAAGAGCATAAACTAGTTTGGAAACTTTCCGTCTAACTATACATGGTACATATTTCGGAGCAAGCTTAGACGAAAAATTCTTTGATGCGTCAGACAAGACTTTGTTCCTCTTCCACACTTTTTGTCCGACAGTGAACTCAACTTCTCTTTTTCGGAGGTTATAGGTTCTCGTATTCTTCAAGTATGCTGAATGAAGCTTATCGTGAACATTTCCGAAGATTCCAGAGATACCTTTTATCTCTCTCACATACTCTTCATAGACTTCAGGAAGAATTTCCAGGCTTTCAGGCAGCTTGAAGTTTCCATAATATTCTCCGCTAAGAGGTACATAACGAGCAAAATTCAAAAAAGAAGGCACGTGACCGGTCGATTCATGGACAGCTGTATTTATGGCAAACTGTATCTTCGCCAAGTCCTTATCCCAAGAACGCTGATTTTCCTTTATGTAGCTTCGGATAGCAGTACCTACCGTACGATTTGTACGTTCTACAAAGTTTGCTTGGGGATGGTAACGTGCGTTATACCAGATCTTCTGAACCTTGTATTCCTCGGCCAACTTCCTGAATTCGGTTCCAGCAAACTGCGTTCCATTGTCGCAAATTATGTGCTGAGGCACACCAAAAACTAAGAATATGTGATTCTCAAGAAATTTTACAATGGAAGAAGCCGTTGCATTGCGAAGTGGGTACAAGAGCGTGTACTTTGTAAAGTAGTCAGACACCACTAACAGATAAGAATTACCAGAAGTAGACCTCACCAAAGGACCCATCAAGTCCATTGCAATAATCTGCCATGGAAACTTCGGTTTCTTTTCGGAACCCATAAACCCAATACGTGCCTGATTCGAAGCTTTCTGAGCTCCACAAACATCGCATCTTCTCACATACTTTAAAATATCCGTCCTCATTCTAGGCCAAAAATAATTATCCTGTACTCTCTTCAACGTCTTATAAAATCCCATGTGTGCGGAAGTCTCTAAATCATGACTCAACCCTATAATCTTCTTTCGCTGAGACGAAGGTACGAGGAGTTTCCATTCTTTCAAATTCGACTTGAGTGCAATTCGAGGAGCAGTGTGCTTATACACAAGACCATCAATTACTTGATACTGAGGATACCTATCAGGAAATTTTTCTATATTCGACCTAAGCTTAAGATACCACTTATCTAGATTGTCGATCTCCACTCCCAAAACAGATATGTCCACCTCAGGTATCCTGGATAAAGCATCTGGAACAACGTTCAGTTTTCCTTTCTCGTGTACCATATCGAACTGGTATTGAGATAATTTTACCGACCATCTCGCTAACCTACCACTTGGGTCTTTCAACCTCTCCAGCCACAACAAGGAATAGTGGTCGGTCTTTACCGTAAAACGAACACCCTCTACATATGGTCTGAACTTCTCGATACTAAACAAAAGTGCAAGAAGCTCACGTTCTGTGACAATATAGTTCCGTTCAGCTCGACTAAGAGATCTGGAGCAATAGGCAATGACCACATCGGTACCATCATCTGCCTGCTGGGTCAACATTCCCCCAATACCACAGTCTGAGGCGTCACAATGAATTGTGAACCTCTTCGAAAAGTCAGGACATTTCAATATCGGGGTCGAAACCAACGCTTGTTTGATGTCAGTAAAGGCTTTTTCCGCAGCATCATTCCACTCGACTCTCTGCTTCTTACCTTTGCCCTTAATGAGATCGTTCAAAGGCGCTACCAGGGTAGCATGGTGGGAAACAAAACGTCTGTACCACGAACACATGCCAAGAAAGCGTTTGACCTGCGTGGTCGTAGTAGGACGAGGATATTCGAGCATAACAGCTACTTTTTGCACGTCAGTGCGAAGACCATCCCGATCAACAACAAATCCCAGATAACGAAGTGATTTCTTGAAAAATTCACACTTACGCAAATTAATTGTAAAGTTGGCACTTTTCAGGCATTGGTAAACCTCACGGAGATGCTTGAGGTGTTCTTCGAAAGTTGCCGATACGATGATTATATCGTCAAGGTAAACAAAGACATTGGGTTCAAAGCGAGGCCCCAGAACAGCATCCATCAGCCTCTGTTGGGTTTGAGCGGCATTGCATAACCCAAAAGGCATGACATTAAAATGAAATAACCCTCTTCCAGGAACTGAAAAACCTGTTTTTTCCTTGGAACTATTTGCCAATGGAATCTGCCAGAAACTGCTACGAAGGTCGATAGATGATATATATTTTGCCCCTTTCAACATATTAAGTATCCTATCCACCCTAGGGAGAGGGTAGGAGTCTGGTTTCGTACAAGAATTCAATTTTCTCCCATCAAAGCAAAAGCGATACTCCCCGTTGGCCTTCTTGACAAGAAGTACCGGAGAACTATAGGCTCCAGAGGAAGGTTCAACTACTCCCTTTTCCAACATATCATCAAGCTCCCTATTCAAGTGTTCCAAAAGGTACGGAGATAAGGGATACTGCCTAATCTTAAATGGTTTTGAGTCTCCGGTGTCTATCGTATGTACAATTTTATTAGTGCGTCCCAACCTATCCTCAGAGCTAATACCTTCAAACATTTTATAGACGCTATCAATCTGTAGCAACTGACTTTTACTAAATTCCTGCTCGCTATGAGCACTGCTCTCCACTTCACTGTTAGAGTCCACAAGACTTACTTGAATATTCGAACCGGTACACTGGATCTCCCAAGAATTGTTTTTAAAGTCTAAAGCTAACTGAAATTGCTGGCAAAAATTGCTCCCCAATAAAATGCTATGATCCAAGGTAGGAACAACATAAAAATTAACGACACGACATATGTCTCCAATGCAAATTGGCAAATCGAGAACTCCGGATATAGGTTGTTTATTTCCGTCTGCGGTAGTAACATGCTTACAAACACTCTCGTTCAAGCGTAAATTGAATATTTCCACTGTACGCAGTCCATGCTTTCCAATGACTGAATGGTTCGCCCCAGAATCTACTAAACACACTAAATCAAGGCCAAGTATATTTATTTTAATATAAGGTCTATTATCATTAGGTTTCTCAACAAATATAGGTAAAGCTTGCGCAACACTGTCCGAGACGTGTGACTTTTCCGTACTTCTGAAGGCATGATGCTCCGACATAGGTGAACGTCGCCTTCCCACACTCACCTTCGCATTCAGTTTTTTTGAGCATCCGCATTCCTTCACCGTTACACCATCCTTCCCACACTTAAAACAGAATTTCTTCCTTTTCAGCATACAATTTCTAAAGACATGATTTGGTTCACCACAGTTATAACACCTGATAACTGGTGGCACCGAAGGGGTAAAAACGGCTGGCCTAAACTCAGCGGAAGCAACTGACGATTGCGACCTATTGCGACTCTTGAACTTTGAATTTGGTTTTTGCTTTCTTTTGTTAACGTGTGCTGCTGGTCCTCCTGTTCCACAACTTTCTACGACAGAGACCATCCGTTGGACCGCTGCTGTCCCATCAGAGGATCCGCACGCACACTCACAGCACTCACTAAGACAAGACACATTTCTCACGTTTTGCCTCTTTCTCAAAAGTTCCGCCTCATCTATCTTTCGACAGGCATTAATTAGCTCTGTTGTGGTATTAAACGACCACATCGCCAAACGAGAGATGTAATGGGGTAACAAGTTTTTCCTAAGGTATTTGAGCTTGGTACTCTCTGCAACAAAGTGACCTAACTGACTGAACAACGCCTCCATGCTTGCACCATATATATGCACTGGTTCGTCTTTCAATTGACGCCTATCCTTAATGCGCTCCCACGTGTACTCAATAAAGTCCGGAGGCAAGAATTCCTTCTTTAAGAGTTCACACAACGAATCCCAGTCACGGACTTGTGACTTGATCGATCGGTACCAAACCAACGCTGGACCGGTAAAAATTTCCACAGCAGAATCAAATAGCTGCTTATTCGTTATTTGTCGTGATGCAGACACTTCTCCTATCCTTTCCAGAAAGGGAAGTAAATCATCCTTTTTTTCACCTGAGAACTGTATACCAAGTTTATGTACAGGGAATGATCTATCGTGAGTACACTCACGAAGATTGCTTACCATTGGTACTGCTGACTGAACCACTCTCGAGCTCTGAACACCTATGTCGAATAAAGTCTGCTCATTGGCAACCTTTTCATCTAACAAAACCTCTAACTCAATGCACGAAGCATATGATTCATCCTTAAAGCTTTTCTTTTCTACCTCGTCATCAACAACTTTAATTCTCTTCACTCTATTGGTCAGGTAGACAATTCTAGAACGAATGCGTTTATACAATGAATCAGTACTAGGACCGTCGAACTCAGCAATCAAATCTTTGAGGGCTTGTATTGTGTTGTCAATAACCGTCTTTTCAGTTTCATAGTCATAAGTGGGATCAACATATTCCAAATGTGGACGCCCCTTATCTTTTTCCATTAACCGGTGGAGCATCTTACGCTTCTGCGAAGCCTCCTTGCGTTCAGTAATTACACCACGTATTCGAAGCTCATAATTTAACTCTTCGGACAAAAGGTCAATCGGACGCATATCAGACAAATCCATTTCGGACAATGGCAACTCGAAAACTCAAACTATTCCCCAAACTTCAAGTGCTCGACAACGACAAGACACCAACAAAACATACGAGCGAAACAAAAAAATTTACACAAACATTCAACCACAAGGTCTGTGTATCGGATTACTATAATAATCTTGAAATTCAAGCAAAACAGAAAAATTAATATTAATATTTATAGACACTCGGCTCACACTTACAGTAATTGAAGACGACAGGTATTATCTTCAATAATATTCTTCAATATAATGTACCCATATCAATAATATATTTCAATAAAATTTTGCCTCAGAATTACCATGTATTGTATGCTTATTCAATGAAACAACCAACTATTACAAAAAAAACACCAAATATTACTCAGCACAGATCAGCAGAGCAAATAAGCGATCGAGACATCTACACTACCTAACTATAAATAAATATAAATTCAAACTAAATAACTGAGTCTCAATTGAGGCCCCCAAGTTGGACGCCAAATTTGTGTGCCGTTCTTTCGCACACTTTATAAGTTTGTCTCGGCTAGCTCGTTTTATGGCACAAAAGGGAGTGGGAATAACTCAGATTTGAACAAATCTCGATCTCGAAATACAAACCTCTGCGATTCGGCTGGAATAAAAAAACTTGGTGCTAGAAGGTCTAATGGGGCGCCACGCTGTTACTTATACTTAAGGGTATGTTTCAAGAGATCATTATTGTCACAACAGCGAAGGGAACAATAAGTTTACCATGGCAAAAGCTGCGCAATAAAAGTGCTGGCTGAATACACCACTGGGTCAGGCCTAATAATTATTATTCTTACTATACTCAGCACTCTAACCCTACAATCCTACAAAGTTTCCTAGTCCAGTATTATTATCGCAAAACTTACTAATTATTACTATTTCAAAGAATGAAAAATAAACTCGCAGTAACAATGATTATTATTATCACTGACCAGTTGTCTGGTCTAATTAATACGGAGATTACCTATTTAATTATTATCAGGAGAGTGTCGAAAGGATCAACTACCTACTTCAACAATATAAATTTAATGGTATAATATAAATTTTAAATAAAGTAACAACGATATAAAATTACATCTGGGTATTTGTACTCCGTCTTCCGTGCACGCAAGAGTAAGTTTACAAGGCCAATATCACAGCCAATTTATCAGGAATGGTGGTTCAAGAACTAGTAATTTAAAAAATGTAAACTTTCAGGTTAGCTGTGGTTGTAACAATTTATGAACCAAATATCATAGGTATGAAATAAACAGTATGGCTAATCGTGACTAGAATAATTGAAATAAATGCAAGAGGAAATAGTTTGACTCAGCCTGGATCCAGCGGTGGTTGTCGGCCGTTCGTTGGTCGAGGGATCAGCTAGAGCTCGCCAAGCAATGGTAACTCGTTTAAAGGAACTGGTGTGCTTTGTGTCTCAGACCAAGGTGTCTAATCCGGTACAGTGAGACAGTGACAGCTTCCAGGAAGGGCCTTGCTGGGGTGGATGATGAAATTGCAAATTTGAAGAATGGGCGAATCAAATCCTGGTCAGTAGCCGAACTGCAGGCCACAATTACTTGCTAGGGGTGCAACTCAATATGTAACCTTAACTAAAACCCTGCAAATACATCACATCTATGCAGTTCTATGCTAGCAAAAATAGGAGAGCTCAAGAAGACTTACCTTAAACTATTAAGGGTTCCCCTTTACCGAATCACAATAGTAAAACAACTAAAATGGCCAATCTAACTAGGGACTACTGCCAATATTATTATAATGTGTCTTTTGTGAGAATTTCCTAGACAAACTTGCTGGATTCTACACAAGAAAATTGCAATTTTTAGTTCTTCAAGATGGCTACCTTCTCCTGCCTTATCAGCACAACCAACAAAAAAACTTCCAGATTATCAAAAGTTCCACTCATGAAATCTTAACTCTAGTGCCATACAGGGGGATCCAAATCTCATGAAGGTGGATGAATAAATAACCAGTAACAACAATAATAACTAGAATAATCTAGCAAATGGAGATAAATAAATAAATATTTATATAACCCATAATATCTACAAATTATGATACCTATAATAATAGGAGACATAATAAATATATACAATAATACAATAATATTATATAAAAGAAGAACAATAATAGCCTGTGATTTTTCACATGCTATAGTGTATTTTGATTTTTGTTAGTCATGTATTCTTTTTTGTTTGTGTTTTTCCTTTTTCCGTTATGTTTAAGTCTAGGCTGCGTATAGGATCAATTTGTAACCTCTGCAGATATACATTAATATGTCAAAAGATTTTTTGTATGTATTTTTGTACCTAGAAAAATAAACTAAACTAAACTAAAATTAATAATAATAATTATTATAATTATAGTTGACTGTAATATTTTAAAACTTGTTTTTACTTGAAAAGAAAAGTTTTACTATTTTCATATTTCTGTTTGAAGAAACTCAATTATTAATTTAAGTGATGTTTTATGTTACAGGCTTTGGAACGTAACATGTCTCTTTCTGGTCAGTATTTAGAAGAACTTAGTAAGCGTTACAAGAAACAAGTGGAGGAAATGCAAAAATTATTAGACAAGACCACAAGTATATTCCACGAACAAACAAAAAAGAACGAAGAAAAAAATAGACAACTCGAAGTGCAACTACATGAGCTCACAATCGTCGTTCAGAATTTAGTAACAGAAAAGCAAACTTTTCGAAAATTCATATACTGGATGATTTTTATATCGATAATTTTTCTCGTTCTTTGGTATTTCAAACGTTCTAGATCATTTAAACGAACACCTGAACCGGGTAATCATTCACAGACCGTTGAGATTGAGCGTCGCAAGTCTATTGACGTGATCAGTCCAAAACCAGTGGTGAAAGTGAGGCGGCCCAGTGACCAATGCTTGAAGATCGTGCGATCGGCAATGCTGGCCAGTGACGAAGATTCAGAAAAGAAGCAATTCAAAGAAAGAAGAAGAAAGAGAAAGAAAAACAATCTGAAGCGCTCGAGTTCGGTGATTACTTTGAATGAAGAAGCAGCAACTGCGAGACCTGCTCTCGAATTTCAACCGGAAATAATGTCCAGTCGAGTGTTTGAAAGGCCAGACGCCAAGTCGTCAATTGAGAATGGTTGGTTAGGAGTGCCAATTATAGACGTGCCAATAGTACTTGACGAAAGCGAACATTCTACTTTGGAAGAACTGTCATTGAATATAGACACCATTTATGCAAATTTACGCTTTGAGATGCCTGCTCAAATAGAATCACACAGTATGTCTGAAAAAGTAGGCAGCAGTGATAGTAAACCTGGAGTTAAAAGAAAATCTGCCAGTTTGGATGAAAGTGTTAGGAAGAAAAGTCCTGTACCATCGGTGAACGGGGCATGTAGCATTGCAAGCAGTAACGATGAGCAGAAAACACCAAAAAAAGAGAAAAAACGCTTCAAGAAATTGTTTAAAAAAGTCTTTTAATGCCAAATTTGTTAAAAATGTTTGTCACAGTGTTGCGTGTTAATATTTTTGAATGCATTCCACGATATCCATTTGAATGGATATTTTCGATGTTTTGATCTGAAATTCTCACTTTTGACATAGTATACCTTCAAAACTAAAATTGCTGCGGTCACATGGAAGACTGATTTTAATTGCTTACATAAACATCGTTTAAGAAATTTAAGATGGATTTTTTTTGTGGAGAAACATAGGAGTCATTTTATTTTTAATAGTATAATACGTTGTTATCTTATTTTTTATTGATAAATGTATCCAAGGCAAATTAAATTATACGTTTGCTTGTTTTGTAACTTACTGTTTCAAGTTCCTTGTAATATTTAATGTATCTAGGTAATCTCTTTTGTTGTAAGTTAAAATATTTTTAATATATTTATTTGATCATTTTTATAGGTATATCATCTTATTTTCCCTTTAGGAATTCATCAGAAGATATAAAATATCGCTCATGCTACTAAAAGTTAATACACTGCTCCGTAACCTTTAGTTCTGGTCCAAAGTGCCTTATACCGTGCTAGTACTGAGTCTTTGACATAGCGAATTACAATAACTCATAGTTTCTATGATAAATGGTTTCAACGGGATTGTTTGTAACACCAACAATTAAGTAGGTATCTATGGTAACTCATTGAAATTGAACCCAACAAT
This sequence comes from Malachius bipustulatus, assembly GCA_910589415.1. Classification (NCBI taxonomy): domain Eukaryota; kingdom Metazoa; phylum Arthropoda; class Insecta; order Coleoptera; family Melyridae; genus Malachius; species Malachius bipustulatus. The sequence continues at coordinate 53,578,199 of OU342631.1, forward strand.
TTCACTTTCAGACTAAGAGTCCGCAACTGCAAGACCTTCGTTGTTTTATAAAAGCTGAAAGTTTCAGTGTGCATGTCTCCGACACAGATAGTAACAATGAAGCGACTATGAAGTTTAGATTATCTTCATAGGGGTCTATAAGGTCTATAAATTTACTCCTTAAAAATCTTGAAAGTATAAAGTTTATTTTTTTAAACTTTAAGGGAATTTAGAAATACAAATATAGGCGAAAAATTTCCTGTAGACATGGGTCGTTGGAGCTTTAGTTTTCGAGATACAGGGTGTTACAAAAAATTTAATATTTTTTGAATATCTACAAACTGGCTGATCAGAATAACTCGAAATTTTTGACAGTTGTACTTATTGAAGTACAGTAGAGTCCCGCTAATCCGAAGATCCTTGTGGTCCGAACAGCCCTCCAAATTTCTAAAGAAATTACTTATTCTCGTAGTCCGAACAGTCGTCCTAAGATATCCTTATAATCCGAACAGCCTACCTCTACATGCATAAATATTGATAAAAATAATAAAATTATGTGGGTGAGATATGTAATTTAAATGTTTTAGTAGGCTGAACGAAATTTATGACTTCCAGGAATTAAAAATGACCGAATGCTGAGGACAAGTCCATTCGATCGAGACAATTGTCTGGCCGAGCATGTTCCTTGTTCAGTCAGTCTTCTTTTTGTATACTTTTTTCCGAATAACCTAAAAATGCATAGGTACTGTTATGGTTCACAGGGACTGTGCTTTCTCTATTCTTTTTTTTTAATTTATTTTCCTCTTTGATTCCCTCTGACCATAAACAATTTATTTATTTAGGGGGCCTTTCTTTTTTAAAAACTAATAAAAGTTTAGTCTGTATGAGACCTCTATGACTCAGAGTGAGTTCAAGTATTTTTTTTTATAATTTTTTTAAAATTTTCATAACCTATAAACTCCTATTGAAACTCAATTTAAATTTGTTTGGGTTTTATTACAACAAGAAATTTTCCCAACAATAACACTTACAACAACTAACTTAAAAATAACTTAAAATTACTCACAGTTTGTTCCCTTAATGAATCTTCTTCGTCACCGACTTTCTGTCATTAATTTTTGACAGAAGTCCCTCGTAGGTTAACGAAATGAATAACCCACGGAATCAGCTGTTGAACAAAGCTTGAAGTCAACTCTAGTAGCCTTGCTGTTAGTGTGTCAGCAATTTCAATGTAGATCTCTGCACAGATATATCCAATTCGCTGCTACGTTTTTCTATCTTCAATGTCAAAATCGCAGAATCCAAATCGCTGCACGGCTGTACCCAAATCAAACTGCAATTGTCAGCTACCTCCTAGCCAAATCTCTGCACGGCTGTATCCAAATCAAATTGCAGTTGTCAGCTACCAGCTAACCAAATCTCTCCTTCTAACCTATATGTTTCTTCTAGTAGTCAGCTACGGCCTCTGTTCTTTACCAAATTCTTGATGTTCGAAATTTTCTTGGTGTTCACGATGTTTGGTTATGATTTAGTGGTCTACACTGCTTAACTTGTGTTTTAGGAATCTCCTTCGATAATCGTTGTTTTTCTATTTATAGTTTTTCTTGTAACTATGTAAATTCGATTGTTATCTGCTTGACAACATATTATTTCTCACTATGACAGCGGATAATTTTTGTATTTTCCTTCCAATCAACATCTTATGAAATTCATTTCTCTTCTGGAGTACAACACACAAAATCCTCTTTGGACATGTTATGTTTTCCCCCTTCTAACAGCCAATTTCCCTGCTACTAGAGTTGGTGTTCATTTCTTCTAAATTGTGACTTTTTATCATTTTCTGCCTGTCATTTCTCCCATACACTTAGCTAAATTATTCTAATTATTTTACAAAAACTATTCTATGACATTTCACCTTATTATTACATTATTTTCTAATCTACTGTCCCAAACAAATCTAAATATTCTGTTCCAATAGAAACTTTTTCTAAAACTAAAGACTATTTTTCATGCAAGAAAAAAAAAACTATTACTACGTAAATAAGCTTAATGAGTCTTTTTATAACAGTACATAACATTTTATTTTCTATAAAGTTTTTTCATGGTTTTCAATAATCCGCACTCACTCGCGGAGTAATGATATATTCACTAATCCGCACATATTCGGACTAGCTAAATACGGGCTAGTCCGAATATTTGCTACTCTGAACAACTATGCGCCTGATATGATTCGGATTAGCGGGACTCTACTGTACATGATTTGATACTCCCAACAAAAAAATTTAAGCCACTGGCAGAGATCTGTCTATGTTGTTACCTTTTTAAAAATAACTTATACGCCACTAACTTTAATAGAAATGAGATATTTTTGATAGATACCTCAGGTTGTTTAGAGGAGAAATGTCACCTTACTTTTTTGCTGTATGACGCACCGTTTATACGTGGATTTATTTCTAAATAGTCTGCCAAGGTCACATGAAATATCAGCATTGATGTCAGATCTCAAGTTTTGTAGGTGCAATGAGGATGAGGAATCACAGAATAGACAATTTATTAATTATAATTAATTTGTTTTTGAGTTATAAACAAATGAAAATCGCAAGTTTTCATTTTGAAAGCAGTGTACGTAGTAAACGGCTCAAGATATCGGAAAACGGCTTACATGTCCATATCTTAACTGTTTATGTAGGTGTACTATCCTATGATGTAGATGAAATTTTCTACAGGGTGATGAAAACTCATGATTTTTATCACCCTGTATAAAAATTTATGGCCCGGTATGAAAACTTGCGATTTTCATTTGTTTATAACTCAAAAACTAATTAATTTAAACCGCAACTGTAAAAAACATTATTATTATTGGATTTTCTCAGGAAATATGAAAATACAAAAATATACAAGGTGTCCTATTTAAAAAAAAAATAGGCAATGTTGCATTAAATTAAATTGAACTGTTTTTGCATTTTTTTTATAACTCAAAACTGAAAGATTTATTGGACCGTTGCCAGTACCTATGCTCAAATCAGCATCAGCTGTTTTAATTTTCATCACTATCACAGCACAGATTTACATCGGCATCGGACTCGTTGCCAGCTCTACGCCTCAGCGCTATTATTTGTAGAGGGGCTGTGGCAGTAGTTTTTCATTTTTTCCTTTTCTGAACGTTGTGTCACCAAACAAGGGAAAGCTGGGTTTGTTGTTAATTGTCCATATATGGGTCATGCATTTCCTATGGTGGACTCCTAGGTAAATAAATGCAAATAAAATTTGGACAGTGAACGTGCAAAAAAAAGTCTAGAACCGAAAATACGAAAAACAAAAAACTTATAACTGTTTGGAAAACACTGGCCTTCATTCACGTCATAAGCGGGATTATACAGAGTGGTCCAGCTGTTAAGCATTAAATTCAGGGAACAACAAAGAGTCAAAAAATAATTCGAGTGTTCTTTATGAACCATATTCGGGAAATGCTTCGTTAAGAAAATACAGGGCATTTAAGTTTAAAGAAAAAAATCGTATTTTATTTTCTTTGTTCAAAAATAAACAAAAAATTTTCTATTGACGTGTGTCCGGAAATGCACTGTTTTTCAGATACTGTACAGGGTGTCAAAAAAAATATTATTTTTCCAGTGGCAGAGATTTGTTGCCGCCAGTTTTTTCTAAGCAGAAAAGGTACTCTTGGTCGTAATTGCTAACGTGAGCCATTTTCGAGAAAATTTTGCCATTCAAGATGACTAAATCGTTTTGGATGTTTCAAAACATGTGTCGGAAAATGAAGGGCAAAAAACTACGATCAATCCTAAGATCTCTGAAAATGGCACATGAAAAAAACTGAATTGGTATGTACTGAAAAAGTAGCTTTTATCAATGATATACATATACAAAAGCTGAGTTCTGTATCTCAAACGATTCCCCAGATAATATCTTCAAAAAAACTGGAAAAATAATCTTTCTTTGACACCCCATATCTCAAAAACGGTGCATTTGCAGACATACATTTATGGGACCTTTTTTGTTTATTTTTGACCAAAGAATCTGTCTTTGAATTTTTTCGCAATATTAAAAATACACCCAATAATACAGGCGATAATAATAATTATACAGGTGTTCCAGTTATAAAAAATTGACTAATTGGATCAATTCGAAACTTTGTACAGTAGTAGCGCCAATTGAAGTACATGATGTGATACTACCAATTAAGCATTATTTAATCCAGTGGTGGAGATCTGGGTATGTCATTTCCTCTTCTTTTTCAATAATTTCTGCCACTGACTTAATTGCCAATATGACATTTTTGGTAGATTCCCGTGTTGTTTAGACGAGAAAAAGAAGCCAAGATGGCTGATCGTGGCGCTCTGCCTTCAAGTTCTCTCTGCAAGTATTGCAGTAAAAACGTGACAAATAGTGTTGGATGTGTAAAATGTAATAGTGCCTTTCATCCCTCTTGTGCTGGGCGAGTTAAAGGTGCAAAAAGAGTGAGTGACTTGGAGATAGTGTGCTGTGACAGCATTGATAATGGTGATGAAACAGAAAACAGTGGGATACTTACAATGATTTCAAAAGATGGTGATCACCTCAAAGAGGAGAATATATTGCTTAGGCAGTTGCTTTCAAGCAGAGAGGAAGTAATTGATGCTTTGAGGGAGGAGATTGCATTACTCAAGGAGAAAATATTGTTGATCAATGAATTGAAATCATTTAAACAATGTTTAAATGCAGGCAAGAATAAGGAAGATATTAAAGTAGTTAGTAAAGAACAAAAAACTTTGGATGATAAGAAGGCTGATAACCAGGATAACATCACAGCTGATTCAGTTCAGCTGGGCTTGAAAAAGGTAAATAAACATACTGTGGGAAGTGAACCAAAACAACACAAGTTTACAGTGCATCAAACCAGAGATGCTGTGAAAACAGTGAATAGGCAAATCATGGAAAACAAACAACTTGAAAAAATGAAAGAGATTATCAACCTCAATGATCCTGTGTTGAGGATCTCACCTACTGATGAGGATTTTCAACTAGTGCATAAGAAGCCAAACAAAAGATCCTTTGCTGCAGTAGCTGACTCAGGACCACACAACAGGAGGAGGCCTGATGTGACTATAGGTACTAAGAAAATCGATGAAAGGGAGGAATTTAAAGCCAGACCTAGTAAGATGTGGTTCTACATAGGGAAAGTTAATGAAGGAGTCAGCAAAGACACCGTGTACAAGTATATAAGGGATAAATGTGCACAGGCAAACTCCAATGATGTCATCGTTGAAAAATTACCAACGATAGGTAGGTCTCCATCATTCAAGGTGGGTATTGATCGTAAATACTACGAAGATCTAAATAAGGCTGACTTCTGGCCTCTTGGAATAATAGTTAGAAGATATAACTTTAGAGGAGAAAAACATGGGCAAGTTTTGGAGAAAGGCGAACTTTTGTCGACAAATTTTTTAGACAAAGACAAGGAAGAGATAGCTCAGATAACATAGATGAAGGTCATCAGCCAACTCGCATGCTCAATGGGTCTGCGGCACTACATTGTTACTATCAGAATGCTCGTAGTATAAGAAGAAAAGCTGAGGATGTATTTTCTTTTGCTAACCTCAGCGAATATGACATCATTGCCCTCACTGAAACTTGGTTGACACCTGGCCATTTTAGTAGTGAGTACTTCCCTGATTCCTATTCAGTGCTCAGATGTGACAGAGATCCTCATCAGACCGGCTGTGGACGTGGTGGAGGTGTATTATTGGCAGTGTCAAACAGATTCTCTATTGTTCAACTTGATTTGGGTGAAACTTTTGCTTGTTTCTCACATATAGATGTTGTTGCTTGTAAGGTTTTACTGTTGCCTAAGCCTCTGTATATTGTAGTACTATATATTCATCCTAATGTTACAACAATGTGTTATGAGAACTTTTTAGAAACTCTCAGTAACTTTCTGTTACCAGTGGAACTAATAATCTTATTGGGTGACTTTAATTCTCCTCGCCTTTCTGACGTGCTAAACCTAGATACTAAATCGCATATACTACAAAGGTTCATTACATACAATAATCTAAACCAAGTTAATCAAGTCCGTAATGTACATGGGCGTCTTCTTGACTTGATTTTGTGTAACAGTACTGACATGACTGGCTCAGTAACACGGGATGATGTCCCAATGGTTCAGGAAGACGCTCATCATCCAGCTGTGTCAGTTGAGATAGCGCTTGTTGGGGGGGTGAGATTTCCCTTTTTTGCTGGTTCTGATGATCGTATTTTAAATTTTAGAAGAGCAAATTTCCCAGCACTTTACAAAGAACTCTTTGATATGGACTGGACCTGTATCCTAGATACTACCAACATTTCTGAGGCATGTAATGCATTTTATGATAGACTTAATGAAGTTTTAAGGAAACATGTTCCATTTTTTCACAACAGAAAATCTAAATTTCCTTTGTGGTACACAAATGAAATTAAGCATAACATTGAACTAAAAAAAAGAGCACACAGGAAATTTAAAAAATATAAAAATGAGATTGATTACTTGGAGTTTAAACACCTCAGAAGCATCATTAAGATGCAGGTAAAGGCAGCTTATATCAGTTATGTAAGGGGTATTGAGGATGGCATCTCACAAAATCCCAAGCGTTTCTGGTCTTACATAAATAACAAACGGTCTACCACTAGAATTGGGACTCATCTAGTTGACAACACCGGTGCGGTGTATGACTCACCCCAACAGATAGTCGATGGTTTCTCTAACTACTTTGCCCGTGTGTTTATCCCTCGGACAGGCGTTGCCTGCCCTCCTAACTCAGAGTGTGATAAGCAATTGATTCAGATTGATAGGTTGCAAGAGGCGGAAATCTCAGCATCTATTAAAAGACTTAAAGGTGATTTGATCTCTGGGCCGGACGGTATACCGGTCTTCTTGATTAAAGATTGCTGTTCTGTCTTTGCACCAGTCTTAACTTTCTTATATAATCTGGCACTGTCAACCTCATCTTTTCCAGATATTTGGAGCATTGCTAGGATATGCCCTATTTTAAAAAGTGGCACTGCGGATAATATGTGCAATTACAGGCCAGTGTCTGTCTTGAGCAACTTTGCGAAGATCTTTGAGATGGCGTTGTACACCAGTATTTTTCCTCAGGTAAGGGATTTGATTTCCCCTCGTCAACACGGCTTTTTTGAAGGTCGTTCTACAGTCACAAATCTAACATATATGACTCATTATATTTCAACTGCATTGGATAAACAAAGGCAGGTGGATGTGGTGTACACCGACTTCTCAAAGGCTTTTGATCGTTTAGATCATCAAGTTCTTCTAATTAAGCTCCTCAAATATGGTTTTAGTAACTCACTTCTCAAGCTTATATCATCTTATCTAACTAATAGAAAGTATTATGTTCAATATAATGGATATAGGTCAGGTTGTTACATGGGGACCTCTGGTGTTCCACAGGGCTCCAATCTTGGACCACTTTTGTTTTTGTTATTCATTAACGACATTGGTGACGTTGTTGGAGAGGAATTTCTATTGTACGCAGATGACCTGAAGCTGTTTTTATGTGTTGATTCACTAAACGATTGTGTAAAAATTCAAAGCCGTATTGATTCTATACAGACTTGGTGCGCCAAAAACAGCCTTGACTTGAACGTTGATAAATGTAAAGTGGTTACCTATTCCCGATCCAAAAAACAGCTGGCATACCAATATAAGATTGGCTCAACATTGCTCAAGCGTGATAACCATTTCAAGGATCTGGGGGTTTACTTTGACAGTGAACTAACCTTTTCAATGCACATTGATCAAACCGTTAACTCATCGCTCCGCATACTCGGATTTATTCAAAGGGCTTCACGTGAATTTTCAGAAAATACTATTAAAATGCTGTATTATTCGTTTGTTAGGTCTAGGTTGGAATATGCTGCTATTGTATGGAGTCCCTTTTATAAAACCTATAAGGTTGAAATTGAAAAAGTGCAACGTAAATTTTTGAAATACCTGTTTTACATTGCTCATAGAATATATCCCCCCCGTGGGTATGATCATAAATTACTTTTGAAAGAGTTTGACGTTTATTCCTTGGAATTTCGGAGGATTACAGCCTCTCTGGCTTTCCTTTATAAGATTCTGAATGGTGGGGTTGACAGTCCGGATTTGCTGACTTTCATCACTTTCCGCGTACCTCAGGTTTCAACGCGATATGATGCCATCTTTCAGTGCCCTCGAGCATATACCAATATCATGTTCAAATCACCCATATACTGTATGATGGCAAATTTTAATTTAATATGTAGGGAGTGTGATATTTTTAAGTCTTCTCTTAAAGAAATATTAAGTGTCGCTGCAATACACCTATTTTGTTCCACATTATAAATCTGTTTTTATGATGCATGCTTGTTTGCACTTTAATGTACTTTTTAAGTTAACCCTGTAAGTGGATGTATCATCTGTTGGGAAAATAAATTATTATTATTATTATTATTAAAAGTTATCTTATGTTTTTGTCGTATGACGCACTGTTTTCAAGATACTTCACAATGTAGGAGCCCGTACAAGGTAAAATATCATCAAAATCAACCCTGTTGAGTATTTATTTTCCAGAAATTATTTTTTTCAAATTTTAGCTATTTTTTGAGTTCAACAAAATTTGTCAACGTAGCATCGTTCTGCAAATTAGGAGATAACAAATGGATTTAAAACAGATTTTGAATAATATCGGATATGTATCCCCGCAACGGTAAATGTTTGAAAGTTTGTTGAACTTATCATTTCATAGTTTCCATGGTAACAACTTTCTGGGTTTTATGACCAACATACTATTTTTTTGCCTGAAGAAGTGTTGAGCCTTTTTTTTCCACAAAATTGGCCATATATTTTTAAGGAAGCCATGCTGACGAAAAAAGTAAATAAAGCTAGAAAACTTAATCCACAGTGATGCTGTGGTACTATCCGTGTCCGCCATTTCGGAATCACCTTGTAGGTATATTTCAAAAATACTTTGTTCTTAAAACTTAAACGCTATATTTTCTTAACTAAGCATTTCCCGAATATAGTTCATAAAGAACACTCATAAAGGCAGATTAATTAAGGTAATCCTTTGGAAGGTCATTTGAAAAAGTACAGTGATGTCACCTCTAGAATACTTTTGACAATTGATTGTTTTTAGATAGATAATAATAATTATCATGACTGAAATGTCACAAAATAATCAAAAGAATTAAGTATATTTTATTACTGTTGACAACATCACACCAGCTTTTTTGTCAAACATGTCAGAAAATCTAATAAACTGTTGAGCACTGGATATTACGTTGTGTCCACCACATCAAACACTCTGGCGGTCGCACCTTTTTGGACGACATAGTCCTTTTTTGTGATGTTATATATTCAAAGAATTCAAATTAATTAATAATAATATAAATGTCAAACTGATAGTTTGTCTCTTTTATTACAGTCCTAAGTTTAGGTTTTGTTGTTTTGCAATTTGTAAATATGCTGATCCTTTTATCAAACAATCTAGAGCAATAATAATGGAATATTTTGAAACTGAGTTGGTTAATGGCAGTGATCCACTTTTATAGTAAACTTCTGACTATTATTGGACTCTATTGGAAAAGTTTCATAGACAATGAACTAGATAAAGAGCTGCAAGAACATGCCAAAAACTAAAAGAAATATTAGATCAATTTAACAAACATGCATGCCGATCAAATGACTACCTTAATTAATTCACCCATAATAATATTTTTCGAATCTCTGTTGTTCCCTGAATTTAATGCATAAAAAACTGGACCACCCTGTATAAACACTGTGTGACAGGAAGTAATAACAGGTTCGGGGGTTTGTGATACCAGCAATGCAAAGAGGGTATTTAGGGAATCAAGATGTTGAAGATGTGGGGGTGAAATAGATTAATACCTATTACTTGTGTGGGAGTGAATGGCCCGCTCACGATAAATCTAATCTAAATCTAGGTTCATATCTATTTAATATAATAGTCAATGTTAAAAAATTACAAAAATTAAACTTCAGATCAACTGTTTATTTTTATTGACGTTATAAACTTTTCAGTGTTGATATGCTCTATATTAGAAGTTTGCTTTTTGAAAAAAATATTTAACTCGGTACAGGCATTGGTCAAAGACTTCAGCAGTTCTTCGTTCTTCACTTTTGCAACTTTGCATATAAATATTTCATTTAAATCCTCTTCTAATTTATATGCAAATATTGTTTTGAAATTTTCCTTCAATTTGTCAACTACAGAAGGCCTCAAAGATTCATCCCTCAAGACAATGTTGACTATGAAAAGTCCTGAAAAAAAAATATATTGATTTGTTAGTAGATGGCATGATTAAAATGACTTGCCTGTTTTTCCAATAACTTTAGCCACATTGTTCAAGACTTCATCTTCAAGAAATTGTTTTGGTGGACAACTCATTCCAATACTGCTATCTTTGCTATCGATGTCAAAGAGAACAGCATTAATCGTCTCCTCTAGAACAATACAAAATATTTTAAACATTCATGTCTCTTCATATGAATCCTCACCTCTGTTGGCAGCTTCTTTTAGAAAGACCACCCCGTCAATTATTTGAGTGGAGAGATTAGCATCCTCCTGGAGCCCAAACCATTGACGGGCCATGACAAGCATCTCCTCGTCGATGTCCACTCCCAAAATATGGACTGAAGGCATAAATTTGTGAAGAAATGAACACAGTCCACCACCACCCAAACCAAGAACAACTACCGAGGGTGGCTGAGCAACTGTACCTAAGAGCAGGGTGTTCGTTTACGAAGGTAAATATATACGTATATGGTCTCTGCTAGAGCTTACCGTGACAGGCAACAAATGTGCCCAAGGTCATGTAAATGTGATGGCAGCATGTAAGGTAAGTGAGATCAATGAGTTCCTTGACCAGGCCCCGCCTGGACTTGGCGGTCCGAAGTCGTGCCTCCGACTGAATGACCAGCTGGGAGCTCAGGTAGTAGAGACGTCTGAATTTCTGCCCGTTGTCCATTTGAACGTCCTCCACTACATAATCCCCAGAGTATTTTGAGTGTCCCCGGTGACGTACATCACGATGTCCCACGTCAGAGCCCAGAGAGAGGAATGGTATCTACAAAGGACATTACCTATATACAGGATGTATCTAAATAACACCAAAAAAATTCAAGGGATGATTCTTTGGTAAAAAATAAACAAAAAATTTCCAATTACCGTGTGTCTGGAAATGCACCCTTTTTGAGATAAAGCGTGTCAAAAAAAGATTATTTTTCCAGTTTTTTGAAGATATCTCTGAAACCATATAAGATAAAGAACTCAGCTTTTGTATAGATCATTGACATTAGCAACAATTTAATGCTAAATAACTTTTTTAAATGTGCCCGTGGCGGAGGTTTTTACGGTTGGGGGGAATTTTTTTTGCCCCTAATATCCACGACACGGGCAAATTGATATTTTAAAAGCACACTTTCAACTGCCAATGTTTTCTACACAAAAAAGATACTCTTGGTCATAACTGCTAACGTGAGCCATTTTTGAGATTTACGATGAAAAACTGGCTTTGAATGTTTGGGAAGACAAGTGTCGGAAAATGAAGGGAAAAAACCTTCACTCAATCCTAAGATCTCCGCAAGTGGCACATGAAAATAATTGAATTGGCATTAAAAAAGTAGCTGATATCAATGATATGACATTTACAAAAGCTGAATTCTGTATCTCAAACGGTTCCCCAGATATCTTCAAAATACTGGAAAAATAATCTTTTTTTGACACCCTGTATCTCAAAAACGGTGCATTTCCGGACACACGTCAATAGAAATTTTTTGTTTATTGTTGACCAAAAAATCAGCTCTTAAATTTTTTCGGTGTTATTTACATACACCCTGTATAAAGAGAGAGGAGAAAAAAGAATACCTATGTTTATTTGTTTTAAATTCAGTACAAAATTTTACGAAATATTCTATGGACCGATGAGTCATGTTTTACTCGACGAGGGATTATAAATTTTCACAATCAACATGTACAGGCACATGAAAATCCGAAAACTTCCTGGAATTTTTGGAGACGAAGATTCTCAATATGGACGACATTCCACTCGATATGCGAAGATACCACCATAAATGAGAGTATCAGCCTAAGCTCACCAAAGTTGATAACAATGTACAAAACAAGCAAAACATGGAAAGCTTGGCTTTAGAAATTTGAGTGGTATATGATATAGAGCTACTAGCCTGGTAAACAAGAAACTGTCTGTAATTAGCTCAGATGCAGCAATAATATTTAACAATTTTAATCTCACCGACAAAGAAAGCTCTTATCTGTTAATTTTTTAACAAACCATAATGTCGCTTGTGTTATTTTTCGGTTTAATGGTTAATTCTATTATCGAGAAAGTTAATTTTCCCCAAGTATATTGTATTGTAAAAACTAAAAACTTCAATGCTTTCAAATTAGTATCTACTCCCTCCAGTTAATAATTTACCTTCTTTGCTGTAAATCCAGGTGGAGCTAAATTACATATTACATCCGACAGTTCATTTTGAACAGAGTCTAAGCTTTCATATTCATTTCCTCTGTGCATAGTTATAATTGCGAGTCGATTATGTTTGGCCATTTTCACTAAATGCTTCCTTCCAGCCCGTGTTGAAAACAGCCATTCAGCTTCCCTGCAAAACCAGTATCATTAACATTCGATTTTCTCTAGTGTGATTAAGGACATTTTTCAACTCTGAATCAACTTATGCGCATGTGCTCGATTATACCGGGTGGGCATCTAAGAATGAACAGCGGCCATATCTTGGGAAATATTGATCCTAAAGTTTCAAAAAAAAATTTCCAGACATAAGTAACTATGCGAAATGCAATGAAAATATTTTCAAGATGGTCGCACTTCCGGAAATACCGGAAGTTGACACCTACTTCGTTATTTTAACGGGGAGGCCCTTTATATTATTGTATTTTTAAATTGCCTGGAAAAATCGAATACAGGTGGTTTTCACAATTGGAATTTAGGTTGAGTAGTTTATGAGTTATAAACAAGTGAAAATCGCAATTTTCAATTTTCAAAGCATCTCACATTAAAAACGGCTCAAGATATTTAAAAACGGTTTACATGTCCCTATCTTAACTTTTTACAAGGTATCCTACCATGTGGTTTAAATTTTTATACAGGGTGATGAAAATTAACAGATTTTTCATCACCCTGTAGAAAAATATAAACTACATAATAGAATACCTTGTAAAAAGTTAAGATATGGACATGTAAGCCGTTTTTAAAAATCTTGAGCCGTTTTCAATGTGAGATGCTTTGAAAATTGAAAATTGCGATTTTCACTTGTTTATAACTCATAAACCACTCAATCTAAATTCCAATGGTGAAAACCACCTGTATTCGATTTTGCCAGGCAATTTAAAAATACAATAATATAAAGGGCCTCCCCGTTAAAATAACGAAGTAGGTGTCAACTTCCGGTATTTCCGGAAGTGCGACCATCTTGAAAATATTTTCATTGCATTTCGCATGGTCACTTATGTCTGGAATTTTTTTTTTTCAACTGTAGGATCAATATTTCCCAAGATATGGCCGCTGTTCATTCTTAGATGCCCACCCGGTACAATAATTATTAATCAGCCAATCCAACCTACTAACCTTCCCTGTGGCACGACAAAGGCAGCATAGTGAGGGTTGTTTGTGGAGGAAGGGACATCGACCACATGGACTGTGAACCTCGGACAGTCTTTACCAGGTTCGTAGAGGTCCAGATAAACCTCTTGCTCATTGACAATATCGGTCTGTCGGAGCCCTGAGCACACAAAGGCTGCTTGCTGGACCGACCGCACGCTCGATAAGACATCCTGTGTGGTGTCCACTCGTTCTCGGTTATCCGAAGCAGTGAGACACAATTCTAAAATCTATGGGAAGTACAAAAATCAGTATTGTTGTTCCTATTAAGTTATTAATTTTTCATACTTTTGTAGGTAAAGATTTGAATTTAGTACAAACAACCGCAAAAATTGGCATAGAATTTTCTTTGTTCTCAATGGCGTTTTTCTCGACTTCAAAACATCGTACAACTCTAACCATCCAGTTATTTTGAGGGAAATAACCCAATATTGCGTTCAGGATGTGCTCTTGCAACAACGATATGCAAATGTATCTGCCACCAGTTTTTAGCACCCTCTCTATTTCCTTAAAGTATTGATAAATATGAATTAAACTCTCACGTTTATCATCGTTTATTAAACCATCGAGGGTGCCTTTGTCGATGGCAACAGAAAATTCTTCATTCTCAAATGTCATGTCGAAAGCGTCCATCAGCAGGTATTTCAAGTTGGGTATCAATTTTCCATTTTGCGACATCTGTTTAATGACAACATCAGATATATCTATGTTGGTAACCTTTCTGAAAAAAATATATTCCTTAATTTATTTACTAAAATTATTACTGAATTGATTATTAAAAAAAACACACACACACTTACTTATACCCTACATCACAAAGGTCATGTCCTAGTGTAGAATTTCCGCATCCGATTATTAAAACATTGTCTTGTAATTTGACGTATTTATGCAGATGTTCCGCTAATTCAGGATATTCTCCATACCTGTAAGAATAAATAATACAAAATACAAAAGCTTCCTATTTGGTAAACAAAAAGACTGAATAGCGAGAAAGCCATCATTGTACCATCTGTGGAAAATGTCCTTCAGGAAGTTCTTCAAGTCATGTATCAGTGGTGCGAGAGGGAGCAGATGTCTGTAAATCCTTGCAAAACTGTTATAGTACCATTCACCAGACGAAAAAGGCTGGAAGACCTTATACCACCTACTCTTCAAGGAGTAGTTATATCATTTCCAGAGGAGGCTAAATATCTAGGTATCACACTTGATAGGAAGCTACTATGGAACTCCCATCTGGAAAAGATTATCCACAAAGATTATCCACAGAGCAAAGCTCTCCCTATGGAGTTGCAAAAAGATCTGTGGGAGAACTTGGGGCACTGGTCCCAAGCAAATACACTGGATATATGTAACGATCATTAGGCCAATGATCGCATATGGCTGTGTAGCTTGGTGGTCCAAAGGCTTACAAACCTTGGCCAAAATGAAGCTGTCAAATCTGCAAAGACAAGCATGCCTGGCAATCAGTGGAGCAATGAGCACCACACCGTCAGCGGCTATGGAAATACTTCTGGACCTTCCTCCACTCCATATATACTTGGAAAGAGAGGCCAGATGGACAACGTACAGACTGCTACAGGTAGTATGAAACACACAAATGGCTTGTGTCATGGAGCGGACCAGTCTACTGGACGACACTCAAAGTCACAGTCTTCTGGGTATGCCTTCAGATATGATGCCATACACAACAAACCACCACACTGCATATAACGTCCTCTTTCCAAGCAGAGACGAATGGGAGCGTAACTCAAACGACCTCCTCAAACGACCTCACGTGGTTTACCGACGGTTCAAAGACCCCAACGGGAGTTGGATCCGGAGTATACGACGCTGGGTCAAGACGAGAATTCTTTGCAAACCTGGGTCAATACGCAACAATATTTCAGGCAGAAATTTATGCCATTGTACTCAGCGCGCAGATGCTGGATGAAATGCACTGCACGCGGAAAACAATTAAAATCTTCTCAGATTGCCAAGCGGTCCTGAAAGCCCTTTGCTCCATTCATTGCAACTCCAAACTAGTATGAAACTGTCAAACAGCACTCAATGAGATAGCTAAAAACAATAACTTGACTCTGGTCTGGATTCCAGGTCACTCCGGGCTTGGAGAGAACGAAATAGCCAACCCTCTGGCTAGAAGAGGAACCGAATCCAAATTTACAGGACCAGAACCCGTTGTTGGCATATCCTCAAATACTGCCAAAACAACAATAGACACCTGGGCGGAAAATAAGGTACTTCAGTACTGGCAAAATCTACCAGGATTAATTCACTCTAAGACCTTCATTGAGGGACCATCGAGAAACAGAGCTAAAAAGCTACTGGAGCTCAAAAGGACTGACCTAAGGGCTCTAATAGGCCTATACACAGGCACTGCAAAATGAACCACCACTTACACAGGATGAATCTAGTCGATAACGCAGAATGTCGCCTGTGTTTGGAGGATGTAGAAACAGCAGAACATGTTCTATGCAACTGCCCCGCCTTGGGAAGAACCAGGCACTCAACTTTCGGAAGAGTATTTCTCTCTCCAAGAGACCTGGATACATTCACACCATCTAAGGTCATTAGCTTTTTAAAAAGCAGTGGCCTACTAGAGTGGATGTAAAGTACTTAGGTGTGAGCCACAATAGACCGCTTTGTCGCAGTGGAGGTGTCAATAATCGACCCACTCAATATACATATAACTAAACTAACTAACTAATCATCTGTGGAAAGTGACACACCTTGACGGTGTAATCGAGCTTGTTTGACCAAAATATTTCACTGGGAGTTTAAAGCACACTGTGTAACAGTTCACTGTTACAGAGGATTTATTTATTTATCTACATTTCATTTTCCTTATATTTATTACAATTTCCCTGTTATTACTTCATTTCATTGCAATGACTATCATAGGCAACTTTCCATTTATGCCTCATCTGATGTAATTATGGCAGTCTATTCTCCGATAGTGAATTATTTTTAGGGAACGAAGTATTAGAGAATACATCGGGTACCCACTTAATAATCGCTTACTCGGATATTGAATAGGGTACCCGGGTCCTATGATTTTAAATATAATTACATATTTGCGAAGCTAATACATAATTACATTAATTACCCTACATAGGTATTCTGAATAATAAAAAACAGCACTCAATTGTTTCTCACTAATTTACAGGATGATTTCAGATTCACCTCTTTTGGCCATTTTACAAATTTTTTCTGTTATAGATTTACTGATTTATGCTGACCGAGTGACACATTATCTAATTTATAACACCAGCGATACAAACTAATCTTCTTATCAAGAAATATTTAAGTGAAGATAATAATTTGTTCGTTTTTGACTTATGATGTCGGTAAAACTACCTATTTAGTACCTAGTCGGGTACCCGGGTATTACCACTTGGGTACCCGAATACATCTACGTTACGGGTATGACTTCCCTAGTAAGTACGCTTATTAATATTTTTTTTAAACACTGAGCATGGTAATCTCTGTATTTTTCACATAAACCAAGCAATTACGTAAGCCAAGATTACCACAGTATTCGAAGCTACGTATTTCCATACTTTAGAAAAGGGAGATGAAGAAATTAAATCAATAATTAGGTATTAAAAAATTACAAAAAAAAATTTATAGACAAAGTTAGCTGCTAATGTAAGGGAACGAAGGCTCATATCGCATGTGACAACGCTGAGAGGATTTCAGCCAGTGTTGCCAACACATGAAGACTAAAATGCGGTAGATTTAGACGTGCATTTCGGTAGATGTTGCCAAATTTCGGTAGAACAAAGAATTTTTTCAAAATACAGTCTAATTTGGGTTATTTATTATCAATATAACGAATATAACCGCAGTTGAAGTTAAATATTGCGTTCTGCAGCTGAAAATGTTAAAATTTCTTTGTTCTTCACAATATGCTACTAATAGAGGGTAGTTCCCATGCACGTGCGTAAATAATGGGATTCTTCATTTGCTTTGTTGATAAAATTACCTCCTGTTACCTTATATTTGCAAGACTTCAGGTAATTGATAATAATTTTTAATCAGATGTAAAAGAACGTAAGTCTGATTCATTCTCTTTCATTACATATTTGGTATCGATGTATAAAATCCAGTAGATATGAAACGCAACCGGTCGCTTTAATTAATATAAACATCCGGATGCTGAAGAGTTAACGTCGGTTGCGTGAAGGAAATGAAATATCCATATGACCCTACTTTACCGTAAAACGCGGGAAGTACCTACTCCAGTACAGTTGTGCTTTGAACGTCGTCGAGTGAGAATTGGTGGTTTACTTGTGTTTGGTGCATTCTGGCGTTCTTTTATAATAGATAACAGGTCCTATTCCTAAGATAAATAGAGTTAGGATAAGCAATAGAGAGTTAAGTAATCATGATTATTAATTGAGATATAACTGAGAAAGATTATAATTATTATTAGCCTGTCTTATGAGAAGTTAATGAGCTCAGATCTATTTAGAGTCAAAAGGAGAAGCTGCATGTAAAGCATGAATGAATAAAGCATGAATAGGCATAGAGGTAAATCAGTGAAAGACAGAATCATGATAAGTACTTGAGAGACAAAGGTTAATGAGTGCTGATGCTGAAGATGTCTAAATTGCTGAAGTAAAGTAGAAATTAGCGTTGATCGTAGAGTTCTGGTGAGCCTGTGTGGCCTGTGCATTTGTTAGCTTAAGTCCCTGAGAGAAGGTCTGTAGCCTGAGAGGCTGAGAGCGGCTAGGTGGCCGAAGGCAAGTGATGCCTGTGTGGTCTGCATATGTAGACCCGAGAGACTTGAGAGCGGCCCGTGTGGCCTGGGTGACCTGCATGTGTAGGTCAGAGTGGAGACCACTGCTGACCACCTGGTGGTCTCCCGGGAGTGAAGGATCGAGAGGATCCTGTCGACCACCCGCGAATGACCTTGAGATCGGGAGGACCAAGGTGGGTCCTGGTTACCACAGCGTGCCTTGGCGCGGAAACTATGGCAAGGCTACAATCAATGGCTAAAGAGCAAGATGTCTTGAGTAGAGTCTTGAGTCGAGTAACTTCAGCAATGACCTTGAACAGTGATTTACGTGTCTTCAGCAAGGTGATATCAAAACTCTGGAGAGAGGCTACTCAGAAGGCTAAGCGTTAGTTAATGATAGGCTTAAGCAAGCTTTAGGAGGAATAAGACACTTATGCAAGTTTTAATATCTTTAGGGAGTGAGCCGAGACGTCGCAAGGCAAGAGAAACTAGGAGTGAGTGACTAGGAAAACGACGGCCCTGACGAAATAAATTTGTGTATTTACATGTGAGTAATTCTCTCCCTCTTTTCTGCGTTACACAGATAATTAATTTACATTGAAATATTTGTTTATTGTATGCAAATTTTCATAAAAATGTCACTTCTTTTGATAAAAAATGTTAAAACGTACATTTCGGTAGATTGAGCTTGTCATCGGTAGATCGGTAGACAAGTTCAAATTTCGGTAGATCTACCGAAATTTCGGTAGGGTTGGCAGCACTGATTTCAGCATGACTGGAGCACAGAAAGTGGAGGGGGGCTAGTATAGGGGGACTCAGGTTGTCAATCAGCAACATTACCAAAAATACACTAAAACTCTAGGATTTCTAAAATTTCTAAATCAAACAGAACAGTTTCAAATAACGAAAGTAGAAAGTACCTACTTAATGCATTTACCTCTTATACCGAGTCTTATACTTTGTGTCAGGCAGCAGATTTTCATGGGTAGATTCCTCAAATTTTATTAAATTACCTACATTACTCACACTCACCATTCAAAAGTTTTGTTTCCTCTTTTTTTGAAAAATGAGTCCCAATAATCCTTATGGCTGAATTCTTTATAAGTCTTCGGTAATAAATTCATTTCTTCTTCTTAAATAAACATAAAAACACGATTTACAACTAAAATGCGACGCGACAGTGCAGACTGCAGACCTAATAGGTAATTAATTATTGTTATTAATAATGACTAAAAAAATCAAATCAAATTTATTTGTTGGTTAGTTTTGATTTTTTTTTTGTAAACAAACAAGACAAGAGGTAAAATTTTCTTTCCAGTGTAATTATTGGTCTTTGAATTCCTCCACATTTAGTCAGCTGTCATGAGATTAGAAGGACAGGGGCCGTTTTTTTTTAATGATGCAGCTGGTTCAACCACTACCACTGATTTGAAGCGTATTCGTATTAAAGGATGACGTCACTTGTTTGATATGCAGAAAATAAATAATTTCAATATAGCTATACAGGTGTCCCGTATCGTTATGTTCAAATCTTGTGAGCATATAGTAGGCTTATTTCTAAGCCTAAAAAACTCAAAAGTGGCAGGTCTATCTGCATTCGTTACGAAGTTATAGACCTAAGAAAATAATGTCTAGTAAATACCAGATTTAACTTTGAAAACCACATAAAGCTTATTTTATTGACCAAATCTTATTTAGTTTATCATATGTGAAAAAATGCCCTATTCCTTGCTGAATACAAACTTGTGCTCGGAGGCCTATTATTGCAGAAGTAACAGTTCTAATTTCTCGTCTTTTTCATAGCGACCGATCTCTTGACCAGCATGCTGAATACGATATACGATCCACTGATAAATGAAAAATCTGATAATTTTCATCACCCTGTATTAAAATTTAAACCACATAGTAGGATACTATGTGAAAAGTTAAGATAGGGACATGTAAACCGTTTTTAGATATCTTGAGCCGTTCTAGTTCTACGCTGCTTTGAAGTTGAAAATTTTCGATTTTCACTTGTTTATAACTCATAAACCGCTCAATCTAAATTCCAATGGTGAAAACCACCTGTATTAGATTTCTTCAGACATTTAAAAAATATAAAGTTTTACAGGGTGTTCTATTTAAAAACCCGAAGTTGGTGTTTACTTCCGGTATAACCGGAAGTGGTCTTGTGCCGAAAATATTTTTAAAATGTTGTGTTTTTTCTATAATACAGATATGCAAAAAATTAGAACTGTCAGACTGACAGTTTAGCCTATACAAATGGTATCATCTCCCAAAGGTATACCCTGTATACCTTTGGAAGATGATACCATTTGTATAGTTGGATTGGAAACCATTTTCTCGCACGAACCGCACGCATTCAGTTAGGACACACTCAAAATTTCCCGGCAACGCACGCAACGCAGTCCCCGGATGCAGCTAGGCTAGGACACGGCGTTATATTAGGTTAGGTATGTCGAATACCTACCTACATAGCAGAAAAATGTAAGGCATAATATATTATAAAAAGACTATTATTGATTCCGAGCGTCATTTTCAGTTACTGTCAATTGTCATTTAAATGTTCGATTTGGTTGTTTTGTTTTGTTGGCTTGTCATCGTCAGCTGATTGATTGCCCAGAAAAATTGAAATTCAAAATTTTCATAAAAAAAAATGCTATAGTACACAGGGTGTTGTTCCTGTGTGGTTTGTTAATTGTTTACACTAGTCATTCTTTCAAGTAATTAAGTATATTATTAATAATTTATTGTTTAACTAGTTTCCAAGCAGAGCGTTCATGTTATATCTTAACAATAATAATGTTAGCTTCTATGGAGTCAAGAATTGAGAGCTCAGAATTGCAACAACTAGTTCCAAGTGATGAAGAAAGAGAAGGAGAAAATGAAGATGGAATTGCACAAGAGGATAACTTAAACGAAGTTAAAGTCATATCACCAGGGAATAAGGTTTGTAAAATTGTGACGTTATGTTGTTTGCGAGGTTGTTTGTTATAATGATGTCGGTGGACCCTACCTGTGATTAGGCAGAAGACCTTGTTATTGTCCTGACAGGACCAGGGAGGGAGCGAATAGGGGTGCTTGTGGGAAAACACGTACGATGGATTTTTCTCCATATAACCCGTCTTTACCAAGGCCACTCTCAACTGAGGTCACTTTTCCCCATGGTGCACTGTGTGTGGAGATGGAGTAAAGGTCACTTGTCTTCCAAACTAATGGTGCTGTATACATTTAGTTGATTAGCGTTTAGTAGCCTAAAGCCGGCCCTGGCACATTACGAGAATAACATTTTAATGGTAATGTTGCGCCTTACCGACGATAATTCTCCTGCAGTAGCCCTAGATATGTGCCCCCACTTTCTGTGCTTCGTTGCACGCAAACATCCTCTCAGCGTTGCCACATGCAATCCTTGTACTCTTTATCAGAATTTTATATCAAGGTACTCTACCTACAGCCATAGATTATTGTTTTTTTTTTTTTTTTTTTTGTTATGTTATTATTATTATATTGTAAATACCTATAACTAATATTCCATGAGCAAGTGAAATTTTCCCTAAAGAGAAACTTATAAGTTGATTGAGTATACAAGTTAGATACTTAGTTAGATAGTTAGATACGAATTTAAATAGTTAGAACTATTTAAAGGGCCACTACAGGGATATCCTAAACCATTGAAGATACGAGGTCGGTTAAATTAGAGAAAAGTTGTTCTATTTTGTGGCCATCTCGAATCCGTCAAAACATGTAAGATATCCGTGACCGTTCCTGAAAAATCGAGGAATCTTATTTTTGCCATATCTTTCTTGCAATTGGAAATTAATAAATAATTTTTCGTAGGCTTACATAAGCCGTAATGTAAAAATTAGACGTACTTTGAACTATGTGCTCAAGGAATAGAGCACATCCAAAAAGATATCAGCCATTACACAAGGAGGCAAAAAGCAATATGAGATGCTTTTAGTAAAGGCCAAGTCAGATTAAAATGAGAACAGAAGTTTAAGTTCAGATAATAAAATGAAGACAATGTGGTCTATCTGTAACGAAGTCAGAGGTAAAACTAAGAACAGAGAAGAATGTCTCTGATTAATGGAGAGCCAGAGAAGGTGTGTGAGAGTTACAAAGAGTACCTAATCGAGGTAATTCCAAAACTTACTACGGATACAATAAACTAGGGCTGTAGCGTTTAAACGTTTAATCGTTTAAACTTTTAAAAGTTGTTATCCGTTTAAGAAATTACTACACGTTTAATCGGCTAATGAGAAATTTTCAATTCAGGATACATTATTAGTTATACTTTGGTAATAAATCAATAATTTACTAATATAATAATAATTTTAATAATAAAAGAATATAATGAATTAAAAACATAACCAATCTTGGCTAGCGGAGTTGAGATAGACGAGTGGCGAATTTTCATTTTACAGCATTTAAAGCCGGCCACTCACGGTACTGCGGCGCAGTACAATTTGGTTGGATTCGACAAGATTGTACGATATTTGATAATGTGTGTCTACGACCGACGAAGTCGGACCGAGTTGGATCGGCTTGTCTTGCAGTTAAAACTTTTTAACTGCAGCAGTACAATTTTGTCGGATCGCATGCAATTGGATATGAATTGGAGCGTGTGTGGCGATGGCCGGCAAAATCATACAACAAAGTACGTGCTTACGTGCTTATTAGCTGTTTATTTCAATAAATTTGGGGTTTTTAATAAATAGATATGTCTAGTAAATATAATAATTTTTTTTAGAGGAGTTTTTTGTAATATATAAACATTTTGATTCAATCACAATTGATTTATTTTTAGCAACCATTCCTTGCAGCAACATTTTCGATTAGTATATTATCTTTTCTTTAATTTCTTGATTTACAAACACAAATTACAGCTGCTGCTAATTACAAATTTTTCTCATTGTCCGACGTCTCTACTCGACGAGAACTGTCCAATGCTGCACGGCTGGATAGTGAGTGGCCGTATACAATTGTCTGCGAAGTTGTACAATTTCGTAGTACGATCCTGTCGTACTGCGCTGCAGTATAGTGAGTGGCCGGCTTTACTTTCAGACCAGGCACCGTGAGTGAAGGTCAACAGGCATTGCATCAAACAAAAAATTATACGATGGATGGATGGGGATGCTTCCATCCGAGCCAAACCCATCCTTCTCCAACCTTCGTTTTTCTTCTCCCGTCTCTGTCATATCCCTACTCGAACAAATACCTCAATTCGCAGCATCAATATAAACAAGCTCATAAAATTGTCAAGTGGCATCAATAATAGCCATCTAATTTACTACGTCCTTCCTGCCTGGTAGTAGGAATTTGATTTTTTTCCTTTAAATGAGACTACATAAACGTTTGAACGTTTAAACGCGTTTAATAACTAGATTACACGTTTAATAAATTTGTAGGAAATATACAGCCCTACAATAAACCTTCCTTTTTCAATTGAAAATATACAGAGAAACAAACATGCTTTCAGTTTTGAGCCTGTTTCACCTGATGAAATTGATGAGATAACTAAAAGCTTAAAAAATAAATACACGAGCGGAATTGATGGAGTTCCATCAAGTATAATCAAGGAGCGAGTCAAGAAGTGTATTGGAGAAATAAAACGTATACTATCATATCCGGAAATTATGCGCAAAAAATTAAGGGGGTGATTTTACTAGATAAAATCTTGCCAAAAGTATCTATAATTTTTAATCGAAAACTCACAAATAAGAAAGTTATAAGCCTTCAAAGTTGATTTTTTTAAATCAATATTTTTTTATAACTTTTTTTCTAGTGTACGGATTTTCTTAAGATTTGACACACAATCCCCCGAAATCAAAAGGCCTTAACTGCCCTTAACCTTCACAAAAGGCCTACTTATAACTTTTTTTGTAATATTTTTTCTTAGTTTTGAAGACGCACAATTTAAGAACAAGAAGAAATATTCGGAAAAGGTCATCTTTGTCTATCACAATAAAATGACCTGTTTCCGAGTAAAACTGTTTTCCATATGAATCGAACAATTTTATTATTACTCAAACCGAACGTGAACGTTGTAGGTAGTCTCTGATGTCTCATAATGTGGAATAAAAATCAACTCTTGTAAATAGTATTGCTCTCAACCAGGTCCGGTTTACTTAGTACTTGGGTATATGTACTTCATTTTTAACGTCGGAAGCAGGGGCGCTGCTCTGACACGGAAAGCGACGGATCGAACGACACTGGAGTACTGGACTGGGACACTGGAGTGGTTGGACGGACACAGTAGGCTTTTTCACCTGACATTACGAATTATTATAATTATGTAATGTAATGGAATGTTCGTACAATGTATCAAGCAGGAAAAGTAGATAATGCTATTCATGAGATGAATAGGTTAAACATCGATTTAATGGGAGTAAGCGAGATGAGATGGCCTGGTTCTGGGCACTACACAGTTAATGAACACCAAGTATATTTCTCGGGAAACAATGATGGACAACACCAAAATGTTCAGTGAATAATTTTGTACCCATCTCTGAGAGAATACTTCTACTTCAACTAAACACCAAGCCAGTACGGATTAATGTCATACAGGTATATGCGCCTACGGCTGACAAGTGTGATGAAGAGGCAGAGAGTTTTTACCATGACCTTCGACAGTTACTCGAAAGATAACAAAATAAACAAAAAAGACATCACAATTATTATGGGCGATTTTAATGCCAAACTTGGCAAAGGAAGCGGTAATGAATTTGTTGGACCACTTACCATACGAACTTGGTACACGGAATGAAAGAGGCGACATGCTGAATACATTTGCAACAGAAGAGCAAATGGTAATACTTAATACATTTTTCAAACTTCCAGCTCGCCGTTTGTATACCTGCAAATCACCTGCAGATAAACCGGACCACACAATAAGAAACCAGATAGACTTTATACTCATCAATAAGCGTTATAGAAACATTTTCACCACAGTGAAGACTTACCCCGGCGCTGACATTCAGTCAGACCACGTTCCGCTGGTTGGCTCAGCGAGATTAAAGCTGAAAAAAATTATCAAAAAAGAACGTTCTCCCCAATACGACAAGACAAGAATGAGGGACCCAACAGTAAAGGAACAAGCGAAACAACACATGTCTGGAAAACTAAAGGCTAACGACACCATCGGAGACGTGAATACTGAAATCGACAAACTAATATCTGTTGTGAAATTGGCAAGGGACACTGTCCTTAAGCCTGACAAAATCAGGAAAAAGAAACGATGGATGACTGATGAGATACTAAGTATAATAATAATAATAATAATAATAATAATAATATGAATTTATTACTCAACAGTTACAAACCGATTACAGAGTAATACAACCTATTAATACCCCTTACAATTATTCAGAACACGATAACATTCCCTCCTCCATTGCTTTTCTAAATTGTCGCACATTCAATCCAAATATGTCTAATTGGTGACCTATCTTATTATATGTTTTTAACATATTGTTAATGGGAGAGTACATACAGTAGTTTGTAGTTGCATTTCTACAAATAAACATATCGCATAGTCGCGTATTTGCTTGTGGCACTCTAAAACTAATTATTGACAGGAGATAACTGGAATCTATGTAATTATTAAGTAGCTTAAATAGAAAGAGCAAGAGCAACCTATCTCTTCGAGATCTCATTAAAACACAATTGTAGTGACTATACAATTCGTTCACTCTCTCATTGACATAAATTCCTGTTTCTCTGAGATATTTAATCCTTAGATATTTTCTCTGAACCTTTTCAATTGCAGTAACATATTTTTCATAATACGGGTACCACACCACTGCACCATATTCGAGTATACTTCTGACAAAACTATTGAACAGAGTATCCATCACACATACAGATTTGAATGCTCTGGACGTTCTTACTATAAATCCTAAAGTTTTCCTTGCCTTAGCGACAATAATATTTACATGTGTAGCAAAAGATAGGCTATCATCAAAATGTACCCCGAGATCTCGTATTTCCTCATGCCTTCGAATCAGATTACCGTCAATTTTATAACTAAAGACAGTGAACGATTTTATTCTGTGATACGTGACAACTGCGCATTTCTTTATGTTAAAGTTAAGAAAATTCAAGCAGGACCACCGATAAACCATATCAATTTGTTGTTGGAATATTAAGCAATCGTTAGTATTCCTTATCGACGAATAGATCTTTATATCATCCGCGTAAAGCAGCATAGGGCATTTCTTTACGAGTTTAGTGACATCATCGACGAACAGTATGAAAAGCAACGGACCTAAGTTGCTTCCCTGTGGTATACCTGAGCAGTTTACGAAACACTTAGATTTATACTTATTAACACATATGTACTGCTTTCTGTTGCTCAGATACGAGCTAAAAAACATGCATAGGCCCTCATTGAAGCCCCAACATTTCATTTTTTTCACCAGCAAGCGATGACTGACCCTATCAAATGCTTTACTCAGGTCCAAATATACCGTATCAACCTGACCATGATTCTGCATCATTGTAGATGTGTATTCCATAAACGAACATAAGTTTGTTTCTGTAGATTTCATGGGCAAAAATCCATGCTGAGATGACGAGATGGAGGACCGCACAGCACTATATATACTTTTATAGACAATTATTTCAAAAATTTTGGATGGCACAGATAATATGCTTATCTGCCTGTAATTTCTTATGTCACTCTTGTCACCTGATCCTGACTTGTAAATAGGAATGCATTTGGCGCATTTCCAAATTGTAGGGTAACAACATTTTCTAATACTTGCATTAAAAATTACACAGAGTGGAACTGATAATATCTCGATGCAACCCTTAAATATATAAGCCGGCACTCCATCCGGACCAATTGCATTGCTTTTGATTTTTCTGGTGGCCTCTATTACATCAGCTGCTACTATTTCACCTATAATTACATTATTTGTGTTTAATTCTAAATTATCATAATATCTACAAAATTCTTCATATGTGTCCGCATTATCTGCCACATACACGCTTTTAAAATAATCTGCAAACGCATCGGCTATTGCCTGACCCCCTTCTATAGAGTTACCGTCGAATTTCATTGCTTGACAGGTATCTGAATGACCACGTTTGGTTTAAGATAGGTCCAAAACTGCTTAGGATTAGTTAAGATATCACTCTCGCATTTCAATATATATTGATTATGTAAGTCCCTAATCTCCGATTTAATTTCCTTTCTTAAATTCCTAAATGTTACTCTATCAGTGTCATCGTTAGTCTTTAAATACTTTTTCCGATGCTTATTTTTTAATTTAATTTTTTTTATTAATGACCTTGTGAACCACACTGGATACCTGCTCTGAGGTATCGAGCGAGGCACATTCTGATCTATTATCGTGTACAATTTTTTGTAAAAATTATCAATCATTTCATCAACATTATCACTTTCAATATTCCAATCATTTTCTCTAACTGCGCGATATAGTGCAACATAATCACCCTTTTTGAAATTATAGCCTAGTTCTGAATTTAAGACATGACCCCTCTCAGCAACAATCAAATCCACGTGCACTTCCAAAGTAGGATGAAATTTATCCTCATTTACCAGTGGTTCCTCGCTTCTGATAACAAGAGTATTTTTTAAATCATTTGTGAATACTAAATCTAATATATCCCCTCTATGGTTTTTTACAGTATTCGTTTGTTTTAAATTGAAATAATTCGTGAAATCCAACATTTCAGCGCACGCAGCTGTCAGCGGTTTGTCATTATTAAGCTCTGGTAAATTAAAATCGCCTATTACATATATCTTATCGGTGTACATTTGTGTTACTGTTTCGAAGGCACTGAAAAACATTTCATACGTATTATGACTAGTCCTGGGCGGTATATACACAAGCAAAATTGAAATTTTTTGATGACAATCTACCTCCACACTCAGCAAAATAAAATCTACACTGGTATTATTAAAATTTACATCAATTTGCCTTACTGTGTATTTATTCCTGACTAAAGCCATTACTCCACCACCCAACAATTTACTTTTCCTATCATGACGAAATACCTGGTACTCCCGACAACACACTTCGCCGTCCTCTATAGATTCACACAGCCACGACTCCGTTATGAGTATCACATCACAGCCACTCTGGATAACTCCAAGAAAGAACTGGTTCGTTTTGGTTCGCAAGCCGCGCACATTTTGATAATGTATTATTACTGATTTATTTCTGCCACAAGAATAATCTTCTTTCGCCTCCTGTAATTGCTACATGGTTTCGTAGTCAGTTATTGCCCTCTTCTCCTGTTTCTTCTTCAACAGTACTTCACATAAATTACTGAAGGGGGAATGATTGGTATCATACTGTGCTTTGTGACTCCTGTTTTCTTTGGAACAGTTAGGACATACTACCTCTAGGTTGCTCGCTGTATCCCCAATATTACACTCAGCTGCCCCATGACTATGACTACCACACCTCAGACAGACTTGTTTCTCGGTGCATGTCTTGGCGATATGGTTGAAGCCAGCACATTTGTAGCACCTTAGTATCCCTACGTATTCATAAACAGCGCAAGCATCATATTCTATGCAAATGGCTCCATTGTTGATGACATCTCTAAATGTGGTAGCATCGCACTCCACTATAGCAAACCATCTTGTTTTCATTTTCCTAATAGTTAACAGCCGTATAAAAGCCTTCCTGCTGACAAATTCGTTTTGAGCGATCATTGCTTGCCTCAATTTTTCTTCACTTATTTCATTCTCCAATCCAACTATCTTCAATCTCGGTTTCAATGGCCCTGGAGTGGTTATTTTATAGCTATGACCCAATTTATCAGTCATGCACATAGCCAGTTTCTTCATATCGTTCTCATTATTACATTTTACAACTATACCGCCCTTACTTAAATTGTTTATCTGTTTTATGCCGACTTCAAGTTCAGACGGAACAATTTTTTTCTTGATTTCCAATCTCGTACTCTTATTATCTTGTTCTTTATTGGGTTTGAGTTTTAAGTATGATGGAGGAGCGCCGGAAAGTAAAGACAAAGATGAAGACAAATATAACGATATTCAAAAAAACATCCGAAAAGAAATAAGACAAGCTAAAGAAACATGGGCTCAAGAAAAATGTTTGGAAATAGAAGATCTTGAAAAAAAGCATGACAGCTTCAACATGCATCGTAAGGTGAAAGAAGTAAGTGGTATATATAAAACAATTGTGGTTGGCCGGTTATTAGATGAAAAGGGCAATATCATCATAGATAAAGACGAGAGAATTAACACCTGGAGGAAATATATCAGCACTCTGTTCCAGGATGAGAGAACTGACACTCTAGTCGTCAATACTAATGTGGATCCAACTGTTACTATTGACGAAGTGCGCAAGTCAGCTGAACAAATGAAGGATGGAAAAGCTCCAGGACCTGATGACCTTCATGCCGAGTTTATAAAATTACTGGTCGATGATGGAATACAATGGCTGACAAAAATACTTAACCATATCTTAACCATATCATATAAATGATGTAGCTGATAAAGTCAAGATTGCCAAAATCTTAATCTACGCAGATGACATAAAAATTTTTCTCGAAATTAATTCTCTATACGATCAAGTATGTCTTCAAAAAGACTTGAATACGATATGGGAGTGGTCAAATGTTAATAAATTGTTTCTTAACTGTAAAAAATGCAAAGTGTTATCTTTTACTAGAGGCTCTATGAGTATATCAAGATTTTGCTATAAGTTAGATGATATGGAATTAGAATATGTTGAGCATCAAAAGGACCTTGGCGTCGTTTTTACGGAATCTTTTGACTTTAGCACTCACTTAGATGTAGCCGTTTCAAAGGCATTTAATATGTTGGGATTTGTAATACGATCTACCAAGGAATTTAACAATGTAAATACAATAGTCTACTTGTACAAGGCACTTGTTAAGCCTATCTTGATGTATGGATCAATAATTTGGTCTCCACATTATGACACGAATGTTAAGAAATTGAATTCAGTTCAGCATAAATTTTTAAGATATATTGCCTTTAAATCGGGTATCCCGATGGCTTTTGACGAGCATGACTACACTGAGGTGTCCTGCTTATTTGGGTTGTGCTCGTTGAAATCTTCTCATGTCTTCGAAGATTTGGTTTTTATAAAGAGGGTCAAACTGTCTTTGGTTAACTGTGCCGATATTGTAAGCTTGTTCACACCTAGAAATGTTTTATACAACTTACGAAATGCTCGTGAACTGCAAGAAGTACATTCTGAAAGAAACTATGTACATTACTCATCAGTTAACAGGATTTGTCGCAAGTGGAATAGCTTACCACTTTGGCTTAGATCTGTTGAAAACCTGTATCAATTTAAGAATAATCTTAAAACTATAGTTATTCAATATTATTGAAAGTAATGACATTGTTGGATGGTTGTTGCTGGATTCGTAGATGTTTGGGGACTTATTGCTGAATGTTTACAGACTAGATCTGCCCCTGTATACCTATTAGTTACTGTTGCTGTTGTTGTTAATACTAAGTATGTACAAAATTTATGTAAATCATACAAGGGTTCGCCCGTTGACAATAAATTAAATAAATAAATAAATAAATAAATATCTACGACACCGGAGATATTCCTCGGGACTGGTTAAGGAGCACATTTGTCCCTATACCTAAAAAAGCCTCTGCAAAACAGTGTGAAGACTATAGGTTAATTAGCCTCATGAGCCACCTCCTCAAATTATTTCTGAAAATAATCCACAAACGGATATACAGGGTGTTGATTTTCAAAACGGGCCATAGGGAATAGAGTATGCGGTTTTGGGATCACTCAGTCCCGGGAGCCTGCTAGCGGAAAAGACCTTGGTTAGCGGACTGCTGAACCTTGTCAAAGGAACGGAGCTCTTCTAACCAAGGAAAATCTAAATGTGAGAAATACAATAAGCCGGCTGGCTTCAGTGTTTGGGACCACATAGACCATCTCTCACATTTAGTTAAAATACCAATACCAAACCACGATCAATGAGCAGTGGGACCACTCTGTAGAAATAAAATGTCGCATAGAAAAAGCGAGAGCCACTTTTATTAAAATGAGAAATCTATTTAAGAGCCGAGACCTTAATTTACATACCAAATTAAGATTACTTAAATGCTATGTCTGGTCTGTGCTCTTGTATGGTGCTGAATCTTGGACTTTGACGGAAGCGTCTTTAAGGAGAATTGCAGCGTTTGAGATGTGGCTGTACAGGCGAATTCTTAGAATTTCCTGGGTTGATCACGTTTCCAACAAGAAGATTTTAGAAATGCTTCAAAAAGATACCGAAATAATAGACATAATTAAAAGACGAAAGCTAGAATATTTCGGACACATAATGAGGAACCAAAAAAGATATGGTCTGCTTCAGTTAATACTCCAGGGAAAAGTTTTAGGCAGAAGAGGGCCTGGAAGGCGCAGAATCTCCTGGCCAAAAAACCTTAGAACTTGGTTTTCTCTTTCTACACGAGGACTGTTTAGAGCAGCGGTCAGTAAAGTTCAAATTGCCTTGCTTATCGCCAACATCCGGAATGGATAGGCACATCCAGAAAAAGAAGATAATTATGCAGTCTTCCGTTGGCCGTTGTTGAGTGTTAGATTGATTTGATTAGATTGTAACTAGAAAACTCTCACTGGTTTTATATGTGTGGCGTGTGGCTATTGGCTGTTCTAGTCACTTCTAGTTCTGTTCTTAGGGCTTACGGTCTGAGATTCCCACTCACATGAACGCCATACCTAGCTCGGCACACGATATCACTCGCGTGCCGAGAATGAATATTGATTACAAACAATAAAAACCGGTAGACAGTAATAAAAATTTGGTATTAAGTATTCAGAACTGTCAGATCTTATTTAGTTAATTCTCTCGAATATCATCCGAACAGCGGTTTGTTCGAAGTTCGTGTAGGGTCTTTGTAAGTAGATGGTTCAATATGTCCGACTTCCGGCAATAGCTAACCGGCAGCTAGGCTCAGGGATATCTTGCTTTATAATACGCAAGCGGAAATTTAACTCGGAGTTAGTGTTAACTGCCAGATAACTAACTATCTACTTAACCAGCGTTTATAATATCGGCTGTAAGTCAACAAACGGTTTAATAGAACAGAAGCTTCATATATAAATATTGCATAAAAGTTACTCATCGAGCTTTTCAGTGATAGGTACCAGCTACATATTTTATAGGGGAAACTCCCTTATTTCAAGGGCATCAGACATTTTTTTTTCATAGACATAGAAGATAACTGTGACCGTTCCTGAGATATCCAGAAAAAAACTTAAAAACTCAATTTTTATATTTTTTCAATAGCTTCTTTATTGTTTGAAGTTTCAATTTGAAAGTTGGTGTATTGACATTGTTTAGTTATAATTTTTTTTTTCAAATAATATCCATTGCACCAGCTGCCACTTATTTTAGAAAATAATATTAATGTTAGAACCCCTGAAATACTAGAAATAAAACGGTTATTATTTTTTGTTTCCCAGGATATATCTGGAGCGACAAGTCGCAGTTCTTTAACCAAAAGTTATCCAAGTGCAGTGCACTCCCATGGTGCGAGTAAAATCTCATTTATTAATGAAAAGCGTGGCGGTAAGGAGACCCAGACCAAGACTGCGCCTACCTCCAGTACTCTCAGGCCTAGAAACACCCATAAAGGTAATTGGAAATATTTAAAAATAAATGTTGTGTCAAAGTGTTATTAGTCAGTCCCGCATGATTCCATAATAATGATTTCCATAATAATTTTATATTTTGATTTCGCTATTACTTTATTTAAGTTTGGATAAGTTTTACTTTTAATACTAGCTATTCTCTAAATGTGTGCTCCATCAAATAACTTGTCAACTTAGTACTTCATATTATTTTCAATTGGATTATTTATTCCTATATTTTTACAGTGTAAGCAAATACCTTAAACCATAATACAAGAAACTTAGCTCAAGAAGCAGCGACAAAATTAAGTGCCATACTGTCAAAATTACTTCAGCGGGGTTGTGTGAATTGATATCAAAGAAATCAACCCAATTTACAAACTAATTTTGGTGCTAGCTCCTCCCCGAACAAATAGGTGTCACTAGTCTCAGTGTCGTCGACCAAACGCAGCTATTTCAGTCAGAGTTTCCCGTACTATTGGAAAGGCATTTGATGTAAGCAATTTTTTAACTGTCAGAAGTTTGTTAATTTAAAATCATTACTAATGTTTCCAACTTCAAAGTAATAAAAGTTATCCCTTCTGGGTTGCAGTCTCATCTCTATCACAGTTTTTGTGACAGCTTGACAAGCTTGAAGGATCTGCATAATTGCGACCTCAACGAAGTATTTTCGTGCTACCTATGACTGTTGTACTTTCAACATTAAAATACTGCTACTTGATAATACCTTTTATGGCTTTCATGGCTTTATACAGCATAATACCAAATACGTTAAAATATTAATACCGGACACTCCTATACCTATAGCATTGCAACAGGTTGCGTCCATTTTAGCAGCGCCGCCAAGCATGAACTGGGACCACTAAAAATTAAATTTGGTGAAACATAGCGGGAGTTTTAAATATCAACGCTGAATAGAAAAGCCCTTAAAATTAATTAGACGGAATAGACGGAGGAAATCGGGACGAAGAATTATAATACAACAATAAACAACAAAGTTTTCAATATGTTTATTATATTAACAATAATTAACTACTATTACACACAATATTATTAATATCTTTAGGTATGAATATTTCAAAAAGATTGAATCGCTATATATACCTAAGTGTAAGCCTTTTATTTGCCGCAATTCCAATAATGTGCTTCCTTGCAGTTTTAAAGGTCTATTATTTGCTGGATTAACAAAATTTTCCTCTTTGAAATGATCAGTACAAAATAATATGGTGAGAAATTGGCTTCGACACTCCACACTTTTTCAAAATTTCGTCATTCATCGATGTTATTATAACCTATTTCTTGTTCCTATTTCCATCAGCATAGTTATAAAATATTAATAAGTCTATTTTACGCGGCTTCTAAAGTTAACTTTATACATAATTCTTTATTCCTGCTTGGAACACCGTGGAAAGATCTGGACATGCTTAGCAATCCATAATGCAACCGCACACAGCACACAGCACATATTTTCCAGACATTATGTTCACTTTAATACAGCGGTACATTATAAATGCCTATTTAACTGCGTACAAAATTATCCGCTGATATAATGCTTTGAGAGTAACTTTAAATTGAAATTAAACTTGAAACTAAAACGTTCAATAATTACTAATGACAAATTATTAATAATAATTAATTATCATTGACTGCAGCTGTCAAAAACCGTGAAAAGTTACCTAACTTTGAATTTAAAAACAGCTTATAGTGGCCCCAGTTCCTGCATGAGGGCGCTGTAAAAATGGACGGAGGTTTTGAGAGGAAGTGTCCGGTATTATATTTTAAGGTATTTGATAATACTTTATCTAATGACAGCAATATAATATTAGACCTCTAATATTTACTAAAATTGATTCATGTATGGTTACTAAAACTGAAGGCTTTGTGAGAGAAGATGCTTGACTTCATTGGTAAAAATTTGTTATTATAAATTCCATTGGTAAAGCGATGTCATAATCTAATTATGTCTGAAACGAACCTCAAGTATGGTGACTTTAATTTAAGCTTTTTTTTTTTACAAAAAAATCCTTTATTGGTCATTAACTCATTTGGTGGATCTGAGATGATAAGATTCTTTTGAACAAAATGCTTTCTCTGGGTTTCTAAACAGACCAAGCACATTTCTTGTGTAATTACTTGCTGAACAGAGGACAATGTGTTTACTGTCAAGGTTTGACATCACTCGTGTTATTTTGCCGTCATCTGGAGTTCCACTGGATTCTGTTTTGGATCCCTTTTTGTTTATCCTTTACGTACTGGACTTTAACATGCAGTTTGTGTTGAAGAAATCTTATGTATGCAGATGATTGAAGCTGTAATTGCAGAATGTCGTTCTTTGGTGCGAAGAGAATATGTTGCCACTTAACATGGTTAAGTGTGGTGTCATTTCCGAAACTAGAAAATTGAAAGCTATAATTTATGAATATAGAATGAATGGGATCGTGTTGCTAAAACAATTTTAAACTATTTCCTGAAACATTTCTTCATCCGATGCCTCCCTCACTCCCAAAAATGCAGGTCAAAATCGAGTGATGCATTTTAATTACCTGATTATTTTAATTTTATTATTGTCTTAATATATTTTTGAATTGTCACAGCTGTCAATTGGGTTTTTATTGATGATTCCAGAATAACGTCATTGACAGTTTGGCCATATTTGATTGGGGGCAAACAATTTTTTTCTCCTTAACACGTTGAGCACGGGTGTAGTGGAAAAAATGGAGGTCCACTAGACGGGGGTTCAATTTGGGCTTTTTCAGATATATATAGTCTGTATGAAGTATACTGTATGCTTTTTGTTTGAAAACAGCATTTTTTTGTCAAAAATTTTGAAAACATTTTTGAGACATCACGTTGATGCCTGTCTTTAGCATAAAATTCTGTTCACTAAGACGGCGAGGTATCAACATGATGCCACATTATAAGCTATAGATTGGCTAATCCAAGAGGTTCTTTTCCGTGAATTCTCCGCTATCATTTTTTGTATGCACTGTAACTACCAAACATTTGCTCGCAAACACTAAATTGTACGTTATAACACTTATATCTCACACAGACCACCCATGCTGTTCTCTAAAGTCAGTAAATCGAGTAGTATAATAAAAATTCAAGGACGGGTTGGCAGAAACTGTTCCTATAGACGGCTATCCTACATATTCCATGCATACAGCATTATAGTGAGACATCAGACTGAGCCACACCGTCCCGAAATCCTTTTCACGTGAGACACTCATAGATGTCTCGCCGGCCCGATGAACAATTCAGTGAGGCATCAATGTGATGCCTCGCCGTGCTCAACGTGTTAACTAAGTTACTACACTTTTTTTGCTAAAAAGTTAATTAACGTCATAAAATGCAAAAAAAGCATCCCCTAAAACCAAAATGGCGGTTTTCCACAAGGTGCAGGAGCATTTCTGGATTTAGACTCACCATCGACCAGCCAACACCCACACAAAATCCCGTTTTTCCTGCTTTGATTGAAATTTTACTGGACTATCTGTTTCAGTCAGTGTATTCTTACTGTCTCCTCGCTTGGGGTCACTCTGCCCACATGGCCAATGTTTTTACTTTCATAGAAGTTCTCATAGTTATGACCGATAGGGATTACAAAGAGGACATCAGCGACACTTTCGTCAGTCTTGAAGATCTGACTGATCATGTACATTTGGGCCACCTGAGTTATTTAGTCCAC
The DNA here is from genome assembly GCA_910589415.1 of Malachius bipustulatus. Classification (NCBI taxonomy): domain Eukaryota; kingdom Metazoa; phylum Arthropoda; class Insecta; order Coleoptera; family Melyridae; genus Malachius; species Malachius bipustulatus. The sequence continues at coordinate 53,614,917 of OU342631.1, forward strand.
TACATTGGTGACTACATTAGACATTCATATGATATCCGTCATAGGGGGACTTCAGGTTCTACTTTACCCGTCTGTCTCATAGCAGAGATGCTGTAAATTGTTATGGATCTAGATATTACAACAGGCTCCCGATCAACTTTCATACACTGACAAGTGCCAATTTTTTGTAAGGAGCTGAAGACTTACTCCATGCAACAGGCACAGTTTCATAAAGTATAATAACATCTGTTATTGTATAATAAAATCTATTAACGATGTCTAGAAAAGTATCTCCAATAATAGTAGCCACACTGTGGAGTGGAGATACATGGAGAGGTGGCCTGCACTTAGGAATATGAAGAAGTTATGCCATATGAAGAAGAGAAAAGAATTGATTAACATAATGATTTGATCTTTGATGAAATAATTTGAAAAGTTCGAAACACTACGTATTTAAAAAAAATTATATCCTGCAGCACACACATTTCCCGAATGGCTAGTTAATTATAATGTTTTCTTTCTCTCATTTTATGATTTTTATTTATTTCTTATATAATTTGTTTTGTTTTCCCCTTATTTCTTCACTTCTGCATCTCCCTGCACGTGCATGCCATCTCGTGTAGCTGCATCAACAGGTACAGGTAGTGCACGCCACCACTGTTTCCTGTCGGCAGTGCCAGATGTGCGACACATGGAGCGCGCCCTGCTAGGACTACTGGGCGAGTTCCAAGCCGGCGGGCTGCGAGCGTTCGGTGCTGGGCGCACAATGGACCAAATGACGGACATACGCCGACAGCAGGAGCGTCTCGCTAAGCTGCACTTTGACCTCGGCGCAACAACCGAACCTTCACTTACTGATGCTGGACTTAGACACGGTCGAGACACCATGGCACAGCTCATTGAGCGCCTCGAACAGCTCAGCGTCTCCATCGAGGCTCTGCACAGTAGCACTGTTGATTAAATATAATAGGAGCATAAGGGGGGAGGGAATTTTTTTTTAGATAAATAATTTTTTTAGAATATTTTACAATTTATAATTATAAAATTATTGTTACATATTGTTTCAATATAAAAACTATTTACAAAACCAAGACTTCTTAATTAGCACATAGGCAATCAGGAGTCAGCAATCTCTTTATCCATTCGTTACAATTTCCAATAACATCAAACCCTACTTGCGTTGTTGTGCATGACTCGGATACGAACCTGGATCTGTTCTTCGTCTTTCTGAAAAATCATAAATCTCACATTAACATCTAAGGTAAAATCAAATCCAGTAACTAACAAGTAACATCAAATATGAGCAGTGAGGGGGTATACACATAGGGTATTAGAAATAATTGAGTATGGGGTCGGACTTCAGGGGGTGATTCTTTGAGTGATTATAAGACGAAAAGTTCGTATTACAAAAATAGGTCCGTAAATGCATATTTTTCCAGATACAGGGCCAGTTACACAAACGTTAATTAAAGGTTTGTCAGATAATTACTGATTTTAAATTGCAAATTTTAAAAATAGGGTGAATATTTTGAATGGTCTTTTATCAGTAATTAACTCTTCTAAAAGGGAGTAGAATTTATTTCCAGCACTATCAGACCAACATTTTGATAATACAGGGCATTTTAAAATCATTAATTATCTGGCAGATCTGTAATTAACGTTTGTGCAACCGGACCACAGGGTGTTAAACTTTTAGTAAAAAATCGTAGTTTTCAAAACTATCTTATGCCATATCGTTGAAATTTGGCAGTTTCATTTGCAAGGGGCCAACTAGATTAAAATTATTAAGTTCAGTGGCGTCCTGGGGAGAACCCTAACGAATATTATTATGAAATAACTTGAGAAAAAAGTACATAATGGCCTTTTTCTGATTTTTTTTTCCCGATTAAGCAATTATTACAACCAAAAAATACTCCCTAAAGATTAAAACATGACATGTTTCACAATTTCTGGAAAGCATTTATGAAGGCTTATTCTTATTCTTCTATACAGGGTTAGAACTATTTAAAGGGCCACTAGAGGGATATCCTAAACCACTGAAGATACGAGGTCGGTTAAATTAGAGAAAAGTTGCGCTACTTTTAGATGAGTATTTTGCGAAAAAGAAATTTGAAATATCCCCAGTATTTCCAGAAATATCCTGAAAAATCGATAAATCTTATTTTTGCCACATCTTTCTTACAATTAGAAATTAATAAATAATTTTTCGTAGGCTTACATAAGCCGTTATGAGGTATTCATCCGACGTTTCAAAAATTTTCAAAGCCGACTATGTAGATCCTAGAGTTTTCATCTTTGGTATTTGGTATTTTAACTAAATGTGAGATATGGTTTATGTGGTCCCAAACACTGAAGCCAGCGGGCTTATTGTATTTCTCACATTTAGATTTTCCTTGGTTAGAAGAGCTCCGTTCCTTTGACAAGGTTCAGCAGTCCACTAACCAAGGTCTTTTCCACCAACAGGCTCCCGGGGCTAAGGAGTCCCAGGATCGCATAGCGCGTTCTTGCGAGTGCTGGACACTCGAATATCACATGAGAAGCTGTCTCATCTTCTTCATTGCAGAGTCTACAAACTGATTCTTCTCTGTATATCCCCAGCTTATGTAGGTGTACTCTTAGGTGGCAGTGTCCTGTGAGAAGGCCCACCACCGTTCTGATCTATATTCTGTCAGAGTTTTCATAGTCAACTTCCGTTTTTCTTATGGCCGCCATATTGTTTTTCTTATGTCGTTCGATAAGAAAAAAATAATGGAAACCAAAAATTGATAAACTTCAGAAAAAAAAAAAATGTAAAATTTTTCTTCCATCTTTTTCAAAGAAAAACAGAAAAATTTTCGCTGAAATTAGGTCAATATGAATGAATCATACTGCTTGCCTTATTGTTTTTCAATTTCTCTATGATATTCGGTCTAAAAAGTTATTTTTTTTTAGAAAAAAATTAACAAAAATTTTTGAAATTTATTTTTTGAAGTTTATTAGTTTTTGGTTTCCATGATTTTTTTCATACCGAACAAAAAAAAAAAAAAACAATATGGCAGGCATAAGAAAAACGAAAGTTGACTAAGGAAACTCTGAGATCTAGTCGGCTTTGAAAATTTTTAGAATGTCAGATGGGTAGCTCTTGCCGACCTATGTAAGGCCTACAAAAAATTAATTATATTATATTAATTATACAAAAAAAAATAGGAAATCTGGATTTTTCAGTTTTTTCAGGATATTTCAGGAATGGTCACAGATATCTTGCATGTTTTAACGAATTCGAGATGGCCCCAAAATTGCGCATCTTTTCACTAATTTAACCGAACTCGTATCTTCAATGGTTTAAGATATCCCTGTAGTGGCCCTTTAAATAGTTCTAACCCTGTATAATTATACATTTTTTTGAGAATGTTTACTAAAAAAGGTTTAATTTGTTAAAAAATTGATTAAAAATAAAAAAAAAATTGAACATTCTTGAAATGTACATTAATAAAGGTTCAAAAAAGGCACAAAACTTCAATAAAATTCCAAATTGCACAATTTTACATCAAAATTCTAAGGTGGAAGCTCAAATTCATACATGAACACATCTATCTTCAATAATTTTTTTTTATTCAGTTGAAGTGCCTCGACTGAATAAATGTGATTGGCACAACTACAAAATGAGTAACAAATAATTCTTAATCTATATGTATACTATATATACATTTCGATATCATGAAGGAAACTAATAACTGCGGCGGTATTTCCGGATGAACTGAGACTTTCCTTGAGGTCGGTCCCCAGCCTGTGACGCCGGCAGGCTTCAGCATATTGTGGGCATTCTGTCAGGATGTCCTGAACTGCAAGGAGGGTAGGTATTGCACTGTTGACAAAATGGTGGATTGCCAGATTCCATTAGACAGCTGTGCGTGACGTGGGTGTGTCCAATTCTCGACCTATATATTATGGTTTTGTCTTGTCTCTATCTTGGCGGCAATTGCCTTGAATTTATTCTTGGCTGTATAGTGAAGCTATCCACTTTCACAGCCCTTTCCTGGATCCAGTGATTTTGCCACTTTACCAAGACCGTTTTTTTCAAGAGGTTGTTTAGATCTGTGTGGAGTTGAATCTCGTTGATGGGCAGGTCAGAACTTGAAGCTTCACGAGCGACTCGATCAGTTTTTTCGTTGCCGATGATACCTACATGGGATGGTACCCAGGCGATGGTTAGACAAATACCTTGGCGGCAAGTTGGTGGCATGTTTCGTGCACTTTTTGGGTCAGCGGGTTTTGTGTGTACATATTGCTTATTTAGAGGATGGATAATTGTCAATACCGACTTTTTGATTTACTCCTGTTATGCTCTTGAGTGCCAAAAGAATCACGTACAGCTCCGCTGAATGTATGCTGCAGTGAGAGGAGACCTGATATCCTGATATGATGATGTCTGGCATGGTGAAAGAGCAGCCAACTCCACTTTTGCTCCACTCTCTGACATTTGCTTCCATACCTAATTAAGACCCTGTATTATAGGTTGATAGCATAACCCAAAGTGAAATTTCCAGTGCTAATATAAATTTGATTTGTTGAGTTCCTACCTGTCTAGTCAATTAAAAAGGTTCATTTTGCTTTTATAATATGTCTCTTTCAGTGGTAGCTAAGCAAAACTTACAAAATGTTTAGAACTTAAAATTGTCTTTTTTAAATTGAAAGAAGAAAGTTATAGTCTCTGTTCAAATTTTTCGTCTTTCCAGTGGAAAAAATAAATATTGCTCTTCTGGGAAAATCATGTGTCATAATCATATACAAGGTAATTCTTTTAAAGCGCCCATTGGAAAAAGCACAACTTCTAGTTGATCTATGAATCTGAAATTTGGAATTTAGACAACATGCATAATAACGAGTTAAAATGAAATATTACCAAGATGGCGGCACATTTAAAAATGGCGGAAGAATATGCCATCTTTGTTTTTTTGAATGGGACACCCTATACCGTGTGTCCCCGGATAGGTGAAACGACTCTTATGAAAGACAAAAATTTTTTGATTTCAATTTTAATTTTTTGGGGTTCAGCCCTGCTTGGCTAAAGAATAATTTCTAACAAAATTTTAGTTTTGAAAAATTAAGCATGCCTTGGAAATTTCCAAGAAACCGGTTTTTCTATTGAGTAAAGTGCCTTTTATGCGGCAAATACGACAAAATGTTATTTGAAAAAGTTGTTCAGAATCAACATTTAGGTCCCTATACCAAATTTCAAAATCATAGATCAACTTTAATTTTTTTCATTTATTTTTATGTTTTATTTCACAAATCAAAGAATTTCATTTTGTAATAAAAACTGCCATGGAAAAACCAAATTGTACCCATAGCAATAGCAATCTGTCAATATCAGTCTTTGTTACAAATGAAATTCTTTGATTTGTGAAATAAACATAAAAGTAAATGTAAAAGATCAAAGTTGGCCTATGATTTTGAAATTTGGTATACGGACCTAAATGTTGATTCTGAACAACTTTTTCAAATAACATTTTGTCGTATTTGCCACATAAAAGGCACTTTCCTCAACAGAAAAACCGGTTTCTTGGAAATTTCCAAGGCATGCTTGATTTTTCAAAACTAAAATTTTGTTAGAAATTACTCTTTAGCGAAGCAGGGCTGAACCCCAAAAAATTAAAATTAAAATCAAAAAATTTTTGTCTTTTATAAGAGTCGTTTCACCTATCCGGGGACACACGGTATATTATTGCATTTTCAGATTGGCTGAGAAAATGTAATAACAATGGTGCTGATTGTTGCAGTTTAAATTGAGTAGGCAATGAGTTACAAACAAGTGAAAATCGCAATTTTTCAACTTTGAAGTTATTTACAACGAAAATGGCTCAAGATATCTGAAAACGGTTTACATGTCCCTATCTTAACTTTTCTTCTAGTATGTTACTGCATAGTTGAAATGTTTATACACGGTGAACAAAAATCTGATAATTTTCACCACCCTGTATCCTGTATAAACATTTCAACTCCATAATAGGATACCTCTTTAAAAGTTAAAATAGGGACATGTAATCCGTTTTCTGATATCTTGAGTCGTTTTTGTTGGAAATGGCTTTAAAGTTGGAAAATCGTGATTTTCACTTGTTTATCAACTCATAGCCTACTCAATTTAAGCTGCAAAATACCATTGTTATTACATTTTCTCAGACAATCTGAAAATGCAATAATGTATGAGGTGTACAATTAATTTAAAAAAACAAAGATGGCACTTCCTTTCCCCATTTTTAAATGTGCCGCTATCTTGGTAATATTTCATTTTGACTCGTTAATATGTATGTCGCCTAAATTCCAAATTTCAGATTCCTAGATCAACTAGAAGTTGAACTTTTTCTAATGGGCGAGATAAAAGAATCACCCTGTATAGTGTGTCCCAGGATAAGCGAATTTATAATAAATGACAAAAATTTTCAAGTTGAAATTTGACTATTTGGGGTCCAGGCCTACTTGATTAGATAATAAATTTTACCACATTTTCATTAGCATTCTTTTTGTTTTTTATTTTGTGTAAGTGAAAGATAACAACAAATTATTTGTTAATAAAAACAGTGCAAAACCAATCTTTGTACAGTCTATTGTAACTTTACCTATTCGGACCGCGGTTGGCCATGAAAAATCAGCTGATTTCGCATAATCTTAAAGTTTTTGACAGAGAACTATGTCATGATTTTTGATTTTACCAGAAAAATAATTGAACAACTGACAATCTAATACTCGTATACCTGGATAATATGTATTTTGACACCCGGATTAAATTTTTTTTGGGTATGGAATCCACAGACACTACCGTGATAACTGTTGATTATATTTCTGTGAACACTGTTAAATTGAATTCTTATTTCAGTTTATGGCTGCCACCATTGATGACATTGGTTACTCATCACAACACCGAATCGAACCTTCAGTTACTAAACAGTGCTGCCAACTATCACACGATTCCTTTCACAATGACAGAAATGTTCATTTACTCAATACAGGATATCTTTAATGATTTTTTATAACTGTAGCAATAAATATTATTACAATTTTTTTTTCATACTCTACTCTTAGTTCACTCAAGCATGGATAGTTTGCACAATCTAACAAATGGACAAAAAAGTTCTCAATTCCTGGTAATAAAAATAATAAAAATGAAACGAGATTTTCAGTAGTAATATCACAAGCGATTGAATTTTCGCAATAAGTCTGTCCATTTATTTCTAACGAACCTGAGTTGCTGAAAGAAAACACCACAAGTCCGCAGGACAAGTCTGTTTTTTTTTTTTTTAAGCAACTCAATTGACTTTAGAAATAAAAGACGCATACCTATAAGATAAATTATTCAATCACGAGTCATATTTTATTAGACTATTTCAAGAACAAAGTGAAAGGTAAGAAAATAATTAGTAAAAAACATTTCGCATGTTTATGCAGAAATGTACACAGAAAACTCATCAACAGGAATACAAACATGAAATTTATTTTGTCAACAAGTTCTCTTGGCTGTGTCTGGCATAATCTTTGTTTGCTTCTCTAAAATGGACATAAAAAAAGGGGTGGAACAAAAGACCAACGTTATTATAATCGCCAGCAACTTCCCTTGTCCATCCAAAAAAGTATTCTCAATCTAGGAGATTTTTCTTCTATACCTCAGTCGACCAACAGATATAGTAATAAAACTGCGCACAAAACTTTTAAGGTCCAAGTAGTCACATCTGTAGGCAGATAGTGCCTTATTTATTGGTTACCTGGTTCCGGTAAACCAATGAGAAGAGCATTCTAAGGTTTGTGTATATAATTCTTGTGTATAAGGTCTGCCTACCTGGATTGTAAACTTACCGCGCACTTTTATTACTATATCTTTTGGCCGACTGAGGTATAGCAGTATTCAAGGCAATAAGGACAGTAATAATTCCTACTTACTAGCTTTGGTTTCTGCAGCATTTGAAGCGGTCACAAAAGTTCTTTGTAGCTTAGTCTTTTTGATTTCCCTATAAGTCTTTGCAACATCCTTTGATAATTCAGCAATTCTTATCATTACAGGGGCTGGATAGCTGCAAGAAAATATTTTTTCATTACGGAATGAAGAAGTAGGTTGCAGAGTCGTCTTATCAGAATATGAATACAGGGTGATTGATTGAAACGCCACATTAGAAAAAATTCGACTTCCAAATGATCTAGGAATCTGAAATTTGGAACTTAGGCAACATACCTAATAACGAGTCAAAATGAAATATTACCAAGATGGCAGCACATTTAAAAATGGCGAAAGCAATGGCCATCTTTGTTTTTTTAAATGGGACACCCTATATTTTATTGCATTTTCAGATTGTCTGAGAAAATGTAATAACAATAATGTTTATAGTTGCATTTTAAATTGAGTAGGCTATGAGTTATAAACAAGTGAAAATCGCAATTTAACAACTTTAAACCCATTTACCACGAAAACGGCTGAAGATATCAGAAAACGGCTTACATGTCTCTATCTTAAATTTTTATCTGGTATCCTACTGTATAGTTTAAATGTTTATACAGGGTGATGAAAAATCTGATAATTTTCACCACCTTGTATAAACATTTCAACTGCATAATTGGATGCCTTATAAAAAGTTAAGATAGGAACATGTAAGCCGTTTTTTGATATTATGGGCCGTTTTTGTGGTAAATGGGTTTAAAGTTGGAAAATTGCGATTTTCACTTGTTTATAACTCATACGCCCGTATTCACAAACGATAATTTCCAAAATAATTACGTAATCAATTATCCCCATCTCATTCTATTGCAAAAAAACCGCATATCTCCATCTCACTCATTTAAATAATTACGTAATTATTTAGGAAATTATCGTTTGTGAATACGGGCAATAGCCTATCAATTTAAAATGCAACTATAAACATTATTGTTATTACATTTTCTCAGACAATCTGAAAATGCAATAAAATATAGGTGTCCCATTTAAAAAAACAAAGATGGCCATTGCTTTCGCCATTTTTAAATGTGCTGCCATCTTGGTAATATTTCATTTTGACTCGCTATTAGGTATGTTGCCTAAGTTCCAAATTTCAGATTCCTAGATCATTTGGAAGTCGAATTTTTTCTAATGTGGCGTTTCAATCAATCACCCTGTATAGTACAATTAAGTTTAAAAAGTCATATGTATCGATTAAGAATACACATCCTCTTGATAGTTTGATTTATTTTGTTTCATACGTGGTTCTCATAGAAGCTATCCAGTTTGGCTAAATGCTCTATCCCGCATAAATAAATATAAGTCAACATTGTTTTTAAATGGGAAATAAATGGACAACACAAAGGATAAAATGTCATTACGTGAATAAATTTTATGTAGTTGTCAGTGGCTCTCAAACTGACTTCAACCATTCAAGCGTTGATTGAATAATTTCATCAATAATTTACGGTCATTGACAGCTTGATAACTTGTCAAATTAATTGTTGCATGTTTGTAATACTACTTCAAAATTACAAAAGAGTCCAAGAATGGAGGTCCAATTACACCAATAATAGCCTTCCAGCATGGAACAGCGGACACATGTAAGAACATTATTGGCACCAAAAGAGATGTTTATACAGGGTGTCCCATAATATGTAGGCAATCTCCCGGATTTGGGTAAATTTCGTAAAAATAAATGAAAAAATAGCTATAAAATTAATTCCTCAGAGACACCCCTACAAAGATATTAGCTGTTGAAGTTGAGGGTTGAAAATCAATTTTTTGCAATAACTTTTTTATTTCTTGACCGATTTTGATAATTTTTGGTTTTATTTTGTATTATTTTGAACTGTTTAGAATAGTGTTTCTTAATCTTTGGTAACACATACATAGACCTCGGGATGGCATAACCCCCTCATTCACTTGAAATAAAACAATAAAAATAATAATTTTACAGTTTTTTAAGGTTAATTTTCTTTTTATTTGACATTTTTTACATAAAAAATGTATCCTTATTTATTTCGATAGAGCGAACCGTTATCGAGATAAACGTCCTTCTAATAGGTGATGCGTCGCAGGAACTTTCTAAATTTCAAGTAAATTTTAACAAGATGGCTGACCTTTGACAGTAAATTGAGCAGGAAACAAAACAATAACTTAATTAAATACACGTCAGTGTCAAAAGATTTCATTTCATGCAGATTCAATTCTAACCGATTTTCTGCGTATTCAGCGTTTCTGTAACTCATTTTAAAATCAGTTAGAATTGAATCTGCATGAAATAAAATCTTTGACACTATTTGACGTGTATTTAATTAAGTTATTGTTTTGTTTCCTGCTCAATTTACTGTCAAAGGTCAGCCATCTTGTTAAAATATACTTGAAATTTAAAAAGTTCCTGCGACGCATCACCTATTAGAAGGACGTTTATCTCGATAACGGTTCGCTCTATCGAAATGAATAAGGATACATTTTTTATGTAAAAAATGTAAAATAAAAAGAAAATTAACCTTAAAAAACTGTAAAATTATTATTTATATTGTTTTCTTTCAAGTGAATGAGGGGGTTATGCCATCCCGAGGTCTATGTATGTGCTACCAAAGATTATGAAACACTATACTAAACAGTCCCAAATAATACAAAATAAAACCAAAAATTATCAAAATCGGTCAAGAAATAAAAAAGTTATTGCAATAAATTGATTTTCAACCCTCAACTTCAACAGCTAATATCTTTATAGGGGTGTCTCTGAGGAATTAATTTTATAGCTATTTTTTCATTTATTTTTACGAAATTTACCCAAATCCGGAAGATTGCCCACATATTATGGGACACCCTGTATACTATGACTAGATGACGAACTTCTTACTCTGCTGCACTCATGACATGACAAAGGTTTGGATTAAGGTTTGGTTAAGGATTGTGCTTGTGCGTATAGTGGCGACCATTTGTTAAGAGGGCAAATTCCACTGGTAAATATGTTGTTGATATATTTTTGGTGCATATAAGGTTTGTAAATCTATGCTTTTCTTAAATAACTATACCAACAGAATTTCGCCACGTTACACCTTTGCCGAGAAAAGTCCAGATAAGTGGTACAGTTCAAAAAACAATAATTACAGTCCTAAAAAGAGGCCTTAAAATTCTCGGATCCAGTCCATTTTTATTAAGTTGTATTTGAGTCACGCGGCTCTAAGAAACACTCCAGAGTCTCCATTTTCCATAGTGGGAAGTTGAAATTGGGTTCAATTGAAACAGCGCAAGGTCCCACGAAGCCTATTGGAAATAAGCGGGATCCCTTACCGGAAAGTATAAATTTTTCGGCAATTTCAGGATTCTCAGAATAGCCTAGGAAACACTCAAAATACAGGTCGATTCAAAATTCAGTGCAAAGATTTTAAGGGCGTATTTACCAGCCAAAAGTAAGAAGTTTTTTTCATATAATCGTATGCCCTAAAACTTGCTTTGTTTTCTAGATACAGGGGGTAAAATTTTGAAAAAAAAATCGATTTTTATTAATTTCTCAAAAACCTCTCAGCCGATTTAAATAAAATTTTATAGGCTTATTTGTTGTCATAAGGGCCTTCCTTTGATGGGAATAACATGAATTTATTAATTCCAGTGGCGTCTCAGTGAATCGATGTGAATTTATTACTTGTTTTAATAGGGCCTGGCACAGATTTTGATTTTTTTCTTGGAAACAAAACTAGATACGAGTAAAGCTCAGGAGGCAAGAAAGTTACATTATTGCCGCTTAATTTAAAAAAAATATAAATTATCAAAGGAGCAGTGGCGTACCATAATTTTACCTATAAGTTTCAAGTAGGTAGCTCCCTGAGACGCCACTGGAATTAATAAATTTATGTTATTCCCATCAAAGGAAGTTCCTTATAACGACAAAATAAGCCTACCAAATATTATTTAAATCGGCTGAAAGATTTTTGAGTAATTAATAAAAAATCGATATTTTTTTCAAAATTTTACACCCTGTATCTAGAAAACGAAGCAAGATAGGACATACGATTATATGAAAATTTTTTCTTATTTTTGGCTGCTAAATACGCCCTTAAAATCTTTGCACTGAATTTTGAATCAATCTGTATAAGTATCAGAAAGTTTCACTGATAGGGTTGAAATTTCGTAGGGGGGTACTTTGGCACACCCAAATACTTACTGACTACTGAAAATGGATAGCATCCGATAATTTGAAGAATTAGAAAATTGCACATTTTAAACCAATAGTTACCAATATAACCAATATAGATAAAGTATCTACAGGGTGATCAGTAACTCGCGCACTCCGAATACAGGGCGATATAGAGCCCATTAAAATTAAGGATATTCTGCAAAAAAAAAAAAAAATGAATCCAACGGTTGGTTTTCAAGTTAGAGAGTTTCCCTCATCCGAGTTTAAAGGTAATTTTTTTAATAACCGTGATAAAAATTAACGAAAAATTCAGGTTACTGTAATATCTGGAACGGATACCATATAATTCATCAATTGTTTTTCCACAAAACCTCTTTACAGAGGAATTGAGAATATTGGAAATTGATACCATACCTAAATCTGAACGAAATTTGAAGTTTGGCAACCGCCTAAACTCAACTAAGAATATAAAATATTCAAATGCCTTCGTTGCTATAGAAATAAAAATAATAACAATACCATCTAACTCGAACTTATTCACATGTTCAGTGTAGTGTTGCCACCTTTTTTTTTACAAAAATGGTCATATCTTTCGAAGAAAAAAACTTACAACACTGCAGTAAGAAAATTGACCACTCTTAAAAAGTGAAGTTTACCGCAGCATGCTCGGAGTGCGCGAGTTACTGATCACCCTGTATAATATTTTGATTAGTTTCTTGGGATTTAGGTTCCGGCTTGAGAGTTTTAAAGTTATTAATGTTATAAAAAATTTCCTTCCTTGATCACAATTTATTGTAAATATTAAATGATAAAATGAAATATAAATTAAAATATAAAATGTATGACATGCAGATATTGTCAAAATCTGGAAAAAAGTTCTCATATTAATAACTTAAAAACTCTCAAGCTGGAACCTAAATCAAAAGAAACTGATCAAAATAAGATAATTTTATGGTCCCCCTTTCAGGGCCGTATTTTATTTTTGCACCGTTCCATCTTCCATCTGTCTGAACTTTTCTCGGTAAAGGTGCGACGCGGCGAGGTTTTGTTGGCTGAGATATTTAGAAGCATAGACGTACAAACTTTATAGAAATAGTTGTTCGACAAAAGAATTAGGTGAGCGGCTATCCGGCAAAAATATATGGACAACATATTTTCCAGAGTAATTTTCCCACTTAAAAAAGGCGGCCACTCGACCTTGAGGCTTGAAGTGTTAGCGATCGGTTCATCATCTAGAGTAAAAACATCTCTTAGCACGAGTTATTACAAAATAAACCGAAAATAATATAAAACCAATCCTGTTCCTTTGTATTTTTATATGGGTATACTCACTTTTATTAATACCCGCTGTTGGTGGGACACACTCCCACATACTATACATTTCGCATGTTTCTTAATAACATGCGAATATTTAAGGAGGTTATTCTTGGGTCAATTTTGAGAAAAAAACTTTATATGAACGTATGTCCTGAAAGTCTTAACTTTTGAACTACAGGGTGCTAAAATTTAAAGAAAAAAACTTGTTTTTTATTATAACTGTGATATTAGCCTAGATATTTTTTTGAAATTTGGTATACGCCTTCTATGCATCAACATGCATTTCATGAGGCGAAAACAATTTTAGTACTTTTACCAGTGGCGTCTGTACGGGTTTTGAATTAAATGTTTTTGAAGAAAAATATGTTACGCCACTGCTTTTCCTCAAAGTAAAAATTATTTTTGAAGTCCCCATCCCTTTCCAAGCAAATGTAGTCTCTTGATTTTTTTCCGTTTGACATATAGTTTTTGCATAAAAAAATAAAACTCAATCATTAACAAGTATTAAAAACGATCTAAGTATTTGGTAAGAAGCAGATTTTGTTTTGTAAACATAAAAGTTTTGACAGTTTTCTACCTAGTTTAGTTGTCACGTATTTAAGTCATTAAAATTAACAATACATTATTAATAAACATGGTCCAATTTACGAATTCAGAACTTGCAGACATACATTACATGTATGGGCTTGCTGACGGTAACGCACTGCAAGCCAGGTGGTTGTATGAAGACCGCTTTCCAAATAGAAATATTCCGGATGAACGAACATTTTCAAACATTCATAGAAGGTTGTGTGAAAAGGGAAGTTTTGAACTAGATAATCATCTAAAAGGAGTTCAACGTACTGTAAGGACTCCGGAAATTGAGGTAGCAATTTTGAATGCAGTTGAGGAAGATCCAGGATTAAGTACACGAAAAATTGGGAACAATTTGAATATCTCACATATTCTTGTTTGGAAAATTCTCCATGACTTTTTATTATAAGATGGCAGACAAGGTGGCAGCTTGTTCTGGGCTCTGTAGTTATTGTGACAAAAAAGTGGATATAAGTGGTGTAAAATGCATGAAATGCATAAAATGCAATTCAGTGTATCATAGTTCATGTTCACAGCGAATAAAAGGTGTGAAAGGCTATGATGATGAGAGAAATTTGATAATATGTTGTCAGTATGGACAGCAGTCTGATAAGGGAAATGGCTGCAATAATGTAGCAGTGTATCAAGTAGAGATAGCATATTTGAAGGAATTGCTAACTGAGAAGAATGCGAGAATTAAAGAGCTTGTAAAATTAAATGACCTATTGGAGGAAAAACTCTTGAATAAAAGTGAAGGAAAAACCATAGAAGAAAGCATTACTACTGTACATGGTAAAAAAGCATCAGCTACAACAAAAAAAAATATATCAAGAGAGATAAAGACAAGAGATACTGAAGAAGTGGATAAAGCAAAAGAATCGAATGTAAATAAATATGTAAATAAACAAACTGAAATAATGAATGAGATTATTAACATGGAAAAATCTATAGAAGGTGGAAATGTGGATGATGAAGGTTTTGAGCTAGTTAAACATAAAAGGTTTAAACCAGTGCCTAACGAGGTACTTATGACTAATAGAATAAAAAAACAAGCACAGAATAGAAGAAAGATAGAGATTCAAGGCACGGCATCTTTGGATGCCAATGAGACGTTTAAATCACAGCCACGAAAAATGTGGTTGTATGTAGGGAAAGCACAGGAAGCAGTAAATGAATATGATGTGTGCAGTTACATTAAAAAAAGTGCTCTCAAATACTGGATGCTGATCTAGTGGTCATGCCGCTGTCTGGTAAAGGGCTTTCTAAAGCTTTTCAAGTGGGCATTGTCAGCCGGCATTATCAAGAATTGAATACGCCCGAGTTTTGGCCTGATGGTATCATTGTTAGGCGTTTCAATTTTAATTTTAGTCGAGGAAGAAAGGAAAGAAGTGGAGCTTTTTTAGCATCAAGTCAGAACATCCAAGCAAATCATTAAAATCAGCTGGGATGGAAAAAATTGATGTAACTAAAGGTGAAAATATTAAAATTATGAGTCATCCAATAAAACAGAAGCATATGCTGACTGTGTTGCATCAGAATGTGCAGTCAATAGGGAATAGTGTAGACAAGCTTCAGTATTTACTAGGGAACTATCCTTCCTGCAAGATTTTATGCCTTACAGAACACTGGAAAACCGAAAGTCAACTGGATCTAGTAGATATGGGTGAGTTCAAGCTAGTTGCAAAGGTGTGTCGTGCAAATGGTAAACATGGTGGGTCAGCCATTTATGTGCATAAATCCCTGAGTGCTAAATTTAGAAGAAAACTTACAAACTTCTCCATTTTGGGGCATTTTGAATGTGCAGTGATAGAACTGGTTGTTCAGGATAGAACTTTTATTATTGCATCTATATACAGGGTAAGTCATTGATATGGGAAAGCTCGATTACACCTATACCATTAAAGATATCGAAATGAACCAAAAAGTGCTGTAAATGGGAGGGTAAAGTGCAGTTTGTAAAATTATTTTCAGATACACAGGATGGCCCAATATCGCTGTACGCCATACAACTTTGTTATTTTAAATAGGACACCCTCTATATTATTACATTTTCATATTGTTTGAGAAAAGTCAAAAAGAATGGTTTGTAAAGTTGAAGTTTGTAATGAGCAATTTATGAGTTATAAACAAATGAAAATCGCGATTTCTCATTTTCAAAGCAGCTTATATTGAAAACGGCTCGAGATATGGAAAAACGGTTTACATGTCCCTATCTTAATTTTTAATTTGGTATCCTATCATGTAGCTGAAATTTTTATACCGAGTGATGAAAATAATCAAATTTTTTACCACTCTGTATAAAAATTTCATCCATCCAATAGGATACCGCTTGAAAAGTTAAGATAGGGACATGTAAACCGTTTTTTCATATCTCGAGCCGTTTTCAATATAAGCTGCTTTGAAAATGGAAAATCGCGATTTTCATTTGTTTATAACTCATAAATCGCTCATTACAAACTTCAACTTTACAAACCATTCTTTTTGACTTTTCTCAAATAATCTGAAGATGTAATAATATAGAGGGTGTCCTATTTAAAATTACAAAGTTATATGGCGTACAGCGATATTGGGCCATCCTGTGTATCTGAAAATAATTTTACAAACTGCACTTTACCCTCCCATTTACAGCACTTTTTGGTTCATTTCGATATCTTTAATGGTGTAGGTGCAATCGAGCTTTCCCATATCAATGACTTACCCTGTATAGACCACCTAGTGGAAATATTGACCTATTTTTCGATAGGTTAGAACACATACTAACCATAATCCATAAACAGGCAATAACGGTAATAGTAGCTGGTGATTTTAATATACACTTAGAATACCCAAATAGTGATAAGGAGGACTTTTTGTCACTTATGAGTTCTTTTCAGCTGACTCCATCAACTTGGGAATACACAAGAATACAGGGCACATCTAAGAGCTGTGTGGACAACATTTTCACGGATAACAGAACAGAATACAAGTGTGAAGTGATTCAG
Organism: Malachius bipustulatus; assembly: GCA_910589415.1. Taxonomy (NCBI): domain Eukaryota; kingdom Metazoa; phylum Arthropoda; class Insecta; order Coleoptera; family Melyridae; genus Malachius; species Malachius bipustulatus. The sequence continues at coordinate 53,631,853 of OU342631.1, forward strand.
ACACATGTCTCTGATCATATGGCCCAGATGCTGACATTTCAAACAACATTACATAATATTCATTGCCAGAAGTATCGAAGATATTACAGTGAACAAGCAAAAACTCAATTTAAATATACTCTAAAATGTCTTGACTGGACGGATGTTTACAGTATTGAGACATCTGATGTAGACGGTCAGTGGAGAGCTTTCCTAAATGCGTTCTTGACTGTGTTCAATGCAAGTTTCCCTAGAAAATTAACCCACAAAAGAAATACGAAAAGCAATTATTATAAATCAGAAGAATTACAACAGAGTAAAGAAAAATTAGACCTACTTTGGACTATATGCTCAAGGAATAGAGCATATCAATCATTATACAAGGAAACAAAAAAGCAATATGAGATACTTTTAGTAAAGGCTAAGTCAAATTATTATGGGAACAGAATCTTAAGTTCTGATAATAAAATGAAGACAATGTGGTCTATCTGCAACGAAGTCAGTGGTAAAAGCAAAAACAGAGAAGAATGTCTGATTAATGGAGAGCCAGAGAAGGTGTGTGAGAGTTACAATAAGTACCTAATAGAGGTAATTCCAAAACTTACAACGGATACAATAAAACTTCCTTTTTCAATGGAAAATACACGAAGAAGCAAACATGCTTTCAGTTTTGAACCTGTTTCACCTGATGAAATTGTTGATATAACTAAAAGTTTAAAAAACAAATACACAAGCGGAATTGATGAAGTTCCATCGAGTATAATCAAGGAGTGTACTGGAGAAATAAAACATATACTATCATATATCATTAATAACTCAGTGAACATTGGCATATTTCCCAGCCAACTGAAACATGCTATTATAAAACCAATTTTCAAAAAAGGGAACCCGCAGTCAATGGAAAATTACAGACCCACTAGTATATTGCCTAGTTTTTCAAAAATTTTTGAATTGGCAATGTGTAAGCGGTTGCTACATTTCTTTAAGGAACATCAGTTATTTAATATGACACAGCATGGCTATCTTGTTGGCAGATCAACCCAAACTGCTATATTCCAATTCACAAACAGCATACTGAATATCATTGAAGACAATCAGCTGGCATTGGGTATGTTCTTGGATCTTACAAAAGCATACGACTGTCTATGTAGAAAACACTTAATTGAGAAGTTGAAATACTATGGAGTACAGGGAAACATTTTGCGATGGTTTGAGTCTTACCTCTCGGATCGCCAGCAGTGTACACAGATCACCAAACGTGGTGTGACAGTGACATCGTCTACTGTGCTCACTGAAACGGGCATCCCACAGGGTAGTATTTTAGGACCCGTACTATTCATAATATATATAAATGATTTAAATAGAATCATAGAAGAAGTACATGGATCAGTGACAAGTTACGCAGATGACACCAACATAATTGTAGGTGGAAAGGATACCGAAGAGCTTCACAGCAAATTTGATATTGTTTACTCGAAAACAAAAGAATGGCTCATTAGAAATCAGTTAATCATAAATGAAGAAAAGACGAAACTCATATGCTTTTCCACTAATAGAACAACAAAAGAAAAACCAAAAAACCTAAAATTCAAAGAAATAAACTTCAAGGTAGAACAAATGACAAAATTTTTAGGAGTTATCATAGATGAGTTCCTGAGATGGGAGTCTCATATTCAAGACCTAAGACAGAAGCTTAGCCAAATCTGTTACAGCTTTCGTACAATAAGGAAGTATTTGAACAGGAAAGTGCTGGATATTCTATACCATGCGAACTTTGAATCTATCGTTAGGTATGGAATCATATTTTGGGGTGGCAGTTCCTGCGCTGACGGCATTTTCGGTGTTCAGAAGCGTGTAATCAGAATTATCAATGGTATGGAATACAGAGAGTCATGCAGAGGTGCTTTTAAGAATGGGGGCATTTTAACAGTTTATGGACTTTACTTGTATGAGTGCCTGATATATTTCTTCAAAAACAAGGAAAGTTTTTTTTTGGCAAACAATACAGACCATCCATATAACACAAGAACACTAGAAGTAAATTATCCTATTCATCGATTGAGTCTCACTGAAAAGAACCCATCATATAATGTGCATTAAAGTTTTCAATAAATTACCACAAAGGATTAAAAAAGTAGAGACGTTTTCTGCTTTTAAAAGATAAATTAAAATATTGTTAATAGATTTAGAGCCATATACATTAAGCGAATACTTAGATGTTAGTTTTAGTTAATAGCTTTTGTTTTGTTTTGACGTCATTCCATTTTGTGCTGCTTATAGTCTATATTTTAGAGTATTGTAGAACCTAATTTGGAATAAAGGTTGTTATTATTATTATTATATCCTTACCATTTCCAACGGGTTCAGGCCCTACTGCCTCGCGACTTTCCATTACGAATGAACTTTTGCCGATGGTTTCTTCATAAAGTGAATGAAAATCCCTTATTTGACACTGAAATTTTATTCACCGATGAGGCCAATTTTTCCAGAAACGCCATCCAAAACTTCCACAATAATCATTTTTGGGCTGAAGAAAACCCACATTCAATCTTGGAATTCCATCACCAGGAGCGATTTTCCGTTAACGTGTGAGTTGGAATATGCGGTGATTATTTAATTGGACCTTATTTTCTTCGTGAGAGGTTGAATGGGCATAATTACCGACAGTTTCTCGAAGAAGGATTGCCAGCGTTGATGGAGGATGTTCCCATTTTAGTACGAAATCGACTATGGTTTATGCAAGACGGGGCACCAGCCCACTTCAGTGCTCTGGCGCGCGAATATTTAAACCAAAGTTACTATAATCGCTGGATCGGTCGCGGCGGACCACAGGCATGGCCACCTAGGTCCCCGGACCTCAATAGTTTAGATTATTTCCTGTGGGGTCATCTTAAAACATTGGTTTATAACACACCAATTCATACTGAAGAGCAGTTGAGAAACCGCATCATAGTTTGTTGCGAAACTATTAGAAACACTCCAGGTATTTTCCGAAGAGTACGCGAGTCGATGAGAAGAAGAGCTGAGGCATGCATACTTGCAGGAGGTGGACATTTCCAACACCTGATTTAATTTGTTTCGTTGTGCGTTTAGTTATCAATTTTCTGTTACTATTCCAAAATGTATGTAGATTACTTTTTTTTCATAATTTTACAGTTTAAAAATTATTTTCTTAAATAAACTGTTCAAAGTTATTGTTCTTATAAGTGGTCTACCGCGGTGTTAATGATTGAGTTTTATTTTTTTATGCAAAAACAGTAAGTCAAACGGAAAAAAATCAAGAGACCACATTTGCTTGGAAAGGGATGGGGACTTCAAAAATAATTTTTACTTTGAGAAAAAGCAGTGGCGTAACATATTTTTCTTCAAAAACAATTAATTCAAAACCCGTACAGACGCCACTGGTAAAAGTACTAAAATTGTTTTCGCCTCATGAAATGCATGTTGATGCATAGAAGGCGTGTATCAAATTTCAAAAAAATATCTAGGCTAATATCACAGTTATAATAAAAAACAAGTTTTTTTCTTTAAATTTTAGCACCCTGTAGTTCAAAAGTTAAGACTTTTAGGACATACGTTCATATAAAGTTTTTTTCACAAAATTGACCCAAGAATAACCTCCTTAAATATTTGCATGTTATTAAGAAACACCCTGTATATACCACGCGATAGGTCTACTCACTAGGAAGGAACATCGTGATATAAATCTTATCCGCCGGTAATGTATAATAAGGGAGTTATAGGGTATAGAAGAAAACGTGTGAAAAATATAACTAATACGGATCTGGCAGTAGGTAGGTAATACGCGAGTAGCAGCTGTAGAAACTAAGGTCACTGACATCGCCGGAGGAAGCAGGTTGTGTCAAGGCCATCGACTGAAACAAGCGAGCCAAACAAACAAATATGAATCGAGAACGAATGAAACATTCAACTTGAATAGTGTAAGCGATAAAAATAGGTCAACCGGATGGCCTGGCTCATAGAACGACGTGAACGCTCGTAGGCAGGCAGGGACTTCCCCGCGGTACCAGCCGGCGGAGGTGGGGAACGTCGTTTGCTGCGGACGAGTCAATCACGGAGGAAAGGACTGGCATTTTGATCTAGCTCACGCCGGAGGACGGATCATTTTATATTCATATTATTTACGATTGTTCACATTTCCTTTCATATACGGTCTGCATTAAAATACGTTCACATTTCCATTTGTGCCTTTTGTGCCTTTGAATAGAGACTCTCAATTGTATCGGAAAGAGTTAGTTTAAAGTTGGAGGTCGAAGCGATCGTATCTACCTATCAAAACGAAAAAAATGCAGTGCGATTATAATACGTGTACAGGGTGTGAGATAAGTGATGGAGCGGGGTATGTTTTGTTTGCGGACGAGAGGGACAGTTGGCAATATCTTATATAGCCTCTCTGCTCGGATGACCTTAACGAATGCGTCTCTCTGTTAGAGAAAAAGTGACCTTAGTTTTAAAGCGACCTTAATAGAAGTGCTCAAAACTAGCGAAAATAGAATCTAGTGCGTGTATTTTACCCACCCAGCACCCCTATTCGCTCCACGGTCCCGTATGTTTGTTGGGATAACACCGAGAAAAAACACCTTCAAAATGTGAAACTACATAAAAATTGCAACAGAATAGTGTAAAAATCGCAAGTCAATGCGAGTGGCCGCTCTCCTTAATATTTACCAATGATTTATTTGGTCATTATTTACATCCGCGGCTCCTACAGTTTCACTATGGCACCTATATAGGGGTGGAGGACATACCTATAGTAACACCAGGAAGGTATTAATTTGCTTTGCAAATGAAAGATAAGCGAACAAAAGGGCATCAAAAGAAGGTCTTCCTGAGTGCAGGCCTGTTTAGAACAGCGAAAATCACAATAAACATGCAAGGTCAGAGTGTCGAGTGGACGGCGGAAACTCGTAATATCAACACCAGAGCCGGTCTGGTAACATACGCAACATACGAACCGCATTCAAACGTAGTCGGACCATAATAGCGAGCGATGTCGCGTATTTTGGAATATAAATGCAACATTCAAAATAAAAACTATGCTATTGTTAATCTCGAAGATATTCCTTGCCCTGAAAGTGAAAAAAAAAATAGAAATTCGACCGTAGTGCCAAAGAGGCCTTAATGGTGACCTTGATATTAGTTTGCAATGGCTGTTTTTAGCTTCTTACCCACCCAGCTCCTCGATCCCAGCTTATTTCGCTCCTCGATCCCGAAAAAATTGATGAAACGTAGGAGCCGTGGATGTATACAATTACCATTTATTTATTTTAAGTAGGTATAAGCAGTAATTTATTTTAAACTAGTCGTTTAGCAGACGTGACGTGATTCAATTAAGGCCTACATTAAAGGCATTTAACACGTTGAGCACGGCGAGGCATCACATTGATGCCTCACTGAATTGTTCATCGGGCCGGCGAGACATCTATGAGTGTCTCACGTGAAAAGGATTTCGGGACGGTGTGGCTCAGTCTGATGTCTCACTATAATGCTGTATGCATGGAATATGTAGGATAGCCGTCTATAGGAACAGTTTCTGCCAACCCGTCCTTGAATTTTTATTATACTACTCGATTTACTGATTTTAGAGAACAGCATGGGTGGTCTGTGTGAGATATAAGTGTTATAACGTACAATTTAGTGTTTGCGAGCAAATGTTTGGTAGTTACAGTGCATACAAAAAATGATAGCGGAGAATTCACGGAAAAGAACCTCTTGGATTAGCCAATCTATAGCTTATAATGTGGCATCATGTTGATGCCTCGCCGTCTTAGTGAACAGAATTTTATGCTAAAGACGGCGAGGCATCAACGTGATGCCTCAAAAATGTTTTCAAAATTTTTGACAAAAAAAATGCTGTTTTCAAACAAAAAGCATACAGTATACTTCATACAGACAGTACAGACTATATATATCTGAAAAAGCCCAAATTGAACCCCCGTCTAGTGGACCTCCATTTTTTCCACTACACCCGTGCTCAACGTGTTAACCAACCAGTTATACAATTATTACATATTAAAATCAAAAAATTGTTTGACATTTTCTGGTGAAATGAAAAATCTTAATTCGAACGGTTAGTGTGACGTCACATATGACTTTAACCGGTTAATTTTAAGTATAGGGACCTGGCGGCTGACTGTTGCTGATTGACACACTGAGTTCCCCTTCACTAAATCAGGTATTTGGTCAGGTTAGGGTTTTTTTCCTTAAAATTTAAGGCCCTTCCGAGTTTTTTTTGTCTTCTATAGAAACATTGTCGATAGTGGCGTACAAGCCAGGTCCCTATACTTAAAAGATTACCTTTTATAAACTTAATCGGTAAAGCTGCTGAATCGCGACGGTTTTACCCCTACGCTGGCCCCCCTCCACTCTCTCTGCTTGCTACGCTCCGACACGTTCTCAGCGTTGCCATATGCAAGCCCTTCTCCTACGTTCTGCAGACAATCCTGCGTGCTTCCTGCCCGCTTCCGCACGAGACCGTAATAAGTAGCTACCGGTTCCGTCAGGTATTTGGTCAGGGTAGGTTTTTTTTTCATTTTACGACTATTTGAAGGAAAAAAAACCTACCCTGACCAAAGACCTGACTTACTGCAGTAAATAAGTGTTTTAATATTATTTGTAACCAAAAATGACACTTTAAGGCCGTAGGAGAACGGAGACACGGATTTTATGTGGCAACGCTGAGAGCCTGTCGACTCAGAGCTAGCAGAGAGAGTGGAGGGGGGCCAGCGTAGGGGTAAAACCGTCGCGATTCAGCAGGTCAACCACTTAATCGTACCATACAATTATCAATGCTTACATGCAACCCATGAATTCGATATTTGTAAAGGTCTTGGCAAGGGCCACCAAATAGTCTTCAGGAAACTTGGTTTTATGGATCTTCATAAATTCTCTACGGAGTTCCCATTGATGTTCAGGTTCATTTTCGTCTTTGTAGTCGTCAATATCCCAATCAATTGGGAAGCTCTTTGCCATGGTAATTTACTGTATTTTTTTTAAATTAACAGCCCTAAAATAATTTCATATGGATTTAGCAAAATCACTGTAGTGACTAGTGAGTGTAGTGAATGAATTTAATGAAAACTTTAATACTTTGAAATTTATCTTGTATTTTATAATGAATTATTGAAAAATTAATAAATAAAACAAACATGAAACATAACCAACCATACCGAACATACACAGAACAATTTTGGTTGTTTCTATTCTGTGGTTCTTGGTTCTGTGGCATTAACACAGAAAGACCGAAGAGTTCTGTGTCTTGGAGCTGGCTGACTTAATTCTAGATAAACTATCAAACTCAGTGATGTGACTTTACGCGTAAAGAATTCATCCTCTACGTTTTCGTTTGACTTAACAATGTAAACAATACGTAAAGAATAGGTAAAGTGACAAGAGACTCTTACCTTTTACTGTTTATTTACTGTTGAAACATCATTTGAAAAGCGATCGTATAGGAGACACGTGTGGTCCTAGTTGATTTAATTACTCTTGTGAATGGGGGCCCATAGTGTTTTAATAATTATTGTTGGGTGCAAAGGAGATTGTAATTGTTTATATTTTAATTGGTAAATCAACATGTGTTGCTCGACATTTGTCTCTTTAAAATAATACAATAATTGGTGTAGTTATAACAAAGGAGGGCCCCAGAATACCATACACCACGTATCATAAATTTATTTCAAACAGAGACAATCTTTATTGTTATTTGATTTATTTAAAAACCTTCTTATTGTTTAAAAAATTTGTTTCTTGAAAATTCCACGGCCAGGGATATAAAGGCGGAGCTGTCGGCGCTCTACTAGTACTAGTAGTAGTAACTTGGATGTTGGAAGTGAAGTCTGAAGTATACAGAGTAAGGAAGACAGTAGTAGCAGTAGCCACTAGCCAGTGGTGATATACAGGCTGCACCATATATCCTTCTCTATATTGCTATCTCCTGAACGCTAAGAGATACAAGGTCGGTTAAATTAGAGAAAAGAATGCGCAGTTTTGTGGCCATCTCGAATCAGTCAAGACATACAAAATATCTGTGACTGCTCCTGAAAAAACTGAAAAATCGAGATTTCTTATTTTTGCCATAATTATCTTTCTTATTATTGGAAATTAATAAATTTTAAGTAATATTATTTTGTAGGCTTACATAAATCGTCAAGAGCTACGCGCATCTGTCATTACAAAAATTTTCAAGGCCGACTAGATCCAAGAGTTTTCACAGTCAACTTTCGTTTTTCTTATGGCCGCCATATTATTTTTTATGTGTTTCCATATGAAAAAAAAAATGGAAACAAAAAAAAATTAATAAACTTCTAATTTTTTTAAACTTTTATTCTTCTTTTTCAAAGAAAACCTTAAAAAATCATCGAAAAACGTCAACATAATACGCCGAAATAGTGCTTTCCTGATGGTTTTTTTAATTTATCTATGAAATTCGATCTAAAAAGTTGTCTTTTTTGTAAAGAAAAAAGAAGAATGAAAATTTTTAAGTCTATTTTTTGAAGTTAAACAATTTCTAGTTTTTATGATTTTTTTTATACCGAACAACATAAAAAACAATATGGCGACCATAAGAAAAACGAAAGTTGACTATGAAAATTCTGGGATCTAGTCGGCTTTGAAAATTTTTGAAATATCAGATGGGTAGCTCTTGCCGACTTATGTAAGCCCACAAAAAATTATTTTTTAATCTCCAATAATAAAAAAGATATGGCAAAAATAAGGAATCTCGATTTTTCAGTTTTTTCAGGATATTTCAGGAACGGTTAGGGTTACAGATATTTTGTGTCTTGAATGATTCTAGATGGCCACAAAGTTGCGCTTCTTGTGGCCTTGTGGACTTGTTTAACCGACCGACATTGTATATCTGTTAGCTTTAGGAGATATCAATGTAGAGAAGGATATATATATGGTGCACCCTATACATATAGTGAACGAGACAGATTTGGTCCCGTGACGCAGGATCATACGGACATTAGTTTAAGGTTAGAATAGGAGGTCGTTACACTACAATAATGCATTTTATCCTTCCTTATCTTTATCGCAAACTTATTATACCACATTATGATCTTTTATTTTATCTCTTTACCTCATCATTTTCTCTTTATCAATCTCAAACTTACGCAGATTTACATATCAATTTGTTTTTGTCATGATATGTTTAATGTAAAATGTAAATTAATCTTTCAAATCGCAAATGAAACGACGATATGATTTTGTATGTTTGACACTCACGAATCGAATCGTTAAATCTGTTATACAGGTTATGTTTCATTTTGGCGCTGGATGTCCTTTGGAATCGATCTTATTTATTCAATCAGTCGGAGATTAATTCAGTAGAAAGGCGATCAGCCCTGATTTTAATCGAAGTTGATATTTTTTGGTATTTATTTATTTTATCCAGGCTGGGAGTATAAAAAGTCGATCTCAGGCCTTTCCACTAAAATTATACTTTTCTCTTTATTTATGCGTGTGTTGCTATGTCTTTTCTTTAGTTATTAAACGGTTCGCAAAGACTAACGTTAAAATGTCATATGTTATCACAATGAGATTTAGTTCTCATATCCTTCAACGCCCAAGCAAATGCTTGATTCCAACATGACGTCGTTTTATTGTATTTAATGTTTTTTTACAGTCAGAGATTTTTTCTTTACTAGGGTTATTTTTTTCTCTGACTTTAAATTAGTTAGGGAATCCGACTAGGGAAGGGGAATAATAGGATAGGATAATAATTAAAAGATTGATTTAATTTTATAGATGGAAATTCTGTGTTTTATTAATATCTTCTATCTCTCAATAAATGACTAGCTCAAAGCCTGTTCGTAACGTTTTGCTACGAACGAACAAGATAAGGTTATAACGAATAGAAGTTACAACATAGAAGGTTCACGAGATGAAAACTAGACGATCACGATCACAGGTAACATCAGGGGCTTGAAAGGGGTTAGAATCGCATCGGCCCATTTTGTTTAAAATATTCATTCGAAGCTAGAGATTTCAGGGCGAGAGAATTTCAATCAGTTCAAATATCTCTTATATGTGTAACATAGGTCGTTTAAACTAATTGATGACAATTTTAGTGAGGCTTTTTTTCATTTAGAAAAATAAGAATCATATGCCATTTTATATTTCTATCTCTAAAACCGTAGCCTGTAGAACATTGGCCATTGTTTCATTGGAAAGAACACCCTAAATTTAGTAACATAAATAGGTTACTGGATTTCGCCAAAACTGCACATTGGCCCTTATTCAACCAAGCCACAGACATAAAATGCATGTCGGCTGATTCGATATTAGAATAAACGTTCATAGCAGTTTAGTGCTTGTACACTGACAACTAATGTCATTTAATTAGTGTTTGTCTGATTAACAGCCAACTATGACAGGAAATGCAGGTTACCGCAAAAAAAAAAAGAAAAAATAATTATCTTGTAAAAGATTATTATATATTTCTTATCTTATCACCTTATATTTTTTCTTGTATCACCTTGTATCCAATCTTAATCTATTGGTTTTGTTTATACTTTCCATCATTTATTTGTACATATATGCCGTTCACTTATTATAAAAGAATTGGGTTATGGTGTAGGGTGATAGAAATCACTGGGTATAACCGCTGTCAATCACTTGCTGGAGTTGGGTTATGTCTCTTTTTTATGTGGTTGAAGTTTTATGACAACGAACAGGACATAGTTGCCAGATGGATTCTTGATATTTTTGCTATTCTTCTTATTATCTTTACGTCTTTATGGACTTTTTATTTTGGAACCTTTAGTCACGTTATTTTATGATATTGCAATCTTTATCTAGAAAGCAAACTCGTCAAGTCTAATAAGCTTGCCATAAATTATTATAACATGAGAAAAAAGTTTTATTGTATTTTGATATCTTAAAGGAACTAATTGTATAGCGTTGGCCGGAGTAACGTTGTAACTTACATAATTTTTTGGAGTAATTTTTTCGATTTAGCACGTTTAAATGGGCAGAATACTTCCACAAAGCTTTAATTGTTGCCTAATTTACCTTAAATAATATTTAAACAATATTTCAAGAATCGCTAAATGAAAAAAACATTCCATTTAATAATGTTGCAAGGTACATTTTTTGAGTCTCATGTAAAAATGTAAGTTAGAACGTTACTCCGACCAATGCTCCAATTAAAGGAACTCTTAATTGAAGGGCTCGGTGCAAAAACCAGTCAACTCCATTTTTTACTAATTTTTAATCCAATACTTTCAAAAATTTTTTTTTGATGTGTCTGAGAAAAATTTATCTTTCAGTTTATTATTAAATCACTGCCAAGTCCCAATATTTAATGGTCAATTTTGTTCGAATCAAAACTTTGTCAAATAACATTTTTTAGAAAGTTTTTTTTTTGATTTCCCACAAATTATGAAAAATGGAGTTGACTGGTTTTTGTGCACCGAGCCCTTCAATTATAAAATAGATCAAAAATTAGTAATTACTTATTTATTATTAAAAAATAGAACATTAGGTAGGTACTGAATCGGCCAATCGGCTACGGTCATGGTGATTGGCGATCTTATTATTGGTGATGGCTGTTTGGATCCATTCTGGTAGATCCATGTTTCGTCCAGGTACACGAACGTTACATTTTCACATGTAATACCACTAGAGGTCAAATTATTTCCGGAAATTTTTTCGAGCTCACGAATATTTTGAAAATTATCGCGAGCCGAAGGCGAGGGATAATTTTCTTAAAATATTCGTAAGCGAGAACAAAATTTCCTGGTATAATTTGATTTCGAGTGGTATTTGGAAAGAAAATTTCACAACAAAATTAGTTTTGAATAGAAAAATTACAATTTAATTGTTAAATAAAAATATGTCATGGCGGCGTAACATAATCACGTGACAACGCCAAACTGACGGTTTAATAACTGCGCCGCCATTATTAGCGCTGTCAAACACAAATTTTAGTTCCTAAACTTCACCAGCCGAGTGTGGTTTTTGATAATGATAACTCGACAATTGCGGTATAACAGTAATTATGATTAGTATTGATTAGATGCCATTCTTTCCAAAGCGCAAGGATTTGCTCAGCAGATGGATCCTGCCAACAAAAAGTGCCATACAATTAATTATAAAGATAAAGTGGTCGAACCCCCATGAATTCGCCGTGAGTTAATCCGAAAAATTATGGAAGTACCTACCTATTTCAAATAGAATTACTAAATTAGGTAAATTAGGTTTCTTCAGATCATTTTCGATAGTGAATTCGTGATTTCATACGTGGTAATATGCGAAAACATCACTTTAATATTAAATTGTAATAGAAACTTTAACAAAACGCATTGGTTGATTAATATTAATACCCAGGTAACAATACGTGACGACAAAATTTTAGACTTCACGAAATCGTGACGAACGGTCGATATAACGATATTTTTATTTACAATCTTTAAAAAAACGGTGGAAATACATCGTCAAAAAAAGTGCTATCGGAATACGATTTAACTTTTAAATAAAACTTCGTCAGAAAACAAGTGAAGTCCAAACGTAACGAAAACGTCGCGAATAAATCGTCAACTTTTCAGTTTGTTAATTATTTTAAAAGAATCTTTGAAGTTTTTAAATAAAACTTCGTCAGAAAACAAGTGAAGTCAAAACGTAACGAAAACGTCGCGAATTATAAATCGTCAACTTTTCAGTTTGTTAATTATTTTAAAAGAATCTTTGAAGTTTTTAAATAAAACTTCGTCAGAAAACAAGTGAAGTCAAAACGTAGCGAAAACGTCGCGAATAAATCGTCAACTTTTCAGTTTGTTAATTATTTCAAAAGAATCTTTGAAGCTTTTAACTAAAACTTCGTCAGAAAACAAGTGATACGTCAAATGTCACTGTCAGTTTTCTCTTTGTAAACAACATGGCAGAATTCAGCGGAAACGGGATAGGAGACATACAGTGTGGAAAAGCCAAATGGAATAAATTCGATAATAAATCAATGAAGATGGTTGCGAAAAAACACTCGGACACGTCGATTAGTATTTTTAGTTGCGCATTTTTTTCAATGAAAACTTTTTATACAGGGTGTGTCGTGTAACAGTGCTCAATACCAACTTTCTTCTTTCAAATCAAACACCCTGTATATTATTACATTTTCAGATTGCCTGAAAAAATGTAATAATAATGCTGTTTATAATTCAAATTTGTAACGAGTGATTTTTGAGTTATAAACAAATGAAAATCGCAATTTTTAATTTTCAAAACAGTGTACACCGATAACGGCTCAAGATGTCGGAAAACGGCTTACATGTCCCTATCCTAATTTTTCATGTAGTATCCTATTGTGTGGATGAAATTTTTATACAGGGTGATTAAAAATCTGGTAATTTTCATGACCCTGTATAAAAATTTAAACTACCTAATAGGGCTCTAAATGAAAAGTTAAGATAGGGACATGTAAGCCGTTTTCCGACATCTTGAGCCGTTATCGGTGTACACACTGTTTTGAAAATTAAAAAATGCGATTTTCATTTGTTTATAACTCAAAAATCACTCGTTACAAATTTGAATTATAAACATCATTTTTGTTACTGTTTATCAGGCAATCTGAAAATGTAATAATATACAGGGTGTTTGATTTGAAAGAAGAAAGTTGGTATTGAGCACTGTTACACGACACACCCTGTATAAAATGTTTTCATTGAAAAAAATGCGCAACCAAAAATACTAATCGACGTGTCCGAGCGTTTTTTGGCACCCATCTCCATTGATTTATTATCGAATTTATTCCATTTGGCTTTTCCACACTGTATATTTGTAAATTAGGAAGTAGGAAGTACCTCGTGTCTCCAATAGTAACTATTGGAGACACGAGGTACTGTTAAAGAAGTTTTTTGGTTACCTCAGCAAGAGACTACCTACCTATATACTGCAAGTTTTTGCATATTGTTACTACCCTAAAAAACGTGATCGTTATTATTATTCTGCACTTCCCAGGTGGACGACGACATCAAGTTAATAGTGATATTTTTAGAAGTTACCTCGTGTCTCCAATAGTTTAAAGGAGTTTTTTGGTTACCTCAACAAGAGACTACCTATATATACTGTAAGTTTTTGCATATTGTTATAAATAATTGTCTTGTATACCTATAATCCTGTTTTATTACATATTTTAGTAAATTTTTTAAGGTAATCCTGTTGTTTAGTCTTCCAAAACATCCCTCACATGCCCATATTCCACTTTTTCCACTCGCGTCGCCCACAGCGTTGCCGTACGCAACTCGTTACAAATAATATTTTAAAGTTTATAATTTTAAAGTTAATATTTTAAAGACACTTCAGGACACATTACGTTTATAAATTAACTTTTCTACTTAAGTTTGGTTCAGGAACTTTGAAATTACGGCCTATCGGTAAGTAACATCCTGTATGTGAGAATATCGTGACTAACAAGTCATGTGTTGTGATCATAAGTATTCACGTTTTTATAACCTCAATTAGTTGATTTACGTGCGATTTTCGTAGGCTGTCAGTCACGGTATTTTTCACGTTTTTGTCACGATTTTTTCACGACACTGTCGCGATTTCTTTACGACTCTGTTACTGCTATTTCTCCACGAGTTTCTTACGATTTTGTTAATCGGTAAAGTGAATTTTTTTTAACGATATCGTCAATGTTTCGTAACGGCTGCCCAACATTCAAAAGTGTGGTTGGCGTGACCAATTCGGAAGTTAAAATTAGAGCGGTTTTATAACGTATTAGTCGTAATTTTTTTCACGAATTCGGGATCTCGTCTAACTCACGACAGCTAAAAAGGTCACATTTTCAGTCGCGTTTTCGTCACGAAATGTTACCTGGGTAACAGCAACAGTCAACAGTTGACGTTTATAAAGTTCCTAGTTGTCACTTTTAAACGTCAAAAAATTTCCACTATAATACTCTCCAGCTTACCCCTGGAGGAGAAAATTTCCGATATAATACACAAATAACCATGGCAACGGTAAGGAATGCTCGTACTTTATTGGCTGAAAATTGATGGCGTGAAATTTTCACTTGAATTTTGATATTGTAAGTATTTTCTTAGAAAGGTAATTTTGGATGCAACGACATGCTTTTGTTCACAAAGAATTTTGCGTCCGTTCACATATTCATATTTATAGCTGAGATATTTAAGAATTTAAAATAAACTAGTTCTCCCCTTTTCAAAATCCAAATGTTTACGTTCGTCTTCCAAAAGTTTTTCTAGAGTAAAATGTTCGTTTTTCAAGTTATATTGCCAAATCAGTCGTTGCGAATCTTTCCGAAACGTCAAATTTTCATGATTATTGTCTGGTTTAGGTCGTCTGCCCAAAGGCTTAACTTCAAATTTATCATCCTGTTTAATTATTGTTTCAATCGCACTTGAATACTATAAAAGAGGAAAATTACGTAACATCATTTTATTAGGTGTACACTTATTAATAATACTTACACCCCAAATGTGTTTTACTTTCAATATGACTTGTCGTTCACTTAGGTTGTCATTTTCAGATTTAAATAACTTGAATGCCTTTTTTATACGAATTTTTTCTTCAATCGATATTAATTTCGGCATTATGAAATTTATAATGTCAAAAAATTAATATTTATTTGACAGTTCGAGAAAAATTTTGTCCGAATAAAAATTATCCAGATAATCTACTAAAACTTCAATTAGACAACAAGGCTGTTAATCAGCTGAGGCAATTTGAGCGATTTGACAAGTGTCGGTGTTTACTTAACCTTCAATACCTCGATCAGCTGATATTGTCAATCAAGATCTAGGGAGTTTTCATTTTTGTAAACCTAAAAACAAAAGTTCATGGCCTACCAATGCTTTTTTAAAATGTGAACGGCGTGAAGTCATGGATATGGGAAAGCTCGATTGCACCTACACCATTAAAGATATCGAAATGAACCAAAAAGTGCTGTAAATGGGAGGGTAAAGTGCAGTTTGTAAAATTATTTTCAGATACACAGGATGGCCCAATATCGCTGTACGCCATACAACTTTGTTATTTTAAATAGGACACCCTCTATATTATTACATTTTCATATTGTTTGAGAAAAGTTAAAAAGAATGGTTTGTAAAGTTGAAGTTTGTAATGAGCGATTTATGAGTTATAAACAAATGAAAATCGCGATTTTTCATTTTCAAAGCAGCTTATATTGAAAACGGCTCGAGATATGTAAAAACGGTTTACATGTCCCTATCTTAATTTTTAATTTGGTATCCTATCATGTAGCTGAAATTTTTATACCGAGTGATGAAAATAATCAAATTTTTTACCACTCTGTATAAAAATTTCATCCATCCAATAGGATACCGCTTGAAAAGTTAAGATAGGAACATGTAAACCGTTTTTCCATATCTCGAGCCGTTTTCAATATAAGCTGCTTTGAAAATGGAAAATCGCGATTTTCATTTGTTTATAACTCATAAATCGCTCATTACAAACTTCAACTTTACAAACCATTCTTTTTTACTTTTCTCAAATAATCTGAAGATGTAATAATATAGAGGGCGTCCCATTTAAAATAACAAAGTTGTATGGTGTACAGCGATATTGGGCCATCCTGAGTATCTGAAAATAATTTTACAAACTGCACTTTACCCTCCCATTTACAGCACTTTTTGGTTCATTTCGATATCTTTAATGGTGTAGGTGCAATCGAGCTTTCCCATATCAATGACTTACCCTGTATGTAATAAAAAAAATGTGCAGACGCAAAATGTTAAAATAATTTGAAAAATCCTCCGTATCGTCGAAACCGTCAATTTGCGGACCAATATGTTTATTGAGACTTTTTGAACTTCTTTTGGCCCATACTGTAGCTTCTCCAAATATTCGATACTTATTTTTTAACACCCTATATAGGTATATGTAAGCTTTTAATTAAATTAACTTTTTATAATAAATTTATTCCTGATGTTTTAATGCAAAATATGGAATTGATGAGTATAAAAATGTAAATTCCTATACACTCCTTTTTAGCGAAATAATGAATTAATCTTTTTTAACTTGACCTTCGAAATATTCTTAACAATAAAACAGTCACAAGTATACACTTATAGATACATTGACTAAAATAAAATAAAAAATAGTCGATAAACCTTTGTTTATTTGTTCATAATGTATCTCCTAGATTTATTTTTTAGCTTTCAGCTATTACAGTAACTATTACAGTAGTGGATTTAAAAAAATAAAAGCAAAATTTTATTTGAAGACATTGAAATGTATAAAAAATAAACTACGCACTGGATCAAAACAATGGGTAATGGAAGTTGTTTGTCTGGAAGGGGGACATCTAATGATACAATTATTTATGGGAACCCCATTTTTTATAGCAGATTCCGATTTTACAGGTGAAAACATGTAGGAAATTGCTCCTCCTCTGCCCCCTTCTTGTAGGTGTGACGAGGATAAATTATAAATTTGAAACTTTAGTCAGGAACACAAAATTTTTACTTCAGATTAGGATTTTACCATCAAAAATATGTTGGATTTGTCTATAATTTTTTTTACATTTATCATACATGGCGCTCTAATATACTAAATTGACTTTTTTTCGTTCTGCAATAAAAAATAAAAGTTCCTATTCAAGATTTCAAACTTTTCACTTCCCCACCACCAGAGAGTGGAGTTCGTATGGGTCGTTTGGTATCATTGGATGTACCCCTTCCAGACAAACAACTTTTATTTATTTATTTTATTAGTTACTTAATACATGGTTATTTTCAAGCTCCACCCATAATAATAAATCTGATTGTAACCTAATACAATATGGTATATTAATTAGTAAAATCTATAATATAGTAACAATAATACTGCAAGGAGGTATGTATTCTAATACCTGCAGGTACTCAGTAGTGGCCTGAGTATACACAGTGTATATGTTATAGGCAATGTATATAATCCGGTATTGTATATAATACCTAGTCATTGTATACATTGCCTAAAACGTCCAGGCAATGTGTGAAATACGATTTATTTCATACATTGCCTAGGTATTGTATAGAATACCAGAGACGCATCAGGCAATGTGTATAATGAACGACAACGGGCAACGAAACGTGCATCCTACTACTAAGGGCTAAACTTAATTTGCCCTCCAGTAATTCATTTTCGTATAGGTGTAAGGTAGTCAAGTTTATTTATTTATTTATTTGTTAAATAAGTAGGTAGGCACCAGTTATTACAACAGGTATGGGTACTTCCATTACCTATGCAGTTGGGTACGTGAATAACGCTTTCCTGATTGTTGATATCATTATCTAAAGGGACAGTCAAAGTAAATGACTTGACTTGACCTGACCTGACCTGACCTGACCAATTTGTAAAACATGTATACCTACTTAATTGTTTAAAAACTCTATTTCATACATTGCCCATGGTTCAACGGGCATTCTATACAATGCCTAGGTATTGCATACATTACCTAGGTAAAGTATGAAATAGTTTAAGAAATTGAAATCATTTCATATACATTGCCTGAACGATCCCGGCATTGTATACATTGCCTAGGTATTGTATAGAGTCCCTGCATTATACATATTGCCTATAACATATACAGGGTAAGTCATTGATATGGGAAAGCTCGATTACACCTATACCATTAAAGATATCGAAATGAACCAAAAAGTGCTGTAAATGGGAGGGTAAATGCAGTTTGTAAAATTATTTTCAGATACACAGGATGGCCCAATATCGCTGTACACCATACAACTTTGTTATTTTAAATAGGACACCCTCTATATTATTACCTTTTCAGATTATTTGAGAAAAGTAAAAAAGAATGGTTTCTAAAGTTGAAGTTTGTAATGAGCGATTTATGAGTTATAAACAAATGAAAATCGCGATTTTCCATTTTCAAAGCAGCTTATATTGAAAACGGCTCGAGATATGGCAAAACGGCTTACATGTCCCTATCTTAACTTTTCAAGCGGTATCCTATTGGATGGATGAAATTTTTATACAGAGTGGTAGAAAATTTGATTATTTTCATCACTCAGTATAAAAATTTAAGCTACATGATAGGATACCAAATGAAAAATTAAGATAGGAACATGTAAGCCGTTTTCCTCTATCTTGAGCTGTTTTTAAGAAAAGCTGCTTTGAAAATGGAAAATCGCGATTTTCATTTGTTTATAACTCATAAATTGCTCATTACAAACTTCAACTTTACAAACCATTCTTTTTTACTTTTCTCAAATAATCTAAATATGTAATAATATAGAGGGTGTCCTATTTAAAATAACAAAGTTGTATGGCGTACAGCGATATTGGGCCATCCTGTGTATCTGAAAATAATTTTACAAACTGCACTTTACCCTCCCATTTACAGCATTTTTTGGTTCATTTCGATATCTTTAATGGTGTAGGTGCAATCGAGCTTTCCCATATCAATGACTTACCCTGTATATACTATATACTCAAAAAGGAATAGGAATAACTAAATTACAACAGAAGAGAAAAAAAAGGGAAAACAAAAACTAAAAATTACAAAGAACAAAAAGGATAAAAAATAATAAATAACAAAATTAAACAATCAATCGTAATTCTCTTATTTATTTTGCCTCTTCCATTGTGCCACTTTCTTCTCAAGACTATGACGATTTTTACTATCTATAGTTTTCAGAGTAGCTGGCAGTTCATTGAACAATTTTACCGCAGCATACGTGTGTCTTCTGAAGCCACTGTTCAGTTTACGTGCTGGAATTTTTTTTTTGTGACCGGATGCCTGCAGTTTTTTTTACATATTTCAATGTCTTCAGATAAAATGAGCACTTCAAAAATACCATACTAGGTTTTTCAAAATATGTATTTCATGCATGAAGGGGTGTTCCTAATAATGTACCATCGAGTAGTAACCACTTTTTTTAGCGCCCCGTATATATATTTGCTTAACCAAGCAATTTTTTTTCGTAATACACAGAAAGAGTTTTTAAAAATGTTACAATGTGATATGACGAAGACACATTCAAATATTTTCATGAAATTTTGATGACATAGTAAGTATGGGGTGGAGGGGATTTATTTTACAATATTTTTTACATTAATTCCTTCACCCCTTTTGCGGGGTGGGGGCAAATTTGAAATTTTCAACATGAACCCTGAATTTTTATCAAAGATTCAGATTTAACGGCTGAAAATATCTAGAAAATTGCTCTCCCCTCTCCACTCCTTGTAGGTGGGGCGGGGAATACATTTTAAATTTTAGTTAGGAACCCTTATTTTTTATTTCAGATTCGGATGTTAAGACTAAAAATAAGTACTATTTGTTGATAACATTTATTTCAATTCATGAAGGCGCCTTAATCGACAAAATTGATTTTTTTCACTTTTTCTTATTATTGAAATTAAACGAACAAGATGAATGAATCAACAAAAAAAAATCAGATAAATTCTATGTATTCTTAGCTATAAAAAGCGAATCTGCAATAAAAAAAATAGGGTCCCGAACTAAAGCATATGGAATTTACCTTTCACCATTCCTCCCATATCACTTAAAAGAAGGGGGCAGAGGAGAACTGTTTCCTCGTCATTTTCAGCTGAACAATTGAGATATCACATTATAACACTTTTAAAAACTCACCCTGTAGACCATAACATTACTTTTTCCTTTTTTATTCAACGATATTTACAAATAGTTATTCACTGATAAACACACTGGCACCTAAAATAAGCTCGATCATATTTGGTTCATTTGTTTCATGGGCCCAATCCAGAGCAGTTTTACCATTATTATTTTTAACTGATACACTTGCGCCATTGGCTAATAATAATATTGCACTCTCGTAACATTTTATCCCATTCTCTGCGCACCACATCAAAGCTGTGTCACCTTCAGAGTCTCTACAATCTAAACTGCCGTGCTCTTTAAACTGTTCTATGACTAGAGAGATCATTTCGCTATTGCCACTTAGCACGACTTCGTGGAGAATTGTATGGTGATTTTGTATTTGAATAAAAATATCAGCACCAAGGTTTAGCAGCTCACGAACAGATGCAAACAAATTTCTACTCACCACAAAACTAAGGGGGCTAAAACCCTCTTTTGACAAAATATTTATATTAGCACCGTTATCAACCAAAATTTTTAAAATATCTGGATTTCCTTCGCCTACTGCTGTATAGCGTAGCAGAGGAGTGACCCCACAATAATCAGCATTTATATCGAGAAGCTCTTGTGTTTTTAGGCTTTGAATAGCTTCTTTGATAATAAATTTATTTTCAGTCAGAACTAAATGATGCAAAATGGAAAAATGAAAAACTGTATCTTTAATGTTGATACCCTGTTTCAATAATTCCAAAACTACATTGAAATGCTTTTTACTTATAGCCACACTCAAAATCTGCTCTTGATGGTTATCACAGTTAACGTCAGCTTCGTTTTCCACGAACAGCTTAACAAAATCTGCTTTATCAGAACCCTCAACTATATATAGATGTAAAGGGGTCATATTGGAATTGTCTACACAATTGACCCATAGCTTTTTTTTTTCTTTATTGTATTCCAATATGTACCTCAAAACCTCCTCATTTTCGTTCAAGGCAGCTCTATGTAAGATAGACAATCCTCGATCATTTTTCACAGTTATATCAGCTCCTGCTTCAATAAGCAATTTGACGATCGCAAAGTTCTCATTCGCACAGGCCACATGTAAAGGAGTACTTCCCTCAATAGACTTGCAATTAACATTAGCTCCATAGTCGATCAAAACAGACAACGCTTGAATTTTATTAAAATATACAGCACCAAATAATGGAGTTAATCCAGAATCATTTTTTGCATCAATATCAATACCGGAAGTTTTTCCCCTCTCCAGAAGTTTCTTGATTACACTACTATTACATGATTCTAACGCAAAATGTAATGGTGTGAATCCATCGCTACAAATTATATCGACAGCAGCTCCGGCTTCTAGCAACAAGTCAATGATTTGTTCATTGTTTCTTAATAAAGCCTGCAATAGAGGCGTGTGATCTAAAAGAAGGGTTTGAAATTCGATACTTTTGCCAGTAATAATGGGCATATTCACTGCAGCTCCGTGTTTTAGCAATGCTGCGGCCATTTCTGGATAATCACAAAGTGCAGCTATAGCTAAAGGTGTGTAAGCTTCGTTTGTTGCAACATTCACATCAGCACCGGCTTTTAGTAATAGTTCCACGATTTCGGTATGCCCAGGTCCAGCGGCTGTAAGTAATGGAGTTCTACCATTAACGTCTATTGCAGTTAAATCTCCACCATTTTCTAGTAGAAAGTTAATCATACTGATATTACCATAGTGGGCTGCAATGTGTAATGGAGTGGTTGCATCAATGCAAGTTACATTCACATCAACCCCGAGACTAAGCATCGTACGTGCCATTTCGACACAATCAAAATTAGCAGCGACATGCAACAAATGCACATCGTTTTTCAGTTTAAGAGTAATATCAGCTCCCACTTCAACAAGTGAATTAAAAATTTCATTTTGTTTACATTTAATGGCACCCAGTAAAGGAGGGAACCCAACATAACCGGAATGGTTGGGATTTAAACCGGAACGGATTAGTATTTTTGCAATATCATTATTTCCGTTCAAGCACGCCATGTAAATCAAGAGACTGAAATCGTCGTCATTCAGACAAATTCCTTTATTGATCAAATATTGCACAATTTCCTTATGGTTAAATTGAGTGGCTAAATGCACGGCCGAAACGATCCCACCCCTACATCGAAGATTAATATCACAATAATTGTGTTCTATGAGAAGTTCAACGACATCCAGATTATTGTATATCGATGCAGCCATGAGTGGTGTAAGGTCATCATCAAAATCTCGTATATCTACATTTGCACCAGCTTTTAATAACAATTCAGCCATATCTTTGTATCCAAGATTAGCAGCAATATGCAAAGCCGTCAAACCATCTTTAGGTGATTGATGATCAACATTCGCCCCTTTTGCCAACAATATATTGATTAAATCCTTATCATTGTTCATAACTGCAATAATTAAAGGGGAACGATTCACATGATAATAATTGATATTTGCACCGTTATTTATAAGAACTTCTGCTATATCGCTGTGGCCATTAAAACACGCCAATTGTAATGGTGTTAATCCAAAATTATTTTCAGCACTAGCACTAGCACCATGACTTAGGAGTTTCACAACAGCTTCTAAATGTCCATTTTGTGATGCTAGCAGTAATGCCTCATGAAAGTCATTTTGAAAAGTCCCAACTTCTAAAAGACTTTCGATTAAGGTGAAATGACCACGTGCGGAAGCTTCACAAATTGCTCTCAATTTTGTTCTTTCATCGACCCGTTTATGCTCGAGGAAACTTTTAAAGAGTTCTATTTGACCATGTTTTGATATTATTCCTAAAATTTCATCATCGCTTTTACCAGAAATAATTTTCTGCAAGTAATGATACATTACTTTCTGGCTACCAAACTCTAAAGCAAGATCGAAAGGGTTTTTCCCATATAAATTCTCCAGGAGAGGGTTTAAACCATTGCTTATAAGAAACACAAAAGCATCTATATTATCAGTTATCGCCGCCACATGTAATAAATTATTATTTTCGCAATTTCTAACAGAAACATTCGCATCTACAGTACGAACAGATGTATTGAACATTTTCAAAGTGGTGAAAATTTCTAAGCACGGTTCCATGTATTCCAAAATTGTTTGATCACAAGTGGATACATCCTCAAATGTTTTGCTATTAGTTAAATGTGCTAAAATTGAAAATATGTCTTTCTCATTGATCATTCTTAGAGCGTTGCAAAGAATCGATGTTGAAGTATCAAAAGGTAAACTGTCTACAAGAAGACTACCATGAGCCAAATAATTTCTCAATATTCTCCCCATCAGAATTGGTGAACGGTTATAAAGACTATAAAGATTTTCTGGAAGACAGTCGGAAACTTCTAAAATGTTCAATAGTTCTAAAAGTAACATTTCAATGGCCATTTGTTGTCCAATATTAACTTTGCAGTTGACAATAGGACCGCTAATAATTATCTCGTTTAAAGAATTTCTCACGTCATCGAAATATGCATGGATGTTATTCATGATAATATTTTCCAAGACTTGGGGCCTAAATTGTCCTTTTGATGTAACAGATTTCAAAAACTCGTTCAGTGCTTTAATTTGCCTTGCAATGTTGTCATCTGCTTCTGACAGTTTTTTAAATAAAGCATCATATTTGTCGTCAATTTTAGAAATAATGTTCGAGCATTCTACGATATTGTCTTCAAGGTAAAATTTCTGGAAACGACTTATGACTTTTTTATTTAATTTAAATGGTGATAATAATCCATTCAATTCATCAAGCGATTTTCTATTATTTGTAGAATTTAACAACTGTTTTTTCATGTTATGTAAATTTTTTTTTGATAAAAAAATTCCTAACATTGTTTCTCTAACAATGTCATTGTCTATCGATTCTAAATAAATACCGACAATTTTGTCAATGTAATCGGCATAATTCCTACTTGCTTTTGCATACTTTAAAGTAGTGTGGTATTTTGTTATCGAAGTTACTTTGCCGGTTGAATGCAGAAAAAAAATTACATCATTTAAAATCGTAGTAGCGTTTTCTGTTAATTTAACCGAAGATTCAATTTTTGTAATTATGTTTTTTATTCTTGATAATTTGGGTGTGTTTTCATTATGCACAGATAGGATTTTTATAGCAATTTGACATTTGGTATGAAGAAGATCGAGATCTTTACATGTACACATATACGCAACACATTTATTAAGAATATCGTAGGCTTCATTTTCTTTAAACATTGTCAATGATAAGATGCTCATATGATTTTCTTCATTTAAAATACCATTTAACTCTTCAAATAACTGTCGAGTCACTTCTGATGCAGGTATGGAATTTTGTAATTGGAGAATCAGACATTTCAGTTCTTTCATTTCATTTATTGTAACGCAGACAGAGTGTATGTCATTGAATTTGACATGGCGGATTTTATTACCTAAATTCCTTATCTTTTTTAAGTCATCTGTTTTTAGTATTTTCTCAAAAAAATAAATTAATGCAGCACACTTTCGATTATTTAAAGCATTATTGATCACAATTTGAATCTTTTTAAGGTCGTTTAAAATTTTATCATAAAAAGTTGTGTCGTCTTCAGAAGCTGGATCTAATTGCCAAGACAGAACATCGACATGTGCTAGTGTATGTCGAATATTTATGCACAAGTTGAGAAGTTTTTCAGGTGCAACCTCAACCAGTAAACCTTTAATTTCTTCAGAAATGTTTGGAGATTGTAGCGAATAGTTCAACAATTCACCGATAGACTGTAGCGTTCTTTTAATTAGCAGTTTATTATAATTATTTTTCTTATCAGATGCGGTGAATTCAACTTGTGAGCATTCAACTAAATAGGATGAAATACGCTTTAAAGAATGTACATCTCTTACCAAATCATAATCAGAGTAAAGTCGTTCAAACTCGCGATTCTGTATAAGGATTAATTTTTTGACATTCATGCGATTGAAATTTCTTTTTGACTTAACATCTTCTACTGTTAAAGTTTCCATAACGTTTTCCATTTGTTTTTTAAAGTTATACATGTGGCGCTTTAATGCGTCTTCATGTAAAACCAACTTGTATATATCGTCTACGCATTGTGCATCTTTCAGTGTTGATATAAAGTTCAGGAGGCAAAATTCAATTTCTTCCCATGGTAGTTTATCGTACGTCGTTCTGAGTTCATGTTTCAATATATGTATATGTCTGGCAGCCATTATTCCCTTCAAAACAAATTCATCTTTCTGGGTTGAGGTATCACATTCGATGCAAGAGGTTAGCAATGACAACATTAATTTTGCCTGGCATTTTATGTTATCGAGAGTTGGTAAAACTGGGTGCGAATTCTCATTTCCTGTTACGTTCAAAAATCTCAATTCCAGCAACTTGTTCTCTACGAAAAATTCCGTTTCGCTTGAGACTTGTATATTTTTAAATTTTACTTCTTCATAAGATGCAGCTAAGCAGTTCAAGCAAATCGTGTCTGTTTTAGCATTCGTAAAAAAGTTGTTCAATTCTGTTACATTGCCTGTCCCAATTAGTTGAAACAGTTTTCTTTCAATGGCATACGAAGTTAGGGAATCATCAGTGTCCATCATTTAAGTATAGACCTGTAACAATAATAAAAAATTATGTTTCTTATAATGTTTAACATTTTTAGTACAATATGTTTCTACAGTGCCATCTGAAAAGTAAGCACGAAATGGGAGTTTTCCTTATTAGCAAGATTAAAAAAAAACAAAATTGTACAGAAAGAAAGAAGGACATGCTCTAAAACTCATTTGACATGTACTTGTTTTAAGTTACAATGCATAGCATACAGGGTAGGACAAAAAATGTAAAAATTTTATAAGATTGTAAAGTACCTTTGTTTGTGAAGGTATGAAAAGGGGAAAAGTGGTTTAGAATTCAAATTTAATGTCAAATTTAAGCTTTTTTTTGTTATTTTTAAAATTTAACAGTTAAATTTCAATCAATTAAAATAAAATCTTGGTAAATCTTAATCGAAGATCTTATTTAAACCTCAAAAAACTCGTGAAACACGAAATTCTATAAAAATAAAAAAAAATATAAAAACTCAAAAAAAGCTACAAATTCATATCTGACATTAAATTTAAATTCAAAACAACTTTTTCCCATAATTTTTTTATTATTTTCACAAGAATGCTACTTTACTCTTATAAATTTTTTACATTTTTCATTCAGAGGTATGTGTCAAATAAGTTTTAGAGTATGCACAAACTTTATGCGCAATTTATTTAAAAAAATCCCATATGGTGCGTACTTTTCGGATGGCACTGTATAATTATTATTATACAGTATATTATGGTTATACAGTTATTATTATACAGGGTGTACCAGCTCGATTTAGACAACGGTAAGGGCCGTGTAGGTCTCGTAAAGACGGAACGTTTTTTTATTTGAAGTTTTTGCATTTGGACCTTCGTTGCGGAAATATGGCCGACTTCCGGTTTTTAGTTTTTTGGCTCCAGTTTCGGCATTTTTAGGTTCTCGCCCAAACTCAAACTAGTTTTGGAAACTAGTTTCAACAACTTTCATATTGAAGTCAAGGTTCTATCTCTGTTGGATTCAAAATCTTAATTTTTCAATTTGATTCAATTTGAATTGATTCAAATTTTAACATTTTAACAAATGATTTTATAAACAATGAAACGGCATTACAATTTACAATTTTTTTTATTTTTTGTCCATTTTTGAGCTATGACTTAAAATTTAAAGTCTTGGGCATGTCGCCATTTTGAATCCAACAGAGATAGAACCTTGACTTCAATATGAAAGTTGTAACTGAAGCTAAGGAGTTTCCAAAACTAGTTTCAGTTTGGGCGAGAACCTAAAAATACCGAAACTGGAGCCAAAAAACTAAAAACCGGAAGTCGGTCATATTTCCGCAACGAAGGTCCAAATCCAAAAACTTCAAATAAAATAACGTTTCGTCTTGACGAGACCTACGCGGCCCTTACCGTTGTCTAAATCGAGCTGGTACACCCTGTATATTATGGGACATCAAATTACCAAAAAATCTTAAATGTATGGGTGATCCACTAAAAGTCAGTCGTTTTAAGCTTTGAGTTATTTATATCAAATTTGAAACGACAATAGAAAGAAACATTAGCGATAAATATGCCAAATTTGAACTTTCAGCATAAACTTTTCGAGCAGAATAATTCCACGAGTTTTTTGTTCATTATTACTTCTGGAAATCATATAAGTACACAGGGTGAGTTTTTTTCAATGTTTAGTACAGAGATCTCGTAAACTACTGCAGTTAGAGGAACGGTTAAATGGGGAAAGTAGTGCAGTTATATGAGCTTAATTAGAAACAGCTTTTGTTTTTTTGAAAATCTCCATGGGTTCCTAGATGTTTAACATAAAGAAAACTCCGGGAATTTCTTTATACTGGAATAGCAGTCTTATTATTGGAATTAGAGAAAAGTCGCAAGGGAAAACATTTTAAATGATTTTATAAACAATGAAACGGCATTACAATTTACAATTTTTTTAATTTTTTGTCCATTTTTGAGCTATGACATAAACTTGTGTTTTTTTAAATGTAAGGCATAGTTGGCTATGACATTCAATATGTCTCTTTTTTCTAAATACAACGATATAAAACTCGATATGGTTTTATCTGAAAATAAGGAAGTTAGGACGGTTTTTACACTCTAAAAAACACATGTATGTCATAACTCGAAAATTGCTTGACAAATAAAAAAAAATACAGCGCCGTTTTATTGGTTTTAACCCTTAGTTGGTAACATACTTTTTTTCACTTTATAAGTAACATCCGTCTCTCAGTCGGTGATCATATTACAGTTCCAGCATTATAGGTAACATCCGTCGCTCAGTCGGAATAGGTATTATAATACTATATGTATAATTACATATTTATTCGAATGTATTCTAGTAAACACAAATATATTTTATTTAAACAAGACTTATTTCATTTTTATACATTTTTTTATATATTATACCTTTTCATTCACCATACTTTCGACCAACAGCCGACTGAGAGATGGACTGAAATATATCGTTCTGAGTAACACCCGTCTCACAGACGTATTTTCGCGAAGGCGGCTACGGACTTTTTGACAACCAACTAGAACATACCTAATACGAAATTTTTGTACATTCATTCGTTTGGATTCAGCGCAGCATCAAAACTTGGCATCCGCCTCAGAGTCGGATGTTACCAACTAAGGGTTAAAATCGCCGAAAACATTTTTCTTTGCTATTGTTCTCTAATCCCAATAATAAGAGTGCTACATCAGTATAAAGAAATTCTCCAAATTTTGTTTTTGTTAAATATCAGGGAACCCATGAAGATTTAAAAAAAAAAAAAAACAAAAGTTGCTTCAAACTAAGCTCATACAACTGCACTTCTTTCCCCATTTAACAGTTCGTTTAACTCGAGTATTTTACGAGAGATCCCCGTACTAAACATTGAAAAAACTCACCCTGTATACCTTTATTGGTGGCCGATGCAGTTATATACAGGTGTCCGGAAATTAGTTGGACCCAACTCAACTTCAGCTTTGCGACCTCAAATAAAAGCGATTAAACGAACCATAACTTAGTACTTGGTATCTTAAAAAAGAAAATTTAAGTTTGAGGATATATCAGTCATGTTTACTAGCGTCAAAGTCTTGTAGCAAATATGTAGAAGGCGCTGTCAGCAGATTTTATTCATCTGTCTTCTTCCATATATTTTTCATAATCAATTGTTTTGCCACCATGGGTAAACTTTATGGGAAATGTTATTTTTACAATAACCTGGGTCAATTTGTACAAATTGTGAGCGAGGTGTTGGATGGAAGAGACCAGACCGAGTAGTGTACACTGACTTTTCTAAAGCATTCGATCGCATAGATCACAATGTCAGAGTTAGTAAGTTGTGGTGCTTTGGATGCTCTAATGGGCTGATTACTTTAATGAGGTCTTATATTTTTAATAGAGAGAACTACGTGGCTTATGGTTATTACTCTGACAGGTACATTGCAACCTCTGGGGTACCCCAGGGGTCGACTCTTGGTCCCCTGCTTTTTATTTTGTTTATCAACGATTTGCCGGATAGAATGAAAAGTAATATTTTAATGTTTGCTGACGACGTCTTTCGTCCAATCTATTCCCCTGCTGACTCTGAGATTCTACAGAACGACTTGATAATTTTACATGACTGGTGTGTTGGTAACAACTTGCAACTTAACATAGACAAATGCAAAGTAGTCACATATTTGAGATCAAAAAACCCAGTATTTTATTCCTACAGTTTGTCCAATAGTTTACTGGTGAGATGTAAGTCTTTTAGGGACTTGGGTGTACATTTTGTCAGTCAGTTGACATTCAAAGAACATGTTGACACTACTGTAGCCTCCTGCTCAGAATGGTTGGCTTCATAGTTCGGAACACCAAGTCTTTCAACGGGATTGAATGTCTGATAGCTCTCTTCAGTGCACTGGTGAGGTCACGCCTGGAATATGGTATGCTTGTTTGGTTTTCAATATATGCGCATCATACTTCTTTGCTGGAATCGGTCCAGAGGAGATTCCTCAAATTATTGTGGCTTAGAAGTCTTGGCCGCGTAGAGGGGTTGGCGGGCGTCGAGAACCGACCTCGACGTAAGCATCGCGTTCAGCGACCTTGAAAACGGGGGTTGACACAAGTTTGGCTGCCAAGAGAAAGAAGTTCCGTGATTTACCCTTCATAGGGGTGGTTTTTGGCTGTTTTAGGGGGTGCGGTCAACTCGAGAAGAGTTTAAACCACCACCATCGTATTCAGCATCCTCAAAAACGGGGGGGGGGGGGGGGGGCTAGTCTCGGTGGACTCTGAAATCCGAGCTCCGAGCACATTCGTCCGACTCACAGAAGCCACTAATAATTCATCAAACGTCGAACCCTTATACCGCTGATCAAAATGGCCGTTCAGAAAGGTTGAACAGATCGTTGGTTGAGAAATGTAGGTGTTTACTGTTTGAAGCAGGTTTTGAAAAACACTTCTGGGCTGAGGCCGTAAACACAGCCTGTTACATAAGGAACAGATCTGCAATGTCTGACATTCCAAAAACATCTTATGAAGTATTTTTTGGTAAGAAACCAGATTTAAGTCATCTGAAAATTTTTGGAAGCCCAACGATGACTCACATTCCAAAAGAGAAACCAAAGAAATGGGATAAAAAGTCACAAAAGTTACTTCTAGTTGGTTTCTCTGATACTACGAAGGGCTATAGAATCCAAAAACAGGCCAGATTTCCATAAGCAGAGATGTGCATATTATGGAGAACGACCCAAAAGGTGACTATGTACATTTATATGAAGAAAGGAACGATAACGATCAAGATCAAAGTGAAAATCAGCAATCCTGTTCGATATTTGAAGATTCTAGGTTAGAATCTGATTCAGATGAGCTGGTGTTTACTGAAGAGAACTCTAATGATGAAACGTACATTTCTGAGGTTGAAGAAAATGTCAGTGTTTCTGAAAAAAATGCCAGGAGATCCAAAAGAGAAAGGAAAGCAAAAGTTTTCGATGATTTTGTGCAAGTGAGTTTTTAAACAAAAAGTTAGTGGCGATGGAAGTGTTATTCATCGAGCTCGACTGGTTGCGAAAGAATTTAGCAAAAAAGAAGGAATAGATTTTCATGACACGTTTTCTCCAGTTGTAAAGCACTTAACTTTCAGATTGCTTCTAGCTCTGTCAGTTCAACTTAAATTAGACGTTTTTCATTCGGACGTAGTTACAGCTTTTTTAAATGGGAAACTGGAGGAAACGATATACATGAAAATACCTGAAAGTTTCAATAATAGTAACTCTTGTAATAAAAACAAAGTTTTAATGCTAAATAAATCTGTCTATGGCTTAAAACAGTCCTCTCGTATACGGTATAAAGAAGTCGAAAATGTATTGGTTGGTTTAGGCTATAAGAATAGTAAACATTAACCTTGAATCTTTGTTAAGGTTAAGAGTATTGGTGATTTCATAACAATAATTGCTATTTATGAGGATGATTTCTTTATCTTTACTAACTCTTTGCAAGAATCTGATTTTTAAAACAGCAGTTAATGTTAAAATTTAAAATTAAAGATTTAGGTCTATTTCAGCAATGTCTAGGCATGCGAGTTAGAATAGATGGAAGTAAATGTGTGTAGAACCTTGTGTAGATTTACCTTATCAGCAATTATTAGGTAGCTTAATGTATTTGTCGGTAATAACGAGACCTGATATAACGTTTGCTGTAAATTTCTTGAGTCAATTTAGCAATTGTTATACAGTCACACTGGAAAAGTGCAAAGAGAATTCTTAGGTATTTGCAAGGCACGAAATCTCTTTGCTTAAAGTACAAAAATGATAACTTGAATATAACTGGTTTTGTTGATGCAGATTTTGCAAGTAATATTTCTAACAGGAGGTCATATACTGGTTTCAATTTTACATAAGCGGGCGGTGCTGTCTCATGGAAATGTAGAAAACAAAGTACGGTAGCCTTAAGCAGTGCCGAGGCTGAGTATATGGCTCTCACTGAGGCTGCAAAGGAGGCTATACATTTTAGAAATTTGATATATGATTTGCTTGGAAGTTTTAAATGTATAGAAATTTACAATGACAATCAAAGCGCTCAAAAATTAGCTTTGAATCCAGTGCATCACAAGAAATCAAAACACATAGATGTACGTTATCATTTTATCAGAGAAGCTGTAGCAAATAAATTGGTTGAACTGAAATTTTTGTCAACGAACGAAATGTTGGCTGATGTGTTGATGAAAGCATTGTGTTCGCCAAAACATTGCAAATCGTGTCCAGAAACATGTCACATGTCTCTCGATCTCAACAATGCGTTCAGACTATTTCCAACATATTGCAACAACTTACACTCAACCGTTTTGCGCTGATATTCAACAGTTGACACAGGTGAACGTACCCATTGTTATCAAAAAGCCATGGATTTAGAAGGAGAATAATCTGCACGATGATGCGGATACAGCAACGGCGTAAAAAATTCAATCTTCAGAGTTTTTCTGACCTTATGCCTGTGAAGACTTCTGATCTACTTATCCAGTACTACCGATTCCCACAATTACTACAAATTTAAACGGGAGCCAATCTCCATAAGGATTCTGGGGGATCTTTTATGCAAAATTAAAATTTATGAAAAATTAATTAATGAAAAAACCTTGTTTAAAATTTGGTTTTGACGCCCTGTATCATGAAAGAGGGAAATCTATGTGAAAAATGGCATGAGGAAAGTGCCAGTATTATTGGCCAAATAATCTGTGGCCAACAGCTTGACCTACTAATTTCTGCAATGTATATTGCAATTGATTGAAGTTGATGGTGACTTCTGAGTATGACCAAAAACATGTGACAAAAAATATTTTACCGGCCTGAATTATATCATGACTATGACCAATTTGCAAAATAATAAGTTTTCAGTTATGCCTACATTTAGAGATACTTCTACTCAAAACTCATCCTGAATCACCTCAAATAGGTTACCTGAGAACTTTTTCTGATCAAAACATCAAGTCAATCAAGTCTCCTGTTGAAGCTAGGATTAATTTTTTCTCAAGCTAGGTTTAAAGATTGATAATACAACATATTATTTGGTAGTTTACCAAAAGTTTGACTTCAACAAAGTTTAATTCAAAAGTGATGTTTTGTGGACAGATCTATTTTATAGATGGTGTGATCAAAACAGTTTTATATTTTTGTAAAATGTACCATCATATACTGCCGTGCCAACAGAAAAACGCTGTATGTGGTTTAGGTAGTTTTCGGATATCAGCCTCCAAAGTTTTAACATTTTTAAATGCCTCTGTCTTTTCAAAATTAATGAATCAATTTTGTTCTGATCTTTTTTATTCTTTTATTATTCTTTTATTTCTTTTATTAAATAAGGTAGTGTACCTACCTTATTTGATATGGATTTTTTTGTAAATGTAGATATTGCTGTTATAATTTTTTGAGTCAAAAAGGTTCACATAAATATGGCGTTTCTATAGACTACCATATTATCTTTACTTACTAGACATAAGGAACGTAAGTGACCACCCAATATAATCTACATGCACATACGATGTTTTCATGAAGCTGATTTCGAGCATATTAATAAACTATGGTACATATAAACGACATATGTAACCACATACGGTGTTTATGTGTAGTATTTCAAAACACTTTAACCAATTATTTCGCACATGCGGTAAAAATTCTTACTCATTTAGTTTTTGATTATTTTGTAGGGGCAATGGCAGTCACTCCTTCTTCTTCTGAAAGAGCTGGTTGACAGTGACAGTGACAGGATGTCTTGAACAGCTGGTAGATATAGAATTGAAAATTATAAAAATGTATATGCCGAGAAATAAAAAACGTCACAATGTAATAGTGGAGGTTTCCCCACAGGTGTTCAAGGCATTAACTGGAAGTAAAAGACTGTTTATAGATTGGGATAGCTACCCGGTTTTTGAGTATATAGGAGTACTGCGGTGTTATAAATGTTGGAGGTTCGGACACAAGGCCGTGGACTGTGGACAAAATAAAACCATCTGCCCACTTTGTAGTGGAAATCATAAGAGCAGTGAATGTCATTCCAATACATACGAATGCAATAACTGTAAGTATGCCCATGATGTGTTAAAAATACCGTATATTACATATAGTCACACAGTTTTTGATAAAGATTGTGCAAGTTTTAAAAAGGCACAAGAGAGAGCTAAAGAAAGAACGCAGTATATATAGCAAATAGAGAAAATACAATAAAGTTATTAC
Source organism: Malachius bipustulatus (assembly GCA_910589415.1). Lineage (NCBI taxonomy): Eukaryota > Metazoa > Arthropoda > Insecta > Coleoptera > Melyridae > Malachius > Malachius bipustulatus. The sequence goes on from OU342631.1 coordinate 53,666,157, forward strand.
TAAGGAGGATAAGGTTTTGATCATTCATGTTAATGCACAAGGTCTTACATCTCACATGGAAAGGTGAGACAGTTGGTAAGTGTCTGGGATCCTGTGGTGGCCTATGTTATAGTGAGACACACATAACTCTTGACATAGAAAAATGTGAAATCGAAATAGGGGGCTATGATCTCGCTGTGTGCTACTCCAACAGTAGGCACACTGGTGGAACAATGATGTACATAAGAAAGGGTGTTAAATTTGAAATTCTCAGTGAAGATTGTAAAGACTACAGTTACTGGGCGTCACTGGTAAGAATTCGACTTTTTAGAGAGGATGTGATAATAGGAACTGTATATAGATCGCCAAATGCTCCCAGTGAGGAGTTTCTAAGTTATTTGGAAGGGACACTTAATCAAGAAGCTGCTCAAACTAAAAAAACTGTGATATTGGGTGATATAAATATAGATCTACTGAAGCAAGACAGTGGGTCAAGGAAATTAAGGGATATTATTCAAGCGGCAGGCTTCAAACAGATCATAACCAGGGCGACAAGGATTACACCGACATCGGCAACACTGGTAGATCATATAATAACAAACGATTTTGCAGCGATGGAAGTTCCGAGAAACTTTCCTGCAATTAGCGACCATGATATCATAGGTGTTGAAATGAGAATGCGGGTGGAAAGGAAATATAAAAAGACATTCTTTTATAGAGACCTAAGTGACCAATCGGTGGACAGAATAGCGGAGGAACTGATCGGCGGGAGCTAGAACTACACATCTACAGACGTTAATGTTCTCTACACTGAGTTTCGAAGTAAAATTGAGACTGCTGTGAAGAAGGTGGCACCAAGAAAAACACGTACCTTAAGAAATAAACTGTGGATAACCCAAAGTGTACAGCGGGCGCAACGTGAGAGAGACATTGCCTATAAAAAATTTAGCTAAAAAGTATACAGTTGAAAGAAATAAAGTGGTTGCGATGATTAGGTTAGAGAAGAACAAATATTACGAGGAAAACATCAATAAGTGCAAAGGAGATAGTGGAAAAATGTGGACACATTAAAACAACTGGTCAGTAGCGGAAGAGAGGAAACGGATTTTTCAAGTCTGCCACAAGAAAGCTTCGGGGAGGATGTTGAGAACGGTTTCAACGATTTCTTCGCTGAGAGTTTGAATGAGATTACAAACAGCATCGAAAAGAGACCGTGGGATTGTAAATTAAATCAGGTGAACCGTGTCCACTTTACTCACTTTGCAGAAGTAAGTCTTTCAGAACTGGGAAAGGTAGCGATTTGTTCGCTTGAAATCAAGAAGCACCAGCGATTATATATTGAGTGTCAATTTGGTCAAAAAGTTATTTCATGTAATCGGATACCCCCTCCTTTACTTAATAAATACGTCTCTACAAACTGGAAGAATACCAGAAGAATTGAAGACCAGCGTGATAGTACCAATCCCAAAGGTTTCCAAACCAAAAAGCTATTCAGAGTTTCGTTCAATTAACTTGATGCCGGTAATAGATAAACTAATCGAGCAAATAGTATGTTATCAGTTGAAGTTGAAACGATGTTTCGAGGATAATCAGCTGCTTTACGTTGGACAATCGGGATTCAGAAGTTCACATTCGACCGAATCGGCTCTACAGTATGCGGTAGCGAAATGGAGGCAGGACATTAATGAAGAAAAAGTGGTGCTCAGTGTATTTGTGGACCTAAAGCGTGCGTTTGAGACAATACACCGGGAGATTCTTATTGAAAAATTGGAGATGTATGGTGTTGGTTCGGTGGTCTTGAAATGGTTGAATGATTACATGCGGTGTAGATAGGTACCACAGGACTAAAATACGTGATAAATTGTCGGCAAGTAGGGAAAGTCTATGGGGTGTACCGCAGGGGAGCATCTTGGGACCCCTCTTATTATTGTGTATATAAATGATATTAGTGTGGCACTTGAAAGGTCTTTTGTTAGTCTTTTTGCTGATGACGCCTTGGTGTCGGTCTCTGGGGATCGGTTCGAGGAAGTTACTAATATTCTAAATGAAGAATTGAAAATACTATATGACTGGATCTGTAAAAATGAATGAAAACTAAATGTAGATAAAACCAAATGTATAGTATGTATTTGGAACTAAAGTAAATTGTAATAGGTTCAAAGAGGCTGGTTTATCCATTGAAATAAATGGATCAGCTATTGAATTGGTTCCGGAGATCAGATACCTGGGTGTCGTGGTGGACGCGCAGTTGAGTTTCTCGAATAATATTGATTATTTGTGCAAAAAGGGGGCCAAAAAGATCGGGTTCTTTAATAGAGTTTCGAGGAACTTATCTGTCTGGTCTAGAAGGTTGGTTTATTACACTATTGTCTTGCCTCATTTTAGTTACTGTTCATAATTATTAATAGCTTGTACCAAAGAAAAAATTGGAAAACTTCAGGTACAGCAGAGTAAAGCAATGCGCATAATCTTAAACTGTAGCAGATATACTCCCATAAAGGGAGATGCTCAATAAATTGAGGTGGCTAACTGTCGAGCAGATTATAGTAAGGGCTAACATGGAATTGATCTTTAAAATTGAACGGGGACAGCTGCCTGTGTATCTTCGTGTTTTTCTCCAAAAACAAGCCGATATGCACGGGTACAATATTAGAGCTGGTCATGAACTTAGTATTCGGTATGTTAGGACTGCCTCTCTGTAGAAGAGCTTGTTTTATGAGGGCGTGAGACTTTATAACGCTTTGCCTGAAAACATTAAAAACATAGAGAATATTCGACTCTTTAGAGTGAAAGTAAACAGCTACTTGAGAGCAGATAACATGTGATGGATAATTTAATGTATCTAGATGTAAGTTTTGTATACGGGTATACAGGGGATGGGAGGCTGTGTGCCTGTTGTGGGGTTAGGTGAGAGTGAGTAGTTTTCGAATGTAGATAGATATCGTATATGGTATGACATAGAATTGCCGGATGATATTGTGCTATAGTGTTAAAAGTTACATAGATTCAATTAAAAAATATCAAAGCATGGCCAAAGAAGCATACCTACTTCGGGGTAGTGCTACTGCTACAAGTCGGCCACTAACTTGTATTGTTCATGAAATAAATGTAGATGACGAAAATTGTTCGTATGTCCCCCAGGCTCCCCTACACAATATAAAACAGAGGTTGTGGAGGGTATAATCAATCAATAATTAATGGGTTCTGACTTGGTTAAATCTACAAGTTTTCTTACCATCAAACACCATGCCAAGTGTATAGATAAAGATATTGCTTCAATTTTTGTAAATTTCTCCTTTGAATTAGATACACGATGAGAGGATAGGTATATATTGCTGCATTTGCTGCCTGCTTAAAACACTGCTGATAATATTACACATCCTATTATTCCTATATCGGCAGTCTCTAATCTCATAACTATCTATAAAAAATTATGGATGAATCATTTCAAATTTCTGGGAAAACCGAAAACTAATCATCAAGATACAGATAACTTTCATATTTACTTACCTGTAGATTTTCCATTGCCGAATAATTATATTATATCCCTTTAGAAGCAAGATTTTTAGAAGTAATTAAAAAATTCCTGATCTACAACACATTATAATAGTTTAAATTTTAAATTTCATTGTTTTTTTATTTTTACTACAGCCAGCTGTGATAGACCAAAGACAGAAGTCAGAAGTACAAGTGAAAAATGAACAGCTGACAGTGCTGACGGTGACACCATAAGATTTTGGCCTCTTGTCCTGCCTCCTTCCCCTACCAAGTGATGTGCAGTGATGTGCCTTTACGCGTAAAGAATTCATCCTCTACGTTTGACGTAAAGAATACGTAAATAATACGTAAAGAATGTAAAGAAAGAAAACAATTGAAAAGCAAGGGTTCTGTTTGCTTTGATAACAAATTATTATTGTTTATGTAATTTTATTATCATTAATGTTCATGGAAACCCACTACCCCACACAATAATAGATTACGTTTGTTGGTAGAAGTCAAAACTCAGGAATATTTTGAGCTCCAGTTCACCGAAATTAGAATAAATAACAATAAAAATTATGTACTTGAGATCCTCCTGAACCAGCAAATTTAATTACCACACTTCGAGTAGTAATTATTTTTTATTATCAGAAGGAAAAGTTCAAAAACGTGAACATTGGGCGAAAATCAAAATTCTGATAATGAATCATTCCGATCATTCGTACCACTGCCAATTTATGAATCAAGCTAGGAAAAGAAAATTAATACAACAACAAGTTACGAATATATTTCTTCAGAACCAGAACCTTCCAGAGAAGTATTTTGTGAAGAAATTTTTTTCATGAAAATACTGGTAGGTACGTACATGTAGAAGTAAAGGTGGGGCTGGAAACAAGAGGTTGACAAAGTATGTTTGAAACTTTCAGTTATAGAAAAATTGAGTGAAGTACTGATTATACTTATTTATTTCAGAGTTTTGCTTCAAGTTTTTACTGTCACCAGTAAAAATCAACATCGAACACACGTCATTTGGTGTTTCACTGCAGTTGCAATCTGCTAGTCTCGCTAGACTACTTTCTAATCTGGCGAGACTACCTCTGGCATATCATCATCCAATAATATGGATCCAGCATATGAATCCAAGTTACCCAGTCGCAAAGTATCATCAACACTTTACCAGAAAATGCTTACAAGAAAGGTATCGAGAGAAGACATCTGGATCCTGGATCCCTCAACATGCAGAACTGCTTATTGACGGGTGGAAAAAGTATCGTACATTTGATTTTCTAGATATTTCAACGGGTCCAATTTTAATTTTAGGGTTTGGAACTCGGTTTGGAATTTTTGATTTTCCATTCCTGAACCATACGTATTCTGTTTTTGTCGGTGATATTGTAAAATCATGGTCAGCGAACCAGGTATCTATTTAGGTCTAGTGCCATATTGATTTGTCTGGTGATGTCAGAAATGTCTTGTCCTTGTGTAAAAATTACTAGATCATCTGCATATGATAGCAGTGTTACTTTATCTGGAATGATTTGAAATATGTTTCAGAGGTATATACCGAGTGACAAGTTTCAAAGCAGAACTTCGAATAGCATGGGAAATCACATTAATTGCAGTTTATTTCTCACCACTTTTATCTATAAGAACTGTAATGGTGTCTATCGAAAGAGAATTGTTTTCTGAACATGCTGATACCAAATACTTAATAATTAACAGTATTTTTTTATCATGCCAGAAGAACTTAAACATTTTCAAAATTAAAAGATGAGCAGCCATGACATGCTAAATTCGGACAAATTTTTGGCTGTCAAAGCAAATATTTTCAATTATTTAATTTATTTTAATTCTGATTGAACATCACTAAACAATTACAAAAATCCTCATTTACCATCATTTTGTTTTACCAAAAATTGACTATGAAAAATAAACACGTAAAATAATTGAACTAAAACAATAACTAAGTAGGTACAACAAATATTCAAATAGTCCTTCATTTTGAAATCAATATTCCCACCCTTTTATAAATTGTGCTTCGGACTTGTCCGAGTTGTTGGCTATTAACGAGTGCACATTCAGCAATGACTAGCTCTGTAAATTTTGTTTTTGGTAACCCCAAGATCCCAAGAAAAATCACAACAAGGATAAGCTGCTAAATCGGGAGATCTGGCCGGCCAGATCTCCCACGGCGGGGAGATACCACGGCGGAATAAAGGCGGGCGGCCATTGCGCGCGAAGCTAAGCTAAGCGAAACGAACTGAAGCTGAGTTAAGCTAAACAAAGCGAAGTAAACTCGGCCATTGGAAGCGAATATCCCAAAAGGGATTGCTTAGTTTAAGAGCAACGTACGTGGAGCTATGAACCATAAATTGTTGTTATTAGATTTAAGTTCGGATTCTGACGAATAAAATTTTGAATAAAATCAGAAAGTGGCATTGTTATGTTCGAAAAAGAAGAAAAAGAAGTACTGCTGGATAAGTGGTTATATGAAAACAAGAGAAACTTTTGGCGAATTTCATAAATTAATAAATTAATTATCAGATTAAAGGTTTAAGAACTACTTTAGAATGACACGCCCTCAATTTTATGAATTGCACGAGATGATTTCTGAAGACATCAAAAAGCAAGACAGTAATTTTCGAAAAGCCATTGGGAGCAAGGAACGACTAGCAATTTGCTTAAGGTATTTTCTTTAATATACAATACACTACAATAATTAACTCAGATATTTTTATTTATTTTTATTGTACCTTTCTACGACATACGTGCATACGAAACTGATCTAATAAGCTAAGGAATATTCGCTCGGACCTGTCTCAAGCTAAAGCCGGCGAAGTTTAAAAACTTAGTTTATCTTCGCTGGCACATCTTCGTTTAGTTTCGCATCAATTGCCGCGCGTTCATAAGATTACATAGGAGCTAATTTATAAAAATCTTAGCTCTGCTTCGCTTAGCTTAGCTTCGCGCGCAATGGCCGCCCGCCTTTATACTACGGCGATAAAAACGCGTCCCGCATTAGAATAGCCATTATTATTATTCATTGACAATAATCTTTTCAGGGAAACGTGTATTGGTAATTAAAAATGTTTGTTTTGACAGTAACAAAATTATTCGAATTAGGCATGTCATGGCCGCTCACAATTTTAATTTTGGAAATGTTTAAGTTCTTCTGGCATGGTAAAAAAATCTGTTAATTATTAAGTATTTGGTATCAGCGTGCTCAGAAAATAATTCTCTTTCGATAGACACCATTACCGTTCTTGTAGATAAAAGTGGTGAGAAATAAACTGCAAATATGTGATTTCCCATGCTATTCGCCTATGTTCTGCTTTGAAACTTGTCACACGGTATATTAAATAGTATTGATTTAAATAAATAAGTAGATTTTTCTGCAAGTCAAGATATTGTACCTAAGTATATTAGGTTAGCATATTTTGGTGGAATTTTAAGTTCTCTCACATATTTGTGTAGTATGGATAGGTTGACGTTATCGTATGCTGCTTTAAGATCAATGAAACAGGCTAAGACAGTTTCTTTCCTGGTGAAGGCGAGTTGTATTGAGGATGTTAGAAGCGGCGTTTCTCAATTGGGCGAAACTACCTGAGTGACCCTTCGGCACCACGGGGGGGGGCTATAATCCTACAGCTCAATTGGGCGAAGGAATTTTTAAATACCGTTGAGTTATTTGCATGCTTTAATGTGGCTACGTTGCCAGATTTTACAGAAATTCCGATTTTCTACATTAAATAAAACTGAAAAAAATAAATAAATAATATTAATATTTTATGTATTATTTTTTTAAGTTCTATCAAATACATCAAGCCCTTAGTGCATTTACAATTTTATTTTATACCCCACTGGACATTGAACATTACGAAACGTTGCAGCAATATTGATTTTTCATTACTTTTGAAAATTTCATTTGGTAAGTTGTTGGAACCTTCCTGCAAGCTTAGCTTCAGGAAAGTTACAATTGAAAATTGCCCGGTAAGTTCATAAAGCTAAAAAAGTAATGTTGCAGCTGTAATGTTTCAGCAAGGTTAATATTGAAACCTCACTGCAAATTTATTTTTGCAAGTTACTTTTGAAGTGCACTGTCATTGCAAAAATAAAGTTGCGGTTGCAAAGTTTCAACAATATGAACTTTGAAAAGGCGGTGGAATCTCACCTTGCAACTTGCCTAATAAATGCAAGAAAGTTTCTATTTAGTCGTACGAATGAAACTTTCCATCAATGTTAGTTTTGAAAATACAATGTAAGTTAATTTTAAAAACTATTTTAAAAGTGCACTAAGGTATATGTACCTACTTTACCGCCTATACCTACCAACATATTTTTTTTACCTATTATGATAGCTATCTGCTGAATTTATAATCTATAGCATACCTACCTATAAAATTTAGGAGTTTTCTAATAATGTCTTGAAAAAAAGACTACTTAAATGCGAATTTTGTAAAATTTAATTCTTCGCGGCGGAAATGATACCTAGTGCATTATGGTTGACACGTCAGTTTACCTGCACCTGTGACCGGGTTTCGTTATATGATAGGTAGAATATGTAATTATAGGTAAAGAATACCCGCCTATACCTACCTAGATTTTAATTTTTATCAGGTCGTTTCAATGTTTTCACTCGTTTGGTTTGCCTTTTTAGTAGGTTAATAGGTACATATATTAAGTAGGTACCTACCTACAACAATTCTTTCTTTCGGTAATTTATTATCATCGACATAGAAGAATAAACAATTCGGGATCCGGTGGTTGACCTAGATATTATGCATTTATGTTCTTTAACAGGATAGGAACGCATGTTTGGGTAACGTAGCATCGGGACCTATTGATGGTGATTCATTCCCTTCACATCTATCTTATTTATTGTCTATATTTACAGCTTTTTCGTATTAATATTTTTCCTTCCTTTGAATCCTAAGTTGGTGGGCATAGTATGGAATATCGTTACAGTGTTGTCAAATATCATCGTAACTATATTTTTTTAGAACAAAGATAACTTCGAAGTACTTGACACGGAAATACATAATAATTATTGCGATAGCAGAAAATGCCTGAAAACGTAAATAATATAATTTTGTGTAACAAGTGCATAAAGTGGTTTTTCATTACTGGAAGTTTGACCGAGGCAGTGCGTCAATTCCGAAAGTGAAGAAAGACAACTTTATGCACACTGTTGCGTAGGTACATAATTTTTCTACGATAATTACTTGAATTAGAAAGAACACTTCATTACAAAAAAAAAAAAACACTTTTTGATCTCGTAATTGATTCATTACTTGATTATTCAAAAAAATTTTTCAAAATTTTAGGGGACTCAATTTTTTATACATTCATTTATTTATTTTTCCTTATGAAAATTATTTTTATCAATATTCATAGGTAATATTAATTACTCAAAGGAACATCAGCAAAACATTCAACAACAAACTTCACTTGAAACATTTTTTGCAACTGCTCTAATTTAAAGTTGTGCCGTTATAGGAATTGTTGGGTTAATTAACAATTTCTTCTCGTGTACCAACTTGATGTTTAATTTGAATCGCCTTCTCAATTTTAGTTGACAAAAAGTGCTGTTAATTTGACACAAATACGACAAATAACAGGTTTTTAGTTGTGTTATGGAAATCGCACCAAACCATCAAATACGATCCTGACACGCGTAGACCATAAAAATGGATTTACAAAATTAACCTGCTCATACGATATACGAAGAAAAATATAACAATTACAAGAAGACATAAGATAAGAAAACATAAAATCAAATTATAGAACAGGCAGGATACTTCGGTGAAAAAAATGCGTATTTGTTATTAGGTTGCGGTTAGTGGCAGATGTAGGAAAAAGGGCATATTTAATAAATAATTTCTACATATCCATTTTATGGCACAGAAATTTTAAAGGAATTGAACTAAAGTTTTTACAAAAATTTTTGGAAACACATAAAATAGCAGAAATACATATCCAAAATTCGAAAAAGAAGCAAAAAATATTTTTGAATTACTTTTTGCTTTCCTTGTTTCTTTGATAACGAATGACACGAAAAAACAATATGGCGGCCATAAGAAAAAAAAGTTGGCTATGAAATACTCTGGGATCTAGTCGGCTTTGAAAATTTTTGAAATACCAAATTAAGAAACTTTCTATAAAAATCAACATTCAAATGCGACTATCTCCTAACTAAACGATAGGCGACTTTTATCAAGAGTTCATTTTTTTGGAAAATGAGTCGATTATAATCTACGCTCGGTATTTGAAAATGTTTAATTTCATTGCGTATTAAGATGTTCAAAGAGTGTGAAACCTGAAAAACTCATTTACATCTACGCCAATAAATAACGTCATGTATAATTTTGGTATTGCACTTTATTTTGTCCCACAAAACCATAACATCATACGAAATTTCATCAAAATCGCTATCAGAAGAAGAAAATAAGTTGACTTTAAATCGACTTGGTTTCTTCCGAGGAACATTTGGTAGTAAGCTGTAAAGACATTTCAGGGACACCTGAATTAACATATTTGTTGTTAAGATACGTTCATCAAAACTAATCGCGACTTTAGCTAAGTCGGGATTTAAAAATGTCTAAGGTGCAGTCGGGCATTAATGATATTTAGCCCCGCATGAAAAGTCTTTTTTCTTTTTTATATTTTACAAAGTCGTTTTTAAAGCGACAACATTTGCCAACGCTGCTAAGATTCGAGCCACGCCACGACCCGATTAGGTAGTCCCATCCCTTAACGGTAAAGTGCTGAAGAAAAGAAAGATACTAATATTGTATTCTTTATTCTTATCTTATTCTTATTCTTTAATAGATAGATGGATAGAATGGAGTGGGGTTGTTTGGTTCGAAAAACCGAACACCACCAATCCGAAATCCGATCTCCGATCAAATAATAATACAGCTACAGCAAGTCAAAGTCAGCAAGCGCGAGTGCTGTGTGCTCTGGAACTCTGAATGCAGTGACAAAAGAAATAAAATAAAACTACTCTGTTGTTTTATCCAAATCCAAAAGTACCTACATTATTGGTTTCTTTTCTCTGTGTTGTGTGTTGTGTTGTGATAGTATATTTTGTACCTACTTTTGCAGTGGAATAATAGCAGACAACAGACAATAAAGTACCTATAGTAATGGCCATAGATAATATGCAGTGTGGGTAGCATAGGGCAATGCATTTTAAATGGGCAAAAAACTGACAGCGTTGTCAGTTCAATGCAAGCAGTGCCACAGGTTCATTATAAAAATATTAAAATCGAAAGATAATTGACATTTTTATTCTCAGGATTTCTAGACAAAAATAATTGAGGTTCTGTTGAAATGTCAAAAAGTAATAATTTTTGATGTTTGTATAACGTATAGCCTGCATATTGCAATGCTTGTGACTATTGCTTTTACATTATAAAAATATTATTTAAACACATTCCTTATTTACAGAGGTAGGTAAAATGAAAATCGTAGTGCTTGTTGATAAAATTTTATTTCTTACTACTTTATTGATGACTTTAGTTATCAAGGCTTCCCTATTTGGGAAAGATAGGCAGGTATACTGCCTTTGCATTTTATATATATTCATTAACACTTTTAGAAAAAACAACTTCGAGTAGATGTCTCAGTATTTTTGCCAGTTATGTATAAGATTCTCCTTTGGCCGTATACGGCAATGTAATCATATACTCATCTTCTATCTTCACGTAGTGCCTATCACTTGCAAATTACTTCTTTTCATCAGGGGACTTAGGTCAAGTACTTACTTTATTCTTCTTCTCAGGGGGATGTTACCATGTAATATTTCAAAATATTAAATTAAATATACATCAACACTCGTATTACCTTGGAGCCTAGGTATTTGCTGTTGAACTGAGAACTTGTTGTTGCGGTCCAAGAATATTTCGTTTTGTTTAAAACAACAAAACAACATACGCACTGTCTCCGAGAAAGAAGGATAGTGTATTGGTTTTTAGCTTAAGTGCAGAAAAATAATATTGAGACTCAAAATCGCTGTCCGTTATTCAAGTATTCAAGAAATAATACAAAAATAAATATAACTTCGTGAATTATTTTATGACAGTTTTATTATTTACTTAATTACCAATGTTTGGTTACCAACGCAACGTCAATTATTGCCACTACAACAGAGTATCTGTCAGTTGAAAATTAAAATTCCGCATCTACCTAATTATTCTGTGGAGTAAGTAAATGTAGATCTTTAGGAAATGTGTTCTCGCAAGAAATTGTAGAAGGAATGACAAATACCGCGTCATAGCATTTGCATTCATTTAGTATAAATAATAAGTCATACTTATACTTAATTATTATTATCAATATAAGTATGTATTATACCTACACCTACGAATATGTTCTGACTAACTAAATAATCGAAACAATTTTGTTCATAAAATGGATATTAATTTGAAAAAGAAGAATATAATAAACTTTGACGGATTCAAAAGAATATAATAATTAATTAATATCTGAATATTGTAATATTAATGTATGAAGTTATAAACTCTACTGTGCGGTTCCATGTTGTGCAATTCTCACTTATGAACGAGATCGATGATATAGAGCAGTCTGCGGAGGTACAAAATGCTACAGAAGTGCAACGAATTAAATCATTTTCAAAATGAAGAGCGTACGCTCGTGGACGTCTGCTTGCCAGAAGTATGACAAAAGCGGCAACTGTGAGCGCCATAAGAGCACTGCTGCATTATAACTATGGCACTTACTATAGGATAAGGTAAGTTAATGCTAAAAAATAATACTATGTGTAAGTCGCGACCGTCCAAATGTGAGCGGCAAAATTTAATTGTGTAGGTAATTTTAACTTTAAACCATTAACGCCAGGATCAATGTCAAAAAATATTCTATTGTTAAAGAAAAAATAGATAGGTATGTCAAATATTTTTATTTATTCACGCAACTGAACAAAGTCTGACTTACTATGATAAAATTTCCCGGAAATTTCAATGGCAACAAAAATGCTTTCACGCATTTGGGTGGCCGCAATAATTGTACCTACCTATATAAGGTACATAAAACAATAATAATTGTTTATCAACTGTATTTCCAAAAGATCGAATGTCTGCCCGTATGTTTGTCTTAAACCAACTGAAATCATGTAAGACTGCTGTTTTTGTGTCATAACATGTAAGTATAATTAAGAACCCATATAAGTATCTATTGCAGTCTCTCATGATTTTTCCTATACCTATAATATACCTTATTCAATCTTACTTGCTATACAGAGTGTTCTACAAGCTCTATGACAAACTTTGGCAGCCGATAGCTGACTTGATTTTAAACATATTTTTATTAATACACATATGGGTCCAATTCGTTTTTGTTTAGATGTTACAAGCGTTTAAAAGAATAAGCACGTCATTAAGTAAGAAATAAATTCCGCAAAACGGAAAGTACTGTTTTTTTTTTTTGGAAAAATAAACAAACAGGTCAATTTTTTAATTTAATTTGTACAGGTGTTATGCAATTGAATGTATTAAAATCAGATAGGTATGGATTTGTAGACTTTTTAGTTACCTATTTGTTATTTAAAAAAATTAACTAAGTTAAATTTCGGTTAGGTAATTAAAATAAAATTGGTAAATCTTCATCGAAAATCTTATTTAAACCTCAAAACATCGGCTGTCAAGTCGGACGAAATAGCCAAAAAACAGCTGGTAAGATTTTTTCATCATAAATCACAATAATAATTATTATTGTACAGGATGCCACAAATTAGTAGGTCACAGCTCACAACTCTTAGCCACGGATAATTTGGCCGAAAATAATGGGACTTTCCTCATGGCATTTTCCATCTAGGCTCTTTTCAAGATACAGGGTGTCAAACTTAAATTTTAAAATTAATTTCTTTGAATAGCTCTTCAAGATATTCCATTGAAATTCAGCACAAATTTCTTCATCGTGACGACACACTTTTTTGCTAGATTTTGTTAATAGGGCATCGAAACCCGAGCGGAGGGAACGTGGCTTGAAGAACACGTTGACCCCCCAACTTTTCCTACGTACGTCTCTGGTTCGAAGGTATTGTTTTTTTTTAGATCAATCATTAATTTTTATTATTTTTTTCACTAGTAAAATTTTGATATAGGGCTTGGTTTAAGATAAACCTACCTACTTAAGCAAGATGGGAAAAACTTTGAAACAGAATTAACAGAGGATTGGAAGAACATTTTTCGAACTTGACGTTAGTGTAAAAAAAAACATAATTTGTAATAATAAGCCAGCGGCGTGGGTAGGAAAAAGGTAATAATGGCTAAATTTCTAAAACTATTTATGAGCTCATTTTTAAAGAAATTGATCTGAAAAATACCAGCTGTACTACCTAAATAATCTTTTACCTTCAAGAATTTCAAGAAATAAATAATAAAAAATAAAAATGGGGTAGATTTGTAAAATTTTTATGACGCTTAAAATTAAAATTTTAATTTTTTTTTTTAAATTAGTTAGCCAGTGGCGTGCATAGGAAAAGGAGTAAAATTACTAAATTTCTATATCCATCTTATAGCCCGTTTTCAAAGGAATTGAACTGAAATTTTCACAGGTACCTAACTAAGTAGGTACACTAATTTTTCAGAAATCTAATTCGAAAAGCAGTGAAAATACCTATATTATAACTGCATGAATCAGATAAAAATACACTCACTATTTACCTATGCGATTGATGCGCAAGAAAGTTTTTCATCGAACTGCGATTCCATTCATCGATATTTACTCAGTAAAATCAACGGCAGTTAGAATCAGAAAACATGTCTACTCTCTTAAGGCAGATAATGGATAATTGTGGCGTCATATTAAACAAAAAAATATTGTCAGTGATTGTAGAATGTACTGCAAAAACACACCTGTATAAAAGCAGTCTGCTAAGTTTTAATTTTTGAAACAACATTTTTTTATAACGTATGTACCTAATCAGTCTGCATTTTTATTAATACAAAAAATATATTTAATTTCAGCACAATCTCGTGAGATTTGCAAGTGGATCAAATGAAAAAGCCGGTGTTTACAGGTGCATGGAGAAATGTCTCACTAACTATGTTGACCAATTTTTGGATTGGAAATTGGAAATATTACGGTTAATAACCTGGAAATTATGGAAATAATCAAGAGTAAGTAATAATAATCTTAAAATTGTGCAATTTAATCAGAAGGGTCTAGTCTAAAAATTGTAAAAAAAGTTTGATTTCTTTAAATAATATCTAGGGCCTCCGGTATATCGACATATATGGGAAAATGTGAAACGAAGTTGACCTTGTAGTTTTTTTTTTGCATTCCAATCGAATGAAATAAACTTGGCAACACTGTTTCGAATTTATCTGAATTTCAATTAAATTCTTGAGACGGCTTTTCCATTGGTGGTACTTTTGGTGAGTCACAGCTTGTGACTTGTGGCCAATGGATTGCTGGGTCCCTTCGTCGTAGGAAGCCGCCATTAAAAGCCCGAAAAAAATTAACATTTGTTTGCTCATCTAAAAACTGCAGTCAGTGCCAATGAATTTACACACACATAGGGTATCAATTTTTCTACTTTCACCTCAAAAAATTGAATGAATTTTTGATGTTAATAAATTGATGTTAATTTATTAATTATTTTATTTACGTCTGAAGATGCTACATGAAAAGTAGCGAAACACGTGTAACGTTTCTACCATCCATCAATATACAGTAGAATTTTATAAAACATTAGTGTTTTATTCATAATCAATAAGATGTTAATTTTGAAGCATTGGATAATATACCTACACCTTATATAGGTACTTACAAAAGAAACAAACAGGGTGAGTCAGTTTCTTGTAGCAGGACTTCACCAATTTCATTTCAGCACAATCCTGGATTAAATAGTTAATTTTTACTCTGAAAGAAAACCAGTTTGTCCCTTGAATTTCAAGTTCAAAGCCGCTATTTGGCTCTTTGTTCCTAGTTTGGAATGTTTGGGTTTGGATTGTTTGAACTCTGACGAATATTTGTGGCCCCTATAACAGTGACACACACCATATGTTTACTAGAATTTCTGATGAATGACTTCAAATTATTTCAGTTTGTTTTTATCGGGGATTCTCTGAAATCGGCAGAATTTTATTCGGATATTCCATACCTTCTTCATTTTTAACATTTTTATAAATAAGCTCAGTATTTTCTGTTAAGTATATAATTTGTAAATCGATATGAATATTCTATAGAGGTTTTCGCAAAAGCAATACATATTCTGAAAAAGATCGGAACAACGATGAATAACAATGAAAGCAAAAAATAATCAAAGTTCGGCGTCTCCCAATATTTACTTGCCGAATACCGAACTTTTGCGAATATTCGCCACATCCCTATCTATAGGTTTTACATAAATAATACGTAAGTAAGTAGGTAGTACATATAAAAATAGCAAGCATATACAGGGTGATTCTTTTAAAGCGCCCATTACAAAAAGTACGACTTCTAGTTCATCTAGGAATCTAAAATTTGGAATTTAGGCAACATACATAATAACGAGTCGAAATGAAATATTACCAAGATGGCGGCACATTTAAAAATGGGGAAAGGAAATGTCATCTTTGTTTTTTTTAAATTGGACACCCCATACATTATTGCATTTTCAGATTGTCTGAGAAAATGTGCTAACAATGGTACTTATAGTTGCAGTTTAAATTGAGTCGGCTATGAGTTATAAACAAGTGAAAATTACGATTTTCCAACTTTAAAGCCATTTCCAACAAAAACAGCTCAAGATATCTGAAAACGGTTTACATGTCCCTATCTTAACTTTTCTTCTAGTATCCTACTGCATAGTTGAAATGTTTATACAGGGTGAACAAAAATCTGATAATTTTCACCACCCTGTATAAACATTTCAACTCCATAATAGGATACCTCTTTAAAAGTTAAAATAGGGACATGTAATCCGTTTTCTGATATCTTGAGCCGTTTTTGTTGGAAATGGCTTCAAAGTTGAAAAATTGTGATTTTCACTTGTTTATAACTCATAGCCTACTCAATTTAAACTGCAACTATAAGTACCATTGTTATCACATTTTCTCAGACAATCTGAAAATGCAATAATGTATGGGGTGTGCAATTTAAAAAACCAAAGATGACACTTCCTGTCCCCATTTTTAAATGTGCCGCCATCTTGGTAATATTTCATTTCGACTCGTTATTATGTATGCTGTCTAAATTCCAAATTTCAGATTCCTAGATCAACTAGAAGTCGTACTTTTTGTAATGGGCGCTTTAAAAGAATCACCCTGTATAGTATTTTACCTATACTTACATTATATAGTATACCTAAGGCAGAGGAATTAGAAAACTATTTTTCCATATAATTTGTAAAAATCTCCCAAAAATGTAAATAGTGAAAATTTTAACCACGACTTACTCTTTGATTTATAGACCGCTACTTACGCTCAGTGATTTCACAAGTAAAATAAAAGTATGATATGAACTCTTGAACCCATCTGGGGATGGGTAGGTACCTATACCTACTAGTCAAAATATTGTTAACTAGTTTTGATAATTAAGATTTTCTGCTTTCACTTTTGTGGATCCTTATTGGATTCTTATACAGGGTGTCCCGTATCGTTATGTTCAAATTTTGTGAGCATATATAGTAGGCTTATTTCTAAGCCTAAAAAACCTAAAAGTGGCAGGTCTATCTGCATTCGTTACGAAGTTACAGGCCTACGAAAATAATGTCTAGTAAATACCAGATTTAACTTTGAAAACCACATAAAACTTATTTTATTGACCAAATCTTTAGTTTATCATGTGTTAAAAATGTCCTATTCCTTGCTGAATACAAGCTTGTGCTCGGAGGCTTATTGCAAAAGTAACAGTTTTCTCGTGTTTTTTCGCGTGCCTAATATCTTTTACCAGCTTGCTGAATACGATCAAATAATAATTTCTCTCTGGTATTTAGTTACAAACACCAATTCCGAAATTTGCTGGTGCCGCATCTATTTGAATCCTAATGCCATTTCGTATGAGCAGGGTCTACTAATGTTTATTTCGGTGACGTTTACTCATGTGTGGCAATTTTTGTGGCTTACAAAGTTGAATCTTGTTATTTACTAGTCATAATTTTCTTAGGCCTGTAACTTCGTAACGAATAAAGATAGACCTGTCACTTTTGGGTTTTTTGGGCTCAAAATTAAGCCTACTATATGCTCAAGAATTTTGAACATAACGATACGGGACACCCTGTATAGGCTCATACATTTGAAAGAACCCTAGACTTTGAGATTACATAAATATTTTTCAATCATTCCAGGTGCCAGGTGCAGTAAGGATACCTATCATTCCCAATCACGGATGAGAGCTTCGAGAGACACACCATATGCTGGTTTCAGCATGCGAAGACAGGGCATTTAAGAGGGCATCAATTAACACTTTCGATGACCTCTTTATGGCGGTGATTTTGATTATATCTAATCATAAACTTAATATTCCATTTTTTAGATTTCATTTTGTTGTTGCATTTACCAAACTTTTTTAATCCAATCCAATTTTATTCGATCCAATTTAAGGTTTATTTTGTTTAGATTTACCTTTTTTAAAAGAGAACGTTTTTTGATTTTGTTTTTAAATATGATAAGTACCTATTAATTTGGAATTATGTTCAGACAATAAAATTTATTGAATTTTATCTAGGTGTAATATTTCTAAATATGTATAAACGTAGATTAATTAATTGGGATAGCAGTCGATAAAACAGAGAAAATGAAATACCTGTTGTTAACATTTATTCAAAAAATATCCAACATTATTATTAACAAACCATTATAGACCTCACTTTCTTACCTCTGAAGAAGAACTGAAATAAATTTGGAAAACTTGGGTTTTTAGAAAAAAGAGTAGGTATCCTTTTCCTTATCGACTGCTATCCCGATTAATTAACCTACGTTTATATTTTATCATTAAATAATTTGATCAATTTATTTATAAATATAGGTATACATGTAGACTATTTATGGCACCGGTGTAGTAAAACTCATGCAGTTTAGTAAAGGTTTTTCTTAAGTTTTTTTTTAATTAAGTAGTTTAATTTAATGCAATTTAATTGGGTCCTATTCAAAGTTTACTTATGTTATAGGTTTTCCAATTTTATAAGAAAACTTTTTAAATTTTGTTTTTAAATAAGATATAAATTTTTTTATTAGGTTCAATCTTTATAAGTATTATGGGTGTAAGTACTTACACTATTTTTGTTTTTAAGTTATTATTTTGTTTATTTCGATTTAATTAATAATGGTTCAAAGTTTATTTTTAGTTAGATTTAATTTATGAGAAATTTTTTTTTATTATCTACCTAAGTATGTACTTATATATTTTTTATTATATTTTATATTTTATAAATTCTTGAAATACAAAGTGAATTTTATTTGTTTATTAATAGTCTTATTATTAGTTACTGTACTGATGTACGATGTACCTACCTTTGGCCGAGATTACAAATTCCTATACCTATTATAAAAAAATTAGATGATTTTTCGTCATTATTTGTTATTGAAATATATTTAATTATCTTCATTATTTTTTGAAAAATGTAATTTTTTTAAATTAATTGATGTTCTATTGTTCCGTGGCTCAGTAATGACGACATTGTAAATATTTTTCGTAATAGGACACCGTTGTATATTATTGTAATTTCATATTTTCTGAGAAAATCCAGTAGGTAATGGTGTTTACAATAAATTTCTGTCTAAACTGAGTACGTTATGAGTTATGTATAAGCAAGTGAAAATCGCAATTTTCCAACTTTAAAGCAGTGGGTACATCGGAAACCGCTCCCAATATCGGAAAACAACTTACATGCACCTATCTTAACTTTTCATGCAATATTTTATTAGGTAGTTTGAATTTCTATAGGTACAAGGTGATGAAAATTATCATATTTTTTATCACCCTGTACAAAAAATTTCATCTACATGGCAGGAAACCATGTAAAAAGTTAAGATAGGGACATGTAAGCCGTTTTCCGATATTTGCAGCCGTTTACGATGTAGGTACTGCTTTAAAGTTGGAAAATTGCGATTTTCACCTATTTATAACTCATAAAACACTCAATTTAAACTGCAACTGTCAAAACTAATTTTACTGGATTTTCTTAGGAAATATGAAAATGCAACAATATACAGGATATCCTATTAAAAAACAGACAATATTGTCATTACTGAGCCAAAAGGAACAGCCTGTATAAAAATGTTACTTTATAACAAAAATAAAATTTAAAAAAATACCTCTGTTGCTTTTTTTTTTTGCAAATATTAACTGACAAAATTAATTTATTCGTTCATATAAAAATCATGTTGTTAACAAATACTTATAATAAGCTTATGACAACTTTTGAAATAAGTGCAGATTTAAATTTTGAAACAGCTTTTCCACTCTATTGCTGTGCACTTGAAACGCTAGTTTCATTTGTATATTACAACTGAATAGACTTTGAAACTTCCTTTTGAAGTATCAGTGAAAATTACAATCAATTTTAGTGTGAACGTGGGCCGTTAATTTCATTTGAATTGTCCAGAAAATTAACATCTAAATTTAGTTGCAATGTTGCTTTGCGATTTCACTGCACTTTTCATTTGCAAAGCTACTGTAATGTTCCTGACAAAGTTCCGGAAATTACAAGCGTAATTTATTGAACTTTGCTGGTATATAACATTTTTAACCTTGCAATAAAGTGGTTGCAACGTTACTGAAATGTTATTGTGAAGTTTTCTGAACCTTGCTAGTACTTTGCATTTGAAACATTGCAGTGCAACGTTGCTGCACGGCCGTTAGGAGCATTGCATCAACATTGCAGGAAGTTAACTGCGTCTGTGTTTGCAACGTTACACTTTGCTATGAAATGTTAATGCAACATTGCTGCAATATTTCTATGCCCAGTGGGACTATACTTACCTATACAGCAGAAACATGAAACATTAATAGAAAAGTAAACGTCGTTGCTATACCTACTCAAATAATCCATAAAAAGCAATCAATTACTTGATTGCTTGAATAATTGATTTATCATAAATTTATCATAATTTTCAATTGACTAGGTTATTGCCTTTGAGAAAATCATGATAAATTTTCACGATGTTGTCAATTTCATGTTGCAATAATTATACTTTAGAAAAGTATTTATTTGCAGAAGTCATTCAGTCTGTTTCAAATTTCTTATTTTTTGTTTACACATCTGAAAGTGCTGTGAAAAAATACCATTGCAATGACATACCTACCTAGTACCTATAAGGTATACTCCACCGGAAGGATAGAAATAATAGAAAGTTGTGTTAGAACTCCCTAATATTATTTTAGTCGAAAATGTTTCCTAATTTTCACGAAAACGATCGATTGAACGATTCAATTGCATACTTAATAATTAATATAGCAGAAAAGACTTTTGTTTTAATTATTGAAAAATTGTTCATTTAATATTTCTCTGTCAAATAATAATTATTGGGATTCAATATTTAAAATTAATCATTTCAACATATGAAAATTCCTTATCCTATAGGTATGTGATAATAGAATTAACATTTTTTGTATGGGAGAGGATGATTTTCTACTACCTATTTTTTGCATTTCCTACGTGCCCTTCAAGTGTGTCACGCGTGTTCATTAACACCCTACGTATTGAAAATTGTAAATATGATTATTATTGTTGCGATTTAGTTTTGAAAATAAATGTGAATTATTAAAGAGAAGTTTAATTTTTAAATTTTATTGATTAGAAGTAGTAAATTCCAGAGATATTTGGCATTGGAATTGCTTAGATTTAAAAACATGGTGAGTTTTCAGTAGAAAGTATGGAAAACACGAAAGGTCATCATTTTGTTACTAAACATAAATCATAGTTCGTTAACACTATTCAACAATCCCTTGAATATAGTGAATGATAAAAAACTTCTCTCATTGGCCACCCTTTAGTGTCGAACAAGTAGCAGTTATTGAAAATAAATCTGGCAACACTGCTATATATATGGGCAAGGCCACACATGTATTTCTTTGTCTGTCCAGTTATCTCTTATAATCCCCTAGTTTCTCGTTTCTCGCCCAATTGAGCCCTGGGATTAGTGAATAACATAATCCTTCACCCAATTCGGTATCGCCCGTTAAAGTGTGATATGTTATCATAGATGCTCACACCTTTCCGAAAACCTGTTTCGTAGGTATTTGCTGAATGTTTCTGAGTTTTCTAGAGTCCATTAAATTCTATTTTTAATAATAAAGGGACCCCACAAAGGGCTCCTGGTGCATGGGTGAAGACCTCTGGCGACGGAGCCCAAGATCGTGGGTTCGACTTGGCTCAGCCCACACTATTTTGCAGATTACTTTTCGAATGCTTATGACAAATGTAATATGCGATCGATTGGGTCGTGAAGGCCAGTGGAATTGACACCGAAATGGCCTTGAAGGCCTAGGCGTTTGGGGTGCATAACACCTTCCCTTCCATACCATTACCCATTGGGGCACTCCATTTGCTGATAGAAACTTCAAATTTATTACATTCTGTTTAAACTTGTTTTATAGTATAATACTTATAATACGCGTTCGTAGGTTTCATCGCCTTCAAATTTTTCCTACGTCTTACCATCTTGTTAATATTTTAGGCCGGTATACCTTCGCATGACCCTTATTTGTAATAATTTTGATTAAGTGCTTGTGAAATCACTACCCCCGCTTTAATGTAATTAAAACATAATGTTTAAACACTTTGAATAATATGAATTGATGGTACTATAAATACAAAACATTTATCTGAAGCTAATAATAGGTACCTAACCTACGATTATAAAAAATTATAGTACTTTTTCCTAAATTGGAATTACTTATTATTCTCAAATTATTTTTACTTTTTCTTAAATTGACTTTACCTGCTATTCTGAATCTGAGTTTACTTTTCTGAAATTGAAATTACTTTTTCTGAATCTGAATTGACTATTCTGAAAAAGTTCCTTTTACCGAATATGATGTTACTTTTCCTGACGTTGAAAAGGTATAGAAATCAATATGATGATAGTTCACTGTCAGAGATTTGTGATTTACTATAATCTGTTATTAGTGTTTTTTTCTACATTTTCGTTTTCTTGCTGACAGAGAGATTGTTGCTGTTGGAATATTTCTTCAAATTGATTAAAGACCATAGTGTGTTCATTTATTTTATGAATTGTTATTTTCGATTCTATTTCCTTAGATTGAGCTGAAAATTTTTCTGTTGTTGGTATTTTTGGGTTTGTGTTATTTCCTTCGCGTCCGTCTGGGCGGGTGTCAAGGCAGGACCGGTGTGAAGATATGTCATATCCCCACTGCATTTGTTCTCTTTTTTCCTTCGGTGGTGATAATGTTCTTTTTGTTCGTTTGCATTCTATGACTATGATGATGATGGGGATTGGCGAGGAATAGGTGGTTTGTAGACGGGTAGAGCTGGGAAGTCAGACAGATGTAGTCTGAACTGTGGTTTCGGGAGGTATGTTTTGGTTATTTTTGTTATTGATGCCTCAAAGTACGATAAGTTTTCATATGCCATTGTTTTTTAATTTCCGCTTCTGTCTCTGAAATTCAGGGCATGCTTTGCTAGTTGAGATTTGTGTTTGTCGCTCTTACAGAATTTTTTTTTATTATTTCGCATTGATATTCATCTGCATGTGTCTCAGCACATTTTTGGCACTTTTTTCCCCCTACACTGTCCACTTGTGTGGCCGTAGAGTATGCAAGAAAAACATTTGCATGACTGGGGCTATGTATATGGGTTATTTCTGATTGGTAAATTATAAATTTCGATGTGTCTTGGCAATGTTGTCCCATAGAATGAAAATAATACCGATGTTATGTTGGTTCGTATTTAATGATTTTTTCCCGTTTTCATATTTTTCGTCTGTGATTGTTCGTCTGTTAATTCGTTTTATGTCCAATATCTAAATAGGTGATTTTATATATTGTTTCGTCAGCCATTTTGAAATTAGTTTATAAAAAACATCTTATTGTCCGAAATAACATTTATTTGAAACATTTTTTCTTACCACCTTCAGAAGTTCTTTAATAAGAGACAGAGGTAAGTTTTATGAGACAATCTATACATTTTAGTCATTGCCGCGGCTATTCCAATAACATTATATTCTAGAGATAAACCTGGATATATTATTTGCACAAAACTGAATTTGCATGTTTAATCCCCCTTTTTTTTTATTGAAAATGCACATGCACTGCAGGGAAATCCCTATGACGCTCTGGGAGCGGTGCATGAGCGGAGATATCGATTCACGTTGGCCTTGAATCTCTGTAGGCTGTATACTTCGGGAAACACGCCCTTTGGAATGCTATTCCAAAGTGATGCGGTTCTATACATAAAAGAAGTCTGAAATAGGGTGGTACGAGGTGTAACGAGCTGAACCTGATACGGATGAGCGTCTGGCGGCTCGACGTGTATTTCTGCCCGGTCTTGTTCTTGGTGGGATCAAGCGGGCCACGTCTTTTGAACACTTTCCATTAAAATATCTGTAAAATAGACTCAGGTCAGCTACTCTTCTTCGATGTTCGAGAGTGTCTAAATTTTTTGTCAAATCTGGGTCCCCAATCAAGCGGATGGCTCTTTTCTGAATAGAGTCGAGTAGTCTCAGCATATTTTTAGGAGCTGAGCTCCAAATATGTGAGCAGTACTCCAAGGATGGTCGGATTTGAGCCTTGTATAAGAGGAGAAGCTGTTGTGGTGTATAAAATTTCTTCGTGCGGAAGAGTGTTCCAAGTTTTTGAGAAGCACTCTTCGCCAGACCTGCAACATGATCTTGCCAAGACATGTTCGCTCCGAGGCTCACTCCAAGTAAACGAAGAGATGACGCTGGGGTAAGAGAGTGTCCCGCCATCATCATATCTGGCTCCAAAACGTTGGTCTTTTTGGAGAAGATGGCTGCTTGGGTTTTTCCAGCATTGAATTGGACTTGGTTTCTATCGCCCCAACTTAGAATGTCTTGCAAGTCATTGTTAAGTATGGCAACTTCTTGCTCCCTGCGAGTCTGTGCGTCGATGGCAGATGTTCGCGCATCTAACGTATAAGAAGATATGAGGGTACTGTCATCGGCAAAACTGTATATTGGATTTTTTGTTGTTTCAAGCAAGTCGTTTATAAATATTAGAAAGAGAGTGGATCCCTGAAGCACACCGGCATTGATGGAAAAGGTCTCAGAAAGAACTCCATCGACTGCCACCTGCAATGAACGATCTCCGAAATAACTCGCAAGCCACAAGCAGAATTTCTCGGGCATGCCATAGGCCTGCAGTTTTGCCAACAGTCCATCATGCCAAACACGGTCGAAAGCTCTAGAAATATCAAGCGCAACCCCTCGAGACTCCCCATGGTGCTCGATTACGCTGTTCCAATGTTCGGTGACGTAAGTGAGGAGGTCACCAGTTGACCTCTGTTTGCGGAATCCGTATTGGCGGTCACTGATTATATTAGCTCCTTCCAAGTATTTTAAAAGATGTTGGTTAATAGCTTTCTCCATAATCTTGGATATTACTGAAAGCAGTGCCACTGGTCGATAGTTACTTGGTATGGTATTTTTGCCTTTCTTGGGAATAGGTTGGATCCGTGCACATTTCCAGCAAGAAGGAAATATTCCCTTTTTATACGACAAGTTGAAAAGTCGGCAGAAAACAGATGACAGCTCAGTGGCGCAATTTTTTAGTACGATAACAGGTACGTCATCGGGCCCAGAAGCTTTGTTTGGATCTAAGGCTAATATAATGCGCTTTATGACATGCTGTCGGAAAACAATGTCTGACATTTTGGGCTCCACGGAAGGGATTATTGGCGGAGTTCTTCCATGAAAGTCGACGGAAGAGTATGAAGAAAAGACTCCCGCCAACAAGTTCGCCTTCTCAGTAGCCGTGCATGCGATAGTCCCATCTGTCCGTGTAAGTGGTGGAATCGTGGATCTGGTGAAGTTCTGGCTGACTGCCTTAGTTACAGACCAAAAAGATTTAGAACCGTTAGGGCAAGAGAGAAGTTTGTTCCTAATTCTTTGGTTGTGAGTTTCCTTGGTTTGATCTATTATTTCTTTGCATCTGTTTCGAGCAAGGATGAAATTTTGGTGGTTTATGCCGTCGGGGCTCTCTCGCTCTCTCGCCATCGGCGAAAAGCCAGTTGTTTGGAGGCGACAGCTTCCTTGCATCTTTTGTTGAACCAAGATTTGCTGTTTGAGGGGTGTTTTTTTGAAAAGGGAATGTAGGCTTCCATGCCTGTTAGGATGACTTGAGCAACTTCCCTAGCACAAACAGATGGATCATTAGAGCCGAAACAAACACTCCTCCATGGAAAATCTCCATAATATTCCCTGAGTTCTTCCCATTTAGCAGATCTATAGTGCCAGACTACACGAGGTTTACTTGCTTCTTTAACACTAGTAATTGGTAGGACACAAGATGTTGAGACTAGTTTATGGTCTGAGGAACTTAGTGGGGCTTTCACCGTAATAGTATACATTTGAGGGTTCGTGGTCAAAAAAAGATCCAACAGGCTAGCGAATTCTCCCTCGCGATCGGGAATGCGTGTTGGTTCATCAACGAGCTTAGTAAAACCACAGCTGATCGCAAATGATTCCGCTTCACGGCCTTCTTCATCAGTGAAGTTCGAGTATTTAAGCCAGTTGATGCATGTACATTAAAATCACCCAAGATAGATATCTCAGCTTTGGGGTAGTTAATCTGCATGAATTCAACAGTTTTTGTGAGGGACAAAAAAAGTGTCCTATACTGTGTATCGCTGGGTGGTCGGTATAAACAACAGATAAATCTCGTCGTTTGTCGGTCTGTTATCCTAAGCCACATGACGTCGAAGTCATGGGGCTCAAAGACTTCCTCACGCTGGCAGGAGAGTTCACTTTTGACAAAAATGCCAATTCCGAAGTTACGTCTAAATCGGGAATGAAAGTCATATCCTGGATAGAGATAATTAACTGTGCTTGTCGACGCTTGGACTTTTGTTTCGCACAGTGCTAGAATGTGAGGTTTATTTGTCTGAAGATGTTGATGTACTGAATTGATATTCGTATTTAAACCTCTAATGTTACAAAAGTCGACTATACATTTTTCCATTCTGGAGGTGTTGTTATTCTTTCTCTTGCATGAATGTGCCCCTGGATTAGCCCCCGCCCGGAGATCCGAATGGGGGGTCGTTTTAACTCCGGAAAATTTTAACCCCGGGAACGCCATCCATGCATATTAATTGTGTCTTACCCCAAGGACCGAAATCTCTGGCACAGCAACGAAACGTCAGCTCTTTAAAGCAACTTCACGCCGCCTAAGCCAGAAAGATGGTATCGCACCGGGCGAGGCTGTGTGGGTTCTATGTCCTCTACCATCTGGTTTGCTAGTTTAGGTCAGCCCCGGGGTATTTAATTTCCCCGGTGTCATCTATATGGACGACCTTCCCCTATCCGCCACCCGGGGAGGCTCCCGATGGGGGACTAGCAACCCCGACACGGGGTTTGTATGACCCCGTGTCTGGCCCTATGACGCACTTAAAAGTTTTCACCCTGTATAAGTAGAATTTTAAAACATTTGTTTTAAAACATTTAAAACATGTGTTTCATTTATTATCAAATAAAGACTATATTTGTTCATCATTTATTTATTATTTATATATAGTACTTATAAAGAAAAATAATTATAATTATTATTGTCATGCTTTTGTTGGTGGGGTGAGGGTTATGTATAACTTTATTTTCTTCGTTCCCTAACTTGCTTTCTAACTTATATTGTTATATTGTTAAATATTTTATAATAGATAGTGTTTTAATGGTATGATGTTTTTGTCTGCACATATTATTACTAATGTTTAGATATTGTCCTGTTATTGGATTTGTTGTAAATCTGTTGGGCAATAAAGTATTATTATTATTATTATTATTATTATAATTAACTGCATATCACTAAATTTTTCTATAATGTTCTAATAAAACGATCAAACCCATTTGCCAGGCGTGATGTCTAAGGCAAGAAGTTTTAAAGTAATAATAACAAAACATTTATTCCTATCATTGCCTTTTCAAAAAAACTTGCGGGCAACGAGTATCTATTAGGGAGAAGGGGGTTCGGACACTTTTTTACAAAGTCTTATATTTCAGTCTAGAATAAAATTTAATAGCAAAGTGATAATCGACTAGCAAGTACAGATATTTTTCAACATAAATGCTATGATTTAGAAACAAATATGTTAGTTATTTTTTGAGAAATTTAGGATTTTGTTAAAAGTTGCAATTGTCCGGAAGTGCCCCACTATGGGGCAGTTTCGGACATGAAAAATTTTTTAGGGACTTCTTTTATTAAGAACATTTATTAGGTAAGAGAATGTTTATAGCAATACGGAACATCGTAACCAAAAAAATTTACATTGAATAGAATAATATGATGTTACTAGTGAAGTTCCTGGTGTTTGGATCGGTTTGGGCAGCTTAGGCATAATATATGCTTTCTTTCGATTCCTGAAATATCCTCAATCTGTGGGAATATAAATCCTTGGCTGCACTTCTTTTGAAATTTGACCTGAAATTCTCCATTTTCTAATACCTCTATAACTTTTCCAATATAATATAGAGATGTTTTTTTGTTGGAAAAGCTTCACTAACAATTATAATCGTCCCTAGGACGCAATAGGGAACCTGCATTACCGCTTTACTAGGGTAGCGCATTCACTCGTTGACGTTTACTAAACACGGTTATGTTTGAACAGCTGGATGTCATATTTTTGGCACATTTGGTCACAGGCGTAGGTATCAAGTGGAAAAAAGCGAAGTTTGAAAAATGAAACAAAATAATAACACGAATAGGAATCGATGAATGCTCTTTCAGTGGGTATTAAAAACATATTACGGGTTTATAGGATCTACGAAGCTGTAGACTTTATTATCTAACACGTAGTTACTGAGAAAAATGCGTTTTTATACGCGGACTTAATAACAAATTATGTGAATTTTTAGACAGTTGTACGTTCATGGAAAATCTGACGTTTATGAAGTCAAATTTGACATTCCCAACTTTTTTCCCAACTTTTTGTGAGAATGAGAATGCGATACCCTAGTAAAGCGGTAATACAGGTTCCCTATTGCGTCCACTTTAGCAGCGCCACCAAGCATGAACTGGGGCCACTAAAAATTAAATTTGGTGAAACATAGCGGGAGTTTTAAATATCAACGCTGAATAGAAAAGCCCTTAAAATTAATTAGACGGAATAGACGGAGGAAATTGGGACGAAGAATTATAATACAACAATAAACAACAAAGTTTTCAATATGTTTATTATATTAACAATAATTAACTACTATTACACACAATATTATTAATATCTTTAGGTATGAATATTTCAAAAAGATTGAATCGCTATATACCTAAGTGTCTTTTAATAAGCCTTTTATTTGCCGCAATTCCAATAATGTGCTTTCTTGCAGTTTTAAAGGTCTATTATTTGCTGGATTAACAAAATTTTCCTCTTTGAAATGATCAGTACAAAATAATATATGGTGAGAAATCGGCTTCGACACTCCACACTTTTTCAAAATTTCGTCACTCATCGATGTTATTAGCTTCGTTCGCGGATACAATCCAGAACCGGTTCGGAATCAGTTTAGAACTATTCCGGATTGTCGTAGAGCGCATGCCTAAGTGCGAACTGGTTCAGGATTTTATTTCACCGCGAACGAAGCAGGGACCGGATGAGAACTCCGAACTGTCAGATGACGAATGATCCCGTCTAACCCGCAGAGTAAGGACTGAGGCACTAAAAGTTCTTATTTTATGGTCAACAATTAATTCAAAATTTAACCTAGGTATATAAAGAATAAACGCTTTGGGCCTTTGTCACAGTATAGTTTATCTGTGTATTATGAAAAGATCTTTTGTGTAGCAGTACCTAACCACACAAACCTTTGCGATTGTTTTGTTTTACTGGTATCGGATACGGTAAATTATTTTTATAATGTTATTTACCTATTTTTATTGTATTATACGTCAATAAATAATTATATTGGAATAAAAAAGTGCGAATCTGAAAGAGGTAAATACTTTGAATAATATCTACTTATTATTTTATTATACAAATAAATCATCGACATCAGAGCAGAATTACGCATGAGCAGCGGAACCGAACTACTAGTTCCTGCAAAATCCCAGAACTGCTAGAATCGGTTCTGAATCGATAATGAACCGGTTCGATGAGTACCGCGAACGCAGAACTGTTAGTACTGGTTACTAAAAATTCAGAATTTATGCACCGCGAACGCCGCTTTTCTCACTGCGCATACGCAAGAGTTCTAAACCGGTTCAGAACTGTATCCGCGAACGAAGCTATTATAACCTATTTCTTGTTCCTATTTCCATCAGCATAGTTATAAAATATTAATAAGTTTATTTACGCGGCTTCTAAAGTTAACTTTATACATAATTCTTTATTCCTGCTTGGAACACCGTGGAAAGATCTGGACATGCTTAACAATCCATAGTTGGAGCAACCGCACACAGCACACAGCACATATTTTCCAGACATTATGTTCACTTTGTGACGAGATCCGAGGGTCTCGTCTATTAATTAATTATTATTTTATATTTAATCGAGAGGCAGGGTTTTTGTTAGACGTGATAACCGTCTTATCACGGTCCGGCCGGCTATAAATACAGAGCTCATCGAGGGAACGGACAGTGTCCATCAGGTACTGACTGAAAGACACTCACACTGGCTGTCTAGCGTACTGAGCTAAGACGGCAGCAGGGGGCCTCTATTGCCGTATTGAGGTAAATCGAGAGCCCTAACATTTCTCTGCCTGCATTGAGGGCTCGGAGAAATTACTGGAGCGTCTCCGGCTGTATTGAGGTCAGGAGAAGCTCAAACCCCGGATCCCGTTCTCCGTATTGAGGTGCAACGGGCCGCCCACACATCTGCTGACCTGCATCGAGGGTCGAAACTCCGCGCTCCGCCGTAGTGAGGTGAGAGTGCTTCATATTCCCTATTTGACTCGTAGTGAGAGACAAAGGAGGAACACCCGAGTATCCCCGGCTGTATTGAGGTCAGGAGGAACTCAACCCCGGGTCTCGTCCTCCGTATTGAGGTGCGACGAGACGCCCACGCCTCTGTTGGCCTGCATCGGGAGTCAAGGAGTCCAGAGGAACCACCCAAGAAGGCAGCACTGGCCATACAATATTATTGTTACTTGTAGATTATGTAAATAAATGTGTAAATAAATCTATCATTATCAAGTCTGTCCTGAATATAAAGAACCCATCACAACTTTAATACAGCGGTACATTATAAATGCCTATTTAACTGCGTACGCAACAAAATTATCCGCTGATATAATGCTTTGAGAGTAACTTAACTTTAAATTGAAATTATACTTGAAACTAACACGTTCAATAATTACTAATGACAAATTATTAATAATAATTAATTATCGTTGACTGCAGCTGTCAAAAACCGTGAAAAGTTACCTAACTTTGAATTTAAAAACAGCTTAGTGGTCCCAGTTCCTGCATGAGGGCGCTGTAAAAATGGACGGAGGTTTTGAGAGGAAGTGTCCGGTATTAATATTTTAAGGTATTTGCTATAACTATTATTGGAATCATATTTAATTAACAGAGAGCAAAGAATAATAATAAATGATTTTGAAAACAATAAGACATTTTCTGATTGGAAAAAAAATAAATGTGGTGTTCCTCAAGGTTCCATCTTAGGACCACTCTTATTCTTATGTTATATTAATGAGTTACCTGTTTTTTTTTAATATTCCAACTTTACTTTATGCTGATGATACTTTTCTTGTAATTTCAATTAAATCTAACGATAATATTGATATTAATTTTAAAATAAATTAAATCTTGGAAAAATTATTTACTTGGTGTGAATTGAATAGGATTAAAGTTAATTTTCAAAAGACAAAATGTATTCATTTTTCAAATAAGAATAGAAATAAAAATACAATTCAATTAAATAATAAATTCAATATTGAAAACGTAGAATCTTTAAAATTATTAGGCTTCAATTTAGATAGAAATCTTAATTGGAAATTACATATTAATACAACATCAAAAAAACTGTGCAAAGTTTGCTTCCAACTTCGATTTTTAAAGAATAAAGGATTAAAATTAGGAATTTTAAAAACAGTGTATTATTCAAATTTTTATTCTATTTTAAAATATGGAATAATACATAGGGTAAACTCTTTTGATTGGTTGATTATTTTCAAAATTCAAAAAAATTGCATAAGAATACTAGGCAATGTTAATTGGCATGACATCTTGTAAAAAATTATTTAAAAATTTTAAAATTTTATCATTTCCAAGTCTATTTATATACGAATGTCTCTGTTTTGTACATAAAAATAAAAATTTGTTTACTTTTTTCAATTCTAATACCAGAAATTCTAATACAATTATTTTAAATAAACATAATACATTATTCATTATGAATTATCTTCTGAATACATATGTGCCAAAATTTATAATCATTTGCCAAATAATTATAATAATTACAAAAAAAATAATTTAAAAAAATTTTCAAAAGAAATTAAAAATATTTTATTAAAAAAATGTTATTACAGCTTAAATGAATATCTGAACAATTCTTTGGATTTGTAATTTTAAATACTTTAACTTTATAATAATTTATAATAACTTTAAAAATAATTTTACGATTTATACATTTTCATTATTATTCATTTTCCTTAAAAAATACAATAATATGTATTTAACATAAGGAAATAAATATTATTATTATTATTATTTATTTATCTATCTATCTTTCTCAGTTTTTACACTGGGTCTATACAATACAAGATATAGGTTCATATATACACAATATCTCTATTCCTTGGGGAAGAACTTCATCCTATCCCAAGGACAAGAATTTTCGGACTATATATGGCACGTTTGAAGAATTACTGCCTTTTGGATGGTAATTAAGAGTCCGCTCGATAAATCGATTTTCTTCAGGTGGTTGTGGAAGTTTCTGGATATCATGCCAGTGACGGAGATGACTATAGGTACTATATTGATGTTTTTCAATCCCCATATGCGTTCAACCTCTATCGCAAGATTTTCATACTTTCTAATTTTTTCAGTTTCTGTTTTTTCTATGTTGGAGGATTGTGGGCAAGCTATGTCTATTATCACTCCATATTCTCTTTTTTTATCTATAAACAGTATGTCAGGGCGATTAAAATCGATTATTATTTATTATTATTATTTATTATTTATTATTTATTATTATTATTATTATTCACACTATTCTCAGGTCTCCTGGTTAATGATCTAAATGGGGTACGGGTTTTCACCATGCACTACCATCTACTCTTGACTTAAGAATCTTCTTACTATTCTGGTGGTGTTAAGTATGACAGCCTTCTGCATCACAAAGAAAGCAGGAGTTCGTATACCCAATATGTCTAAGCTCCTGTGAAGTTCCTTTGGTACAACCCCTGTGGCAGAGATGACAACCGGAACTACAGTGACTTTATTTAGGGTTCACATCTTTTTTAATTCATCCGCCAATTCAGTGTACTTGCGTTTCTTCTCTGCGATAGTGGTAAGAATATTGTGGGTGTTTGGAATGGCAATGTCCGCTATGATGGCTTCCTGCTTCTGCTTATCTCTAACAACAATGTCCGGTTTGTTAAATGGTACACAACGATCAGTGATAATGGACCTGTCATAGTAAATGGTGTACCGTTCTGTTTCGACGACAGTTTTTGGCTCATACTTATAGTATGGTGTTCTAGGGTGATCTGTAAGAACTCCTAGTTTGTAGCATATTTCCTGGTGAATGATTAACGCTACTTGATTGTGTCGATGTAGATAGTCACTCTGGGCAAATAAGCTGCACGCTGCTGTGATATGCTGAATTGTCTCAGGCTTTTCCCCACATTTTCTACATCGCTCATCAGCTATATTAGGGTCTTTGATGATGTGTCTCAAGTAGTTCCTCGTCTTCACCACTTGATCTTTAACCACGCGTTTGACGCTTGTTTATCAACAAAAGGTTTATCAAGATCATGGGGGTGTCTCCCGTGAAGGGCTTCACTGCGCCACTCGCGGTTCTTTTCCTCACTGCTGCCTGTTTCTTCATTCCGCTGCGTTCTTTCACTTGCCAGATTGAGGGGCGTATATTTACTGTCTGTTTTGCTTATACACTGATGTAGAGGCGATGTGGATCTTGTCTGGAGGAAATATGTTCTCAAGAGCTTAATTTGATGGTTGTGCAGGTTTTTAACATCAATTCCTCCTTCTTCTCTTTTCAGCGTCATACGAATTGTGCTCGATTTTGGATGATGTTTTCTATGTTTTGTCAATTCGATTCTTGTTTTTCTCATGATATTTTCAAGGTCCGTTTCTGTCCATGCTATAACACCAAATGAGTATGTTAGCAATGGTACAGCCCACGTGTTAAGGGCTTTGAGCAAATGTTTACTATTGTGTTTGACAAATCTTTCTGACTCTTTGTATGTATTCTGCAAGTAGTTTTTCTTTGATTTTAGTATGTTCTACTAGTTTAGCTTGCTCATAACCTAGGTACTTGTAAACATCCTCTTCTGTCATTGAACCTATCCTCTCTCCATTTCCCAATTCAATTTCTTTTTATTATTATTATTATTATTATTATTATTATTATTATTATTATTTATTCTGCATATATGTAGCATCTCGGGTCTCATCTCCCGGCGGCAAGCAACCATGTCGGGCTATCACCAAGACAAGGTCGCCATAGAAGTTCTACTACATGTGTTTAGTTTGTGTGTTGTGTCAATTCTGTTAAATGTGTCGGATGTTCATCTATTTGTATGTCTGCGTACAGAAATTTTCTAACGATGTGACATGTACTTATTATTGTGGCTTTCTGTAGTTCTATGTACGTATTTTTGTGCATTTTGAGTGTCTGTAAGCTTTTATGTAGTGCATATGGTACAACCCCTGTAGAGGACAAGACTATCGGTACGATGACTACCCTGTCCATCCTCCAGAGGCGCCGCACCTCCTGTGCTAGATCTATGTATTTTGTATGTTTTTCGGTGTCCGTTTTCTGCAAATTGTGTGTATTGGGTATCGCTATATCTATTATATATGTATTTTTGTTTTCTTTGTCTATTAATGTGATGTCTGGTCTGTTATGATGAATTCTTTTGTCTGTGATGATGGCTCTGTCATAGTATAATTTGTGAGTGCTATTTTCTAATACTGTTTGCGGGTTGTATTTGTAATATGGTGTATACATGTCGATGAGTTTGTACTGAGCTGCGAGTTTTTGATGTATAATGTTCGCCACCTGGTTGTGTCTATGTAGATAGTCGGTTTGTGTAAGTATTCTGCATCCAGCTGTAATGTGTTGTATTGTTTCCTGTGATAAATGACATTTTCTGCATGTATCGTCTGTGATTGTGGTGTCCTTGAGTATATGTTTTCTGTAGTTT
Organism: Malachius bipustulatus; assembly: GCA_910589415.1. Taxonomy (NCBI): domain Eukaryota; kingdom Metazoa; phylum Arthropoda; class Insecta; order Coleoptera; family Melyridae; genus Malachius; species Malachius bipustulatus. The sequence continues at coordinate 53,701,076 of OU342631.1, forward strand.
TTAGTATTTATTGTTTGATCCTGTATAGCAATCATGAACCCTTCGGTCTCCCCAAAAAGGTTCCCACAACTAAGCCACTTGTTCGATGCCTGTTTGTCGACATGGTTCTGGCTCAGCTCATGGGGGTGTCTCCCATGGAGTTCCTTCTGGGTCCACGACTGCTGTTTTGTATTATTATCTGTTATGTGTAGCTCCAAGTTTTTGTTATGTAGGTTTAAAGGTGTGTTGTTTCTGTCTGCGATATTTACGGCTTTGTGTAGTTTGGACGTGGTTTGTTTTGCGTGAAAGAACTCTCGAAGATTATTTATCTGTTTGTGATGCAGATTGGGTATGTCAATAAGGCCTCTTCCCCCCATCTCTCTAGGTAGAGTCAGCCTTTCTGTGGCTGATTTAGGATGATGTTGTTTGTGTCTTGTGAGTGTTGTTCGGGTTTTCCTCTGGAGGTCTTCTAAGTCTGTCTGTGTCCATTGTATGACTCCAAACGAGTATGTCAGTGTCGGTACAGCGTATGTGTTTATTGCTTTTATTGTGTTTTTGGCATTCAGTTTTGTTTTTAATATTTGGTTTAGTCTGTTTATGTATGTTTTTCTTAGTGTTTGTTTTATTTGTGTATGTTCTGTGAGCTTGGCCTGCTGGAAACCAAGATATTTATAGACCTCGCCCTCTTCCATGGATTCAATCTTGTCGCCATTTTCAAGAGCGAATTCACCTGCCACCAGGGTTCCTTTTTCGATGTTGAGAGTTTTACATTTCTCCAACCCAAACTCCATATGTATGTCCTGTGAGAATGTGTGTGTAATTTTCAGCAGATGTTGCAGCTGTGTTTGTGTGGATGCGTATAATTTTATATCATCCATGTATAGCAGATGCGACAGAGTATAGTGCGTTGTTTTGTTGTCTCTGATGTTGAATCCATAATTTGAATTATTCAGCATGTTTGAGAGTGGATTCAAGGCAAGGCAAAACCACAGTGGACTCAATGAGTCCCCCTGGAATATGCCTCGACGTATACGTATTTCTTCTGTAGTTATAGTTGTTTTATTGAGCGTAAGACGTAGTGTAGTTCTCCAGAGTGTCATAATGTTCTCGAGGAAGGCGATGAGCGTGGGGTGAATTTTGTAAATGTTTAATATGTGTATCAGCCAAGTATGTGGTGTGCTGTCAAATGCTTTTTTGTAATCTATGTATGCCATGTTTAATTGTCTATGTTGTCTATGTGCCTGACGCAGAACCACTGAGTCGATAAGGAGTTGTTCCTTGCATCCCATGTGGTTTCTGCGGCATCCCTTCTGCTGTTCTGTAAATGCGTTATTGTGTTCCAGATGAGAGTATATTTTGTTTGTTATGTTTGAAGTCAGAATTTTGTAAATTGTTGGGAGACATGTTATTGGTCTGTATTGTGTAGGGTTTTCTGTATTATTGTTTGTTGGCATCATATATGTGATACCCTGTGTAAAGAATGCAGGTGTGTTCTGCGGATTATTGAGGATATCTGTAAAATGTGTGGCCAGTTTCGGATGTAGGCATGTGAACTTCTTGTACCAGAAGTTATGGATGTTGTCTATCCCGGGTGCCTTCCAGTTATGAATGTTTTTGATTGTATCGCTTATGTCTCGTGGTGTAATCTCGCTGAATTGCATGTCCTGTGATGTTTTGTGTATGTTTTTCCTCCTCTCTGATCCAACTCGCGTCCTTGCTATGCTGGACCGGATTGGACCAAAGGGACGACCAGTATCGTGTGAGTTCTTCTCTTGTGGGTGTTTCATAGTTATTTTTCTGTGAACTATTTTGATTCATGTTTCTATAGAATATTTTTTCGTTTTCTGTAAACTGTTTGTTGTGTTGTTTTCGCTGAGTGCATGTTCTGTATCTACGTAGTCTTTGCGTTTTGGCTGCAAGTTTCTGTTTTAAGGTGTCCATGTATTCAGTGATGTGTTGGTTATGATGTTCATGTTTTGTGTGAGTTTTTACTGTCTTGAAAATGTGGTGCATATGCTTCATCAGTGTTTTGGATCTATTATTTTGTAGATATTGTGTGAGTCGGCCCAGATTTCGTCGAATTTCGTCTATCTGCGATTCAAGCCGACGCTCCCAGGCCGGTTTGTTTTGTTTATGTTGTGTCTGCGAGTCCTGAGGTCTTGTTTTTAGGCCATGATACCTAACTACCGCTACTGCTGCAGTATATATCAGTGTGTGTGTATCTGTCAGTGTGGAATCTTCCCGTATATGTTGTGGGAGTATATATTTATTCATGTATTGAAGAGTTTTTTCGAGTTTAGATGATGTATGTATCTTGGGTATTTTGTGTCTTTTTGCTGGGTCCGTTCCTGTGAATTGTAACAATGCTGTTTGCAATGAGTTCTCAAGGGCCTCAACAAGCTCAGTGTCCATGATCTCCTGTGTATTTATTGTTTCTTCCGTGAGGCTGTATGCTAATGTTGTATCTCTGTTGTCTTCCTGAGGTGTACTTGCGGTTTCTTCTATCTGCGTATTTGTAGTATTTTCCCGTTGTTGCAACTCTTGAGCAACCTGCTGTTTAATGTTCTCGAGTGTTGTCTGCGGAATGAGGTTACGTGCTACGATTGCTCTTCGCTGGTCAGCTATCCTCTGCTCCGTGACCTGTGCGTTTGGGTACTGTTTTGTGAATTCTTGGTGTAATATTTGTCTGTATTGTGTTTTGTCTGTTTCAAGTTTTGTGACTGTGTAATAGGTGCGCATAATAAAGCTGTTCATTTCATTCGTCCACTTCATGCGCACCCTTTGTTTTCCCGCCTTGGTGGTCTCCGGTTGGAGTCCAGTAGAAACACCAGGGTCGAGTTGGGCTTGGTGGGCTGGCCCAGACCTCCCCACTAGTGGGGGCATTGCAGTAACCACACTTGGGCCGGCGCTGCTTTCACCACCGGTTGCCAAGGGAGACTGTAGCCGATTTTGCGAACTTGAGCCTCTGCCTAACTCACGAACGCGGACCTTGTTAACCCGGGCGACATCCGAGCCGGTATGGGTTTTATTATTTCTTCTTTCCATTGCTCTGCCAAGGCAGGTTGCATTTTAAACCTACTGCCAGGTAACTCGGGTCCGTGGGGTCGTCACTCCCCAAATATCTCAGTGAGATACCCCTGCGGGCTTATTATTATTATTATTATTATTATTATTATTATTATTATTATTATACAATGCATCATTAATATTATAATATTCTTAGCAAAGAAAGACCTTAGCTCTACTTTTAAATGTAAATCACATTTTACTTCTGGATTTTTTTTAACCCAGCTGAAATCCTTAATTCCCCTGGAATTTGAAAATATGGACTGTCGATGTTCTCGATATGTCACATTATTATTGAAATTAAACGAACAAGATATATGAATCAACAAAAAAAATCAGATAAATTCTATGTATTCTTAGCTATAAAAAGCGAATCTGCAATTAAAAATAGGGTTCCTAAAACTAAAACATATGGAATTTACCTTTCACCATTCCTCCCGTATCACCTACAAGAAGGGGGCAAAGGAGAGCTATTTCCTCAGCATTTTCAGCTGAAAAATTGAGATATTACATTGTAACACTTTTAAAAACTCACCCTGTAGGTCATAACACTACTTTTTCCCTTTTTATCCAACGATATTTACAAATAGTTATTCGGGGTAATTACACGAGAGCTTATTTTTTATCCGGTTAAAGATGCAGTTTTAACGAAAATTTGTTTTTTATTGGCAATTTAACGAGTCAAATTGTCTGATAAAACGACGAGTCCGAAGGACGAGTCGTTTTATCTGACAATTTGACGAGTTGAATTGCCAAAGAAAAAACAAATTTGAGTTTAAAAGTGCATCTTTATCCGGATAAAAAATATAAGCTCGTGTGTAATTTAGGGAGATAATTTAACGAATAACAAAATTTTAATTTTATTAATTTGTCAATTAATATCACCTTGGTAACTACTTACTTGATTTTGCGTCTAAAAAGCTAGCTTACATTTTATCCAGATGCAAAGTTAGGGCTAACTTTATCCGATGTCAAAGTGACAAAAACACTATTCCTTATGTCATTTTTAATACATGAGTTAAATTATCACTGATAAACACACTGGCACCTAAAATAAGCTCGGTCATATTTGGTTCATTTGTTTCATGGGCCCAATCCAGAGCAGTTTTACCATTATTATTTTTAACTGATACACTTGCGCCATTGGCTAATAATAATATTGCACTCTCGTAACATTTCATCCCATTCTCTACGCACCACATCAAAGCTGTGTCACCTTCAGAGTCTCTACAATCTAAACTGCCGTGCTCTTTAAACTGTTCGATGACTAGAGAGATCATTTCGCTATTGCCACTTAGCACGACTTCATGGAGAATTGTATGGTGGTTTCGTATTTTAATAAAAATATCAGCACCAAGGTTTAGAAGCTCACGAACAGATGCAAACAAATTTCTACTCACCACAAAACTAAGGGGGCTAGAACCGTCTTTTGACAAAATATTCATATTAGCACCGTTATCAACCAAAATTTTTAAAATATCTGGATTTCCTTCGCCTGCTGCTGTATAACCTAGCAGAGGAGTGAACCCACAATAATCAGTATTTATATCCAAAAACTCTTGTGTTTTTAGGCTTTGAATAGCTTCTTTTATTATAAATTTATTTTCAGTGAGAACCAAATTATGCAAAAAGCAAAAACGAAAAACTGTATCTTTAATGTTGATACCCTGTTTCAATAATTCCAAAACTACATTGAAATGCTTTTTACTTATAGCCACACTCAAAATCTGCTCTTGATGGTTGTTACAGTTAACGTCAGCTTCGTTTTCCACGAACAGCTTAACAAACTCTGCTTTATCAGAACCCGCAACTAAATATAGATGTAAAGGGGTCATATTGAAATTGTCTACACAATTGACCAATAGCTTTTTTTTTTCTTTATTGAATTCCAATATGTACCTCAAAACCTCCTCATTTTCGTTCAAGGCAGCTCTATGTAAGATAGACAATCCTCGATCATTTTTCACAGTTATATCAGCTCCTGCTTCAATAAGCAATTTGATGATCGCAAAGTTCCCATTCGCACAGGCCACATGTAAAGGAGTACTTCCGTCACTAGATTTGCAATTAACATTAGCTCCATAGTCGATCAAAACAGACAACGCTTGAATTTTATTACAATATACAGCACCAAATAATGGAGTTAATCCAGAATCATTTTTTGCATCAATATCAATACCGGAAGTTTTTCCCCTCTCCAGCAGTTTCTTGATTACTCTACTATTACATGATTCTAACGTAAAATGTAATGGTGTGGATCCATCGCTAAAAATTATATTGACAGAAGCTCCGGCTTCTAGCAACAAGTCAATGATTTGTTCATTGTTTCTTAGTAAAGCCAGCAATAGAGGCGTGCGATTTAAAAGAAGGATTTGAAATTCGATACTCATGTCAGTCATAATGGGCATATTCACTGCAGCTCCATGTTTTAGCAACGCTGCGGCCATTTCTGGATAATTACGAAGTGCAGCTATAGCTAAAGGTGTGTAAGCTTCGTTTGTTGCAACATTCACATCAGCACCGGCTTTTAGTAATAGTTCCACGATTTCGGTACGCCCAAGGCCAGCGGCTGTAAGTAATGGAGTTCTACCATTAACGTCTCTTGCAGTTAAGTCTCCACCATTTTTTAGTAGAAAGTTAATCATACTGATATTAACATTGTGAGTTGCAAAGTGTAATGGAGTGATTGCATCAATCGAAGTTACATTCACATCAACCCCGAGACTAAGCATCGTACGTGCCATTTCGACACAACCAAAGTTTGCAGCGACATGCAACAAATGCACATCGTTTTCCAGTTTAAAATTAACATCAGCTCCCATTTCAACAAGTGCATTAAAAATTTCATTAGTTTTACATTTAATGGCACCCATTAAAGGAGGGATCCCAACAATACCGGAATGGTTGGGATTTAAACCTGCACTGATTAGTATTTTTGCAATATCATTATTTCCGTTCTTGCACGCACTGTAAATCAATAGACTGAAATCGTCGTCATTCAGACAAATTCCTTTATCGATCAAATATTGTACAATTTCCTTATGGTTATATTTAGTGGCTAAATGCACGGCCGAATGGATCCCATTCCTACCCCGAAGATTAAAATCACAATAATTGTCTTCTATGAGAAGTTTAACGACATCTAAATTATTGAACGCCGATGCATACATGAGTGGTGTATGGCCCTCATTAAAATCTCGTATGTCTACATTTGCACCGGCTTTTAATAACAATTCAGCCATATCTTTGTATCCAAGACTAGCAGCAAGATGTAAAGCCGTCAAACCAGCTTTAGAATCAGATGATTGGTGATCAACATTCGCCCCTTTTGCCAACAATAAATTGGTTAAATGCTTATCATTGTTTATAACTGCTATAATTAAGGGGGGAAAATACACATGATAATAATTGATATTTGCACCGTTATTTATAAGAACTTCTGCTATATCGCTGTGAGCATTAACACACGCCAATTGCAATGGTGTTAATCCAAATAAATTATTTTCAGCACTAGCACTAGCACCATTACTTAGGAGTTTCACAACAACTTCAAAATGTCCATTTTGTGATGCTAGCAGTAATGCCCCATGAAAGAAGTCATTTTGAAAAGTCACAACTTCTAAAAGACTTTCGATTAAGGTGAAATGACCATATGTAGAAGCTGCACAAATTGCTCCCAATTTTGTTCTTTCATCGAACCGTTTATGTTCGAGGAGACTTTTAAAGAGTTCTATTTGACCATTTTTTGATATTATTCCTAAAATTTCATCATCGCTTCTACCAGAATAATTTTTCTGCAAGTAATGACACATTACTTTCTGGCTACCAAACTCTAAAGCAAGATCGAAAGGGTTTTTCCCATATAAATTCTCCAGGAGAGGGTTTAAACCACTTCTTATAAGAAACACAAAAGCATCTATATTATCAGTTATCGCCGCCACATGTAATAAATTATTATTTTCGCAATTTCTAACAGAAACATTCGCGTCTACAGTACGAACAGATGTATTGAACATTTTCAAAGTGGTGAAAATTTCTAAGCACGGTTCCATGTATTCCAAAATTGTTTGATCACAAGTGGATACATCCTCGAATGTTTTGCTATTAGTTAAATGTGCTAAAATTGAAAATATGTCTTTCTCATTGATCATTCTTAGAGCGTTGCAAAGAATCGATGTTGAAGTATCAAAAGGTAAACTGTCTACAAGAAGACTACCATGAGCCAAATAATTTCTCAACATTCTCCCCATCAGAATTGGTGAACGGTTATAAAGACTATAAAGATTTTCTGGAAGACAGCCGGAAACTTCTAAAATGTTCAATAGTTCTAAAAGTAACATTTCAATGGCCATTTGTTGTCCGATATTAACTTTGCAGTTAACAATAGGATCGCTAATAATTATCTCGTTTAAAGAATTTCTCACGTCATCGAAATATGCATGGATGTTATTCATGATAATATTTTCTAAGACTTGGGGCCTAAATTGTCCTTTTGATGTAACAGATTTCAAAAACTCGTTCAGTGCTTTAATTTGCTTTGCAATGTTTTCATCTGCTTCTGAGAGTGTTTTAAATAAAGCATCGTATTTGTCGTCAATTTTAGAAATAATGTTCGAGCATTCTACGATATTGTCTTCAAGATAAAATTTTTGGAAACGACTTATGACTTTTTTATTTAATTTAAATGGTGATAATAATCCATTCAATTCATCAAGCGATTTTCTATTACTGGTAGAAGTCAACAACTGTTTTTTCATGTTATGAAAAGTTTTTTTCGATACAAACATTCTTAACATTGTTTCTCTAACAATGTCATTGTCTATCGATTCTAAATAAATACCGACAATTTTGTCTATGTAATCGGCATAATTCCTACTTGCTCTTGCATACTTTAAAGTAGTGTGGTATTTTGTTATCGAAGTTACTTTGCCGGTTGAATGCAGAAAAAAAATTACATCATTTAAAATCGTAGTGGCGTTTTCTGTTAATTTAACCGAATATTTAATTTCTGTAATTATGTTTTTTATTTTTGATAATTTGGGTGTGTTTTCATTATGCACAGATAGGATTTTTATAGCAATTTGACATTTGGTATGAAGAAGATCGAGATCTTTACATGTACACATATACGCAACACATTTATTAAGAATATCGTAGGCTTCATTTTCTTTAAACATTGTCAATGATAAGATGCTCATATGATTTTCTTCATTTAAAATACCATTTAACTCTTCAAATAACTGTCTAGTCACTTCTGATGCAGGTATGGAATTTTGTAATTGGAGAATCAGACATTTCAGTTCTTTCATTTCATTTATTGTAACGCAGACAGAGTGTATGTCATTGAATTTGACATGGCGGATTTTATTACCTAAATTCCTTATCTTTTTTAAGTCATCTGTTTTTAGTATTTTCTCAAAAAAATAAATTAATGCAGCACACTTTCGATTATTTAAAGCATTATTGATTGCAATTTGAATCTTTTTAAGGTCGTTTAGAATTTTATCATAAAAAGTTGCGTCGTCTTCAGAAGCTTGATCTAATTGCCAAGACAGAACATCGACATGTGCTAGTGTATGTCGAATATTTATGCACAAGTTGAGAAGTTTTTCAGGTGCAACCTCAACCAGTAAACCTTTAATTTCTTCAGAAATGTTTGGAGATTGTAGCGAGTAGTTCAACAATTCACCGATAGACTGTAGCGTTCTTTTAATTAGCAGCTTATTATAATTTTTCTTCTTATCAGCTGCGGTGAATTCAACTTGTGAGCATTCAACTAAATAGGATGAAATACGCTTTAAAGAATGTACATCTCTTACCAAATCATAATCAGAGTAAAGTCGTTCAAACTCGCGATTCTGTATAAGGATTAATTTTTTGACATTCATGCGATTGAAATTTTTTTTTGACTTGACATCTTCTACTGTTAAAGTTTCCATAACGTTTTCCATTTGTTTTTTAAAGTTATACATGTGGCGCTTTAATGCGTCTTCATGTAAAACTAACTTGTATATATCGTCCACGCATTGTGCATCTTTCAGTGTTGATATAAAGTTCAGGAGGCAAAATTCAATTTCTTCCCATGGTAGTTTATCGTACGTCGTTCTGAGTTCATGTTTCAATATATGCATATGTCTGGCAGTCATTATTCCCTTTAAAACAAATTCATCTTTCTGGGTTGAGGTATCACATTCGATGCAAGAGGTTAGCAATGACAACATTAATTTTGAATGGCATTTTATGTTATCGAGAGTTGGTAAAACTGGGTGCGAATTCTCATTTCCTGTTACGTTCAAAAATCTCAATTCCAGCAACTTGTTCTCTACGAAAAATTCCGTTTCGCTCGAGACTTGTATATTTTTAAATTTTACTTCTTCATAAGATGCAGCTAAGCAGTTCAACCAAATTGTGTCTGTTTTAGCATTCGTAAAAAAGTTCTTCAATTCTGTTACATTGCCTGTCCCAATTAGTTGATACAGTTTTCTTTCAATGGCATATGAAGTTAGGCAATCATCAGTGTCCATGATTTCAGTATAGACTGTAACAATAATAAACAATTATTACGTTTCTTATAATGTTTAACATTTTTAGTACAATATGTTTCTACAGTGCCATCCGAAAATCCACTGTGCACGGAACCTAAATGAGACGTTGCAATTGTCACGTTTTTTGTTTCATCCGTAACATCTCAAGAGAATAGTCTCGGAATGGATAATGTATCGTTTCATTTGCAACCCATCTGCAAGAGTCCTAACATAGAAGGTACTTTTGAAATAAAAATTAAACCTTTCTTTTGAAACATTTCTGACTAATATCTGAAACATTTCTTGAGAGACGGTTCAAACGAAGCCGAGTACAGAAGTTACTTTTGAAACAACAGTTTAACGTTGTTGTGAGAAATTTTTATATTAATTAATAATTTTTATATTATTTGGTTCACAAAAAATGTTTATTTCGATTTCCCGCAAAATTTACTTTTATCACTTACAACGTTGTTGCAGCATTGGGTTCAATTATTATTGTTCTATAAATTATTATAGTTTACTTTAATATTTTATTAACATTTTATTTAGCAATATAGATTTTATTGTTGTCATTAAATTTGTCGTTACTTGCTGAAAATATTTTTTATGGCTGCCATATAAGTATTCTTTTTCACGTCATTCAGTATTAAAAATATCAAGGAAACCAAAAATATGTCACAATAAAAAAAATATTTTTTTTTGCAACAAAAAATAATTTTTTTGCAAGCTTACTGAGAATCACTGACACGGTATACAGGGTGTTGTAGAGGATGTTCAGAAAGACTGTAAATTTAAAACAAAAATTGCTTCCTCGGCTTCGTTACCGAGATATAGGGTGTCCTTTTTCTAAATTCTAAATCAAAACGACAATCAAATTTGAACAACCTCCACTGGCAAAGAACATGATTTGACATAACTATTACGATAGCGTTTGCTTTTTATTTTTATTATTATCGGGAACGGAATTACAGGCATTCAAAGTTTACCTATTCCCTGAGTTCAACAAAATTTTTCAATGTGGCATCGTTGTTCAAATTCGAGCTCAACAATGCAACTAAAATAGATTTTGAATAATATTTTCGGATATGTTTCCCCGCAACGATTATTGTTTTGAACATTGTTGAACTTTCCATTTCATACGTTTCCATGGTAATATCTATCTGGGTATTATTAAGACCTAAGCATTATTTTTCTGCCTTAAGAAGGGTAGTGCACTGTTGTGACTTTTTTTCCACAAAAGTGGTCATATCTTCTTAAGGGAGCCATACTGGAGAAAACAGTAAATAAAACTTAGAATCCTTAATCCACAATGGATGCTGTGGTGCTGTCCGTGTCCGCCATTTCGGGATCACCCTGTATAATAATAAAGCCACAAAAAACAGTTGTATTTTAGTGTATTTTTTAACAAAAAAATACACTATTGAGGACATCACTTTCCAAAAATCACCCAAACTCATCAAATGTCCACCGATCATGACCCCCAGATCACGAAAAATGGTTTTCCAAAATTCAGCTGCCCACGATATACTATATACAGGGTTACTGGTAACTGGATACATTCCTTTGGTGATCTGATAAAACAAGAGGTAAAGAGTAAATTAACCCCAACATGCACTATACAAAACTCAATAGATTTTGAGATATTTCGATTTTCAACTTTTCTTAAAAAAAATGGTTTCAAATGTCTTGAAATGTAATTTTCAAAAAATCTACTTTAACTTTTTAATTTTTTTCTGCTGGAATACTTGTCCAATACTATGCTTCCTTCTGGAATAAAAAATATCCTGCGGTATTTCGATCGTGTGAAAATTTCAAAGAAAAACTTTTACAAACTATTTTTTTTAAATAAGATTTAAAAGTTTTTTTGTACAACCGCCATTAAAAGTCACACTTTTAACGACAGCTGACAGTGTTAAAAGTGATTGTTTACATGGAAGCGTGTTAAAAATACTTTTAACACTAGTGTTAAAAATATTTTTAACACTAGAGTGTTAACAGTAATTCTACTTTCTCTGTACAGGGAGGACCAATAAGCGAGGTAAGCGGTTGTATCTCAGAAACTGATAATCGTAAAGAGTAACGGTAAAAAATTTTAAAGGTTAAGTGGGCAAGAGAAAATGCTGGAAATTATTTTCAAGTTTCCAAGATGGCTGCCAGAGGGTGTTTGCACCATCTTGAATTACATAAAGTTACGTTTCTTGTGATTTTCCTCAATGAATGTAACAAAAAAGTATTTGCGTTTTAATGTTAACTTAAAGTCGAACATTTTTTGTAGAAACAATTTTTCTCTGTCTTTCGAAATAAAGTGGTGGGGGGTATTTGAATGTTGTTTTAAACAAATGCCTGTAACTTCAAAACGGCTTTAGTGGATTTGGATAAATTTGGTATAATTGGAAAGAGCATTTCTTGGGCTTTTATGTTTCTTGTGATAATGACAGTTGTGACCTAGACGGCCGCCGATAGAGGGCGTTATTCGAATTTATAACCAAAATATTGGATTTTCTCAAAAAATTAATGCAATCATATAACTTTTTTAGACTAGAAAATAGACAAATGATCAACCAATAAGCTTGCGCAAACCGCATCTTAATATCTTTTTCCTAACTCAAATTGTTAAAAAAATACCAAAACAAGAAAATTCATATATCCCCATTTGAAAATGCATCGGTCGCTTTCGATAAGAAGGCAATTAGTAGGCTATGGAAACAAAAGCCAAACTCCTCACGCGTTTTCGTAACGATTTTCCTTTTAAATAAAGTTGTGGTCCTGAAAAGGACCCATTTTGAAAAAAAGATTAATGCCTTCTGGGTTCAAATTGACTTCCGTCATATTCCACACATTGTTCCAGTCTTTCTTGAGTCAACAGAACCGCAGCCTCGATTTTTGCCGCTGATAGTTGAGGAATTGAATTTCGAATTCTGTTTTCCATATCCATTCGTGTTGTTGGTGGAGTTTGAAAAACAATGTCTTTTAAAGCGTCCCCAGAAGTAAAAATCAAGAGATGTCAAGTCGAGAGATCTTGCCGGACAAGGAAATAGGCTTCCCCTTCCTATCCAGCGTTCTCGAAAGGTCCCGTAAATATGGTTTCGGACATTAATTGAATAATGTGCCGGACAACCATCTAATTGCAGAAGCATAGTCCTCCTAGTTTCGAGTGGCACATCTTCCAACAAAATTGGCAAGTCGTTGATCAAAAACTCTAAGACCAGTTTTTAACGCGGTTACCAGTTAAATCTTAATCAAAAAAGTAAGGTCCAATAATTCTGTCCCCAATGATACCGCACCACACATTTAGGCTCCAGCGTCCCTGGTGCTGCACTTCTCTCTATTAACCAACGCGGATTTTCAGCGGACCAATAATGCATATTATGAAGGTTTACTCTACAATCACTATTAAAGGTAGCCTCGCCGGTTCAGAGAATTTCCTTTAAGAAATTTCTATTTTCCTCAAGCATGCCTAGCATCCATTGACACTAATTTAATCTATTATCGAAATCTTGTTCATTTAGCGCCTGGTGCAAGACTATGTGGTAAGGATGTAATATAAAAGTAAAAAAAAAACATAATCAGTAGTAAAAAATAATATAAACAGAATAACACTGAATTTGTATTTGAGGGTATGTGCTAAGATACTTGGAATAAGATAAAATTATTCACCTATAATCTTTCAAAATATTTCTAACAGTTGTTCGTGCTATTCCCAAGTCTAGAGACAATGTTCTAGTTTCTACATGTCGTCTATAAAATTCTGTGTAAGCCAAGACATTGATAATATTTTCTTCGGTCCTTCCATTGCGACGCCTGCGACGTTTAGGACAACGAAAACTTCCAGTATCGCGTAATCGCTGTACCAAGCGCGGAAACATTCTTCTCCCGTAATGAAGGCGATCTGGATACCGTGCCGCGTACTGTCTTGCAGCTATTATAGCTGCATTTCGAAAACACTCGAAATAAATCGCAATCATGTCAACGGCTTCATTATTTGTGAGAGGCATTTTGGTTAAAAAGTACTCAAATTATATATACAGGGTGAATTATAAAAAACGCCCCAAGCGATAACTCCGGTAATTTTGAAGATATGACAAAACTTTTTTATACAAAGTGGCGCCATTTATCATCATCTATATGTTGAGATAAACGCTCGATCAACACAACTTCCTGTTTAACCGGAAGTAACATCAACTTCGGGTTTTTAAATCGAACACCCTGTAAAACTTTAAATTTTTTAAATGTCTGAAGAAATCTAATACAGGTGGTTTTCACCATTGGAATTTAGATTGAGCGGTTTATGAGTTATAAACAAGTGAAGATCGAAAATTTTCAACTTCAAAGCAGTGTAGGACTAGAATGGCTCAAGATATCTAAAAACGGTTTACATGTCCTTATCTTAACTTTTGACATAGTGCTACTATTGTCCGTATTCATCAAACTTCAAAATATAACTCCGGGGTTATATTTTGAATTTTCTGACAGCTGATTGGTCTATTGCTCAAACCCTACGAACGCTACGAATTTTAAACCAATGACATATCCCAAAATATAATCCCAGGGGTTATATTTATTGATGAATACGGGCCTATGTGGTTTAAATTTTAATACAGGGTGATGAAAAATCGGATAATTTTCATCACCCTGTATTAAAATTTACTCCACATAGTGGGATAAAACATGAAAAGTTAGGATAGGGACATGTAAAATTCGTGAAATTTGTTCCATTCGCTCCGCTACGCTTCGCTCATTTCACAAACCTTTTCACTCAAAAATAAAACTTCACTTGTAACACTAATATCATAAATAGCTATTACAAGTTATTTTCGCAAAATTGTCAAGGCAACTTGCGTACAAATTGTTTTAAAAACTTCCCTAGTGTAGTAGCTAACAATGTACGTATAGCTCTTAACAAATTTTTAATCTAGTCAAAAAAAAAAAAAAACAGTAGAAATGAAGCATTCAACAATAGTTATTTATTACAAGAGAAAAAAGTGATAGATTTTAGCTCGAGATGTGATTTCGTCTCCGACGCGTTAGCGGAGGGGACAAACACATCGAGAGCTAAAATCGTACTTTTTTCTTGTGTGTAATATACAATTTTTTTCTGCGAGAAGAAATATTAGTGTTAGAATGTCGGAAAACGTAGTTAGATAACTGAAAATAACTTTGGACTGTTGATCTATGTTGTATTTAAATTTTCAAACTGGTAGACTTTTGTAGTAATCGACGTTGCCTGGTAACGAAACGATTTAATTCGATAAACGTCATAATTTAATTAAAATTCAAGATTATTTTGCAAAGATTCTTGTAAGGTCTCAATGAGTGAATTTATTAATATGGATAGTGATTGTTATGAAAATTCCCTTAATAATTGCCATTTCGATAATAAGGTAACTTTCCTTTACGTATTTGATATAAATTTAATGATATCTGAGTGTTAATAGTAGCTATACCTAAGCCGCCATTTCGGGGAAAAAAGTACTAATTTTTTCCCTGCCAATTCATTTTTTTCTCCGATAAGATGCAGCTCATATAATGAGGCATTTTTTTTACCTGTCAACGGGGAAAAAAGGTCAAACTTTTAGCCCGTCGCAGAAAAAAATTAATTTAACTGCTACCCATTAATAATAGACCTTACAACTGCAAAAATCACCCCCTTAAATATTGACATTCAATTAAATAACACCCTGATTTTGTTGTTTCAAAATTTGTATTTTACTGATTGTGATATTGTGGTATATGTGTTATATGTGTTTATTTATACCATGACGAGCTTATAATGTACGGACACAATGTGCTACTGTATTATTTAAAAAGCGAATGATAAACTGAAACTGAAACTGCGACCATCTTGAAAATATTTTCATTGCATTTCGCATAGTCACTAATGTCTGGAAAATTTTCATTTTGAAACTGTAGGATCAATATTTCCCAAGATATGGCCGCTGTCCATTCTTAAATGCCCACCCGGTACATAATGCCGCTATAATTTTTTGAGTCAAAAATGTTCACATATTATGGCGTTTCTATAGACTACCATATACTTACAGTACTAGACATAAGAAACTTAAGTGACCACCCAATATAATTTACATGCACTACTACACACATACGATATTTTCATGAAGCTAGTTTCGAGAATATTAATAAACTATAGTACATATAAACGCCATATTATGTAACTACATACGGTGTTTATGTGTGGTATTTCGAAACACTTTAACCAATTATGTCGCACATGTGTTTAAAATTCTTACTCATTTAGTTTTCGATTATTTTGTAGGGGAAATGGCAATTCTTCTGAAAGAACTGGTTGACAGGGACAGTTGAGAAGAGTCTTTTTACGTACATACCTAATGTGAATACCAAAATATGTATTCAGAGAGAATGTACCGAGGATGAGAATATTGCCGCTTCTTCAAACAAATATTACTGAATGCAAAATAAGGATGAGAAAACTGCCATTGGAAAAAATGCACACTCTATTATTATCATAAATGATCAATTTTGCATGTTGGAGAATATTATTGTTCCAACAAGTTCCTCATACTGGTCGAAAAATTTCAGTATTAAACCGATTTCACTCTTTACTTTAAATTTGAAGAGTAGATTCAGAACCATCACATCTGAAAACGTGTTGACCGAAAACACAAGAGAATAGAAAATAATCAATCATCATTTCTCAAACGGATGCTCCTCGACTGCATGTGTGTTTTAGAAAATACGTTGAATTACGATTGAAACTTAATAGATTATTTTCGATTGTTTGGGTAATAGTGTACTTTATAACTCTGATTATATTAACAAATTGTGAATGTTAAGCAATGACTGTAGTTATTGAATACTTTATTTTTAGTAATGGGTATGTATTTTTAAGGTAGGTATACGTACTTAAAGTCCAATAATGAAAACGAAAACAATAATGGTCATTATTTACATCTGCGTATCCTACGGTTTCACTATGGCACTATGGCACTTATATAGGGGTGGAGGACGTACCTATAGTAACACCAGGAAGGTATTAATTTGCTTTGCAAATGCATGATTAGCAAAAAAAGGCACTTAAAATCGGACTTGGGAGTCCGGTCCTGGTTACTACCGCACATATTACACACAAATATGCAAGGTCAGCCCGTCTCATCGTCGAGCGGGCGGATTCTCAACACTCGCGCTACAGAACCGGCATTAGCCCCCAAGCGCACTCAAACGTATCCGGACCATGATAGCGATCGAGGTCAACGGTTTGTGGAATACAAATACAAAATAAATGCAAATATAAAAATAATAATCGGGCTACTATTAATTTCGAAGATATTTCTTGCCCTGAAAGTAAAGAAAAAAATTTCAATGCGACCATAGTGTCAAAGAGCCCTTAGTTCTTAGTTGTGACCTTAAAATTAGTTTGCAATACCTGATTTTAGCTTCTTACACACTCAGCACCCTTATTTCGCTCCTCGGTCCCGAAAAAATTGATGGAACTTATTAGGAAACGCGGATGTAAATATTTACGACAATAATTATTATTACACATATAACAGAGGTTGTGGAGGGTATAATCAATCAATAATTAATGAGTCCTGACTTGGGTTAAATCTGCAAGTTTTCTTACCATCAAACACCATGCCAAGTGTAGATAAAGATACTGCTTCAATTTTTGTGAATTTCTCCTTTGAATTAGATGAAGGAGAAGAAGATAGGTATACCTTGCTGCCTGCTTAAAACACTGCTGATAATATTACACATCCTCATCCTGTTATTCCTATATCGGCAGTCTCTTATCTCATAATTATCTATAGAAAATTGTCGATGAATCATTTCAAATTTCTGGGAAAATCGAAAACTAATAATCAAGATACAGATAACTTTCATATTTAAGTACCTACTTGTAGATTTTCTATTATGTACTTGTTTATATAGGTAAAATAAATTCTTGATTATCTCAATAGATCACAACTTCATAATTACGTTTTATTAGGTAATTGTAATACAAAACATTAAATTCAATTATTCGTACTGAGTGACATAAATTCGAAAGGATAGATACGGTAGTAATAATAATAATAATAAATCTCTTTATTGTACCATTAAATTCAACAATATTATTATTGATTAGTACAATAGCGTTGTAAGCGATGATAATAATACACAAACAAAGAACAAACCGCAGTAGTACACATAAATTCGCCTGCGTAATCAAAAGGTCATACGCAAGCGATTGGCATTATAACACATTGATCACAATCACAAAAGCATCAGAGAAAATTGAGAAGAACAAATAAAGGAAAATTTCTAGAATCTAATGCTAGTCATTGTATAAACTACATTGTCATTTACAATTATACATATCCTAGTGACAAGAGGTGCTAGGTTAATGAATCAATAAGGGTGGTGAGGGGGGGGGGGGGGGGGGGAGACAGAATATCCATGGTAGAATAGGGTTCCAGGACTGTGAGATATCTTCGGAGATGTGTCTTCTTGAACTGAGAAAATCGAAAGGTTGCGGGGTCTATCCTGAAGTGATTAAGGAATTTTATGGCCGCGTACGTGAATGTCCTTTCGGTGGAAGTGAGATGGTGAGTTGGTATACTCATATATGAACTTGTGAAGCGGTCATGGGAAAACTCTAGGCATTAAAGACCTGCGAATTTGAAAATCCTCGGCTAATAGACTGTTAAGCACAGGAACCTTGTCAAAGGAATTGAACTGTTAGACATGGTAATAATGTCTGAGCTTACTGGTGGTGCCAAATTAAGACTGATGGCACGTGTGTCGCCGCTTTCAGAGCAGCGGCGAAACACGTGCAATAACATCATTAATATCCACCAATATACAGACTAGAAACTTATAAGTGGGTCAAAGGGTTTTAACATGAAAATTTGGTTTTGTTCAAATAAGATCTCCAGGATTATCTTTAGAGAAAAATTTCAGAGGAATACATTTTTGACAATAACGATTTGTATCTAATTGATTATATTTCTTTAAAACGCTTCACTAATATTGTAGAAATATCCAAAAGAAAATTCTGATTCATTTCCAAAGGACCCCACATTGGATCATAATTATATGGAAATCAGCCCTTGGTTGAAATTGCTGAAATTGAAATATATTATTCAACCATTTATAGTGATAGGCCAGTAGAATCGTCCTCAAAAATGTCCTCAGTTTGCGTTACCATGCACAATTTTATACTATACGAAATTCTATAGAGGACCATCAAGAGATGTTAAATCCAAATTTGCAGCACCGTGCTATTTTTTTTACCAAGTTATGCAGAAAAACTTTGTTTTTTTTATTTTCACGAATATCTTGGCTCCTATCTATCGCACATAAGAAAATGACATATCAATCTCTTCGTTATGGAATTGCCTACATTTTTTATACACATATTTTTTTGTTACACTGATAAATAAAATAAATTATTGAGGATTAAAATTAAAAATTTTTCTTTCGAATAAGGTTTTTTGCAAATTACTTTTTTTTTTTTGCATTTTACCGTTGGAAAGCCCTAGTAGTTTTTTGAAGAAAATTTTATTACCGTTACGTTGATTGTCAATCATGAAAATCCGATAAACGAGTCTCCGGTAATCCAAGCGCGAAATGGTGCATGCCGAAAATTGGTATTTTATCCGGTTTTTTTTTTTTCGTTGATTTTTTATCTTCTGTGAGTGGAATTTTAGTGTGTACATATTTTATTCATGAAAGTGAGTTTTGTGTGATATATTGAGATCTGTTAGTGCACATCAGTATCTATGTCCTCAGAATTCGATCTAGTTTTTATTGTTGGTGACGATATTGATCTACTTGCTATTCTCACAGAACTCGGAAAACACGTCACTAATGTTTTTCTCAAAGAACTTGGAAAAGGGTCAGAAAAAACTGAATTGTACTCTTCAACCAGCTTTAAACACAAGGAACTTGTCGACCACCAACTTTTTATACATGCTTTTTCTGGCTGTAATACCACATCAGCTATTATCGAGTAGGTATGGAAAAGCAAAATTGATTACAGCGTTGAAAAAAAAAATCATCTGCAACAAATGTTGTATAATTGTAAATAAAAAAAAAAAACGAACCACGAACTGATTGCGTCAACAGAAAAGAAGTCTTCATCGTTCTTTACGGCGGAAACAACGAAAAATCTTACGACGAATTTCGTTTCAACTTTTTATTCCGCATGAGACAAAATCGGATCTTACTTCTTTACCACCATCGGAGTCAGCTGCTGAGCAACATTCATTTCGAACTTGCTATCAATTACAAACATGGCTTCGCAATATCTTGGAAGCGGAAACCTGGGCCTGGAGGAGACATAAATGTGGATCAGAACCCGTAATGAGCACCAAAGATCCAATTCCATCTTCACTTCTCAAGGTGTGCATGTACAAAAGATTGCGGGGTAGCTTGTGGCTACAGAAAAGCAGGACTGAAGTGTTCTGCAGTTTGCAAGAACTGCTCAGGTTAAAGTTGTTTAAACGTCGCGGAAATCACTGACGACAGCAGTGATTATGAAGAAATTTACGATTTGCCAACCACAGTTGACCTAAAAATGCAGACAAAATTTCTTGTGGAATAATAAACAAAGAAAATGAGGAAGAGCCTGGCCCATCGAAATGTGCTAGAAAAAATATAATTTTGACACTTGTAAAAGCATAGTATTGATAATTATTGTACCGGGTGTCTCAACACTAGTCTCCACCCCCTAAATCGAGCTTAATTTTAAAGATAAAAAATTGAAACTTTGAGGACTTGTGTACTTGATATAGGACCACGGAATGGCATAATTAGTTTCATTAAAAAAAAGTTTAATAGCTTTTTAATAATCACCTTTTTCATGACTCCATAATACGACACTGTCCAGTGCAGGTTCAGTGTGCCGGCTCGCACAGCAGGAGCCGTCCTTCTATTTATTTGGGCCTTATTTACTTTATGGAAATCATAAAACTTTATGCACCTACCGTTTTCAGATTATATTGATCACCGAATTGCACATCATAAAAGTTTTCTATACCTGTCATTGCTATATAATTATATTTTATTTAATTAAAGCCTTATAATCAGTTTTTTCACATTTCTTCTTGGTATCACAAGTTTTTCTAATACTTGTATTGTAATCCTAATAGTGGAACTAAACCTTCTTGGTCTTCCTCTGAATATTATTAGCTTTAAGCTTTAAAAGCAACTCATATATAAAATCTCATGAAAAAGGTAAAAATAAAAGAAACTGTACGCTTCAGTTTTATGTTTAAGTGATAATAAAAAAAAATAAATAAATATCTTCGTTTTCTCAAAAGAAACAGTATGCTTCACTTTTATGTGCTAATAAATAAAAATTAAAAATAAATATCTTATTTCTCTTTTTCTTTGGTTCCGGTTATCTCTGTTTGACAATTAAAATGTCTGTGTGAAAATCAGAGAGACAGAGAGACATTTGTGTGCATGACACTTGACAGACTGACTTTTGAAATTTAAAATTGTTGTTATACAGGGTGAGTTTTTTTCAATGTTTAGTACAGGGATCTCGTAAACTACTGCAGTTAGAGGAACGGTTAAATGGGGAAAGTAGTGCAGTTTTATGAGCTTAATTCGAAACAGCTTTTGTTTTTTTGAAAATCTCCATGGCTTCCTAGATATTTAATATAAAATAAATTCCGCGGATTTCTTTACACCGAGATAGCAGTCTTATTATTGGGATTAGAGAAAAATTGTAAAGGAGAATATTTTAGAAGATTTCATAGACAATAAAACGGCGTTACAATTTTTTTTATTTGTTGTGTCATTTTCGAGCTATGACGTAAACTTGTGTTTTTTTAAATGTAAGTCATAGTTGGCTATGACATCATTCGATATGTCTTTTTTTTCTAAATACAACGATATAAAACTCGATATTGTTTTTTCGGGAAATAAAAAAGTTAGGACGGTTTTTAATTTTATTTCCTCAACTTAATTAGGCGGCCATGTAAGCATAACTGATAGGCCTCAGTTGAATTTGAAATTATACATAGATAATTTTGCAGAATAATTTGTAATCCTCTATGCAAGCAATTATACTTAATTAACTACAAATTTTCTAATAGCCATCTAGTAACTCTAGAAAATATTATGAAACATTTGAATATAAAAGCTTTACAGTAGGTATATCACGTAACAATGAAAATGAGGGAATAAATCAACTGGAAGTTACAAAAAATGTTCAAAATGGCCACCAGTATTTTGAATGCATAGATTGCATTCTAGTAACTAAATGTCAAATTTAAAAGTTTCACTGTTTCTGTTACTGTTGCTAAGCAACCGTCACATTTTGATATGAATATTTAGTCTACAGTTCTACAGCGTAGGTAGGTATTGTTACAAAATTTTTGAAAGATTAGAATTAAATTAATATTTTTTTTAAGGTCTAGGCTGCGTATAGGTTCAATTTGTAACCTCTGCAGATATACATTAATATGTCAAAAGATTTTTTTTTTGTATGTATTTTTGTACCTGGAAAATAATCTATAACTATAAATAAATAACTATAAGTTCTCGAAAACTAGCTATCCCGTTGAACTATTAATTCATAAGATTTTCAATTCAAAATTAACTATTAAATTCAGCGCCTATACCACGTATTTGAGGAAATAAAATTAAAAACCGTCCTGACTTTTTTATTTCCCGAAAAAACAATATCGAGTTTTATATCGTTGTATTTAGAAAAAAAAGACATATCGAATGATGTCATAGCCAACTATGACTTACATTTAAAAAAACACAAGTTTACGTCATAGCTCGAAAATGACACAACAAATAAAAAAAATTGTAACGCCGTTTTATTGTCTATGAAATCTTCTAAAATATTCTCCTTTACAATTTTTCTCTAATCCCAATAATAAGACTGCTATCTCGGTGTAAAGAAATCCGCGGAATTTATTTTATATTAAATATCTAGGAAGTCATGGAGATTTTCAAAAAAACAAAAGCTGTTTCGAATTAAGCTCATAAAACTGCACTACTTTCCCCATTTAACCGTTCCTCTAACTGCAGTAGTTTACGAGATCCCTGTACTAAACATTGAAAAAAACTCACCCTGTATATTCCCCTAAGGGCAGCTACACACATATAAAAAACAAGTTTAAAACATTTTAAACATGTTTTAAACTATGTTTAAAACACGAAATTTAAACAGTTGCTCAAATTATGTTTAAAACAATAAAAACTGTTTTAAACAATAAAAAACAGGTGTTTTGTTTAAAATAATTTAAAACACAGATTTTGCCAACCCTGCATTTCTTTCAAGGAATTTTGATTTTGTTAATCGATTTCCACGTATGTATTGAAAAAAAATAGATTTTTTTTTTTAAATTTACCACCATATTACAGTTTTTTATCGCTGGCGCCCGAACTAATTTTTTTTTTATGAAACTGATTATGCCATTCCGTGGTCCTATTGATATTGATATTGAGGGTGTCAGATGCGCTGCGACCTATTACAGATCTATTGTGCCCCCTCTTCTCTGCTTCTTTGGAGTATATTCCCTTCATTGAAGCAGCCTCTCCAACTCCGCTTCCCTTAGGAATTTCAGGATTTGAAGGGGATCAAGGCCGGGCAAAGCCCCCCCGTTGAGCTGGTGTTGGCCCAGAACTTCGTTTCTTTCACGTTCTAGTGCTTCGCAGTTCATCAATAGGTGACGAGGAGTCTCGTTTTCTTCCCTGCAGAGTCTGCAAACGCCATCTTTTTCTATACCAAGTTTCCTCAGGTGTTCATTGAGCTTGCAATGACCTGTTAGGAATCCTGTTAGCATTCTGAGACTTCCTTTGTTGAGGGTCAGGAGTTTCCTTGACCTTTCTCGGTTAAAGTTCCCGAGGAGCTCCTTGGATTGTCTCAATCCTGAGAGGTTATTCCAATGGATTTCTCTCAGTTTTTCTTCTTCCTTACGAAGTTCTGCCTTGAAGAACGTGTCTTCAAGGCTACAGAATGGTTCTGGTCCTATAAAGGGTGTCGATGCTCCTTTTCTTGCCAATGAGTGGGCACGTTCGTTTCCCTCAATCCCAGTGTGTCCTGGTATCCATTTGAGGTGAATTTTGTTCTCTCTGCCTAGTTTATTGAGTTTTTGTAGGCAGTTCCATGCCATTTTTGAGCTGATGATAGGGGAGCTCAGCGTCTTTATGGCTGCTTGACTGTCTGTCAGTATTGCTATTTCCCTATTTTTATAGTTTCTGTCGAGGTTTATTTGGGCGCATACTTCTATTGCGTATAGTTCCGCTTGAAGTATGCTTGGGGATGTTCCCATCGGCTCGGAGTAGTTGGTGCCTGGCCCATATACTCCTGCCCCAGTTCCCTCGGTGGCCTTTGAGCCGTCTGTGACCATCTTATTGTACCTTCTTTGAGAGTGTGAATGGATGTGTTGCTCCATTCTTCTTTCGTAGACAGTTCCATGATGAAGTTTCTCTTGAAGCTGAATTTCTTGATAGTTTTGTCTTTTGGCATTATCAGGAGGTTTTTACAGATGTTCAGGGGTTGATTCCCCTCGGTCCGTAGTCCCCCCCTTTAGTTTAGTTTAGTTTAGTTATATAATGAGTGGGTCGATTAGTGACACCTCCACTGCGACCAAGCGGTCTATTGTGGCTCATACCTAAGTACTTTACATCCACTCTAGCAGGCCACTGCTTTTTAAAAAGCTAATGACCTTAGATGGTGTGAATGTATCCAGGTCTCTCGGAGAGACAAGTACTTTTCCGAACGTTGAGTGCCTGGTTCTTCCCAAGGCGGGGCAGTTGCATAGAACATGCTCTGCTGTTTCTACATCCTCCAAACACAGGCGACATATCAGTGTAGTTTTCGTAGGATTGATGTTGAGTCCTATTTCCTGGCACCATTTCAAGGTTATCTTTAATCCCCTCTGTACTATGTCGCAGAGTGTTCCTTCAAATTTTCCTCTGGCCATGATGACGATGTCATCGGCATACCCGATGCAGGTAATGCCGTTCTCGGTGAGTAACCCGAGGAGCTCGTCTACTACCAGGCTCCATAGGAGGGGGGATAACACCCCTCCTTGTGGGCATCCTTTTGTTGTTTTCACCTGGATGGTTTCATCGCCCACTTTGGTTCCAATTATTCTTGTGGACAGCATTTGTTGAATCCAATGGGATGTTGTGCTGTTAATGCCATTTTTAGTTAGGGCTTTCTTGATAGCATCGCAAGAGGTGTTGTCGAATGCTCCTTCTATGTCCAGAAAGGCGCAAATGGCCGTTTCCTTGTACTCCAGAGTGTCCTGAATCTTTTCTGTCAGCTCATACAGGGCGGTCTCTGCCGATCTGCCCGCTCTGTATGCATGCTGGCTTGGGTGTAGTGGTCCCCTGTTCAGTGTTTCCGTTCTGATGTGATTATCAATGATTTTCTCCATCGTCTTTAGTAAGAAGGAGGTAAGACAGATGGGCCTAAATGACTTCGGGAGAGAGGTGTTCTTTCTTCCTGCCTTAGGAATAAAGATGACTTGCGCCTTCCTCCAGGCTTGTGGTATATATCCCATAGCCAGGCTGCTTCTGAATATTCTTACCAGGTGTGGCATGAGATCCTCCAGTCCTCTTTGCAGAAGAGCCGGAAATATGCCATCCACCCCGGGTGATTTGAATGGTTGAAAGGTGCCAATTGCCCATTTCAGTCTTTCGGAGGTGCAGATGGTTTTCGCGACCTCCCAATCTTCTTTCGTGGGTTTAACAGATTCGAACGATTCCTCGTTCCCTACTTTCAGTGCACTGCCAGGAAAGTGAGTTTCTAGCAGAAGTAGAGCTCTTTGCTCTTCAGTTTCTGTGTAGTTCCCATCAGGTTTTCTGAGCGACATTGTTCCCTGAGCAATGCCTTTCGCTAAAGCTTTGTGAAGTCTGGATGCTTCAGGTGTTGAGGTGATATCCCTGCAGAAGTCCCTGAAGCTCTTCCGTTTAGCTTTCCTGATTTCTTTATTGTAGGTTGTCAGTTCCGCCGTGTAGCCCTGCCAGTCTCCATCGCGCTTGGCTTTATTGAAAAGTTCGAACTTCTGCCCGGAGCTTGGATAGGTGTTCGTTCCACCATTCCGTGGTCCTATATCAAGTACACGAATCGTCAAAGTTTCAATTTTTTATCTTTAAAATTAAGCTTTATTTAGGGGGGTGGACACTAGTGTTGGGACACCCGGTACAATTCAAAATTGTACAGCACCGACATGCACATGTTTGAGCGTAGATTACCGGAGACTAGATTATTGGATTTTCAAGATTGACCTACCGCTGCAGAGGTAATTGACCGTTCTTCAAAAAATTACTATAAATTTCCAGCGTTAAAACGCAAAAAAAAGTTATTTGCAAAAAACCTTATTCGAAAGACAAATTTCTAACTTTAAACCTCGGTATTTTTTTATTATCAATTAATAATGACTGTAATCAATTTTGCTTTTCCATACCTACTCGATAATAGCTGATGTGGTATTACAGCCAGAAAAAGCATGTATAAAAAGTTGGTGGTCGACAAGTTCCTTGTGTTTAAAGCTGGTTGAAGAGTACAATTCAGTTTTTTCTGACCCTTTTCCAAGTTTTTCGAGAAAAACATTAGTGACGTGTTTTCCGAGTTCTGTGAGAATAGCACTATCTACTGATCAATATCGTCACCAACAATAAAAACTAGATCGAATTCTGAGGACATAGATACTCTCAATATATCACACAAAACTCACTTTCATGAATAAAATATGTACACACTAAAATTCCACTCACAGAAGATAAAAAATCAACGAAAAAAAAAACCGCCGGATAAAATACCAATTTTCGACATGCACCATTTCGCGCTTGGATTACCGGAGACTCGTTTATCGGATTTTCATGATTGACAATCAACGTAACGGTAATTAAATTTTCTTCAAAAAACTACTAGGGCTTTCCAACGGTAAAATGCAAAAAAAAAATAAGTAATTTGCAAAAAACCTTATTCGAAAGAAAAATTTTTAATTTTAATCCTCAATAATTTATTTTATTTATCAGTGTAACAAAAAAAATATTTTTATGAAAAATGTAGGTAATTCCATAACGAAGAGAATGATATGTTATTTGCTTATGTACGATAGATAGGAGCCAATATATTCGTGATAATATAAGAAAAAAACGCTTTTCTGCATAACTTGGTAAAAAAAATCCCACGGTGCTGCAAATTTGGATTTAACATTTCTTGATGATCATCTATCGAATTTCGTATACTGCAAAATTTGTGCATGGTAACGCAAACTCAAAATACCATTCTATTGGCCTATGATCAAAAGTCTCGAAAGTATTGAAATATGTTATTCAACTTGTGATGGATGTGTCATGGACCAGTTAAGATTATTAGCAAGGAAACTTACTTTCGATAAGTAAATATTTTAAAGTCAATTAATTAACTATCTCGTTATCAAAACAAGTAGTATTTGCAATGTTATACTGACACACATAAATAATATGTTTAATAACAAGACCGTATAACTCAACCTTGCAGAAATGCTGAATAAGGGTAAACAATGCCGTTGGCATTGACCCAGCCATATATAATGGACAGACACTCCATCCGATTATTATTATCAATTATTATCAATGATTATAGATTCTAGTATCAATTATTATAGTATTAGATATAATTATGTAAGTATTACTAGTCATAGACAAGTTTTCTCTCTCAGGTTATTCCAACTTAGTGGTATTTACCATGCGTGGGTGATCTCAATAGTACCTAATTGAATACAGATAGAAATGAGCAATGCTAATATGACATCAAATTCTACTTTCATACCTGCTCTGATTAAAATAGCACTGCACATAATTAAACTTAACTGGAACATTTATCTTGCACCTTCATCTACCAACCACCAAAATCAGAGAGAACGATGGAATTTCTTCCGGCTTGAACTTGAAATGTTCTCTCTCCCTTTCTCATATATCGGTCGTTGCCAGATTTATTTCATCTGGGGAAACGACTACACAACCATATGGACGGTTCAAGAAATTACCAACAAGCTGGAGACACAATCAAGGTGCCGAGTAGTTACTACTCGGCAACCTTGCACACATTAATTTCGTCTATCGATATATACTCGCGCGACCCCTAGTATCCCAAACAGCTATTTCTGACGCTTGACATGGTCGGTCACTCAGGCAATAGGACGAGAATATTAAACTTAAGGAAGTCCTAATCGTGCGACTGGCGCGTCACAGGGAATATCCCTCAATTTACGAAATAAACTGCTCAGACTACTCCAATCTCGTCTAAAATTAACCTTTAAGTGGTAAGGTGGAACGACTTACTCTTACGCCAACGCGGTGTCTCACAGGCACGGAAGACATTAATGCATCATTGAAGGGTTATGCAATATTTTTGTGTTAATATAATGCTTGTTATTTAATTTTTTGAACCTATAATAATCGGATACACTTGTGTTTAATTATTTTTTATTTGACAAAAAATAAAAAATTTCACTTTTAAAATAACAATCTCAAAAAATTAAGTTAAAATTTCTAGTCAACAGGTGGCAATAAAATACAGTCAAATAATATTTGATTATATTTTTTTTTTTTTTTTTTTTATTTATGGCTGCAATAAACTGCATTATGTTACTTTCCGAGATGTGCAATAAATTGAAGCAAACGTAATTACATAGTTCTTTTAGGAACGTGAAGAGGATAATAGAAAATATTGTTCTTTATGAGACAGTTATTTACTTCCTTTCGATGAATGAAAAGTTTATACAAAGCAATATTTATGTTTGCTTTACCCACAATTCGGTGTAATTAATCATAAAAATAAAGTATTCTTTACGGTAACCCGGTGTCTGCCAGACACAGAACAGGACATGCTATACTTAAAAAATTTTTTACTCGCTTCCTGTGTGCACAAAAATTATGAAATTTTGGCTTCAGTTTCCTAAAGGTACAGTGAAAGAATACACGAACGGAAAAAATTATTCCAAAAGTAATAACAAAAATATAGCACATTGAAAATGTGTCAGTGTCTGAGAGACACCGCGTTACCACTTAAAGGTTAAAATAATGGGAAAGCGCACGCTACATAACGATATTGTTCTAGAATTGGTATTGATTACTTCGCCAAGCAGCAAAATTGGTCGTTTCTGTGAAGATTAGGAAATTCTGTCCTATTTTAGTCAAAACTACTTATATTTTACTTAATTTTCGACTTTCAAGTATTTTATGAAGTAATATTTTAGTCAGTTTTTTACTTTGAAGACATTTAACTTATAAGTAAATGTTGTAGGAAATAATAGGTAATTTGACTAATGAAAATATCCTTATGGTAAAATTTACCAACAGGGTGAATATAGGGTATTACATAAGACTATTTGACCAAAGTGTTTACCAATTTCTGACTTCAAAGTTATATTAACCCTACAGTCGATAATAAGTAAATTAGGGTTGGTAATTAATTTTCCTATATTCGCCTTGAAAGTAAAAATGACTTTGAAGGCCACAAGTGGGAAAATGTTCCATTTACAGTTATCCATATGAATGAACATAGACCAATTAAGTCATTATTCACAAAAATTTTACTTCAAAGTAAGTGTATCATTCAAGTCAAATGATTCTGGGAAAAATACACATCAATTTTTTGTAATTTTACTTCAAGTTTTTCAACTAGCAACGAAAAGAAACTGGGATCACATTGCGATCCCAAGGTCAGATTATGGCAAGTTAATCGTAATTAAATTCCAAGTACCTATAAAAGTTTGGTAATTTAGCTTGATGTACTGAACTAATAAAGGCCATTATAAATTCTTAAATCCAAAAGAAGAAGTTCCTCTTCCGGATGCCGTATGTAACATGTAACGTAACCTCAGATCAGAATCTCACTTGGACACTTGGACGTGGAGTACGTGGACCGACTGGGCCGTTGCGGCCCGTGAAGGAAGAATTTTTTGTTTGCTTCCCCCTTATGTGGAATCCCAATAATTTGTTAATGTTAATAAGTAATTTTATATCAAATTACTTATTTACATTTGTTTGTTTAAGAATTTATTTGCTTATATTTCTCCTGCATTACAAAAACCTGACAGGTACCTACCTACCGCGACATACCTAATTTAAAATAATACAGGTACTCCTCTAAATTGAAGTTGTTTCAAGTAATTTTTATTTATAGCGTATAGGTATAATATAAGGTACAATAATTGTTACACGTGACGACAGCGAAAAATGTTCAAGGATTTTAAGGTATTACCATTAAGTACCATCATAACCACAATCAGGTACAGGTGCAGGCAACACCTGACCAACGGGCCTGAACACAGCTCCAAGAGCTAGTGCCGAGAGTACATATTCCCGTGCACAGTTGCCACAATCCCACGAATTTCTACAAGCAGTTCAGTGGGACTTTAAACAAGTTTCATGCATTTAATTGGCAATGAACCTCGAATTATTACAAATTAGTATTTGCTTTAGATGTACCTCCGATAAATAGCGGTGCGTAAATGTCCAGGGACGGAGATATAATAGAATTTTTTTTTAATTCCTCGCCCCTATCTTCAAATGCGAAGTTAATTTTTACTGTCTGGCAACAGTGCACTGGAATATGTATTACTATCGGTGCTAGTTCTTTGCGCTAACTTCAGGCGTAAAATCCGCAATATTCGAAGGACTCCATCGTTTATTTTCTAATATTAATCAATAGTTTTTGCTGTTACAATGAAGTATAGCGTTCCAACAAGTGAAATACGAAAACACAATATTACTGCAAAATAATTACATAAAACCTACTGTTGCGTGTAATTAAGAAAATGCGGTAGTGAGAATAATGGGTCTGATGACCAATGAATAATTTGACAAATTAGGAAATGCGGAGAATAAAGGAAAGCGTGTAAACTTACGTTTTGAAGTAAGTTGTTCTGCTTGTCGAATTTCTTGAACTTCTTGATAGCTCAGTGGATGCGGTGATGCACGTATTAACTATTAATTGTCTTTGCGTTTAACTGCGAATATTGCGGATATTATAAATGCGTAGGTATATACCTATAAACAATTGCGGAGACGCGGAAAGCCACGTAAAAATGTAGACACTGCCGGTGAGATCCGGACGAGTCAAAAACTATGCGTTCTCTCCGAAAGACGAATTGCGAATATTTCTGCGTTGATCCTGTCCTTCTTGTGGGTTGTTTATTCCAACTTTGCAGTTGTTGGTAGATAACCAGTAAAACACCGTTGTAAAAGTTCACACAAGGAAGGGCGCGGAAAGGACAGGATTAAAATGAAAGTAAAAAATGAGAAGCGGGACGCAACACCTACCTTCCAAATCTGAAAAAAATTTTTAATTTTTTTTTGTTTTGAAAAAGAAAAAGCTTTAAAACTGCAATTCACGAGGCGCGCTTGTTATTTACCACCTATAATCATAAGTTTCCTCGTAAAATTTCACTGGCATGTAAATTGGCACTTGGGCATCGCGTACCTACCTGCACATTATTTCCAAACAATCAACTATCGTATCCGTATTCTTTGAGAACCTCCCTTCTTCATTTTATGCTGTGTGTTGTGTGGGTAGAAGACTGACTGACGATGAGAAATAGACCTGCGCGCCAAAAGCGTGTTCAGACTTCAGAGTGCATCAGACCGGACAGAATCGGATAGAGACTTGAAAAGAGATAAACTATTGAAAATTCACGGCCTCTTGTTGCTTATTCGTGGCTATCCAGCTATTGGCCTCTCTCTCACTCGCAAGGTTTATATTATCTATTTTAACTAAGTATTATAGTAATATTGACTTAACTTCATAGTAATAATTTCCAAATATGTCGACGAATTTACGTAATATCTACTATCACTTTGGTCTTCGTTACGTAAATTCGAGGTAAATTTTACGTAATTTAGGTTAGGTGAATTAGATTAGTATACCTAAATTACGTCGAATCGACGTAAATTTAACCTAAAATGCTGCTTGGGCCGATCGGGTATCAGGAAGTACCGAGTACTCAAGTAACCAATAGTTACTTGGATTCTGATATCTCTACTGAAGAGAAGAAGAAGAAGAACGAAGTAGAATAATAATAATAATAATAATAATTTTTTTTTAAGGGTTAGCATCGGTCTTCACTATGTAGTTAAGACAAAGTCGCTCCACACCGGTAATATGGGTTTGGAGCCTCTTGCTCATACACCCAGCCTCAAGTATGTCAAACAAATAGTAGAACGGACAACACAGACACCCAGAGCCTTCACCGAGAATCGAACTCAGTCCGACGGATCCAACGATCAAGCAGTTCTCGCTACTTAATCGCGAGGCCACGCCAGGCTCATATAATGACTTTAGCACCATTCAAGGAAATGACACTTTCGCGACAGTTCCAGTCACGTGTCACGAATGACATATTGACGGACAGTGTGCGTTCTAATAAATACCAGAATGGTTTGACATTTCTAGAATCCACGGCCAGGGATATAAAGGCGTAGCTGTCGGCGCTCTAGTAGTAGTTGTAACTTGGATGTTGGAAGTGAAGTCTGAAGTATAAAGAGTAAGGAAGACAGTATCCAGTGGTGATATAAGTGAATTGTGACTTAGAGGAGTATAGAAAAATGGTATAATATCTGTGTGTGGAGACAAGAGGACAGCTGATGATTATTGATTATTTAGATTTAGAGGTTATGTTTATAAGTTGCATGCATGGCTAACGAATGGAACGACGCAGAGAAGGCAACGGCACTGGTTCTTGCTCTTCGGGGGCAATCTGTGGATATGCTGCAAACACTGCCCTCGAACTTAGAACTGCACTCGAAATACGACCAATTCAGTGCACCATTAGAGTAGACCTTCGATTCGGCAATCGCCATGTGGAGCAGGTTTTCCAAAATCAGTTAATGAGCAGAGTGCAAAAGCCGAACGAACGAATCACTACAAGAGTTTGAAGCCGATGTCAACAGGATTGCGTACTAAGCCTACCCGGTCTCGCCGCAGAATTTTAAAGAACAACTAGCCTCGTAAACCTTTGTCAATGGGATACAAGACGCTGGAATACAGAAGATCCTGCGCATGTCATATTTGGCGAAGTCAAGCGAAGCGTTAGTTAGAGCGCTTGAAATAGACGCAGCAATCAAGGCGTCCAACGGTAGAACCTTTTACAAGGTACGAGCAGTGACAATAATTAATGAATAAAAAAAACAGAATTTGACTGACATATTGAGAAAGCTAAATAAGATGATGGAGATGATGGATAAGATCAAGATCTCTGAGCAATTCAATGAGAGAAAAAGAGGTTGGACTCTAAGAGGGGACGAAAACAGGAAACAGTGCTACCGTTGCGGTTCCAGTTTTCACTTACACTTTAGAATACGCAATTGTAAGGTTGGTGAGACTCATAGACGTAGCGGATCCCTGGAACGAAGATCAGACAGGGATAGGAGCGGAAGCAGAGACAGAGGTATCTATCGGGAACGCGAAGACCTTTGTCCGCATCAGGAAAACTTATTTCAGCCAGTGTGGGGGTGCCCCAAGGTTGAATCCAGTAGGACTGGTCTTCTATCCAGTCACGCATCCCATCAGCCTGGATCCCCGCCTTAGGATTTAGGTCTTTTAGTGAGGTTGTCTCCTCTTGGTTCCGGCGATTAAGCCCAGACCCCCGCATCTCTCTGTGCGCGGAACGTGACCACGACAACAGATGATACGGTATATCAGAGATTCCATAGCCGGACGTCTCTGGCGCCGTTGCCCCTAGTGCAGACCTTTGGTCACGACACGACAACTAGGTTAGGGGAGGTGGTTCGCGGCAGGGTTTTCTGAGCTACCAGTCTAGAATTTTACCTCCGACGAGCTCTATTACCACTGCCAACCCTACTCACTTCCGCTCATTGTAAGGCCTTCCCCCTATCCGCCACCTGGGGACGCCCCCGATGGGTACTCAACCACACGGGTAACTTAGGGTTATAAACCTCTGTGTAAAACATCAGCCATTTTGAAATTAGTTTATAAAAAACATCTCATCTTACGAAATAACATTTATTTGAAACATTTTTTCTTACCACCTTCAGGTTCTTTAATAAGGGACAGAGATACGTTGTATGAGACAATCTGTATATTTTAGCCATTGCCAGAGGCTATTCCAATAACATTTTATTTTAGAGATAAACCTGGATATATTATTTGCACAAAACTGAATTTGCATGTTTAATCCCTATGACTCACTTACAAGTTTTCAGCCTGTATAAGTAGACTTAAAAAACATTAGTGTTTTATTTATTACCAAATAAAGACTATATTTGTTTATCATTTTTTTATTATTTATATAGTACTTATAAAGAAAAATAATTATAATTAACTGCATATCACTAAATTTTTCTATAATCTTCTAATAAAACGATCAAACTAATTTGCCAGGCGTGATGTCTAAGGCAAGAAATTTTCAGTAATAATAACAAAACATTTATTCCTATCATTGCCTTTTCAGAAAAACTGGCGGGCAACGAGTATCTATTACATTCTTGCCTTTAAGTATACAATATAACATAAATAATTTATCACAACTGAAAAATAACATAATGACTAGGAATACTAGACTTGGACTAATCTATTGACATTCAGGTGTATGCGTCACCGGCTTCGTGTCGGTCAGGTGTGCTGTCGTCTCCATCTCCGACGGCGACGACTTCCAGTGCGGGGCTACTAGGTTGCGACTCGGCATCTGTGGTGGAACCTTGGAGATCCGGAGAGGCTCCTTGTCCTTGACCATGACTCATGTAGTCCACAACCAGTTCTAGACCGATGAGGGCACGCAGCTTCTTCCTTCTCTGTCTTTCCTCCTCGTTTAGCTGCTCTTCTGGATCCGTCGAGCAGCACTGATTTTCTTCCTTCACTTTCTGATCGCCTTCACCGGTTATGGACTTGTATATGCCAGCTGAAAAGTAGGTAAGTTAACGAATGGGTTTTTATTTTCAATGTAAGTATACTTTCTCGAGTCAATTTTTGCAATAAAACCTGAACTAAAAAATCCTGTATATTGGGCATTCCAGACTTAATTGACTATACCTCAGTCGACCAACAGATATAGTAATAAAACTGCGCACAAACTTTTAAGGTCCAAGTAGTCACATCTGTAGGCAGATAGTGCCTTATTTATTGGTTACCTGGTTCCGGTAAACCAATGAGAAGGGCATTCTAAGGTTTGTGTATATAATTCTTGTGTATAAGGTCTGCCTACCTGGATTATAAACTTACCGCGCACTTTTATTACTATATTTTTTGGCCGACTGAGGTATAGACTAATCTCAAAACAGGTTGAGATAATCGAACCGAATAAAGGGGATACCATTATAAAGCCAATCTTGAATCTGAAAATACAACTGAATGAATAGAGGATTGAATACTTGTTTTGAAGATATGAAAATATATACAGAGTGCTATTAATTTTTTGAAGGGTGGGAATTCTAACTTAAGGGATGTTGAACTGGGGGTTGTTTTCATGCTGTCCTGTTATAGAGTTTATATATAAAATCCCCTTTATTCGGTTCGATTATCTCAACCTGTCTATGAGATATGGTCTGGTCAATTAATTCCGGAATACCTAATATAATATGAGGTATTTTTTTTTATTGGATGAAACAGTTTGTTATTACATATAATACTTTTTAAAGTAATATCAATTACTTCTTGTTAAGGTAAGAAAAATAAAATTAGGCTTTCAGGCCTACTTATTATCCCGAGTCGTGGTTAGCCTTTCCAAATGCTTCATTCAACCTTCAGCACCCTCAGCTTCAATCAACTAAAGACAATGTTGGAATGAGCCCACACTCTACATGGAGGATGAGGATGAAGAAGAGGAGGAAACCATTGATCACTTTAAAGAAATCAAGGGACCAATAACTGACGAAGTAGGCACGGAAGTCCAAGAAATGCAAGACGAAGTCCAGCAGATAGGCGAAGCCAGGATGTCCAGGATATAACCACTAATTGGATTTATTGTAGAACATTATAGAACTGAGCTAGAAAGGTTGAATATGACGTCTACGCAATTGAGTGCGAGTTGCAAAGATGATGGAAATACGAAAATATCCATCGTTGTTGAACAACAAGCCCTTGCTGAAGCTTGAAATGCTGCCCCTGGTTCCATCAATATTTCTTCTTAGTAAAAAGAAAAACGACGGTCACATGTGTATCGTTGAGCTGAATGAAGAAGCGCGACTTCTCTGTCGAGAATGGAGCGACATTATAACAGAACCAGAAATAATGTGAGAGGACTTATAGAAAGTTAGAGGGTGGAACCTGTCACTATTCATCTGTAATCAACTGTGATACGAATATTACGTGATATTTAGTGATATTACGTGTTCTAACCGAGGTATACTCATCAAGATCAAAGGATGTTATAAAAGAATGCGAGCCAGTGAGCGTAAGTTACTAAGGTAGTAAGTAATGGTCGTAAGGCTTGTCAGATGTGAAGATTTGTCTAATAACTTATTATCGTTGACCAATCTCATTCAGTACGGTGGTCGTATCGAGACTAAGGGTGGTAACGATACTGGACGATATCTACACAAGTAGATATCTACAAGTAGAGCCTACAAAGACTCTTCGAAAAATCGTATCTTCTTGTGTCTGCGCTTATGTCTCACGAGCAGGGAGATGTTAATTTAATTGCCTAGAGCAGGATGAGATCACCCCATTAAAACTCAAATCCTGACATTGGGGACCTCCTGATAGGATGGATGTGGGAATAGAAGACCAGGGGCCACTAGACATGAGCTCGGAATGCGACGCTTACCTCGTATGTAGCCCTTTCATGATATTCGAGATGCTGGTATGGGTGAAACTCTTTCCCATGCTGTTCCTTGAAAACTACCTAGATAAACAAACAAAACACGACACATTACCATACACTATACAGTCGACCAAACTGAGCACAACCTCCATATTGAAAATAGACTACAACATGAAACTAGTAGTCGTGGAAGAATATCTTCTCGAAAAGAAGGATCAGAGAGGACAAAAGTTCCATCTTCGAAACCTGCTACTTAGTAGAAAATCACCAATAATAATACTATTAAAGGAAAAAACATATCGCCTTGAGAAGGGGCGTGGATGGGACAATACCAAGAAGGCGGAGATAAGCAATATTATTAAAACAGAATATTTATATGGAGTAGGGGTGAGTGTTTGTAAAAAAAACCGAAACAAAAGAGGAAGTCTTTTAGGACGAAATCTTTAGAGATACCTCAGCAAAGCGTGGGCACTTATACCATTCAATTGACCAGCAACTTTCTTTTGGGCAATAGAAAATTTTTTCAAAATAAAAGGTAAACAACATCAAAGAGGAAGTCAAAAATAATATCTTTGAAGACACCAAACAGGATTAGAACAGGACAAGAAACTATTTGGAAAATATGAACAGAAGATTGAGGCTTGTATTGAAACTCGACAAAAATTGGCTAACAGCGTCAACAAAATTTCTTTTACGATATTGTAAACTCGGAATGCATCTTAGCATAATTGATTTGGAAAATACCACATTTGTAGATTTAGAATGCGCCCCTACTGCTGTTTGGTCTGCCCTGTGAAACTTTAGTAAATCCCTTAGCTCATTGTCATGCAATACAACAGGGAATATTATACCTCTTGGGTTCTGAGCAACAAGAGAAAACCGATTGTCAGCTTTAGGACCACAAAATATTCTAACGGCAGTAAAGAAACGTCAAAAGAAGCGCCAATGAAGTCACATTGGGTATTATCCCTCTCAACAATACAATATATTATACTCATCCGAAGTCGACTACAGCTACTGAAAAGTGGGTCGGAGATATGAAGCAACCAGTATCTAGTTATATCTACAGAACGTAAGCCCTACAATGTTATAAACGCTTTGCGTAGCCTACTCGCTATATGTTCTTCCACAAAGTCCAAACAGTGCCGCAGCACGAGTCTTCCACAGAAGACCGGTGAAAGGAACAAGCTTAGATTGAGGAGTGACATACATTATACCTATAAAATCCAGCTATAATGAATTCGACTTGCCAGAGGAGATTTGAAGGTGAGTTAAGCTGAGGGACCCAGCAAAGCTCCATAATCTAATAACGAGAGTAGGATTTTCCAATATAATAGTCTGCAGTGAGAGTAACTATATTGTGGAAGTAATACCTAAAGAAGTGGTGCATTGATCAGGAAGAATATTGTAGCGATCGAGATAGTTATCAAGTTCACTAGTCAGCTCAGCTGAAAGAAATCATCACATTTGTTGAACAGGATCTCTTGGATAATCGACAATAGGTTGGATAATAATAATTTAATTTGCACTTTTTTACTACCTATTATAATAATATCCATTAGGCGTGCATGATTGAATTATCTTATACCAACGAGTTAGTTTAATAAATCCTGCTGTGATAAATTATTCTAATAAGGTGAACATACAAATACCGTAAATACAAACTTCTCTAATTCTTGATTACACTGTAATCATTATATAAAATGCTTCCCTAATATTTTAGATGGTATGAAATATTAAAACAAAAGTCCTTGGTGTGTGTCTAAAGAATTCGTAATATTATAATAGTAAACTTTAAACTAACCTCTTTCAAATAAAAATCTTACAATATTATATACCTAAGTTACTCATTATGTAGTTCGTACTTCTCTTTTGACTGGTGTTGTTTTCGAATCCCATGGACTTAACATCAAACTTGAGTGATTTCGGTGCCTCGCTGCTTAGGTTCATAGGCTTAGACGTTCTGGGTACAGGCACAGAGAACGCCGATGTGTGCTTTGACACCTTAAAGCGGTCCCTGATTGGCTGCTCTCTCGATATTTGGTCATCAGATGACTGCTCGACGTTTTGATCATCTTTAATAGTACTCGAACTCGTCTCCGTAGCTGGTGCAGAAGATTCACTTAATTCCTTTTGATTTTTCTTATCATAGATATGTCCGGATACTCTCAAATCGATAAAAAAATGTAACGGATCAATCCCGTATGGAGTGGGGTAGAGAGGAGGGTACCACATAGGGGGTCCAGGAGGAGGAGGTGGAGGTAATAAGACATTGCCATTCGGTTCTGATTGGTTTGGAGAACTAAAAATGTTCATATGGTTCGGTAGTATCATCAAATCAGGCTTCGCTTCCGGTTGATAATCCATCTTGACATCAACCGGCGATGACAGTTGTTGTTGTGATTGTTTGCGATCTATTCCGGGAGAGTGTTTCGCCGTGGTAAGCTCTAACGGCAGCTCGCTGAGCTTTGGAGCGGAGTGGTGTGATTTGAGCATCCAGTCAGGAGATGTAGAATCTGGTTTAGATTTATGGTAGACATCGGTAGAAGTAGCATGTGTCCAGGGTCGCT
Organism: Malachius bipustulatus; assembly: GCA_910589415.1. NCBI lineage: Eukaryota > Metazoa > Arthropoda > Insecta > Coleoptera > Melyridae > Malachius > Malachius bipustulatus. Next base: position 53,739,920 of record OU342631.1, read on the forward strand.
TTCTGGAGCGACGGTGGTGTATGGAGGTTCTTGCAGATTCTGCTTTGGCCTGGACGAGGGACCGCAACATTTCACTGAAGAAGTAGGTGTTGGGCAGTAAAGACATGTTGTAGAGGTAAGGTGGAGTGGCGGCGAGTAATCGGGAAACCAGGTCTGTGTTTCGCAGCTCCAATGGCGAGATGCGAGGCTTTGCTGCTGGGGCCAGCTGTTCATTTGCAGATGACATCTGAAAAATGAAAAACATCACATGAATGCCACTTCACGTAGAAATTGTTCAAATGTTGAGAAATGTGATTCGGAAATTGCTTTTTGAAGATAATGAACTTATTTTGGCCGACCATTGTATTTATACATATAGGTAGATATCACGTCGATCATTTTATACAAATAATAGTTGAATAAGTGGATTTGATTATTTTATAGCCACATATTTGTTATTTGCTGTTCTTTCTCGCTTCTGATTTACTTTTAGATAATATTGAAACCATTTCAGAATATAATTATCTCGCGTTAATAGGTGATATAATTTAATAATAATTATTGAAGGTTCGCTTATCATTTTTAATATTTTTCCTTTTTGTGGGTTAGCGCTGTGTAGAATTTACAAATAAATAATCTTATTGTGTTAAATTTCTCGGTGTGATGGACCAGTAAGAAATAAAGATTTCAATGATAAAACCTTACAATCCAATTAATAATAAAAATATTCAGAAGTTTAACATGTAAACCGATGTATTTATAAAGCAAGCAGTGGTTGATAAACGGGACACCGTAAGTGTAGACAATCAATTCTCATAAACAAGAGTTGGCCATGACCAGAGCACGGAGCTGTCGTATACGTTTAAGTATAAACACTGGTATTGATGATCAGATTTGGCAGATATTATTTATAGAAAAAACTTTACATTCAATTTGACAAGTAATATATTTATTAGGTTAGGTGCAGTTGCGACTATCCAAATGTGAACGGCAAAATTTTATAGGCGCCGTTGAAGACAGTTACCAAAATAAATTTCACGGAAAAATATAGATTCAAAGTATATTTATTTGCTGACCCTACTAAACAAAGTTTGACTCACTGTGCTAAACTTCAGCTGGAATTTCCATGACAACAAAAATGCGTTCACATTTTTTTCTTCAAATTTTTTCATTAATAATTGTCACTGCTCGCACCTTGGAAAAGGTTCTACCGTTGGACGCCTTGATTTATGCGTCTATTTCAAGCGCTCTAACTAACGCTTCGCTTGACTTCGCCAAATGCGACATGCGCAGGATTTTCTGTATTCCAGTTTCCAGTGTCTTGCATCCCATTGACAAAGGTTTGCGAGGCTAGTTTGTTGTTCTTTAAAATTCTGCGGCGAGTCCGGGTAGGCTTGGTGAACAATCCTGTTGACATCGGCTTCAAACTCCTGTAGTGATTCGTTCGGCTTTTGCACTCTGCTCATTAACTGATGTTGGAAAACCTGCTCCACATGGCGATTGCCGAATGGAAGCTCTAATCTAATGGTGCACTAAATTGGTCGTATTTCGAGTGTAGTCCTAAGTCCGAGGGCAGTGTTTGCAGCATATCCACAGCTTGCCCCCGAAGAGCAAGAACCAGTGCCGTTGCCTTCTCTGCGTCGTTCCATTCGTTAGCCATGCATGCAACTTATAAACTTATAACCTCTAAATCTAAATAATCAATAACTATCAGCTGTCCTCTTGTCTCCAAACACAGATATTATACCATTTGTCTATCCCGTGTCGGGGTTGCTAGTCCCCCATCGGGAGCCTCCCCGGGTGGCGGATAGGGGAATGTCGTCTATATAGATGACACCGGGGCAATAAGATACCCTGGGGCTGACCAAAACTAGCAAATCAGATGGTAGAGGACATTGAACCCACACAGCCTCGCCCGGCGCGATACCATCTTTCTGGTTTAGGCGGCGTGAAGTTGCTTTAAAGAGTTGACGTTTCGTTGCTGTGCCAGAGATTCCGGTCCATGGGGTAAGACACAATAATAATATGCATTGATGGCGTTCCCGGGATTAAAATTTTCCGGAGTTAAAACGACCCCCCATTCGGATCTCCGGGCGGGGGCTAATCCAGGGGCACATTCATGCAGGAGAAAGAAAAATAACACCTCCAGAATGGAAAAATTCATAGTCGACTTTTGTAATATTAGAGGTTTAAACACGAATATCAATTCAGTACACCAACATCTTCAGACAAATAAACCTCACATTCTAGCACTGTGCGAAACAAAAGTCCAAGCGTCGTCAAGCACAGTTAATTATCTCCATCAAGGATATGACTTTCATTCCCGATTTAAACGTAACTTCGGAATTGGCGTTTTCGTCAGAAGTGACCTCTCCTGCCAACGTGAGGAAGACTTTGAGCCCAATGACTTTGACGTCATGTAGCTTAGAATAACAGACCGACAAACGACGAGATTTATCTGTTGTTTATACCGACCACCCAGCGATTCACAGTATAGAACACTTTTTTTGTCCCTGACAAAAACTGTTGAATTCATACAGATAAACTACCCCAAAGCTGAGATATCCATCTTGGGTGATTTTAATGTACATAACATCAACTGGCTTAAATACTCAAACTTCACTGATGAAGAAGGCCATGAAGCGGAAACGTTTGCGATCAGCTGTGGTTTTACCCAGTTCGTTGATGAACCAACACGCATTCCTGATCGCGAGGGAGAATTCGCTAGCCTGTTGGATCTGTTTTTGACCACGAATCCTCAAATGTATACTATTACGGTGAAAGCCCCACTAGGTTCCTCAGACCATAAACTCATCTCAACATCTTGTGTCCTACCAATTACTAGTGTTAAAGAAGCAAGTAAACCTCGTGTAGTCTGGCACTATAGATCTGCTAAATGGGAAGAACTCAGGGAATATTATCGAGATTTTCCATGGAGGAGTGATTGTTTCGGCTCTAATGATCCATCTGTTCGTGCTAGGGAAGTTGCTCAAGTCATCCTAACAGGCATGATGGAAGCCTACATTCCCTTTAAAAAAAAACAACCCTCAAATAGCAAACCTTGGTTCAACAAAAGATGCAAGGAAGCTGTCGCCTCCAAACAACTGGGTTTTCGCCAATGGCGAGAGAGCCCAGACGGCATAAACCATCATAATTTCATCCTTGCTCGAAACAGATGCAAAGAAATAATAGATCAAACCAAGGAAACTCACAACCAAAGAACAAACTTCTCTCCTGCCCTAACGGTTCGAAATCTTTTTGGTCTGTAACGAAGGGACTATCGCATCCACGGCTACTGAGAAGGCAAACTTGTTGGCGGGAGTCTTTTCTTCATACTCTTCCGTCGACTTTCATGGAAGAACTCCACCAATGATCCCTTCCGTGGAGACCAAAATGTCAGACATTGTTTTCCGACAGCGTGTCATAGAGAGCATTATGTTAGCCTTAGACCCAAACAAAGCTTCTGGGCCCGATGACGTACCTGTTATCGTACTAAAAAAATCCGCCACTGAGCTGTCATCTGTTTTCTGCCGAGTTTTCAACTTGTCGTATAAAAAGGGAATATTTCCTTCTTGCTGGAAATGTACACGGATCCAACCTATTCCCAAGAAAGGCAAAAAGACTATACCAAGTAACTATCGACCAGTGGCACTGCTTTCAGTAATATTCAAGATTATGGAGAAAGCTATTAACCATGCAACATCTTTTAAAATACTTGGAAGGAGCTAATATAATCAGCGACCGCCAATACGGATTCCGTAAACAGAGGTCAACTGGTGATCTCCTCACTTACGTCACCGAGCTGTGGACAAGCGCAATCAAACACCATGGGGAGTCTCGAGGGGTTGCGCTAGATATTTCTAGAGCTTTCGACCGTGTTTGGCATGATGGACTGTTGGCAAAACTGCAGGCCTATGGCATGCCCGAGAAATTCTGCTTGTGGCTTGCGAGTTATCTCGGAGATCGTTCATTGCAGGTGGCAGTCGATGGAGTTCTTTCTGAGACCTTTTCCATCAATGCCGGTGTGCCTCAGGGATCCATTTTATCTCCGACTCTCTTTCTAATGTTTATAAACGACTTGCTTGAAACAACAAAAAATACAATATACAGTTTTGCCGACGACAGTACCCTCATATCTTCTTATACGTTAGATGCGTGAACATCTGCCATCGACGCACAGACTCGCAGGGAGCAAGAAGTTGCCATACTTAACAGTGACTTACAAGACATTCTAACTTGGGGCGATAGAAACCAAGTCCAATTTAATGCTGGAAAAACCCAAGCAGCCATCTTCTCCAAAAAGACCAACGTTTTGGAGCCAGATATGATGATGACGGGACACTCTCTTACCGCAGCGTCATCTCTTCGTTTACTTGGAGTGAGCCTTGGAGCGAACATGTCTTGGCATGATCATGTTGCAGGTCTGGCGAATAGTACTTCTCAAAAACTTGGAACACTCTTCCGCACGAAGAAATTTTATACACCACAACAGCTTCTCCTCTTATACAAGGCTCAAATCCGACCATCCTTGGAGTACTGCTCACATATTTGGAGCTCAGCTATTCAGAAAAGCTGAATCCGCTTGATTGGGGACCCAGATTTGACAAAAAATTTAGACACTCTCAAACATCGAAGAAGAGTAGCTGACCTGAGTCTGTTTTACAGATATTTTAATGGAAGGTGTTCAAAAGACGTGGCCCGCTTGATCCCACCAAGATCAAGACCGGGCAGATATACACGCCGAGCCGCAGACGCTCATCCGTATCAGGTTCAGCTCGTTACACCTCGTACCACCCTATTTCAGACTTCTTTTATGTACAGAACCGCATCACTTTGGAATAGCATTCCAAAGGGCGTGTTTCCCGAAGTACACAACCTACAGAGATTCAAGGCCAACGTGAATCGATATCTCCGCTCATGCACCGCTCGCAGAGCGTCATAGGGATTTCCCTGCAGTGCATGTGCATTTTCAATAAAAAAAAATAAAAAAAATACTCCTCTAAGTCACAATTCACTTATATCACCACTGGATACTGTCTTCCTTACTCTTTATACTTCAGACTTCATTTCCAACATCCAAGTTACAACTACTACTAGAGCGCCGACAGCTACGCTTTCTATCCCTGGCCGTGGATTCTAGAAATGTCAAACCATTCTGGTATTTATTAGAACGCACACTGTCCGTCAATGTGTCATTCGTGACACGTGACTGGAACTGTCGCGAAAGTTTCATTTCCTTGAATGGTGCTAAAGTCATTATAAAAAACAGTAAACAAACAAATAAATGTGAAACAAATAGCGAATTCGAGTTGGCTGCACTTGCTCGGAGCGAGATCGATCTGTCTCTGAATCAGTTCTGCCCAGAATTCTGCCCCAGTCCGGAGCAGAATTTTCGCATTTCGACTCTGTATGGAACCGAACTGTGTCAGGTTAGGTCAGACCCAGAACCAGAGCAAGAGCCAGAGCGCCATGCACCGGTGCAGTGCAGTCTGCATTTTCACGGTTGTTTGTTGTTATGATGTTATTCTTATTATAACAGAGTCGTGGAACTACAAGGCGTGATCCCTTTTAATTATTGTAATAAGTTGTAATTCATACAATACGTAAAATATATTTATCCACAAATTTTTGGTATAAGGAATTACTAGGAATCAGTAATGGAATCAGTAGTTAATTTTCCCGCTATTTCTAACCTCTAAATTTACGGGAGTGCACCGTTGCACCGTCAAATTTGACGGTGCAGTTTATTTTGCTCCGGGGTAGTTCCGCCATACGGCTCGAACATATTTTCCTATGCACTGCCAGAGAGCAAGTGTAACTCGAACACAATTACGATATGCACCGCTAGAGTTCACTTTAACTCGAATACGATTACGAAAAGCACTGGAACAGAGTCCTACAAATCGAACACGAGATTCCGTCTCGGTGCGCACCCGGAGCAGAAAAGTGCAGTAACTCGAATTCGCTAATAATTTTTTAAGAAACAAACTGATATGATCATAGAATTTTTTGAGAGTGGTCTCGTTATAATACTATTATGATTATGTAACAGTTTCTATTTAATTACGTCCCGCTTTAATTAATAATATTATTCTTTATCTATTGTCGTAAGTATTTAAAATAATGAAAATAAAAATCAAAATTACCAAAAAACCTTTACTTGGGGATAAAATTAAAAAATTATTGTAATAGTAAGAATCATAATATAATAATTATTAATATAATTAATTTGATTATTTTTATAAATTAATTTTATTGTTTTTTATTAATTATGCTTCTATTTCAAAAATAAATAATAATGTTTTTATAAAAATGTTAGAAAATTTTTATTTGCATAAAAAAATGATAATAAACAATAATAGTTGATGGTAGCTGAGCAGGTGACGGGAAAACTCTAGCAGTGAGATCTTCGTTTAACTATATGACATTTTAAACAGGAAGGGGAATAATAATTCCAGGAAAGAACTTCCTGAAATAACACTTGCGAGTTCCCAACTTCCAACTTCCAGTTTATTGTTAGTAACGACGTTTCAGATTCAAAATAATTACTTATCATTTGAAATCTGCTACTACTGCTTCGAATAAATTCCCAACTTTTTGCCGCCTTCCCTCGTAAAATATGGAAATTAAGCGAAACTTGTTTTTCTCCTTGCCAGTCATTTGAATTGATTTAGCTTTTAATTATTCACGGAAACCGAAATTACTTTGTGCAAAAAGTTAAGCTAAAATAATCTACTTATACTTCTTATAAAGGATTATTTCAAAGTTAAATAACATCTTTAACATAGAACATATCCATAGGCTATCATCAGAAGAGGCCGTTTATGCATAAAAATCATCGTCGTTTTCATCGGACAAGGGGAGGGTGTTGGCCTGGTGATATTGTAGGCAACTTACAGGTGAACAATGCTTCTCTCGACCATTGTTCCATTACCTATCGGGCTCCCACCTTTGCCGTCATCCTCAGAGCTGACCTCCCGGTTATCGGCAGGAAGTTTAACGGGACAATAGACTCCCTCCAGGTCGCTGAATATGCGATGCACTTGTTGCCGGAGTTCACCCAGACTGACATTGTCTTATATGCTGCCTGTGTTTGAATTTATTAAGTTATTCTGGTGTGTCTACATCGCTAGAACTGTATTTAAATGAAACTCTGCTACTTTTAGTCATTCAGGAAAATTCCACATCCCCGTCTTTTTAGATTATGATGAATTTTTCCTTGCGTGAATTGAGATGCAGTATTAATATAATGTTGTTTATTTTCTAATTACCCATTACACGTCAATATTGGCGCGCTCATGACACGAAAATTACAATGCACGAGGACAAAATAGCATCACTCCCGAGAATGGTATATGGTATTTTTTCCACGGTCTCATTAACTTAAAAAAACATATTTTGTCATTATGAAGTAAGTAGCATCAGAATTATTGTACCTATTCGGATTTGAGCATAAATATTTAGTATGTAGTCGTTGAGTTATTGTCATAATTACGAAATAAATAATAACTACGTTCTCCATAATGTAAACTCCCTTGGGAGCAATATACTCCCTTGGGAATAATCGACTACTTCTGTTTTAATTTTGATGTCATAGAAACTGATTTCTACTCCCGACCGTGGAAAAATGTATTTTTTTCCACGGAATTTTTACATTATCAAGAACGTAGTTATTATTTATTTCGTAGTTATGGCAATAACTCAACGACTACTAAATATATGCTCAAGAATACAATAATTCTGGTGCTACTTACTGCATAATGACAAAATATGTGTTTTTTTCTACTCCTAACCTTTAACATGCGTATTAAATATGAATCACCAGTGCTTTAATGGGTCTCATTAAGATACAAATTTTTATTAAAGCACTGGTCAAGCTATCCAATGGCAGAGGAGCATTTGCAATCGAATCGGTTCCTTTTCGCTCACGATCGGGTCGATCCAAACCAAACGAAGTCACAGAGTTGTCATACTCACGACAAAAATTGCCTTGTGATATAAGTTCTGTAGGTATTTCTGAAAAAAAATTCTGAACGTTTATTTAATTTAGAACATAAGTAACATTCAAAGAAAATTTATCAAGATTTTATGTTACCTTAATTAATTTCATAGGTAGGTATATCGTGTAAAAGATAGGAAGATAAAGTTTATATTATTCGTAGTACTCCGTGATAGTACTCAAAGCGGCAACGCTGCGACCGTCGCGTTGCGTAGGTAAACAATATCGTAATTATTGGCTGTCAATGTTATTAATTTTCATTAATCTCAAAATCAAAGCGTAAAATTCGGAATTCGAACTTCGCATAATAGAAATTACGCAGTTGTGAGTAGTGCCCTTTAAACTTGATACTAAAACATGTCTCAGCAGAATAATCTTAGCGACGAAGAGAAAATTTGGTAACATGCGTAAACAAATAGCAACCTATCTTAACCTCAATGATCCGCAATTGTACACGGGTCATTGTTAAAATATGTAATTGTTTAATCTTTTCTATGAAATAAAAAAGGGTCGTAGAAAAAATAGTGTATGGAACTCGCAGATAATGGCTATTAATACGCTCTTATGATGGTTAAGACACTCGCCTACGGCTCGTATCTTAACCATCATACTCGCGTATTAATAGCCTTCATTATAAGCTCGTTGCATAATATACTATTAAGTTAACGAGACCGTGGAAAAAATAGTATATATACCATTCGGGAGAGATGATATTTTGTCCTCGTGCATTGTAGCCCTCGGGCTTCAAATTGCACCTCTGCCAAAATAACGCATTTATCTCCCTTATAGTATAATATACTATTATGCAATCAACTTGCTGTGTTTATAACCAATTAATTTTAATAGCAAATGTCTTTTCACTTATCGTTTATTTCTGACTTGGGAGATTTTTTGTTTGTATCGACGATCAGATACTTTGAAATTGTTATTTTTTATAATGTCGATTTTTTCATTTGGGGTCATGAGTGGCCTGTAAATTAAAAGACCAAGCGTAGGGCAGGCTAAATTTTGTCGAAATTAATACCACTTTTTGATCACGAGAAATCAGTTCACTTTTATATCTATCTCTCTTTTTCTTCTCCGTTCTGATTCGGGTTTACATAAATCTAAGAAGACTCGGACGGAACGTGAGATGGTAATCCCATCCATTTTCCCTAAAAAAAGGAATTTGGTAAATTGCAACAACAAATCTTCTAAATGCAATATACATTGCGATGCATGCAAGGGGCCACTTCATCCTGCGGATGCTTCGGTCTATCGGAGTCAGATTTCAAGGTTACCAAGGCCAATTCAAGGTCTCTCAAGATGATCTGTAAGGATGTGCAAATAATATGACCTCCTATGATCTCTCTGTCTGTCATTGGTGCAATTAGGAATGCATTTATGACAGCTCTCAATAAAGTCAGAAATGATTAGACTCAGAAATTACTATATTAAGAAATCTTGTGTCTCAGCAACAACAACTTCAGAAAACTGAATCGATGAAAGAAGTGGTTCAAGAAGCCATAGGTCGACAACCAAGATCTAAAAATATCATTTTTTCAAGTACCGGAGCAAGATAGTAGCCATACGAGAGACTAAAGGCGATTATGTGGGCGACCTCAACAAAGTGAAACTATAACTTCGTGATGAAGTCAACAGTGTTCGCGATGAACTCGGCGATGACCGCGATGAAGTAAAACTGGTGGAACATAAAATAAAACTGCTTGTTGAGGAGACGAAGATCAACTTCGAGAATAAATTCAAAACTTTCGAAAGTTCTGAGATGAAGCACTCTCGGTGTGCCGCACCTGCGAACAGTTTTGGTTCAAAAGTGAAACCGCCGGCGTAAGATGGAACAACACCCTGGAGTGCATACAAAATGTAATTTCAGGCAGCCTGCATAGCTAACGGGTGTAACAATGAAGAAAGGCAACAGCACTGGTTCTTGCTCTTCGCTGGCAACTGTGGTCATGCTGCAAACACTGCCGGTAGAACTGCACTCCAATTTCAACAAATTAAGTGCAGCATTAGAACTTCAATTCAGAGAGCTGAAGCCGAACGAATCGCTACAGGAGTTTGAAGCCGATCGAGAGAAGATCGAGAGAAAAGAACAGGTAGATAAAAGGAATATGAAGACTGTCCTGCCGTAAATCGGCTCCAAAGAACTGTCGGAAGACGAGACATGGTTGGTGAAAAGTTTTTAATAGATGAATGAAGACGTTTCCGCAACAGTGAACAAGATGTTAAGCAGAACGGACATTGTGCAACACAGAATAAATACGGGCGACAGCCAACCAATAAGAAAAGCCCCAAGAAGACTGCTGATTGCGAAACAAGAAGAGTTATCAACCATGCTGGATCAGATTCTGAAAGATGGAGTTATTGAGGAATCCAACAGCCCGTGGTCATCGCCAATCGTATTAGTAACCAAGAAGGTTGGAGCAACGAGGTTTTACGTCGATTATAGGAGGTTGAATGATGTTACGAAGAATGAAAGCTACCCGCTGCTAAGAATCGACAATATTTTATGTTTTTTGTCTGGCTCAACCTGGTTCTCAACTTCGGACCTGAAGAAGCGGTTACTGGCAGGTTTGCACGCACCCAGACGACAAAAATAAAACTGCATTTTCTACTGACATGGGTCTGTACAATTTCAAGGTTATGCCATTTGGTTTCTTATGCAACCTTTGAAAGACTGATGGAGATGGTACTTCGAGGACTGACTTGGTATACCTGGACGATGTCATGGTTTTGGGTTCCACTTTTCAAAACCACATCAACAACCTTCAGGAAATTTTCGATCGCTTCAGAGCTGCCAACCTGTAGCTGAATCCTGGAAAGTGTTCTCTATTTAAGAAGAATGTTGAGTTTTTCGGACATACTGTAAAATCCGAAGGAATCCAGACCAGCGACAGCAAAGTAGATTCGTGATTGGCCGACTCCTAAAGACAGACACGACGTCCGAAGTTGCGGATGTAGCAGCTCCGCTCTATAAGCTCGCCGAAATGAAGACACCGTTTATCTGTGATGCCAAGTGCGAAGAAGCTTTCCGAAAACTGTAAAAGGCTTCGATTTCTATTCCGATCCTATCATCTTCCTAAAGAGAAGAAGTTGTACTGGATACTGACGCCAGCAACATCGGGATAGATGCTGTTTTCTCGCAGAGCCAATACGAAGAAGAACGATTCGTCGAGTACTATAGGGAGACCTTGACGAAGCCTACTGTACTGCCAGGAAAGAATTGTTGGTGACAGTCAAATCGGTGGAGCACTTCAAAAATTATTTGCATGGGAAGGAATTTCTGATCGAAACAGATCATGGTGCGCTCACCTGGCTGATGAAGATGAAGAATGTAGACGGTCAGACTGCTAGGTGGATAGAACGACGACAACAGTTCAACTTCAAAGTAAAAGATCTCACTGGCAGATTACACCAGAACGCTGATGCCTTATCAAGAAGGCAGTGCGTGAAGTGGTCACATTGTGAGCGGATTAAGCCAGAAAGAACGAAGGATCATGATCAATGCAGACACAGAATGGACAATAGAGGCATGCAGGAAAGAACAAGAGAAAGATGAAGACTTTTGAAGAGAGCATGGGAAAGTGCCGACGGGTTAAAGATCGTCACGCAGTTGGTGGTTCCAAGGAGTAAGGTTCCGAAGATTCTCGAAGTGATCGATGGAGGTGCATGAGGAGCTCACTTTGGAGTGAACAACAGTTTAGCTAATATTCCAGAGAGGTTTTACTGGGTAAACTGCAAGGACGATGTGGAAGCATGGTGCCGTAATTGCGAGAAATGTGCTGCAAGCAAGGGCCCAAGCGGAAGCCTCACAAGTGCAATGAAGCAGTACAACGTCGGAGCCCCATTTGAGAGAATAGCCGTAGCAGGTTCGTTTCTAATCAGCTACAGGGGTAACCGCTTTATCTTGGTTGCCATTCTTTCAATTATTTGGCTGCAATTTCTGTTGAAGTCTTGTATAAGATAAGGATTGAAAAATTCAGATAATAAAATAAAACATCACTCAAGAAAGTATTATAGTTACAAAACTCTCATTGCACATCTATTCCTCATACGTTAAATATTGCCCACTCTAATATTTAGACAATTATTTTGATCACAATATTAAAAGAGTTAAACCCTCGGTCATTAAATCTCCAGAGTAATTTCTTTTTTTTTTCTGAAAGGGAATTTTCCTGCATAGCGGTTTGCAATATTTGACAACTGCAAATTGAGAGAATTTTTGAACGATGTTGATAAAAAGTAATCCGTCTATTTACTTAGTACTTAATTGAGGACCTAATTAGAGCAGTATTTGCTTACTACACTTAAATAAACTTTAAGATCAGAGTAAATATTATTCGAGAATTTTATCAGCCTGTTGATCACACTTTATAAGTCATTTATCAGTAAAAGCGGAGAGAGAAAAAAATTATTTTCTCTACTTCTATTATTTAATAAAACGTTCATTCTGTTGCAGATTAAACATCACTATAACATGCTGGAAGTCACAGATACAACACAACAAAAAAGTTGTCCCAGTTTTATATGAAAAAGTGGAATACTTATATGGAATGGGATAGAGATTCGTTAAAGGTACATTTTAAAATTACATTTATGAAGTACAGTGTCCTAAAAATATGAAACATATCAGTAGGTATGTTTTTTTTTAATGAAATGATCTTATGTTATTGCACTTCTAGATTGTATGAGAAGGAAAAATAAGATAGGTTTTTACCGTTGCAGTTTAAATTTAGTAGGTTATGAGTTTGTACTATTTTTTTTTTATTTTTATTTTGCGACGCTTTGAGAAATCTGAGATTTTTTATTACCCTGCGTATAAACATTTTATACACATCATAGTATAGTCGAGAAGTTAAAATAGAGACATTGCAAGCCGTTTACCTATATGTTGAGTCGTTTTCGCTGTACACTGCCTTGAACTTTGAAAATAGCGATTTTCACATGTTTATAACCCATAACCTACTTAACTTCAATCCCAACTGTAAAAACCAGTCTTATTATTTCTTCTCAGACATTCTATAAATGCTGTGGTAAACAAGCAGGATCGCCATGTGGTAAACTGGTAGGATCGCCATGTGATAATCTTGTGGTTAACTGGAATGCTGTGTTGACTGAGTGGAAGGATAATTTAACGTGATTGGGTTTTCATTGGTTCATTACACAACATTTAGAACTACATAACGACGGTTGTCTATATCTAATAATTCGTTCCCTAATAATACTTACAATATGATTACTTCTAATTCTAATTATTATTCATAATTCATTCTCTGATAGAGTGTCATCTATTATTGTATATCGCTGGTTCAATGCCAACGATATTGCTTATCCTTAGTCAGCATTATTGCAAGGTCGGTACCTGTCAGGGTTACCGCGCGTCTTTCTTGTTAAACATTATTTATCTATATCAGTATAATATTACAACAACGCTCGTTTTGATAACAAACTAGTTAATGAATTGGCTTTAAAATACTTACTTATTGAAAAGTAAGATTTCCTTGCTAATAATCTTATACCTGGTCCATGACAATGCAATAACATAAGAGCATTCCATTTAAAAAGACATAACTTTGATATGTTTCATCTTTTTGAGACACTATACATTACACATATAATTTTAAAATGTAGGTACCTTTAACGCATCTCTTTCCACTCCAATAACAAAAATTCATTAAAATCAATAAGGGACATAGCCATAATCTTCCGTGGCGTATACCCTGTGTAACCCGGTATATGGTATGAGTTAATAATTTTTGTTGCACAATATTTTAATAATTATACATAATATTTGATTCCTTTGTCTGTCAGTTTTAACACTTTTTTTCCAAAAAACATTTTTACATAATGTTACGAGGAATTAACGCGGCGCCTGCTGGTGGCAATTACCCCGCGGCAAACGGATAGTTAGGCTGACTGTAAGTACACAAAGTGGCTAGTTATTTGATCGAGAGAGAGTGGTGAGGGCTCTGGATTGAACCTGCCAGATTACAGTTCTCAACCAGAGAACTCAGGTATAGTAGAAACGAATATTCGAGAACGAATAGAAACCTTCGCGGTCACTTTCGAACTCCGTGTATTTCTCTGAGTCTAGAATATATGCCATTACTCGGTATTGTTTAGTGTGTTTAATTAGAGAAATACTAGTTATTTATGCAACAAGTGCATAAAGTGGTACTTTAAAAAAAAAGGCACTTTATGCATATAATAATAATAATAATAATAATAATATTTATTGTTCAACAGTACACAAAAAATACCAATAACAGAACAATATCTTACTTCATCTACAACCTTAAATTCACATTTATCATTTATTTATTGATCTACTAGTTCGCTCGGGTATCGTGCAGTAAATTAACACCAGCCACAGCGAGCCAGCTTACACTTCTTATTAATCTCACACATTTATTACAACTCTGATTACTGAACCAACATAAGATTATATTTAAGACGGTATATCCCTCCCGCAATTCAACAGTTGGTCCAGTGTATTCGCAAATATGTCACAGTCCTTCAACACGTTGTAATTTCTGCACATTACTTCCACTGGAGATCTCATCATTACGTTCGTTCTAGGTGTTTCTATACAGAATGTAAGCTTACTCCTAGTCTCCCTTTTCGGAACTACAAATTTCAACTGACTCAGCAAAAAGGAACAGTCCAATCTATTATGCAACAAATTATACAGAAACTTGAGACTGATATTCCTTCGTCTTGTGGACAGCGACTGCAAGTCAAACCTGTCCAACAAAACAGTATTAGAAAATCCCCTTGGCGGGTATACACCTGTGCTTTTGTACCACAGGTACTTCAACATTTTTCGCTGGACTCTCTCTATCGAATCTTCATAGCATGCATAAATCGGATTCCAGACCAGGACAGCATATTCCAGCTTGGAACGCACAAACGCAGAGAATAGTGTTTTTATTGTTTCTATGCTAGAGAAATATCGGCTATTGCGACACAGAAACCCATACATCCTATTTGCCGAAGATACAGTGTTCGTAATATGATCACAGAAACTCAGTCTGCTGTCAAATAACACCCCCAAGTCGCATACACAATTTTATCTACGAGTGACTTAAATTAGAACGAAAAATTATTATTATAAAATAAAAAAATAAAAACGTCCAATGCATTCATGGCTTATGTAGGTGTTTCTTTGAAGCTATTAACGCTTTTTTCATCACGTCAGTTCATAAAGGTGACATATTGCTTAATATACACTTCTTTAGATTTTTGAGGTAGGTACCTAACAGATTTTGTGCAGCCGTATTTATTTATTTATTTTTTATTTATTTATTTAGGCAATTTATACATTACAATACACTCCCCTACCGGAGAAATACAGTGCAACATACACTTGGAAGAGAGGGACGCATACCCCTTCTGTGCCCAAGAGCCTATCCTAAGCTATCCTTTCCTATCCTAATAGTAGAAAAGATGAGGTACAAGGTGAGGAAGAGAAAAAGGAGAAGAGCAATTCAAAAGGAAGTAGAGAAACAGAGAGAGGCGACGAGAGAAAGAGAAGAAGCAAAGATATACAGAAAAGCTGCCAGAACCAAACAATCTCAATGACAATATTAAAGTTGTCTAAGATACAGTTGAATTTTCTTGGTTTTAATATTATTAGATACAGTTAAAGTTTTGAGTTCATTAGGTAATTTATTAAAATAAGTAACTGCCGTAAATAAACTACTCTTTTGAGAGACAGACTTCCTACAAAATGGCAACTCTATCAACTTATTTCGTGTCTTGCTTTCAGGTGAAGTGAACTGTGTACTCAAAGACTTATAATGATGTAGTATGCATTTAGTTCTACCGTGTGACAAGTTTCAAAGCAGAACATAGGCGAATAGCATGGGAAATCACATATTTGCAGTTTATTTCCCACCACTTTTATCTACAAGAACGGTAATGGTATCTATCGAAAGAGAATTGTTTTCTGAGCATGCTGATACCAAATACTTAATAATTAACAGCTTTTTTTATCATGCCAGAAGAACTTAAACATTTCCAAAATTAAAAGTGTGAGCGGCCATGATATGCCTAATTAGAATAATTTTGTTACTGTCAAAACAAACATTTTTAATTACCAATACGCGTTTCCCTGAAAAGATTGTCAATGAATAATAATAATGGCTATTCTAATGCGAAACGCGTTTTTATCGCCGTGGTATTATTAACTGGCCGGCCAGATCTCCCGATTTAGCAGCTTATCCTTGTTGAGATTTTTCTTGGGATCTTGGGGTTACCAAAAACAAAATTTACAGAGCTAGTCATTGCCGAATGTGCACTCGTTAATAACCAACAACTCGGACAAGTCCGAAGCACAATTTATAAAAGGGTGGGAATATTAATTTCAAAATGAATGAAATGACTATTTGAATATTTGTTGTACTTAGTTATCGTTTTAGTTCAATTATTTTACGTGTTTATTTTTCATAGTCAATTTTTGGTAAAACAAAATGATGGTAAATTAGGATTTTCGTAATTGTTTAGTAATGTTCAATCAGAATTAAAATAAATTAAATAATTGAAAATATTTGCTTTGACAGCGAAAATTTTATCCGAATTTAGCATATCATGGCTGCTCATCTTTTAATTTTGAAAATGTTTAAATTCTTCTGGCATGATAAAAAAGCTGTTAATCATTAAGTATTTGGTATCAGCATTCTCAGAAAACAATTCTCTTTCGATAAACACCATTACCGTTCTTGTAGATAAAAGTGGTGAGAAATAAACTGCAAATATGTGATTTCCCATGCTATTCGCCTATGTTCTGCTTTGAAACTTGTCACTCGGTATATAATTGTTCAATCCTTGAAATACTATCTGATTTCAAAAGATTAATACATTTTTCTTGTAATTTTTTCAAATTCTTTAGTGCTGTTGGATATGCTCCACCCCATATTATAATTGCGTAGTTCAATATAAGCTATAAACATATCCATTGTATATCATTTCAAGTATGTACTATTTTTGGAAGGTAGTTCAGTTTTTTACATATGTATAAAAAATATCTACATTTATTAACCAGATTGTCAACATGCAAGTCCCACCTAAGGTTGTAATCCAAAAGTACACCCAGATATTTGAGGCTTTCTTTTCTAGTGATATTTGAGCCATTCATGTGTATATTTATTGTGCCAGGCACACTATCTGAGTAACAACCAAATGTGACGAATTCAGTTTTCTTAATTTTTAAATTAATTTCTAAAATTATTAATTGTTAATTTATTAGAAATGAACCAGTCATTAAGTTTCTGTAAGTACTCATTCATTTTAGTCTCAACTTCCGGCCAAGTATTCTCAATACTCAAAACAACCATATCATCAGCATATGCATAGACAAGTGGGCAGTTATCAAAAATATCATTAGTATAAACAAGAAACAGCAGTGGTCCCAGGATAGTATCTTGAGGTACGCCAAGTTCTACGCTTTTTTCACTACTGTATTCATTGTTAATTTTCACTTTTTGCCTTCTATCATTTAAGTAGCTTTTCACGAGATCATGAGCAATTCCTTTAACACCATCATGATACAACTTCTGTAATAAGATCTGGTGGTCTACAGTATCAAAAGCTTTACTCAAGTCTACAAACGTAGCAGCGACAGCCTGGTTATTACTTACTCCATTATAGTACGAGAGCCCACGACCAAAACCATGTATCATCGTTTTACGGCCAAAACCGTATCAAGTCGTTAGATAAGATGATCCTGAACCCTACTAGGTGGGTGGTAACGGTCAAAAGTGTAGCAACTGTGTGGGAGGCCATTTCTGCTATGTCAAAAAAAAATAGGCAGACGGTATTATCGTATTACGTCTGATATTGAAAATGTACATAGATTTTGTCATTTTATAACGAAAATGTTTGTTTTCAGACATTTTGCGCGTAGCATATGGCCTGAGCGCATTTTTGAAAATGTCAAAAAATTTAGCCGAACTGTATTATAGCAGCCGGGTTCAATTTTTTTTTAAACTTTTTTATGGCTTCCGGGATTGCTAAAATACTGTTTTCAGACATTTCCGATGTCGCCTATAATCCCAAAAACGAAAAGAACGCCCACATGAAAAATCCAACCGATCTAAACCCCACAGAGTTCGGATGGTATGAAAATGATAGACGTTTGCACTTTTCGTGGTTCTCCGGTAACCAACTACCAGAATTGAGCGACGTTATTTTGGACGAAGAATCAAAAGGTATAGTTAACATGACTTTTACTGCAGCATTCATATAAAGAAATGAGTGATCTTGACTAATGATTTTTATTTTTTAGAAGATGACTTTGAAGATCCTGATCGTGATCTGGAAAGTGATTTTGATGATGACGATGATGATTATGCGTCCGACAGTGACTAAAAACACATACACACCTCGCATCTTGTATCTCCAAATAAACAGTTTTTTTTTTACTTTATCCCAATTTCCTTTTGTGCAATTTATTGAAGTCCTTCAACTTCCGTTCGACGGTTTCGGGTAAGCTCTTTATTAATCATCATCAAATAATTTACGGGTCGCAGCTTATTCATTGGCTCGTAATAACATATAGACTTCAATCGCCTCAATACGATTTTTGAATAATTTCGGAGTATTGAAAAGTTGTCTGATTAGTAAGGTGCTACACTGAATTTGTCTGATATAAATTTTTTCTACATCTAGACAACTTATTTTATCACGTCTAACAATTTTCAGACGAATTGCTATGTTACCGATCGGTAAATTTTTTTAACGTTATCAAAACGGTCTCAAAATTTAATGTGCTCACATTTTCTTCTGAAAAATGATTATTTCATATACACTGACCCAAATTCACTCGTGAAAATCATTTTCAGACGTTTTGCTATGATACTTTTTTTTTGTCTCATTTTTAATTTTTTTAAGTGGTCTCCCGGGTACACGCTACGCTAGTGGCGTCTGAAAAACTTATTTTCGATATCTTAAAGGTATCATTTAACTACATTCTGAAAATCAGACGGATTGCTATGATACAGTTTGGTAAAATTTTTTGACATTTTTGAAAATTTGGTTAGGTCGGACGATACACGGAAAATTTCTGATATTGCGATTTTCGGGTTCAGAATAATCGAATCTATTAATTTGATGCGGTTTTGGTCGTATTGCTATGAGACAAAAATTTTGGTCGTGGGCTCTCGTACTATTATAGATAGCATCAAATACCTTGTCAAGTGCATGTGCAGTACTCTTATTTTTCATGAAACCAAATTGTTTTACATTAATTCTGCCACTGTCAATCAGAAACTTGGAAAGTCTACAATGCACAATTTTCTCAAATACTTTGGCGATATTTGAGATAAGAGAGATGGGTCGATAATTATTTACCTCTGTACAATCACCACTCTTATAGACTGGAACTATTTCTGCTTTTTTCAACGCATTCGGCCAGACACCATCATATATGCACCTATTAAAAATATCAGCCAATATAGGACTTATGTAGGAATTAATCTTTTTCAAGACAGTAGAGTGAATATGGTCAACACCACCTCTTCTACTTTTCAAACTATTAATTAGCAAACTCACCTCATTAGGATCAGTATACCTCAGGAAAAAAGACTTATCATTGCACTTATTAGGATCCAGAGCTACACTGTGACAACCCGAAGTGTGCAGGTCATTTGCAAGTTTCTTACCTATGTTGAGAAAGAAATCAATAAACTCATTAGCCATGTTAATAGGACTCGAAGATAAGTCATTGCCAACCCTCTCAACCCCACAGCTCTTCACCCCTCTACCCAATTTCTCATTGATATAAAGCCACAACTTTTTAGTGTTATTACTGACTCTTTTAGCTTCATTTATTTCATAGTTGTTTTTTGCAGCCTTTATGAGTTTTTGTAATATTTTTTCATAGTTTTTATATTCAGTCTTAAGTTGATGTGATTGTTCATTTCTTTTCCAAATATTATATAAATTTTCTTTGTGCTGAATTGAGTTAAGTATAGCATGTGTGATCCATGGTTTTCTAGGTTTATCCTTAGTACTAGTTGGTTTAAAAGTTGCTTTATGGACACATAAATAGTTATTTATTATACAAGAGAAAAAAGTGATAGATTTTAGCTCGAGATGTGATTTCGTCCCCGACGCGTTTAGCGGAGGGGACAAACACATCGAGAGCTAAAATCGCACTTTTTTCTCGTGTGTAATATACAATTTTTTTCTGCGAGAAGAAATATCAGTGTTAGAATGTCGAAAAACGTAGTTAGATAAGTGAAAATTATGTCGGAAAAATGATTTATGTTAAACTTGGATTTTCAAACTGTCTTTTATCGTAATTGACGTTGCCTGGGTAACGAAACGATTTAATTATTACATAAACGTCATATTAATGTAATTAAAATTGAAGACAGTTTTGCAAAGATTCTTGTTAGTTTTCGATGAGTGAATTTAATAATATGGATAGTGATTATTACGAAAATTCCCTTAATAATTGCCATTTGGATAATAAGGTAACTTTCCTTTACGTATATTTGATATAAATTTAATGATATCTGAGTGTTAATAGTAGCTATACCTAAGCCGCCATTTCGGGGAAATAAGTACTCATTTATTTCCCTGCTAATTCATTTATTTCCCCGATAAGATGCACCTCATATAATGAGGCATTTTTCTACCTGTCAACGGGGAAAAAAGGTCAAACTTATAGCCCGTCGCAGAAAAAATTATATTATTAATGAGCGAATTAATCGCAGTATCTGGATCATATATGTGGTCATATTTGACCCAGTTTACTGTTGACGCTAGTTCAATTAATTTTCTATAGTTAATAATACTATTTTTCAATTTAGGATAGTCAAAGTAAGACTTATTCTCACAATTAAAAGCACAGACAAGGGGATAATGATAAGTGAAAAGCTGCGCAATCTTGAAGGCAGTCAGCTCGTGAGTAGTTCTAACATACATATTGTCAATACAGGTTCCTCCATTTTTATTGTTACTATTTGGTCTTGTAATAGATTTGAAAAGAGGAAAGTATCCAGCAGAAAAACAACTATCCAAAAGTTCATTAGTAGTGTCATTAGCTTTCAATAATTATGTCAATATTAAAGTCACCTATAATAAAATGATGCTTAATTTTTTTGTTGCACGTTATCCTTTTCATGATTTCAATAAATTCTGTTTCACACAATTCATGACTTCTATATTTATTGCAGAAATAAGGAAAACATTATTTTCGCCAATTTTTACCTTACAATTAAGAATCTTAAAGGCATTTTGCTCAGTTACTATTTCAGTTGAGTGTTCAATACCATTTCTATTTGATTGAAAAATAATTTCTTCTGGGGTAGAAGATATTTCATTCATTGAATCATCTACAATGGGTATCCATTTTAGGTAACTAAACGACACAAAACACAAAATATTAATTGTACATAGATCTGGCGCTCTGCTAATAAACTACGGCGTTTCTCTGGTATAGGTGATTGGTGTCAACAAGCATTAGGAGCGGTTGGCGTCGGGATACAATAATGTCATCCAGCGTTCAGCGTCTCATGTAGTTGCGATCCCTCAATCGAGCCGCTCCGCTGACTAGAACTTGTACTGCACTTGGTTCGTCGTGCAGTAACGTGTCAGATTTAAGCCTTATATAATGAACCGCTACGGCACTTTATTTCACCCGAATTTACTTTATTTCACTCTTCATGATAATCATACATTTTATGAACTAAGAAACGTCTAAAAAAGTGCATTTTATGAATCACTCGTAGATAAATAAATTACCAACAGCCAGCATTATAAAGGCTCATTTGGTTAACGGGCAGATTTCAGGGACCGTTTCTAGAAAAGGTATCGACCGTAGGTGTAAAATATAGCAATTCAGTGATTCCTGACATGAAAGGAATAACAAAAATGTTAATGAAAGTTATTCGACGTCGAAATTAGCTTTAAAAATGGTATCAGAGATCTGCCCGTTAGATTAATGGGCCTTTATAATACTGGCTGTAAGTACTTAATTGTATATCCTAAATACTTGTCAAATTCACAATAAAGTAGGTAGGTATTAAAATTATTAAAATTAAGTATTGAAATTTTTTAACGATCTGTGTGGCTGAAGGAAAAGCATCCATAGCAAATGAATGTTGAACCCAAGAAAGTATCCAAAATATTATAATCAACAATTGGTTCAATAAATATAATTGTCTAATTTAAGAACAAGGGTAGTTTACTCTTAAGTCGTTTATAATTTTTGGTAACATCTTAATTGGAGACAACGCAGAAACTTTTTGAAAGAATAAAATTTCATGATTAGTTTATAATAAATATTTTCCAATATGCTGCCGAACATTAATTTATATAAAAAGTATAAAAAGTCGAATGCTTTCAAAGTCGATTCCTTATTATTAATATCATCTTTTAAGGTAGCATTTTGTAACCCACATCATGATTGAAAGGATTTGTTCTCTATCATTGTTGTGGAGAAGTGACACCAAGGGAAATGATTTAGATGTTTCTGGTTTAAATGAATTTCTGCCAAATACCGTCTTACAAGGAAACACACTCGCATTTGCATTTGCATCTCATCTCAAGGAGTTCCTCTAGAGGTGAACGAGTCTACAGCGACGAGAGAACAGACGTCCCCAAGCATCCAGCCACCTTTCAAGGAATGGATATTGGATAAAGAGATATTCCTAGAAATCAATTACTGGAAAGCTTTTCATCATGCTTATTTAGTTTTCAAGTCTTCGGATTGAAATACCTACATGATTCGTAAAAGTACATACTACCAAATTATGTCTATAAGATGCAAATTGCTAATCAATATTTTTAATGATTCTTTGGAATATGCTAATATCAAGGGTGAATGAGAATTATTCTGTGAAATTTTTAATATGATCCACTTTTCATTATTACAAAAACACTTATATTACCGAGAAAACCTACAGGGAATAATTTGCTCACTAGCGATAGGGGTCACATACTCTCACATACGCTCACATAATCCTTTAGAACTGTGATTTCGTTACCGATACTTACCGATCGCCTATGATTTTACTGAGATAATATCGGTGACTGGAATCGCAGTTCCATAAATATCGCTAATCACTACAATTCATTACAATTCAAGCTTGTGCGTCCACTGTGGCGATTACAAACATTCAAAGTGGCAGTCAGTCGTATACAATTATTAACCTGGCATAATTTTGCAATCATATTTTTATAAATACATTTTGACATTTTGAGATTTCATAATTATTTTATAAGCTGCCAGATAATACAGGGTGTATTGTAACGTCCGCATAATATTAGCACCACGCGATTCTACATCAAAAACAGAACAAAAAAGTCCTCAACAGTTTTTTCTTGATGTACGCAGATTTTAAGATATGGACAATTTAACGTTCTTAAATTTTGCAACACTGGCGCTGGTATAAAAATTAAGATAACTTATTAGACGTGAAGTCACCTCACTGGTTAGTGTGCCGTTGCTATGTAATCGAAAAAAGGTGCAACAAGACAAATGTCATGCTGCGACGTGTCAATGTTGCAATTTTTTTTAGGATTTTTATTTTTTCAATTTTTTATTCAACAATTAAAACGCGCAGTTGCAATATTGATTGGAAGTATTGGAACTCATGAAATCAAATAATTCCTAGTTTTGAAATGTTAATTAAAACCATTTTTACCAAAAAAAATTTAAAATTTTGGATAATTTGGCTATTTACTTCTCACTTAAGAATTTTTTAATAATATTAAGCAATATTTTTGAGTATTAAAAAACTTCAAATTTAAACTACAATGGTCGATAACTTCGTTATTTGAGGTCTAAGAGCTAAACGGTATTAAAACTTTATATTCTGTTTTTGATGTAGAATCACGTGGTGCTAATATTATGCGGACGTTACAATACACCCTGTATACTCTATTCCAATTATTCAGACCGCGGTCGGCTATGAAAAATCAGCTGATTTCGTCTGGTGTAATCTAGAAGTTTTCGTAAATACTATGAAAATGAATTGACAGTGGATGTCAATTTCTTTTCAACTTTCTGTCACCCGATTTGATCTGTGGAAGTTGTCAAGTGTCCATGAATTTTATCACTCAAAATGTCATAAATAATTATCATACACGAAAACTGGCCAAAGCAACTGAAATTGGCTAAGAATACCTTCGTTGCTTGGATATTGATAAAATGCGGTAAATTGTCTGCCTCTATCAATAATTTCACAGCTTTTGGAGACATTTATTGGAGTAAGTAGGTTTTCATGTGATAATTATTATTGTATGGAAATTCTTTGATTAAATATTTGAATGTATCCAATAATAAGAATGTGTCCAATTCGAAATATGGCGTGAATTAAAAAAAAAACTTTAGATAAGTACAGGTAGGCACTTATAGATTATTCCGACCATGGTTCCGACTCTATTCGCATCAAGTTGGCTATGGATATGTGAATGATCAACCCAGTGTCATACATTTGACAGTGCCCTGACTGACAAGTGTTAATAATTATGCGTTATGAGCGTTTTTGATATTGTCATTCTCAAAATAAAGCAATGTTGCCAGATATACAGGGTGTCCCGTATCGTTATGTTCAAATCTTGTAAGCATATAGTAGGCTTATTTCTAAGTCAAAAAAACCCAAAAGTGGCAGGTCTATCTTTATTCGTTACGAAGTTAGAGGCCTAAGAAAATAATATCTAGTAAATATCAGATTTAACTTTGAAAACCACATAAAGCTTATTTTATCGACCAAATCTTTAGTTTATCATGTGTTTAATAATGTCCTATTCCTTGCTGAATACAAACTTGTGCTCGGAGGCCTATTGCTGAAGTAACAGTTCTAATTTCTCGTCTTTTTCGCGACCGATCTCTTGACCAGCATGCTGCGAATACGATCCGCTAATAATTGCTTTTTGGAATTTAGTTACAAACGCCAATTCCGAAATATGCTGGTGCCCCATATATTTGAATCCAAATGCCATTTTGTATGAGCAGGAGAACCTCTTCTAATCTTTATTCCGGTGACATTTACTCATATCTGAAACAACAAAAAATCCAATATAGGTACAGTTTTGCCGACGACAGTACCCTCATATCTTCTTATACGTTAGATGCGTGAACATCTGCCATCGACGCACAGACTCGCAGGGAGCAAGAAGTTGCCATACTTAACAATGACTTGCAAGACATTCTAACTTGGGGCGATAGAAACCAAGTCCAATTCAATGCTGGACAAACCCAAGCAGTCATCTTCTCCAAAAAGACCAACGTTTTGGAGCCAGATATGATGATGGCGGGACACTCTCTTACCCCAGCGTCATCTCTTCGTTTACTTGGAGTGAGCCTCGGAGCGAACATGTCTTGGCATGATCATGTTGCTGGTCTGGCGAAGAGTGCTTCTCAAAAACTTGGAACACTCTTCCGCACGAAGAAATTTTATACACCACAACAGCTTCTCCTCTTATACAAGGCTCAAATCCGACCATCCTTGGAGTACTGCTCACATGTTTGGAGCTCAGTTCCCAAACATACGCTGAGACTACTCGACTCTATTCAGAAAAGAGTCATCCGCTTGATTGGGGACCCAGATTTGACAAAAAATTTAGACACTCTCGAACATCGAAGAAGAGTAGCTGACCTGAGTCTGTTTTACAGATATTTTAATGGAAGGTGTTCAAAAGACGTGGCCCGCTTGATCCCACCAAGAACAAGACCGGGCAGATATACACGTCGAGCCGCAGACGCTCATCCGTATCAGGTTCAGCTCGTTACACCTCGTACCACCCTATTTCAGACTTCTTTTATGTACAGAACCGCATCACTTTGGAATAGCATTCCAAAGGGCGTGTTTCCCGAAGTATACAACTTACAGAGATTCAAGGCCAACGTGAATCGATATCTCCGCTCATGCACGGCTCCCAGAGCGTCATAGGGATTTCCCTGCAGTGCATGTGCATTTTCAATAAAAAAAATAAAAAAATATCGTTACCATAACAATAAATTATTAGCCTAAACCACAACACATGTGGTTGTGTGGTCTTCAAAGTTGAATCTTTGTTATTTACTAGTCATAATTTTCTTAGGCCTGTAACTTCGTAACGAATAATGATAGACCTGCCACTTTTGGGTTTTTGGGCTCAAAATTAAGCCTACTATATGCTCAAAAAATTTGAACATAACGATACGGGACACCTGTATAAGTAAAATCAGGAACTTTAAATTTCTAAATTTCCAGCAGCTATTTAATTTTCAAGAAAGGTAATTTACGATGGAAGTAGGTATTAAGGATAATACTATTCTTTAAGAATATACCGCGTGCACAGAATCACTAGTAACTTAGATTTCTGCACTACTTTATAGATTACATATTGAAATATCAAATAACAGTTTTATTATTTATTAAATTATATT
The DNA here is from genome assembly GCA_910589415.1 of Malachius bipustulatus. NCBI lineage: Eukaryota > Metazoa > Arthropoda > Insecta > Coleoptera > Melyridae > Malachius > Malachius bipustulatus. The sequence continues at coordinate 53,766,280 of OU342631.1, forward strand.
AAATTTTTTATTGGGCGTTGTGTAGAAACATATCCGGATCGAGGCTTCAAAAATATTTAGTTACGTAGGTAAATAAATAAATGAATTTATTGAAAAATCCAATAATAAATAAAGTTTCTGAACACTCACTCTTCTACAATGTGACTAATTGTTTCCTCAACGTCGCCCCAAATAAGACAATTTGAACTTGGAACTGCCATCCTTTTGAATAACATTGAGTCACAACGTTCATAGTTCATAGTTCTTAGGTAAGTGGTTTAGTTTACACCAGAACTTTCTTGGCAGGTCGAATCCAGGAATTTCCATTGTTGAGTTTTGGACAAAATAATCTTGGGCTCTGCAATCCTATCAAAAGATCCATGATTTTGTTGCCAAAATGGATTTCATGATTTCAATCTTGCAGTAGGAGGATTTTGGAGATCTTATATATTTCTCGAATTCTCGCTTTAGCTACCGTTTGTCATCTGATTCTTGGTGGTATATTGTCTTAAATTACCGTCAGCCAAAGTGTTGGGGTTGACTTAATAGAGCCAGTAATAACTCCATGGTGGTATTCAAATCAGATTCCATTTAGGGACATGAGCGCTATTTTCATCGAAATTGAGCAACATTATTCGGCCATAAAATATACAAGTGAAATTTTTATAATACAGTTAATTGAAACACCGCATTAGAAAAGTTCGACTTCTAGTTGATCTAGGAATCTGAAATTTGGAATTTAGGCAACATACATAATAACTAGTCGAAATGAAATATTACCAAGATGTCGGCTCGTTTAAAAATACGAAAGGAAGTGCCATCTTTGTTTTTTTTAAATAATGCACCACCAATGACGTCTAAAAAAATAGATCCAGCATTCCATTCATAAATAAGCGATAATCAAAATCCATAATCTAATTTGTATCTTCATGTGAGTGAGAAAAGGAGTGACCGATCGCATAAACAGAGGATTGCGGTGGAAATGGCAATGCTGTCAGAGACCTTCGCGACAAGAGCCAGTGGCGTAGCGATTTTGAAGATAATTATTATTTCCTGTTTATTTAGGACGAAAAATAGCGAGTTTGAGTTACTTTGTATGATTAATGGAATACCATACAATACGTCCAAAATAAGTTGGCCGTTTGAGGAGGGTGTATTTTGCCTTTTACCTACAATATCTGGAAAACTTTTAAAAATTATTAACTCGACTATCTATACCCTGCTATAGACACGCCTGAAATCTGCAATGACCAATACAGTACATTTCTAATATAACCCGTCTTCAACAGTAATTCTCAGAACCAGAGGCCAAGTTATGGTCCTATTGTACTTATCTGCCTGTATGAAGATTAATCCTAATTTTCTTAGATGTATGGAAAGCCAAAGCAACCTCTTCTCCTGATTCACAGGAAAGCTAAGACAATTATGATGGGACACAGTCTTACTTACTAGTACTCACCTACGAAAACAAACTTCTGGGTTTAAATCGTATCTTTTCTTGCAAATTAAGTTCGCACCATTGTCTGTAGTCTATAATTTTAAATTGGTGAAAATAATAACACAAAACGGTTAAATTTCTACAAAACACTATTCTAAAGAAATCAAAATAGGGACATGTTGTCTAAGAAAATGTAATAGTAAAAATAGCATAGCTTAAGTTTGAATTTGTGTGTTTTTTTTTATTGAAAATGCACATGCACTGCAGGGAAATCCCTATGACGCTCTGGGAGCGGTGCATAAGCGGATATATCGATTCACGTTGGCCTTGAATCTCTGTAGGTTGTATACTTCGAGAAACACGCCCTTTGGAATGCTATTCCAAAGTGATGCGGTTCTATACATAAAAGAAGTCTGAAATAGGGTGGTACGAGGTGTAACGAGCTGAACCTGCTACGGATGGGCGTCTGCGGCTCGGCGTGTATTTCTTCCCGGTCTTGATCTTGGTGGGATCAAGCGAGCCACGTCTTTTGAACACTTTCCATTAAAATATCTGTAAAACAGACTCAGGTCAGCTACTCTTCTTCGATGTTCGAGAGTGTCTAAATTTTTTGTCAAATCTGGATCCCCAATCAAGCGGATGGCTCTTTTCTGAATCGAGTTGAGTAGTCTCAGCGTATGTTTAGGAGCTGAGATCCAAATATGTGAGCAATACTCCAAGGATGGTCGGATTTGAGCCTTGTATAAGAGGAGAAGCTGTTGTGGTGTATAAAATTTCCTCGTGCGGAAGAGTGTTCCAAGTTTTTGAGAAGCACTCTTCGCCAGACCTGCAACATGATCATGCCAAGATATGTTCGCTCCAAGGCTCACTCCAAGTAAACGAAGAGATGACGCTGGGGTAAGAGAGTGTCCTGCCATCATCATATCTGGCTCCAAAACGTTGGTCTTTTTGGAGAAGATGGCTGCTTGGGTTTTTCCAGCATTGAATTGGACTTGGTTTCTATCGCCCCAAGTTAGAATGTCTTGCAAGTCATTGTTAAGTATGGTAACTTCTTGCTCCCTGCGAGTCTGTGCGTCGATGGCAGATGTTCGCGCATCTAACGTGTAAGAAGATATGAGGGTACTGTCGTCGGCAAAACTGTATATTGGATTTTTTTGTTGTTTCAAGCAAGTCGTTTATAAATATTAGAAAGAGAGTCGGAGATAAAATGGATCCCTGATGCACACCGGCATTGATGGAAAAGGTCTCAGAAAGAACTCCATCGACTGCCACCTGCAATGAACGATCTCCGAGATAACTCGCAAGCCACAAGCAGAATTTCTCGGGCATGCCATACGCCTGCAGTTTTGCCAACAGTCCATCATGCCAAACACGGTCGAAAGCTCTAGAAATATCAAGCGCAACCCCTCGAGACTCCCCATGGTGCTCGATTGCGCTGTTCCACAGCTCGGTGACGTAAGTGAGGAGGTCACCAGTTGAGCTCTGTTTGCGGAATCCGTATTTGCGGTCGCTGATTATATTACCTCCTTCCAAGTATTTTAAAAGATGTTGGTTAATAGCTTTCTCCATAATCTTGGATATTACTGAAAGTAGTGCCACTGGTCGATAGTTACTTGGTATAGTTTTTTTGCCTTTCTTGGGAATAGGTTGGATCCGTGCACATTTCCAGCAAAAAGGAAATATTCCTTTTTATACGACAAGTTGAAAAGTCGGCAGAAAACAGATGACAGCTCAGTGGCGCATTTTTTTAGTACGTTAACAGGTACGTCATCGGGCCCAGAAGCTTTGTTTGGGTCTAAGGCTAACATAATGCTCTTTATGACACGCTGTCGGAAAACAATGTCCACGGAAGGGATTATTGGAGGACTTCTTCCATGAAAGTCGACGGAAGAGTATGAAGAAAAGACTCCCGCCAACAAGTTCGCCTTCTCAGTAGCCGTGGATGCGATAGTCCCATCTGTCCGTGTAAGTGGTGGAATCGTGGATCTGGTGAAGTTCTGGCTGACTGCCTTAGAGACAGACCAAAAAGATTTCGAACCGTTAGGGCAGGAGAGAAGTTTGTTCCTAATTCTTTGGATGTGAGTTTCCTTGGTTTAATCTATTATTTATTTGCATCTGTTTCGAGCAAGGATGAAATTGTGGTGGTTTATGCCGTCGGGGCTCTCTCGCAATTGGCTAAAAGCCAGTTGTTTGGAGGCGACAGCTTCCTTGCATCTTTTGTTGAACCAAGGTTTGCTGTTTGAGGGCTGTTTTTTGAAAAGGGAATGTAGGCTTCCATGCCTGTTAGGATGACTTGATCATTCTTACTGCGCCTAGGGAGGTAATAAGTAGCTCACTAACCTCCCGTCGTCAAAGGCAACCAGCTCCTTGTTGGTAAAAACAACTTACTCTCTTGGAAACAGACGAGAAATAATAGCGTAGTTACCATAGTGGGAGCAGATAAAACATATTACGGGTCTACGAAGCTGTAGACTTTAGTATTTGGTATTTGGTATAATTTGTAATTCGATATCTTGTTAAGTGGTTAGTTAAAAAAAAAGGTCTTCACAGGCACATCTATAACAGATTGAATTATAAGAACCTCCCATACTGATCCTTAAAAACAAGGTTCATTAAGCTGTAACAAAACCTAACTGACCACCTTTCAGGTTTCAATGGCAATTCTGTGCATCGTATTTTCTGCAACCATCACTGTCTTACTTTGATACTAAATTGTGTCAATTTCGAAAGGTTGTGGGAAAAATGGTTGTTGGGAAGAATGGAAAAATTAATGTTTTTTTGAGTAGATAATATGAGTTTAATTTTTCCATTTTCAATTCACACATTTTTGGGAGAATAACATTACATTAAATAACATAACATTATATTTGAACAAGCTGTTAAATGTAAAGTCTATGTGGTTAAAAAAAACACTTCTATGAAAATTAGATGATATGAAGACTAAGACATAAAAGCATTACGCTAATTATAATTTATCACTTGTGAATGTATTCATTCCTGAGCTGGACGTCTTAAAGACATCCCTAGGGATACCAGCTACTCAGTGAAATTTCCCGACGAGACAACAGGCAGTATTGTGCTGGTCGCACGACGACGTATCATTCATTACCGGAGACAACCCTTTCCTACGTCAGTCCAAACAGAGGGATAATTTAATTGCAGACCGCAATCTGCAAATGACTTAATTCGTATCGCATTGGATCATCATCATCTTCATTAAATGGGCTTGCGATTTATAGCGCGTTTCCGGTGAAGACAGTACGACTACATAAGATAATAATTATATGATTTATAAGCTTAAACAACCGAGAAGGGTTTTAGTAGAGATGGTGCATTTTTATTTTAATAGAAGTTTAAACTATTCTCACAATTAATGTTGGGTTTCGGTATCAGCTTGAAACAATTTACCAATTATAATGCTGGCTTTATCGATTATGCTATAAATGACTTCATCGAATATGTAATTTAATTAAATGAGTAGTTTCTCAGATATTTATTAATTTAAAATAGATAGCCCAACAGACGAAGCCACTGCTAGGGCGAAATCGACCTGATGCAGATTTTAAAGAATACAATCTAAAAATCTCACAACATTACAAAAATAAAGAGAAAAATAATAGACAAAAAAATAATAAGAAAACGACGATATAATCGAATACTGCACGAAAATCCGTGCATAACCTCCAATATTTCATAAATGACCCTAAATATCTCTTGCAACTGTGATATTGCTGCAGGCAGAAAATTTCCACCATTATAATAGTCATTCAAGTAACGAGTGCATTTTCTTAAACTATAGTTTTGTTGCGACATAAATTATTTGAATAGTTAAATATTTGGGTAAATTACAGTGGAAACTTGACAACTTCCAAAGATCAAATTGGTCAAAAGCAAGTTAAAAGCTATAGCTTACGTGAAATTCACTGAAAAATTACCATTGACATAATTTTCTGACACAAGCTTCATGATTATACCTATCAGGAAATATCAGCTGATTTTCCATGGTCAATAGCGGTCCGAATACAGCATAGCTGGAATAGACTACACTTAACGTAGAACGTTTTATGAGGGACATTCAATCCATCTATTTGCGTCTCTACCTCAAGTGTGAGTTCATAAGACTTAAAAACTTACCATGGGTTCACTTCGTTTTACGGTTAGGTAAACTTTTATAAAGTCACCGATCAGATAACAATTTATTTTTGTTATTTTCTATCGAGAAAATATAATATACTTTCAGATATTATCTGGATCATAATAATAATCATTTTCGAGAAACTTTTGTATCCATACATCCATCGCTCTTCCTTTCTGAGATGCTAACATTAAAGATAACGAATGCGTAGATGGCTTTATAAAAGACACGCCGAGGAGTGCGAAAGATGATGATAATAATAATAATTTAGATTGATGCGAGCTAAATAGCACCAGCACGTCGGCGGCAGGTGCAGATATAGGCAAAGGTAGAGCCGCAGGGGTGGCGGTGGCGGCGGCCGCGTCACATTCAAATGCAATTGTCTGTAGGCAGGTATTAGACAATGAGCTGACTTGAGAAGCGATTGCGATTCCGGTGAGGAGGTAATGTAAAGCTTCTCAGCGGTGATTAAGTTGGCAGCGTTTGCAGCCAACGGCTTCCCAAATCCAAATCGGGATCGAGCAACACCGGGAAAATGATACGGAGAGGGGAGTTCTGATTCCAGGATTCGGGCATGCTTACTTTTAAACCATTATCGATATCAGATGAAATGATGATTTTAAAATGCCACCAACTCTGTGAACAATATGCGGAAGAAGTCTTCTATTCTGTCAATTATTTATCATAATATAGGTACTTACAGATGTTTTTACTATTTCCATGTTCCCTTTAAATCAGCGACGGCATACAGTTTGTTGTAAATTACGTCACAACGTAAAAATTACGTAAATGACCAAAATTACGTCACAACGAAATGAAAAAAGTAGAAATGACGTCATATATTGCAAACCTGAGAATATAGAATACACAGAAAGGAGTCATGATGGTGAACCGGGGTGGTGTAAGCAAATGGCGAGCGCTGTTTCCGACTGTCAATGCTTCTTGCTCTAGAAACTGACATTTGCAAAGTACCTACATATTAAGTCTTCAGAAATGCACCAATATCAAGGAAATTGAACAAAAATAGTTACCTACGAAATGTAACTTTCATTCATTTAGTTTTTTGGTCTGAGAACAACCACAAGCAGCACAATTAACTAACCATAACGGCCCCCTTTCGTCTTTAAGTGCATGAAAGGAAATATTACACACGTTGTTCACAATGTTGCCGATCAGAATTAAGTATGAAGTTCCTACACAAATTATTATTGTTCCCGGTCTTTAAGAACCTAAACAGAACTAAACTTATTACGCCTTGAATTTCACCATAAATACGGACATTTTATCGGACGCATAGGTATTTAATGCCAAAATGGCTCTTATTAAGAGAATTTTCATATAATCGCTATTCATATTATTAAATTAACTAATCGAAAACTTACAAGGATCTTTGCAAAACTTTCTTAAATTTCAATTAAATTATGACGTGTATCGAATAAATTGTTTCGTTACCAGACGCAACGTCGATTACTACAAAAGTAGACCAGTTTAAAAACTCAAATTCAACATAGATCAAAGTTTCGACATTATTATCAGTTATCGAATTACGTTTTTCGAAGATCTAATACTGGGGTTTCCTTCTGACAGAAAAAATTATATTTTATACACAAGAAAAAAGAACGGTTTTAGCTCTTGATGTGTTTTTCTTCTCCAATGCATCGGGAACAAAATCAAATCTCGATCTAAAATCTATTACTTTTTTTTCTTGTATAATAAATAACTAGATCTGTTATTCTGATTTCTTGCTTTCATACTAAGTAAGGGAATTTAAAAACGGTCCCTCGTAATATAAGTATACCACCATAGTGGATACAAAAATTAAACCATGGCACAAATAACCAATAATGATGGCATAAATAATACATAAATTATGAATGGCGCCCTTCTAGTTAGGCGTTACTGTCTGTAATATTGTCAGGTAGATTACTAATAATTATGAATAACCACTATTTTACCTGGTAAACCCAAAAACCTGAATTAGGATTATAACGGGTATGAAACTATCCAGTTGGACACCAATAATTACCAACTTACTACAGAAGTTATGGGTTACCTACTTTACAGTAATAATACCTTCATTCCTTCCTGTAATTCCTCTCTGGAAGGGTATAAAAATTGGATTTTTAGGTGAGGGATGAGCGCGACATTGTGTGCTTGCAGTGAACTTTTATTGCGTCCGTTAAAATTGGAAACTTCTGGGAACAGTCTTCTGAGGAATTATGGGGATGCAGTGGATGGGTACATCTTTTAAACCATAACTCCTCATCGTAAACCCTCTGAGGTTCGTTAGTTTGCCATATAAAACATCATAAAAGATGTGGTAGTCAAAAGAAGCTATTGCTTCCAAAGATTTTTAAGTTAAATATTTCGCTCAATAGTCACACTGCAAGGCATTAGCTCCATTATCGCATCTCATTAAAGCTCATTAAATCTTGGAGGTTAGTGTGGTAGAGAAACCAATGAAACCAAAGACATTAATGCATACCTACTGCAGACTGCATTTTGAAATAGTTACTGTTTGGTGTGGATTTCTTTAGTCCTTAATTCTTTTAAAAATTAAGATAACAATCGTTATTAGTTTTATAGTGTAATGTGCAACTGTTTAAGCAGTGCCAAAAAAATTGGGTCAAACCACATAAGTTGGCCCTTAGAGAAGATAGATAACTAATACAATATTAAACAAAGTAGTTTTTATTAATCTACTATTATTTTTTGTATTTGTGTCATACAAAAATATTTGAAAAGTTGAAAGAAGAAAAAGAAAAAACGGTCTACTCGATAACCTCCTACTGCCCCTCGCACTCCTTCCTTCCATCACTCAACAAAAATGTTTTTAATCCGTTCTACAATTTTCTCTTTTAATCACTTTATATTTTATACTAAGATTTTTCAGTTCGTTAGGTTGTCCAATAGTTAATAGGTGTCAAACAAATTCAGATTTACAGTAGACATTATTATCACATAATGCACAAGCAACAAGTCCAACTTTTCTATTTGGATGACAAATAGGACTATTTCGTGATCGGGAGGTACATCGTGCATTACCCTACTAGCTTACGTAATTTTTTCTTAAATTTTTATTGATGTTCAATAAAATTTATGTTTTCAACCCTTACTTTGTAGAATCTCTGCATTATGATCGATGATAATTAATAAGATGTTAAATAATTAATTGATAATGCTAGCCATAGTAGTTTACTACAGAATAGTTATGGGCTTTTCATATTTTATTAACAAAAGGTATAGGAAATAAAATCATTTTGAGCATTCAGAAGAACTTTTGGTATGTAAATCAAGCAGTTCCTGCAGCGTATCATTATTCTTTTGTGACTTCATCGCCATAGAAACAATTTTTACCAACTTAACATATTAAATCGCTATCAAAAAGCATCCATGGTCTGGATTCTGCTAAAAGTGACGACGTCCCCGAGCTAATCCCTCCGCTTTCCACCACCACTGTGGCAAGCGGCGGGCGGCTCATCTTCACTCATCAAACTTAATAATCTTTTGTGATGGCAGCTTCTGTGGAGCAGCGCAGCCCGCGGATTTGGCGCGGGACAGTAAGCAATGACGATCACTGGATCGCATCATCTCCACATCTGCGTCAGAGGGAGAGGAGGACGGCGGCAGCGGTTACCACGGCGCCCATTGTGCGCGCCCAAGCTACTGGAACGGCTTAGCGAAATTGCAAACAAATATTCGTACGAGTGTTCATCTAGAAATCTGATACAGGATCGGTTGAAGAGGGTAGGTGCAGGGATAGGGAATTTGGAGACTGACGATGTGTTTACATATCCCGCGTTACTTTCCAACATTACAATTTTTAACACTTTCAAGTAAATTTAATTTCAGTATTTCTATCTGTCACATGAGTTTGTATAATTTAGAGATTTAGATTTGGAAAAAAATATAGGTAGATATCTTAACAGATTCAATATAAGTAAAGAACGAAGCGCTAGCCTCCAAAGATGCAAGAAGCAGCGTAGTGTAGACGTAGCAATTAGGTTGATTGCCAGACGAGCTGGAAAGAGACCAGGAGAGAGCTATTGTTTACACGTTTGACGGGAAAACTCGACAGTAATAAAAATCCTGAAGGGGTTGAATTGAATACAGCTCACGAGTTTTATTGAAATCTTTATTTGTAAAACTAGAATTTGTAGTCAATACTTCAAAATCCATACTAATAGTGTGAGACGTTCTCACGTTTAAGCTCACGAGGATGGATTTTTCAATAAAATTGTTATTTCAACTTATAAATGCCTACGTGCTACTATTAGATTAACTTTTACGAACAACGATAATAATTTTATTGATATAATATGATTACCTGATTTCATTTTCTGTCGCCGGTATAGAAATACTAACCACTTTACATATCGTTCTTTCTCTGATAATTATTATCAGTAGGGGTTGCATTGACGATTTCAGAATTCGGTTAGCCTTTACTCAAAGAGTCCCCGTTTCACAAGGGTCAACATGCTTACCTGAAGCAAAGATCCACAGAAACTGCCCTACACGCAGTGACTAGAGAAATTGAAAAAGCGCTGAATCACGGGAACTGGGCCTTGGCTATTTTCTTTGATGTGGAAGGCGCTTTTGACAAGGCAAGAACAAAAACCATATGCAGAGAGCTGCAATCCAGGGGCACCCCCCCCCCCCGGTCCTCATTAAATGGATTGCTTCAGCGATCGAAAGCAGGCAGGTGTCGTCGGGTGCGGGAGAAGTTGGAGTGGGAATTGCGGTGAGTGGTGGATGCCCCCAAGGCAGCTGCCTATCACCTCACTTTTGTGGTGCCTGATCATGGACGGCCTCCTAAAGCGCCTGACAGATGACGAACTGTATGCACAGGCATACGCTGACGACGGGCTGGTTCTAGTAACCAGCCAATTCCTAAGCGTCGTCTGCGATCGCATGCAGAGTGCATGCAAGATAATTGAAAAATGGTGTGAAGAGGCCGGGCTGACCATTAACCCCGGAAAGACCGACATGGTCCTCTTCACAAGGAGAAGGGAAAAAAGAGAATTTAAACCACCCAGTTAAAAGTGGGAAAAAAGGGAGGTAGCCTTCGAACCAGGAGGACTAGTTTGTTTCACAGACGGCTGCAGGAACAAAAATGGCTACATAGGAACGGGGCTCTATCTGGCTGGACGGAAACTGAGAAGATCCTTTCTTCTTGGGTCCACCGCAACCGTCTTCCAGGCGGAGATTTATGCTATCCTGCAAGCAGCTAGATTGGAGCAGATAACAGAAGCCAAGGAACGGACGATATACATATGCACGGATAGTAGGCCACCGCGAAAGCGCTGGGCACACACGGAACCAGCTCCCCACTGGTCCAGGAGTGTGTCGAGGCGCTGAACAGACTGGCGGACAGAAAATCGCTGCATATCGTATGGGTTCCTGCACACTCAGGTGTACCAGGCAATGAGCTAGCAGATCACTACGCGAAGCTCGGGACCAGGGAAGCCTTTTGTGGACCAGAGCCCGTCCTGGGTCTGACCAAAAATCTTCTCAAAGAATCTATAAAAGAATGGACTCGCAACGGTTTAGAGAACCACTGGGAAACAGCACCAGGCTGCAGACAGGCCAGGCTGCTTCTGGCCGGTCCGATCGGAAACAGATGGACCAGCATGTCCAGAATGAACCGGAAGGAACTCAGACTACTAGTCGGGGTTCTCACCGGTCACAGCAGTTTGAACAGACACCTGCAAGTGATGGGGGTCACTTGGGACCCGGTCTGCCCTAAATGCGGAGTGGATGACGAGGACTCCCACCATTATGTAGGCGTATGCGAGGTATATAGCAACCTCAGGCTCAATATCTTTGGGTCTGAGGAGCTACAAGAAGAAGAAATGAAACTCCTCTCATAACACAACCTTCTGGCCTTTATTAAAAGATCGGGGAGGTTCGAGTAGGAGTTTCACCATGGTTCGGGTACGGCGAAAAAGCCCTCGGTGGCCTAGTCGCTTGGGGTGCACCACCCCAACCCACCATACTACTACTACTTACTCAAAGAGGAAGTCTCGAAGAGGAAGAAAGAAGGTGAAATACTCCATGAGGTCGTAAAACTTCATTGAACTTCATTACAAAGCTTCAAAGTTCTGTATACCTACCCAAAACCAACACGCACACAGGACGCTGGCACAATACTCCAAGTATCTTTTGAAACATTGTTCACCATGGATAGATGTACGACGTGAGTGCATTAAGTTCTTCTACTTCTTAGGATGCCGATCCGTTACGAATGTTGGCGATTATCATAGCGATCCTGACTTTGTCTGCGGTAATCCGGAAGAGCTCCGAGGATTTTCTGTTGAACAAGTTCCTGAGGTTTTTGAGCCACAATATCGTCCTCTTCGTCCAAAGATTTTTCCTTTAAGGATTGTCTGTAGCAAAGCACACCATATCTTCCTTCGTTTCGCATGATGTGATCTAGGTAGTCTAGTTTTCCGGCTTAAATTATTATAGTTATCAGCTCCTAGGTCTATTTTCATAGTCCTCAAAACTTCGACGTTTGTCACTTTTGCCGTCCAAGAAATTTTCAGGATTCTCATGTAGCGGCACATTTGGAAGGCGTTGAGTTTTTTGGTTGTAGTTTAATTAAGTTTGCAGGGTTCTGCACCATAATGGAGAACAGAAATAACATAGCATCACCGGAGTCTTACTTTAATGTCAAGAATGAGGTTGTGACTTGAAAAAATGGCGCTCACAATAATTATTCTCAAGTCTTTGCCATCGATACCTATTTCTTTGGGTATATTTAGCTCACACACCATATGCAGTATATTTTCCTGAGGGATATACTTTCAAGAGATGATTTTTTGATCAAATTTTATGCATTCTATTGGAATTTTCTCGACGTCGTAATTGTTGTTGAATATTTGTGTAAGGTAAGCTGGGGCAACTGGGCCCAGGGGGTAAGTGGGCCAAGGGTCTGTCATTTTCTAATATGCTGCCACGAAATATTCAAACAGTTGGCTACGGTGTATCAGCTTGTTGACTTGTCAGAACAATGAATATTAACATTGCAAAACCTCTAATGTCCATATTCATCAAACTTCAAAATATGTATAACTCTGGGGTTATATTTTGAATTTCCCGACAGCTGATTGGTCTAATGCTCAAAGCCTACGAACGCTACGAATTTTAAACCAATGATATGTTCCAAAATATAACCCCTGGGGTATAAGTTCAAATTCATCAACCACATCAGCTGTTGTAAAATCATGACCCAGTTGCCCCAGCTTACCTTAGATGCGCTTGATTGTTCCTTCATTGAATAGTTTGATGAGTTCTGTCTCGATTTTATCTGAGCCCGGTGCTTTAGCTTCTTTTAACTGTAAAATGGCTATATGTGCTTCCTCTTTCAAGATTCCCGGTCCGCTTATTAGAGTCTTTTCCATCTCAAAGTGTTCTTCTCTACGATCCTCGAACCGTTTTTTTAGGTATCCATTTCCGGTGTGGATTTCGGTTTGTTTGTATACGATAATTCAGCCTTCTGACTCCGTAAGAACTCCTAGTTGTTTTTGAAGCTGCCAGTGAGCTCTTTAACTTTTCGATGCAAGTTGTAAATGTCGTGCTTCTTCTGTAATCCTTCAATTTTCTCGCATTTTTGACAAATGTGTTTATGACTACCAGATCGCTGCTCTCTGGAAACGTCTGTAGTTATAACTCCTCGCTCATTTATTTTTCCCAGTCCGTGTTTTTCGATATTATGATGAGATCACTGGTACCCGCAGTTTAGATTGAAGTCTCCCATCACAATGAGAAGTTCGTGATTAGGTATTTTATCAATAATGGTATTGATCGAGTGATAGAACTCTGAAACTTGCGGTTAGGGTGTAAACATGCAAGATGTTGATATTTTGTCATTCGAAGCAAGGCGTGTTGCGGGAAGAGGGGGAGTAGAGATTACCGAGATTTACTAGTAGGATTCTTATGTTTTGACAGTAAAAAGAACGTTCAAATAATAGGTGATTTAGGTCTCCAGGAAGGTTCATGTTGAAAGTTCGAAAATTCTATGATACCGACTTGTGTAGATGGGAAGGAAATCGACCGTGATTCAGCTTTAGACGATTATTATTAACTGTAGTTCCTTTTGACGGATATATTTACGACGACTGAGTTTTTGCCAGGTAATAAGGGGTGAAGGGAGAAGTATTGGGTTCTAGCTAAGGAGGATGCGGTTTTCTATTCCGATTCCCACAGTTCTCTTTTAGCTGATCTTAGCTGATAGAGGGTATCAGATAAACAAGCGGATGTTTTTAGTCTTTCGCAGACCGACGTTTGTTTGGCATGGTGATAGACTATTTCCATTACACGTTATCGTTATCTCCGAATAACTCTTGACCTAGACAGACACAAGCTGAGTAGAACCGACCTCGAGTCTCTGACAATTTCAGTTTATCTTGCATTATTATGCAAATACTATATAAAGCTTTTTTTCTCAAGAGGGAGCATCGGTTTTAACTGTGTATGTAAGACGTAGTCGCTCCACTTCGCTAATTTGGCTCCGAGATCGAGCTCGAAGATATATAGCCAAAGACAATTTTCATGATATAAATAGTTAAATTAACGAACATAAACAACCGACCAACATACAACAAACAATGACATACTGGGCTTCGAACTCAGACTCTGTGGCAGCATCAACAGCTTAACACATATTAAGCTTTGTTCGATGGCAAAAGCTTCATCAGTGTAGATGGAGCAGATGTCCTGGATTCTAAACTGTGAGGTGTGAGTCAGTTTCGGTACGTAGAATGCGGCTTCAACATCGATGGCATTTTTGGATTCGTCCTTGTATATTACATTTATCAACAGTTAGATTCTTCAGAGTTGAGTTTAAACGATTAAAGTTGTATTGGGGAGTATCTAGATATCGGGGTAATATGACCATGCTTTTGATACTTAAGATTTTGAAATAAAATTTACATAAAGGGAATAATGTTTCCGTCCTGATAAATTTTTAAAATTTTTTGGGATCCGCAAAAGCTACTGCCAACGGTGGGGAGTTTTTACTAGATCCAATCAACATTGCGGAGTCCACAGTAATTTTTAATATCATTTGACGGGATTCTAGACCATGTGGTCAAGTCTAACTTATTGCTAAAATTTCTCAGATACCGGCAGACATGGTCAGTTGAGACTAGTACGACACCGAAGATTCCATAACTCGGGGCTAAGTGATTTGACGATAGAGGGCGCACTGGCGTTTATGAGAAGGAACAACTGCACCTGCAAATTTATATGCACTCACAGTTCCTGGTCTATTTAAAGGAATTTCGGTGTTAATTCTGCAACGATCGCATTCCTCCAACCCAATCATTTCGGGAAGATAACAAAAGCTTCACCGTTCTCCATAGTGTAATTAAAAAACCTTCTAGTATCTCGAGCTTAATTAGTATTTGTGTACAAATTCGCATACCTAGTTATAAACATCTACTTACCTACGCATTTTAACAATATTTGCTTACTGAAAATTATTTTCAAAGTAAATGTTTACTCATGTTGCATAGGTTAGTCACTAGTCACATAGTAGAAAGTAGGGGTTCTCTAGTCCTTCGAAAAAAACACATATAAAGTGACCTAGTGACCACGAGAAATTCAACGAAAAATTCAAGATTTGCAAAATATTTTCCAGGTGGCCTTACTTCCGCGAACACCGGAAGCTGACATCTACTTAGTTGTTTTAATGAGGATAAACTGTAATTTATTATCCTATTATTACATAATAGGATACCACATGAATAGTTGAAATAGAAAGGCACTAAAAATCACGAAAAAGCACTGGAAGACATTTTTTATTCTCTTGAGATAAGATCTGAAGGTACCGTGTTCTGTCAAGCATTGCGTTATATAATAGATGACGTCTCCTTGTTTTCTCTTCAATGGTTTGATCTCGCTGATACCACTTTTTGTGCATCTGTCCTTAGCTGAATGATTCCACTTATCCTGGAGTTTTTGTAGATGGTGCGAGTATTCAATATGTAAACTCTTACAAATACCTATAGGACACGAAATCGTCATTGGCAGAGATAAACAGACCTGTGAAATAAACAGGTGAATAGGTTTATCTTTGACTGCCTTCGGTAAGCTGAACCATGTCTTGAAGTATGAAATTCCTGTCTATTCGAATAGAAAAATATTGTACCCTAACCTTGACAAAGACTGCCGTTAACAAAATTCAGGTAATGCAGCAAATAATGGAACGTGCGAGATACCAAGGTGTATCCTTGAGACAAAATATCAAATCCAACATTAGGTAGGATGACAGGAATAATGGATGCAGACTTCAAGACTCTGCTTGAAGTGGAATTGGGCAGGCCTTGTGGCAAGAAGAACGACATACAACAGGTTGAACAAAATAATTGTTGAATGGAGGCCTAAAAAAATGCCTTTAGAGGCAGAAGACGCCCACCGAAACGTAGGTCCGACGACATAAGGCGGATAGTTCCCGGTTGGATAACGATTGCTGGAGACCGTTCAAAATAGCATAGATTAAGGTAGGCCGATGTCCAGCAGTGGACGCTAATGGCTGTGTGATGGTGATGATGAAAGTCTCCACTATGTTCTATTTCAGTGAATAGCGTATTGCTTATGATGTTCTCGTATACCTTACCCAAAACGCTAAGTAGGCATCGGCCAATATTTTGTTGTTTCATATACTGTTTTTTAGGTTTATCGATAAAGATCAGCTTCGTCTCCTTCCACTTGTTTGGGAACTTGTTTTGTTACGGGTACGATCGAAGAGCGTCTTATACACCTCGAATTTGATACTTATCGACGCCTTTACAATTTCTAGGTAAAGTCCATCCGGGACCGGGGCCTTACCGTTCTTGTTTTTTCGACAAGCCACAATTAGCGCTTTTTCTTTCAACGGTGCTGTTGTTTGAAGCATTCCCTGCTCGAAGGCAACACTTGCCTTCGAGTTAAATATCTCTCTACATATATCCATCTTCTGTGCCGTCCCAGTGTAATTTGTTTTTTAGCTTGGCATACGCCTATGTAGTGATAAGAATCCTCGTCGTCTGCTCCACATTTGGGACAGACTGGATTCTAAGCAGGTAGCGGAAACGAACAAAGTAGCCCATTCTACTTATGCACAAAGGTACTTACAGAATGTTCCGGATATAGCCCTTTGGAGTTTAATGACATCTGACATTTCAAAAATTTTCAAAGCCGACTAGATCTCAGAATTTTCATAGTAAACTTTCGTTTTTCTTATGACCGCTATATTGTTTTTTATGTTGTTCGGTATATAAAAAAAAAGATCAAAAATTGGTAAACTTCAAAAAATAAATTAAAAAAAAGTTTATTCTTCTTTTTTCTTTACAAAAAAGACAACTTTTTAGACCGAATTTGATAGATAAATCAAAAAACCATAAGACAACCACTATTTTGACGTATTTTAACAATGTTGACGTATTTCGACGATCTTTCTTAAGGTTTTCCTTTGAAAAAAGAAGAATTAAAATTTTAGAATTGTTTTTTTTGAGTTTATTAATTTTTGGTTTTCAGTTTTTTTCAGGAACAGTCACAGATATCTTGTATATCTTGACGGATTCGAGATGGCCATAAAATTGCGCATCTTTTCTCTAATTTAACCAATCCTGTATCTCTTAGCGTTTAGGAGATAGCAATATAGAGAAGGATATATGGTGCAGCCTGTATGTAATGCCAACTTTTTGGCGATCACTATACCTATATTGCAAAATATATTTCTTCAAAATTGGAATTTTCGATTTAAAAAAAGCTGCGGTAGCTTTACCTGTCGTAGCTTTAGCTTAAGTGAACGAATTTAGCAATCATGTAGAACTTTGGAATTACGTTGGATTTTTGTTTAAAAATTACTAAAATTCCGTTACTTCAAAATTCGAAAATACCGCTTCTTGTGTTTTCTAGTCGCAGTTTGTGATCTAAGGGACTTAAATTATTATTGTGGGAGTAAGATATCCACAAGGAGTGGTCTTGGACTGCACTTGAGCAAAATCAGTCGAGCCGTTTCATAGTGGCGGCCATTTGAATTTTAAGAAAATTTCCTATTTTTTAAACGCCTGGATAAGAACGCCTGGATTGGAAGAACATTTTTCGAAATTGACTGAGTTTAAACAATTACAATATTTTTATTAAGCCAGTGGAGTGGGCAGGAAAAGGGGAAAATGCCAATTTTCAATAACAATTTATGAGCAGATTTTTAAAGGAATTGAACTGGATTTTTTAGATTAGACAACTATATGTATATATTAGTAACATTTAATCTTCAAAATTTTCAAGAAGCAAGCGATACAAATGACGGGATATTCGATTTTTTTTACATGATGCTTCTTTCTCTAAAATTGCAAATTTTAAATTTTCAAAACGCCCCTGTATTTTTTTTAATTTTAAGATAGTGCAGTTTTTAAAATTTTAGTTATAGCCAGTGTCGTGCATATGAAAATGGGAAAAATTGATAAATTCCCATATTAATTTTATAACCCGTTTTCAAAGGAATTGAACTGAAATTTCCACAACTACCTACGCTAATATCACATGACCATGAAAAATTTCAGAAAGTCTACCTAAAAAGCAGTGAAAACATTCATAATTGAATCGTATAAAAATACACTATTTCTGCGCAAGAAGGTTTTCTTATTATTATTATTAAAATGGGGATATGTAAGCCATTTTCCCATATCTTGAGTCTGCTTTGCAAATGGAAAATCGCCTTTTTCTTTTCTGCTCAACAAATGAAACGTTACATGATCAAATTTGCCCTAACTTTGGCACTGATAAAATTTGGATTGTTTCGCGCAATTCAATTTTTGTTTCAAGGGTTCACTAGTTCAATCCCTTGTTTATCAGTTTGTATGTTTGCAAGAACTTGGTACTTCACACAAAGTTTATATAGGGTGGTAAATAAAACAGTTCAAAATCTCAGAAAGTTCAGCTTGCTCCCATTTGATCAAAGATTTTTCTTTTTGAATTTCAACACAAAGATCATGAAGATGGACCTCATATCTCGAAATGGTTTTCGAATTTTCCGATTATTTCTTTTATTTACAGGGTGATCTCAAAATAACTACTTTTTGGTGTGGCAATGATAACTTTGTTGCCCGTGACTCGATTTTAAAAATGTAGGGCTCATTTTAAAGCTAAAGCTTCAAGCAAGAACACGCAAGTTTGATAATCGCCTAAGGACAAAAATTGAAAATACAGGGTTGTATTAAAACTAACCCAAACCTGAATGGCTTCCGAAATCTGGTATTAAGGAAAATTTTAAATAAAGTCAAGTTGCTTTCAAACAAACCATTCATTCTGAATACTTCAAGATGTTCTTCGCTTGCATGAGTTAAGAATTGTTGACATAAGAACAAAATTACAACTTCGTGTTTTCGAAGTGAAAATCGTCATTTTTCAAGTTCAAGGCCCTGTACAACGAAAACGGCTAAAGATAGAGAAAAACGGCTTACATGTCCATATTTTACTTTTTCATGTACTATTCTATGGTATAGAAACATTTGTACTTTCTTTGATTTTTTTATTTGGCGACGCGTGGAGAAATCTCAGAATTTTTCAAATTTTTTTTTTCACCCTGTATAAACATTTTATCTACATCATGGGATAGTACATGAAAAGTTAAAATAGGGACATGTAAGCCGTTTTTCTCTATCTTCAGCCGTTTTCGTTGTACAGGGCCTTGAACTTGAAAAATTACGATTTTCACTTCGAAAACACGAAGTTGTAATTTTGTTCTTATGTCAACAATTCTTAACTCATGCAAGCGAAGAACATCTTGAAGTATTCAGAATGAATGGTTTGTTTGAAAGCAACTTGACTTTATTTAAAATTTTCCTTAATACCAGATTTCGGAAGCCATTCAGATTTGGGTTAGTTTTAATACAGCCCTGTATTTTCAATTTTTGTCCTCAGTCGATTATCAAACTTGCGTGTTCTTGCTTGAAGCTTTAGCTTTAAAATGAGCCCTACATTTTGAAAATCGAGTCACGGGTAACAAAGTTATCATTGCCACACCAAAAAGTAGTTATTTTGAGATCACCCTGTAAATAAAAGAAATAATCGGAAAATTCGAAAACCGTTTCGAGATATGAGGCCCATCTTCATGATCTTTGTGTTGAAATTTAAAAAGAAAAATCTTTGATCAAATGGGAGCAAGCTGAACTTTCTGAGATTTTGAACTGTTTTATTTACCACCCTATATAAACTTTGTGTGAAGTACCAAGTTCTTGCAAACATACGGACTGATGAACAAGGGATTGAACTAGTGAACCCTCGAAACAAAAATTGAATTGCTCGAAACAATCCAAATTTTATCAGTGCCAAATTTAGGGCAAATTTGGTCATGTAACGTTTCATTTGTTGAGCAGTTTATAACTCATAAATTACTTGTTTCAAATAAAACTTAAAAACCATTCTTATTAAATTTTCTCAGACAGTCTGACAATGTAATAATATATAGGGTGTGTAATTGAAATACAGAATTGGTATTATTTTTGACCCACGTTGTGTACCTACGTTGACAAAGGTGTGCGTATCGCATTTCATGCCGTATTCGAGATTAAAGAAAAGCAAGGGGGTGTCTTTTTACGGATTTGACTACCCCATAACGTGCAAAAATTAGTTCAATGTTATCAAGGTCACGGAATTTCTCAATAGTCGAAATTTTATACAAAATATTATAACCGAATACTGTTGGCAAAATCTATTTTTATTGCTATACACCACCCCTATTATTGTTGTCCACTCATAGAGACCGGATTATGTAATCCTTGTATGATTGTAAAAATACATATTGGGCACCTGTAAATACTAATATGTAGTCTTTCGCATAAAGAATTAAATATGCTACATTAAAATCGGACAACCAGTGAAGAGTTGTAGAGTCATACCGCTTCGTCTCATATCGAAAACAACTTCATAGAAGCACTCTGCATTTGAAATAATCACAGAGACTGATGAGCTGATTTGCATTTTTGACGGGGCTCTAGTTTGCAATATTAATGACCGCACATATCGCTTCGCATCAAAGAGTTCGATTGTATTTGTGTTTTCTGAATCGCGGAACTACGTCTCTTTGTTGTCATACTATGTGCCATGACAAATTTGCTGCGACTTTTAGCATGATTAAAAGTTATATAAAAAATATCTAAAGAGTCTAGTTATTCTGAATATTTATAAATTTTGTAAATGTAGGTATTATATCGAACGAATAATTTATGAAGATCCTCTACTACTGGCATATTATTTGAACAACGGGCAGTACTCTTTGTATTATATCGTAACTTGGATAATAATTAGAGGTAAACGTTCCTTCAGTAATTATTTAAATTTGGATAAGAAGAATATTAGCAAAAAATGGGGATATTAAAAACGGAGTGACATAATAGGACATAGTGCATCGAGAGCGGAATTAAGTTATCCTATAATGAAGAGAGAAAGATTCTTGAAACGTCAAGAGAGTTGTACTCTCATTCCCAGAGCTTTCGCGAAGAGCTGATCCGGTATGTTCAAACGTGACCTCAGTTTTGTCCTAGATTATAAGTCCAAACACATATATCCAGTGTTTGTTTAAAATAAAAAAAATAAAAAAAATTAGTCAATTTATGTAAGCAATTTTTGAAGCTAAAGTAAACATTTGTCTTTTTTAATATCTTTTTATGACGTAAGGTTGCCTTGGTCTTCTACTGCGGCCCAAACGCTTGGAGTTGTTACCCCTTTGCACATCTATTTACTTTTTTGATTCCCAGATTTCATAAGATACCTCGAAACATGGAGATACCTTCATGTTTTAACAACAATTCTACATATCTCCACATCTTAATAAAATACGTATGTCAAATTCTTTAAGATTTAGGTAAAATACAAAATAAATGCAAAAAAGTGACCCCTGGATGATTTACTGAAACTAATAACAAAAGGCCAATAATAGTCTGAATTTTATTAGAGTCTGAAATATACTTTTTATTTTTATTTTACTTTTACTTTTACTTTTATTTACAACCCTTTATTATAATTAAACGCACTTCTACGTGTTCATTCATCCAAATGATTTTATCGTGGCCAGAACCATAATAATAATCCATAATTATTACGACCATTTCCCAGAGAAGTACATATGCATAGAAAACACTTTTACGTTGAACTATACATTGAACATTGCGGCAAGGGGTCGAATTCTAAGCACACCTCCCTCGATAATGAGGGGGAGTTACGGGCATGAAACAATCAGCGGGAGGATAGTGACAACTGACAAGGGGTGCACAAGCTGCAAGGGGTTCACGCTGTCACGCGATCGCGACGAGCGACGAGGGGTGTAATGAATTCAACTTGCGACTTGAGATTATTCCACGTTATAATATACAGGAAAGTAATGCCATATCAATAGATGTGTACGCGGTTAGTCAATGGGGTTCGATCGAGTCATTTTTGTATTAACTGGCTTTGCACTCGATCCTATTTAATTAAAAAAGCATTGAAAAATGTTATTCCAATGCTATCAAATTGGTTTCCAAGTTTTTTTTCCATTTTGCTTAGGGGTTCAAAAAATAACTTTTTTCCTAAAATTAAAATTTTCGAAGTGAAAATCGCAGTTTTCAGTTCATGGCAGTGTACAACGGAAATTGTTCCTAATATTGGAAACCGGCTTAAATGTCTCTATCTTAATTTTTTATGTTATATTCCATGATACAGAAACATTTGTACTATTCTTTTTTTATCATTTAACTGAACAATCTCAGCTTTTTGGGATTTTTTATGACCCTTTATAAACATTTTATCTACATCATAGGATAGTATATAAAAAGTTAAGAAAGGGATATGTAACCCTTGTTCCAATATTCGGAGCCGTTTCCGTTGTACACTGCCATGCACTTCGAAAATTGTAATTTTCACTTCTTGTTTATAACTCAAAAACTGAATTTAAACATCAACTGCCAAAACCATTCTTATTTTTTCTTTTCAGAAAATCTAAAAATGCAATAACAGAGGAGCATGATATTAAAAAAAAAACATAACTTTGATATGTTTCATATTCTTGGTACAATGTGAATATAATTTTAAAATGTCCCTTTAACGGGTTGTATCCTTTCCAAAAACAAAACTTTCTTGCGAATATTTCAAAAGTCAATGTGTACGCCCCCACAGAATCTGGTGATGTGAGAAGACCGAATTTTATGAAAAATTACTGGAGCTATGTGAGGAAATACCCGCCAACGATATACTGTGGATACTAGGAGATTTTAATGCAAAAGTTGGGATAGGACCCAGAAATAAAAATGTGGCTGGCTTAGAGGCAATACATAAGAAAACAAATGAAAACGCGGCAATATTGCAAGTACCAAATTAAGACATAAGAGAGAACACAAAATAACGTGTTTGATACATCGCAACCAAGAGACGGCAATCAAATAGACCATATAGCTATATACTAATTAAGAAAAAGTGGTAAAATTAATCTACCACGTAAAATCTTAGGGAACACACACCACTTCCTACTAATAGCAAAGTTTAAGATGAAGATAATAAAGAGTAGGTACTAGAGGGAGATAGAGTAGACGTATATGGGACATACAAAACTTAAATTCGACAGAGAAAATAGAGGAATATGCAAGATCGCTTGAACAGAGGTTTGGGCTATATGAAGAAAATCTGGAAATAGACAAGAATGGGAAAACATAAAAAATACATCACTTATATCGCAGAAGAAAACTCAAAACAACCAAGGTACCAGCACAGAAGGTTGCAGCACGGAATGGTTTGATAAAGAATGCGAGAAAAAGATCAAAGCCAAAAATGAAGTGAGAAAGGAATAGCTGCGAACGGGTGACGAAAGAAGCCTCACACAGTCACACACTACAAAATTTGCGAAGGGAAACAACCAAACTGCATAGAAAAAAAAAGAGCAAAATAGATTGACTCACAAATGAAAGAAACAGAAACAAACAGCATCGTCAACAGAAAACTTTATCAATACGTAAAAAAAAGAACATCAAAAGAAACCGCTACAGAAAATAGACAACATGGAAAAATGTCTCTCCCATAAAAAAATTGGGAGAGGCATTTTACAGAAGTCTACCAAGACATATAAACCTTCTTGCGCATCAATCGCAGAAATAGTGTATTTTTATGCGATTCAATTCTGAATATTTTCACCGCTTTTTAAATTGGCTTTCTGAAATTTTACATAGTCAGGTGATATTCACTGACATTGCATTTCATTTCGTTTTAAACCGTGTCTTAGAATGAATTTTTAAATATAACAAAACAAAAAAAAAAACATTGGCAAAATTGAACAATTTTGGCCCATTTCCTATGCCCGCCACTGGCTAACTTTACTTAAAAAATACTATTTTTTAGACTACCTTTTATAGAACGGAAAGGGGAGCTTTGAAAACCGAAAATTTTAAATTTTAGAGGAATAAACATAATATGTAAAAATATTCTAATATCTCCGCCATTTTTTTATTTGCTTCTTGAAATTTTTCATAGTTAAGGGTTATTAGTTCAGTCAAAATTTCAGTTCATATCCTCAAAAAATATGTTCATAAACGGTTATAGAAATTTAGCCTTTTTTCCCTTTTCCTACCCACGCCACTGGCTTAATAATAAAAATATTGCAAATTTTATTGAAATATTTTAACTCAATATTTTATAACTCAAATTTCAAATAATTTTCTTCCAGTAATGTTAATTTCGATTAAAAGTTTTTGTTTCTAACTGGCTTATTTAGGGGTTTAAAATCTATCAATTTTTCTTAAAATTGAAAAGGCCGCCATTTTGGAACGGCTCTTCTGATTTAACTCAAATGCAGTACCATACGACTAATTGCAGTTATCTTACTACCAAAAAAATTTCAGTCCCCTAGATTGAAAACAGCGACCAGAAACCGTGCCTCATACCCGTTTTTTTTTTGGAAATTTGAAGAGACGCGTTGTAAAAGTAGCGCAATTTTAGGTAAATGTTTTTTTGTGAAAATCAAACGTCATCCCTAAGTTTCACAAAAGTAAAAAATTTCGTTCATTAATCTTGAAAAATGAAGCTACTGGAGCGTTCTTAGAATTTTAGAGAAATAAACATCATGTAAAAAAAATTCGAATATCTCGGCCATTTTTCTTACTCACTTCTTGAAATTTTTAAGTGTTAAAGGCTATTAGTATAGTTATCTATTGTAAAAATTTCAGTTCAATTGCTTCAAAAATGTGCTCATAAATTGTTAGGAAAATTTAGCCATTTTTACCACTTTCCTATCCACGCCACTGGCTTAATAATAAAAGTAATATAAATTTTTTCACATTAAATTAAATTTGAAATAATTTTCTTCAAACCCTGTCGATTTGGTTCCAAAGTTTTTTTTCCATCTTGCTCATACAGGGATTCAAATATTAGCAAATTTTTCAAAAATTAAAATGACCGCCATTTTGAAACCGCTCGACCGATTTTGCTCAAGTACAATACCAGACCAGTTTTTATAGATATCTTACTCCCACAAAAATTTCAGCCCCCTAGATTCAAAACTGCGACCTGAAATGAGATGACAAAAACCGGGTTCATGGAATTTTGAAGGGACACCCTGTAGAAATGATGGGACTTTTGGAAAGTTTTCCAACGAAAATCCAACGTCATTCCAAGGTTTTACAAGGACCCAAAATTTCGTTCACTAATCTTGAAAGATAAAGCCACAGGAGCGTTTTTAAAATCGAAATTTCGCGATTTTGGAGAAATATATACAGGGTGTCCCAATATTCCATGGACATGGAGCAACCACAGATTACTGAGGTAAAAAAAAGTCGCTCGGACCAAACTTATCTCTATACCAAAATGCTTCGTTTGTCCGCTAGAGGGCTTCAAAGTCTTTTGAAAATTTTAGTTTTTTTGAAATAGCTCAAAGTCGGCTGATTCCAATTCGATGAAATTTGGTAGGTAAATTTCTTATTAAAAGTACTAACTTCTGATGTACATGATAATTTGACGAAAACCCGGGAAGGGGTGAAACTACCCCTACCCTCCATTAAAATTGATCGTAATTGTTGATAGGGTAGCAGGAATGCTGTTCATGTTTTTTTGTTTGAAAGATACATCGTTTTAGCCCATTTTTGGTCTCCTACAAAAATCTGTATCTTTACGAGGTGCTATGTGATAAAATAAATTAGTCGATGATAACTAAATTTTTATTTCATTCTTTTAATTTGAAATCAAATTTTCAATTGTCAGGTGATTATTTTATCTAATCTCATAAAAGATGCTCGATATGGGCGCCGGTTTGGACCCTAGAAAGTTCCATCCTGCGCAAAAAAATGATTTTAACTTTTCTTGGAACCTCGTCGTTTTGCAAACTGTTTAACTGCGTTTGAAAAAAACCGTTTGCAAACACCTGAAAAAAAAACCGAACCATACTAAACATCTTTTATGAGATTAGATCAAATAATCACCTGACAATTTGAAAATTTGATTTCAAATTAAAAAAATGAAATAAAATTTTGGTTAGGTACCATCGACTAATTTATTTTATCACATAGCACCTCGGAAAGATACAGATTTTTGTAGGAGACCAAAAATGGGCTAAAACGATGTATCTATCAAACAAAAAAACATGAACAGCGTTCCTGCTACCCTATCACCAATTACGATCGATTTTAATGGAGGGTAGGGGTAGTTTCACCCCTTCCCGGGTTTCCGTCAAATTATCATGTACATCAGAAATTAGTACTTTCAATAAGACATTTACCTACCAAATTTCATCGAATTTGAATCAGCCGACTTTGAGCTATTTCAAAAAAACTAAAATTTTCAAAAGACTTTGAAGCCCTCTAGCGGACAAACGAAGCATTTTGGTATAGAGATAAGTTTGCTCCGAGCGACTTTTTTTTACCTCAGTAATCTGTGGTTGCTCCATGTCCATGGAATATTGGGACACCCTGTATATAAATATATAGCAAAATATAAATATATAAATATAGAGCGAAATGGCCATCCATGTCTTCAACATTGTTTTTGTCTGCTTTTGGCTTTAAGATCAGTATTATCTATGAGCCCTAGAACCCAAACAAACGTCTTCTTTTTACTATAAATATATATATATATATATCGTGGGCAGGTGAATTTTGGAAAACCACTTTTTCGTAATCTAGGGGTCATGATCGGTGGACATTTGATGAGTTTGGGTGATTTTCGAAAAGTGATGTCGTCCTCAATAGTGTATTTTTTTGTTAAAAAATACACTAAAATAACAGCTCACGAAACTGAAAATACTGAGGAGAAAAATACGACAAGGTATCTCAAGAAACAGAAAAACCACCAATTTACGAGGAGTTTGCCGACACGGTTAGACAGCCGAAGACCCACAAAGCGCCGGGACCAGACGAAATCAACAATGAACTGAATTGATTTGAATAATTGAATGAAAAAGAAGTATTCACAAGCTAATTATGAAGACCTGGGAGCGGGAAGCCAAGCCATGTCGACGTAATGGAGACAGGGATAATTAACTCCGGTCTACAAGAAAGGAGACCCAAAACTTTGCGAAAACTACAGAGCTACATGCTTCTGATCACGGCTTACAAACTACTAACATCACTGATCAGAAAAAGACTCAATAAATACGCCGAAGTCAAGATAGGACCGTATCAGTACGGCTTTAGAAGAGGAAAATCACCTGTTGATGCAATCCTTATCCTGACTCAACTCGTGGAAAAATGTGACGAATATAGCACAGACCTCCACATATTGTTCATAGATTTTCAATAAGCCTTCCGACAGTATGAACAGAAGGAGATATATATGTTATAGGTAATGTGTATAGTGCAGGGATTCTATACAATACCTAGGGAATGTATATGTTATAGGCAATGCGTGTAATCCGGTATTGTATATAATACCTAGGCATTGTATACATTGCCTAAAACGTCCAGGCAATGTGTGAAATACGATTCATTTCATACATTGCCTAGGTATTGTATAGAATACCGAAAGCGCATCAGGCAATGTGTATAATAAACGACAACGCGCAGCGAAACGCGTGCGGGGCGGAGAAGTAAACATGCTGCAACTCGTTCGTTGTAGAGATGAGCAAAACTGTGATTTTGTACCCTACTACTAAGGGCTAATCTTAATTTGCCCACCAATAATTCGTATTTGTATAGGTATAAAGTAGTCAAGTTTATATACAGGGTGTTAATAAATACGTGTTACAAACTTAAAGGGCATGTAAGAAATGCAAAAATAGGCGATAAATTTCCTGTAGACATGGGTCGTTGGAGCTTTAGTTTTCGACATACAGTGCGTCCTACAACAAAAACATAAATGACTTTTCTCCTCTCAACAAAACGAGGTATCTACCAAAAATAACAAATTTGTATAAAAGTCGGTGGCGTAGAAATTATTTAATAAAAAAGGTAACAACACACCCAGATCTCTGCCACTGTCTTGAATAATTTTTCAATGGGAGTATCAAATCATGTACTTTAATTAGTAAAACAGCTGTCAAAAAATTCGAGTTATTCTGATCAGCCAGTTTATAGATATTCAAAAAATATTAAATTTTTAGAAGAACTTTAACACCCTGTATCTCGAAAACCAAAGCTCCAACGACCCATGTCTACAGGAAATTTATCGCCAATTTTTGCATTTCCTCCATGCCCTTTAAGTTTGTAACACCTATTCAGTAACACCCTGTATATTTTTTTGTTAAATAAGTAGGTAGGCACCAGTAATTACAACAGGTATAGGTACTTCTATTACCTACGCAGTTAGGTACGCGAATAACGCTTTCCTGATTGTTGATATCATTATCTAAAGGGATAGTCAAAGTAAATGACCTGACCTGACCTGACCTGACCAATTTGTAAATTATGTATACCTACTTAATTGTTTAAAAAATCCACGTCTCCTAAGTATCATCAATTTTTTCGGGACCGAGGAGCGAAATAGGAGTGCTGGATGGGTAAGAAGCTAAAAACAGCCATTACAAACTAATACTAAGGTCACAACTAAGGCCTCTTTGACACTACGGTCGAATTTCTATTTTTTTCTTCACTTTCAGGGCAAGGAAAATCTTCGAGATTAACAGTAGCACGATTATTATTTTGAATTTTGCAGTTATATTCCAAAAATCGTAACATCAAATCCTGTGGTCTGGTCACGATATGAAAAAGGGGATATAATGCGAGTCCGTGTCTTTTGTATACGTTTCGAAGCGTTTGGCATTTCCGTCAAGTGGTTATTTCCGAAACTCGAGGTATTTAATCGGCGCTTCTGTCAGGACCGAACTTTCATTGCACTCTCAAAATCGATTTTTAAATCCGTTTGTTGCCTTCCCTTTCATTTGCAAAGCAAATGAATACCTTCCTGGTGTTACTATAGGTATGTTCTCCACCCCTATACAGGGTTATGCAAATTTCATGGTGTCAGTATTGGGATATCCTAGACCATAAGAGATACAGGGTTGCTTAAATTAGAGAAAAGTTGCGCTATTTTATGGCCATCTCGAATCCGTCAAAACATGCAAGATATCTGTGACCGTTCCTGAAATATCCTGAAAAAACTGAAAAATCGAGAAATCTTATTTTTTGAATATCATTAGTCCATAAAAAGTTAAAATAGGGACATGTAAGCCGTTTTTCTCTATCTTGAACCGTTTTCCTTTTACAGGGCCTTGAACTTGAAAAATTACGATTTTTTAAATGCTTGTAACTTCTAAACAAAAACGAATCGAACCCATGTTTATTAAAAAAAAATATGTTTAAAATCAAGCAACCTACCATCTGTCAAAGTTTGTCATAGAGCTTGTAGAACACCCTGTATAGTGACCACCAAAAAGTTCGCACCATATGAGGAATTTTTTGTTTTCCACCTTTTTAAATTTTTTTTTGTCATTAGTTTGTGTTTTCAAGAAGATTCAATTTGAGCACACTAAATTCATGGTGTGATTTTTAGTCCATAGATAATGGCGTTTTTATAAACTTGAAAATCACAAAAAATATAATATTTCTAAAACTAAACGTGTTTTGCGGGAAATTTCGGCAAAATTCTTTAGATATTTTTATTTACCATTTATGTAATGTCAGTAACGAAAGAAATTAAATTTTCTATACAGGAGGCTAAAAGTGTTAATTTTTAAATTGCTTTTTTAAGTTTTTTTTTTAAGTTCAAAGCCCTGTACAACGAAGACGGTTCAAGATAGAGAAAAACGTCTGACATGTCCCAATTTTAATTTTTTATCTACTATCCTATGGTACAGAAACATTTTTGTACTTTCTTTTTTTTTTTTTTTAATTTGGCGACGCGTTGAGAAATCTCAGATTCTTTGCGATTTTTTATCACCCTTGATGCACCAGTGTCTTTACTAGCCCGTGCATTCGAAATGCTTAGTCGAATACAGTCCCGGTCTCACACAACGTGCGCGACCATTCGAAGGTTAAATTTTGACATGAAGGAGATAGACTATAAATCATCTAATGTATTTGCTATAACTACTGTCGTCGACAAAAACATATCAAAAGTGAAAGTTAACATAATTTTTGTGATTATTTAAAATTTTGAAGTTGACAGCGACTGCAAAGAAATCCTTGAAATTTGACAGATCAGTTTTATGTCAAAAAGTAATAAAATCCATTACATTTGATTTATAGGCAGTATTATAAAAGCTCATTAAGTTAACGGGTAGATTTCTGGGACCGTTTCTAGATCAATTATCAACTCTGGCTGGAAAATGTAACAATTTAGTGATTCTTGGCGTGTAAGGGATTACAAAATGTTAATAAAAGTTATGTGACGTCGATATTAGCTTTAGAAATGGTATCTGAAATCCGCCTGTTAGCTTAATGAACCTTCATAATACTGGCTGTTAGTCTTTTTACCGAAGTTTTAAGCGGCTGCAAAGTCATCTTTGACATTTGATCGATAGGTTTTCCGTCAAAAGGTAGTAAAATTAATTAAATTTCACTTAGTTTTTGTTCAAAGTTCTATCTCATTGGGATCAAAATTTAAGGTCAGGGGGGACTAAAACGTCCTCGCTGTCTCCTCGCTATATCGTGGGCAGGTGAATTTTGGAAAACTACTTTTTCGTGATATGGGGGTCAGGATCGGTGGACATTTGATGAGTTTTGGTGATTTTATAAAGTGGTGTCGTCCTCAATAGTGTATTTTTTCTATTAAAAATACACTAAAACAATATTACTTCAGATTTTTCTACTTAATTTCACAAACGTTCTAGTGTGCTCAACTTATATTTTTACAAGAATGGAGAATAACCTGTTCTTTTTTCACGCGATTAAGATATTACACAGGTGGCCCTTTTTTAAAGCTCACTTTTGGCATCTCGTAAACGGATGTAGAGTTGATTAAATTTTAAAAAAGATGAGCTACTTTATGGCTATCTCTTTTGAAGCGACAATTTTAAAGTCAATGTATTGACATTGCTTTATATTCTGCATTTATTGGTGTCACTTGATTGTTTTTACATCCAATAGCTTCGAAGATATGACTGTCAACTTTTGTTTTCCTAATGGACGGCGTATTGGATTTTTCTTAAAAAGTACAGAAAATTATTCCATTTGCAACGGTACATGTACATCTATTTTTTTTTCAAATAATATGTTAGATTGTAAACACGACAAAAAAATAAGTGACCGATATGTCGTCATCATATTTAAATATATTCAAAAATCCGTTTATTTCTCAATAAAATTTGAATTCTACTATAAAATACCTACACCAAAAATATTTTTTTCACGCGTCGCTTCTGAAAGTTCACTTTTCGATAAGTAACAGTCGGCCGAACTACCAGTATTGCGCACAGCGCCTCTCTTCAAAGTGTACAAATTTTTCAAGTCCGCTATCGACTACTTTCTAGCCCTAGTACACTAAAGACAAAGTTTTTTTTGCGTGGTGCAAACGTAAAGTATAAGATACGAAAAATGCCAGCATACTCGTTTCCTGTGAATACATACGTCGATATGCTTTTAACTTTGGATGAATGACATGGAAATGCACGGGCAGCTGTGCGGCGGTACATCGAGAAATACCTAGGAAGAAATTCACCAAACCGTAATACTTTCCTTACAACCGAGCGATGTTTACGTGAAACTGGTACTTTAAAAGCTGGTACCACCAATAGAGGCAGACGCAGAAATGTTTAAACCGTTCATACTGAGGAAAACGTTTTGAATATTCCTGAAGAAAACCCAGCGGTGAATACAAGGCGAGTACAAAGCGCCTCAAATCCACATAATCTCATTCTGTGATATGGAGAATAGCCAAAGAACAGCAGATAAGTCCCTATCACTACCGACAAGTTCAGGACCTTTTGCCTGCAGACAGACCGTTACGGCTACAATTTTGTGTGAGAATTTTAGTCAGATTTGCCCAAAACTGCACCTTTTTGTCTAGAATAATTTTTACCGATTTTTACAAGGCTACTTTTACAAGGAGTGGGGTCTTAAATATGCATAATGAGCATATTTGGGCAGAACAAAATCCACACACGCGGACAGTGACGCATTACCAAAGTTCATTTAAAATTAACGTCCGGGCTGCAACCCTTGGGAATGACTTACTAGGTTTCTTAAATCGTCCTAAGGAGTTCAATCGTTTCCACACAAAGCTTAATTAGTGTATTTAGCGCGTCACTGTCACTATTACTATCCGTTCAGCTGATGGACGACAATCTTATCGTATCGCATAATTTCTGAACTAATTAAGCGTATCAAGACGCGAGTTGTACTTCCGTCTCGCTCTCGCTCATCTTTTTAGAAATCGTCATCTTGCTGACGATTTTAACATTTTTCTGACAATACGTCCCAATTAAACTCTATTGGCTGTGCAATGCAATAGAAGGAGTAAGAAATAATAACGAGATGATGGTATCCTTAGTTATCACAACGGACAACACTCACTGGACAAACCATATCAGCAGCTTTTTAGTTTTTTTGCCGTTTCAATTGACTTTGCATAAACTAGGGGACATTCCACCAGATCCGGCGCTGCATGCCGGACCGGTCGGAGCAGCAGAGTGCATCACGACAAAATTTTGTCTACCACTGCGCCTTATGAGAGCCCTTCCACAGAGTCCAGCGCAGCAAAACGCATGCAGTGACGTGCTGCATGTCGCCGGATGCAGTGAAATGAGCATCACTTGATTTCTAATTGCCGGACGTGGTAACAAGCTGTTTTATATGTACACATGATAAAAGTTTTTATCAAATTACAAGAGCTCAAATGCATGCGAAAATCTATGGACAGGTAATAAATGCAAACGGGCAGGTAATAAGCGCAGTTGGTGGAAGGAGGTAATACGTTTTTTGCTGCACCTTGCTGCTACGGCATTTGCCGGTGCGCTGCTACGGCATTTGCCGCTACAGCAGCTCCGGCGGTCCGGCATGCAGCGCCGTATTTGATGGAATGTCGCCTTAACATAATGAATAATTTACAGGGGAACAAAAAAAAAAAAATGTTTTAGTTCTGATAACAGACAGAGATGAATGATTCTTGTCTAATAAAAGGCATAAAGTGACAAAGACGAGAGAAGTTGTCTAAAGATTAATTATACTCGAATAGTTGGTAATTACTCTCGTCTTGAGATTGTGAATTTTGAGAGTGAGAAGGAATCCTCCCCTAAGTTATGGCTGGAACAAGGATTCACTGCTTAAAAATTCATCACCGATATTATAGGTACGTCAAACTCATAGCAGGAAAGTTCAGGACTCGTATTGATAAACTTAAATATGGAACCGAAATTTATCATGTTCAGTATAACAAACTCGGATGCACTATAAAGCGTGAATTTTTAGTTAGCTAGTTATATTGCAAGAAACATTTTGTTTTATAATAATTGGATCGGTAATAATTAAATAAATAATTTGGATCGGGAACAAAATTGAAGTGAGTGAGAGTACCAGGTTTTAAATTAGCAACACTTCCTCAGTTGACCGTAAAATTTATGCTGAGTTTCGGAACTTAATCTCGATACCTCGAATATACCAGATATTGAAGTATTCGATTTTCTTAAATGGTGATATGTAGTCACGGTCACTAACTGTAACTGTTATTCGTTTATAGGTCATTTACCGTTTTAAAGTAACTGCAATTATTACACTGCCAGTGGTTAGTCTCAAATCATCGGTATTTAATCGATAGCTTTAAATCCTTAAGTAGATATATTGATCAAATGGTCGGAAACAGTGTTTGTCGCATATGGGTAGGTATCTTGTGTAACGAGTATTTTAGATCTGTCGCTGCTCCGCACACTCGGTTCTCCCCTCTCTAGTCCCAGCTCAATAAAATTGATGTACCTAATGTAAACAATGTAAATGAAGTTTAACAAAGCTGATCTCAATTGATGTGTGTAGGCTTCACGGCCGGCTTCTATTGAAATCGTAATTGCTTCCGGGCTGTTATGTCGTGGTTCGTGGAGATTTGCTCCGCAGCAAATCTCCATGGACCACGACCATGGAGATTTGCTGCGGAGCAAATCTCCACGGACCACAGCACAACAGCCCGGAATCAATTACGATTTCGAAAGCTGATTCCAATTACTGATTTTCTCAAAGCCGTTCAATTTGTTTTTTTTTTCGAAGGAAAGGATAATAATATTAATTTATATTAAACAAATAAAATAATTTCCGAAGTTTGGTTATTTATTAATATTGTTTAAAACATCGTTAATCGTTAAAAAATAAAATGGCGTTTACCTTATAGCAAAAAACTTATATAAATAGTTGGAAGTTACTTTCGCAATGGAAATAAAATTAATGGAATTTGGGTGTGCTCTACAAATAACTGCCTAATTGAGTTCCAAGAGGAGTATTCTGGTGTTGCAGTGGCTCAAAATTTCAAAGAAGCTGTTAATAAGCAATAAGTATATTGTAAATTTTCGAGAAACAGGAAATGCTGACAAAGCAGTAGATAAGTGGCAGGCCAAAGAGACGTACTGAATAAAAGGTGGAAATTACTTGCAATATTATCTAAAACGATCCTCACACATCAGTTCGTCGTTTAGCTCAGTAAATTGATGTCTCTGTGGGTACCTGCCATAGGCTACTTCAGGAAGATGCTCACTTGTATCATTATCGACTAATGATGGTGGGAGAGTTGCTACCTCGAGACATCGGGACATTTCTGAGTGGTTAAATTTTTGTCGATGGTTTTCCTAAAATTCACATAATTAAGATTCCTAAATAACATATTTAAGAAGTTTCCAGCAAGACTTTTTTCACTGATGAAGCATGGTGTCAAAGATCGGGATGAGTCAATTCCCAAAATTACTGATCATGGCTTGCTGAAAATCCGCATGTGTCTGTTGCAAAGCCACTAAATCCCGAGAAAGTTGGTGTTTGGTCAGAAATTACTCCTAGGCGATTGATCGAACCAATCTTTTTTCAAGGGAACATAAATGCTGCGAAGCACAGGAAATAAATTCTGAAGCCGGTCACGAACCAGCTGAATGACGACGAACTGGCCGAAGGATACTTTTAGCAGGACGGTGCATGACATAATTCGATAGTGTAAATCGCAAAGTGCGTAACTCCATTTATCAAAATTTTCCAGGGGAGCTAAAAAACTAATTTAGTTGACTAAAAAAATTGATTGGCAGGAAACTTGTTTTTATGACTAGTAGTCAAGTTAGGTGAAGTCGGAAAGTAATATTATCGGTCTTAAAGCTTATTACTAGGGTTTTCTTTTAAATAATGGAGATACGCTGTTTAACCCAGCAGGACCGGTAAAATAAACAGCTCGTAAACAGACCGGGGAAATCTATTTTTATTTATTTTTTCAGTCGATGGAGTCGGACCTTCCCTGTCTTTTGACATGTGTCTTAGGTTGGGTCGGGGTGAGGGGGAGGGGGGCACGCTTTTAAAATTTACTGAAAATGAATTTTATCGGAAAAACGGGTATATCTGAGCCGGATTTAATCTGACAAAAAAATTATGGTATTGAAAATTGAAGAGCTTGACTAAACACGGAAGTTCGTTCCGACCTGAACCCTTTAGCTCAACTGGTTCGCGAAATATTGCGATATTCAGGGTGCAAAAATGAATAAAAATTTTACTGACTTTTGCTCGGCAGGTGGTGTGGAGTTAGGGCGTCAATTTTTTGCGAGAGGAAGGGTGCCACCGAGTACTTTGACGGGCCGGAGGGAGGGGGTGGTGGGCCAATTAGGAGGGGAGATATGGGGGTGAGAAGAAAAATACGGAAACGCTCGTAAAAAGTTTATTTATTGACCTACAGAGACCAGGCACCGCTCATTTTCTTCGTTTTTTTATCGACTACCCGGTAGTCATGGCAAAAAAATTTAACTTTCGAATTTCGAAAAAAAAAATTATTTTCGCAAATGCGCGCTTGGCGCGCAATTAAAAAAAAGTCATTTTTTTCTCGCGTTTTTGGGGGCGAAGGAAGGGGGTGGGGAAAATTTTTTTCACCACTGAACGGCTTTATTTTAATCTTTAATTTGAGCCCCATTTAAACCCGATCCGACCATAAATAATAAGAGCACAACGAACCGGCAAAGTCTAGAGAAAGTTGAAAAACACTCTTTCATCCATTCTCGAAATAATTTTCTTACCTGAAGCAGCCATGTGCTGCACTCGCTTGACCATGAATA
The DNA here is from genome assembly GCA_910589415.1 of Malachius bipustulatus. Taxonomy (NCBI): domain Eukaryota; kingdom Metazoa; phylum Arthropoda; class Insecta; order Coleoptera; family Melyridae; genus Malachius; species Malachius bipustulatus. The sequence continues at coordinate 53,802,424 of OU342631.1, forward strand.
GATCGAGATGCAGTCTTTTGTGTAGCACCTCTTTTTATTGTGTACCTGCCTATTGTTTTCGTGAACCCGGCGCGTCATCCCGGGAAAACAATAGAAGGCTATCAAGATAAGAGAGCGCGACTGAGAATGAAAAACAAGGCCAACAACGGCCCAAATGTAAGAAAAATCGATCCGCCAGCAGATGAAAAAACAGTAACTCGATGTGTTTTTTCATTCCCGCTCGTTCAGCGATCAAAAGCAAGCAAGAATTTTCAAAATCGATCCATAATTGAGCGAAGTACGAGCGAACAAGCATTCGAAAATAAATTCCGAGCGCGCGTTCCCGGCCGATCGTGACTGCCCGGAGTATAGACAAGCGGAGAGCGTAAGCTCCGCCCACGGCTGCTCGGGTATCTTTCTCGCCCGGTTTAAAGAGAGATCTTCATGTATATAACTCGCGCGCGCGGGCAAGATACGCAGAAAAAAAAACAACTAGATAAATAAATGTTTTCTCTTTCCAATGAGCCTAACAAGAACCCCCCACCCCTCTCCGTTCGCCCTCAATAAAGCCTAGACTTTGCCGGTTCGTTGTGCCCTTATTTATGGTCGGATCGGGTTCAAGTGGGACTTAAATTAAAGATAAAAAAAATGCCGTTCAGTGGTGAAACAAATTTTCCCCACCCCCTTCCTTCACCCCCAAAAACGCGAGAAAAAAAATGACTTTTTTTAAATTGCGCGCCAAGCGCGCATTTGCAAAAATAATTTTTTTTCGAAATTCGAAAATTAAATTTTTTTGCCATGACTACTGGGTAGAATATAAAAAAACGAAGAAAATGAGCGGTGCCTGGTCTCTGTAGGTCAATAAATAAACTTTTTACGAGCGTTTCCGTATTTTTCTTCTCACCCCCATATCTCCCCTCTTAATTGGCCCACCACCCCCTCCCTCCGGCCCGTCAAAGTACTCGGTGGCACCCTTACTCTCGCAAAAAATTGACGCCCTAACTCCACCACCTGCCGAGCAAAAGTCAGTAATTTTTATTCATTTTTGCACCCTTAATATCGCAATATTTCGCGAACCAGTTGAGCTAAAGGGTTCAGGTCGGAACGAACTCCGTGTTTAGTCAAGCTCTTCAATTTTCGATACCATAATTTTTTTGTCAGATCAAATCCGGCTCAGATATACCCGTTTTTTCGATAAAATTCATTTTCAGTAAATTTTAAAAGCGTGCCCCCCCTCCCCCTCACCCCGACCCAACCTAAGACACATGTCAAAAGACAGGGAAGGTCTGACTCCATCGACTGAAAAAAAAATAAAAATAGATTTCCCCGGTCTGTTTACGAAATACCGGTCCTGCTGTGTTAGTTTGCGAAGTAATATTTTGATAATAAATTGGATTTACGATTTTTTTTAAAACAACTTTCTTTATTTGTCTCGTTTACAAAAAAACTAAAATTAGCGTATTCTTTAATTAAGCATTTTTCAGACAGTAGATAGGATAATTATTACACTACTAGATGGCGCAATAAAACACATTTCAGTAAAAATGGAGTTACGCACTTTGCGATTTACACTATCGATATTGCACTATCGAAACGCTCGATTTACCGACGGATCATTATAAAGATCGACTTATCAGTCGTAGTATAGCCATATCATGGCTAGCCAGATCCTGCGACCTCACACACTTCTTTTTACATCAAAAATTCAATATTTATGACACCAATTAATCATTTGGGAGAGTAAGACCCAGAATCGAGGAGAAGTTCATCGAGATAAATAATACACATGAACTGTTACAGAGTGCCCTTAGTGGAGTGAGGAACCGTGTGTAATAAAATGTGTCCAGGAGGGTGGAGGGTATCTCATTTATCTCTTATATGCATTATTGATTTTATTTATCTGTTTTATAAAAATGTCGATAAAAATGAGTGCCTATTTTATTAACGTTCTTGAATGTTTTCACAACCGTAATTATAACAGAATTATAGACCTAACTTAACAAAACCAAGAGCTGTTGTAGAAAGTGGGATAAGTTAAGACAAACCTTGCTTTGCTGCCAGGGCCTACTCCAAACGGATTCCTTTTCGAATACCCGTTACTTATGACGATATATGTACCTAATTACAGTCATGTATAATCTAATAGAAAATCCGGATGCAGGTGTAAGTCTTTTTTATGGAAAAAATTGTATATCTGTTACAGTAAAGTTACTGAACTATAATACCTATTACCCGAAAATATAATCAGATATTTTTTCATTTCACTGAATCAAGCGCAATGTCATCTGGCGGTCATGTAGGCTGTGTGCTCCTAATAAAATTACAATAAGTAATTTGACGACACCATAGATTGTGTGAAATCTATTGAAACATCTACCTCTTAAACCAGATCTCACATCATCATAATCATCAAATATCGCTTCATTGATATTACTGTCTTTGCTGTGACAGAAAAATTGATTGACATAGAATCAAGATCGAATGTCGAACTAATATCCTGCGTTTTAAGTTCACCCAAGCCCTGTCCCTTAATTATCTTCCAAAATGTATCAGACTTTAGATTCATAAAGAACACATTTCGGTAGTGACTATATTTGGCATTCCTCAAAATTTTTTTTACTTTATTCCCAAGCTTTCTACAGTTCAGTCCTCCCTTCTACCCTTCACATACATTCTGCAAGCTTGATCTCTACATAACATGATTTGTCTTAATTTTCTCTACTCGCATCATTTTAGTTTCATACTTACACTTATTGAACTTGCTTTCAATTATACAATTAATGAGATCATCTTTAGATAAGCCCAGTGCATGAAATTGTGCAAAAGATGCAGTTAAACTTGGATTATTTATTATAATAGGTATCATCAATTTTAGTTTCGGCTGGCGTAAATACATAAAAATGAGTAGGTCTCAAAGGTTATAAGGTCAGGTCAGGTCATAGCCAAATTATCTAGAAAATATTTTTTATAAAAAGAATTCGACAATATGTCGATGTTCCAGTCTCCCACAAAAACAACAAATTGATAATAATTATTAATCACTTTTGATAATTCACAAAAAACCTGATCTATTTATCTATAATGCTTGAATTCGGAGGTCTATACAGGGTGTCCCAGCTTATTCGAAGCGGTCTTTGTAGGCCAAACGATGAACTTTTTCATCCCATAGGACAGTGGCATATCAAAGTTATGTTTTTTTAAATGGAATGCTCCTATGTTATTGCATTTTTAGATTGTCTGAGAAGAGAAAATAAGATTGGCTTTCACAGTTGGTGTTAAAATTCAGAAGTTTTTGAGTTATAAACAAGTGAAAATCGTCATTTTTCAACTTCAAGGCCCTGTACAACGAAAACGGTTCAAGATAGAGAAAAACGGCTTTCATGTCCTTATTTCAACTTTTCATGTACTACCCTATGGTATTGAAACATTTGTACTTTCTTTGATTTTTTTATTTGGCGACGCGTGGAGAAATCTCAGAATTTTTCAAATTTTTTATCACCCTGTGTAAACATTTCATCTACATCATAGGATAGTACATGAAAAGTTAAAATAGGGACACGTAAGCCGTTTTTCTCTATCTTGAGCCGTTTTCGTTGTAGAGGGCCTTGAAGTTGAAAAATGACGATTTTCACTTGTTTATAACTCAAAAACTTCTGAATTTTAACACCAACTGTGAAAGCCAATCTTATTTTCTCTTCTCAGACAATCTAAAAATGCAATAACATAGGAGCATTCCATTAAAAAAACATAACTTTGATATGCCACTCTCATATGGGACACTCTGTATACTCCAAAATAATTTTAAATTATGGCCATTGTGATTCTGTACTTGAATTTTCGAATTTTTTTTTGAAAAAGTCTATCGTTTGACCTACAGAGACCGCTTCGAATAAGCTGGGACAAGCTGGGAAATAAGAGTGGGTGTATACAACACCCCCTAAACTTTTAAAGTTATTCTTTCTGATTGCAATAAATAAAACTCCGGGGAATTTGAATATGCAGCAGGAGATGAGAATATTATCTCATAAGTCATTGTATTTTTAATAACGAGTGCTATCCCGCCACTCGTTTTCCCTTCTCTGTCGACTCTTATCAATGAATATCCACCCACTACAAAAGCAGCTGAACAAAGAGAAATGTCTCGGAAACTGCTACTACGTGTGCCCACTTCCTTCAAAAATATCTTTTATTTCATACTAATACATTATAACTAGATAAACGCTTGGTTACCGTAACTATAAACATACTCATAACTCCCTTGGGACTGTTATGAATCCATAACTCCTTCTAATATTACTATTGGTTTAATTCTGGTAACCATTGGATGTTGCTTTTGTTATTGCATTGTTGGTTGAATATTTGGATTTCATATGTCATTTTCTACAAACTTTTCAGTTGACATATCCATGGTAATCAATAATCATGGTTACTCAATTATTAAAAACATTCGTTTAATTTTAAAAACCAACAGATTTCGTTTTTATATTTCATTTAGTATAAAATAAAATAGATTATGTATCACGGGAGTTATTAGATGTTAATAACCTCGGGCAACTTAACAATCCCTCGGGACTAACGTCCCTCGGGATTGCAATATGTTGCCCTCTGTAATTAACATCCTCATAACTCCCTTGATACATAAATAACTATAAACTCTTCCGAGTGAGCTATATTATTGACTCGGCATTAACATGACGTGCCAAATTAAATCTGCCGTTATCTATCTAAAAAACTCCCACCTATTAGATTATCTTAGATTAATCTTAGATTAAATCTTAGGTTGAAAATTATCTTTAATTGATGTCATTTTTGTGATAATAGGAAATTGATGATAATAACAAAGGCAAACACAATATAACAACAAACATTATAACAAGGTAAGTTACCAGAGCGACTCAGACAATGACTACATAATACTGTTAAATCACTAATAATTGTTGTAAGCAACCAAACAACAATAAAACAATTGATAATTTGCATGATACACTTAACACACATAATAGTGTTACAAAAAAGGAGGTCAAGCTCTTGGCCACAGATTGTTGGGCCAAAAATAATGACACTTTCCTTATGCCATTTTTCACATAGGCATAATATTTTCAAGATATATGCCCGTATTCACAAACGATAATTTCCTAAATAATTACGTAATCAATTATCCCCATCTCACTCTATTGCAAAAAAACTGCATATCTTCATCTCACTCATTTAATTAATTACGTAATTATTTTGGAAATTATCGTTTGTGAATACGGGCAATAGAGTGTCAAACTTTAAATAAAAAAAAGTTTTTTATCAATAACTCCGTTATTTTTTAAGATACTCACTTGAAAATTTGCATAGCCTTCTTTCTTATGCAGACACACATTTTTAGGAAAAAAATCAAAGAAAATCCAAGCGCGAGCGCACGAAAGGGGGTTTATGGCAGACCTTGGCCCCCCAACATTTTTCTGCGTACGCCTATGGCTCTGATGTATGGTTTTTTTGATTGAGCGTTTATTTGTTTTACTATCCTCACTCTTATATCATTTTGATTTAGGCCTTTGTTTACGAGATATATCAACATGTTTGGGTGTGTGTCATTGATCAACTTACTGATATTTAAATTTCCCAATTTCTTTTTTATTTTCAATAATTAAACATGGCGGTGTATTAAATTACCTTGAATTAAATTAAATTGTTTTGACAACTAAACGCCTCATTTGTTTTTATTTTCAAGGTCTGCTTAGAAAATTCTGTTGTCCCGTCTAAGTAAGTCTTAAATAAATTACAGTCAGCATTTTAATCCGAATTGACCTATTATACTTTGACTATTAGACGAACACGTTATGCAGAAACATATCCGAATCAGCCACCACCGAATCACCGCTCTAAAAAGAAATTGGGAAATTTAAATATCAGTAAGTTGATCAATGACACACACCCAAACATGTTGATATATCTCGTAAACGAAGGCCTAAATCAAAATGTTATAAGAGTGAGGATAGTAAAACAAATAAATCAATCAAAAAAACCATACATCAGAGCCATAGGCGTACGCAGAAAAATGTTGGGGGCCAAGGTCTGCCGTAACCCCCCTTTCTTGCGCTCGCGCTTGGATTTTCTTTGATTTTTTTTCCTAAAAATGTGTGTCTGCGTAAGAAAGAAGGCTATGCAAATTTTCAAGTGAGTATCTTAAAAAAAACGGAGTTATTGATAAAAAACTTTTTTTTATTTAAAGTTTGACACCCTGTATCTTGAAAATGGGACGCCTATGTGAAAAATGGCATAAGGAAAGTGTCATTATTTTTGGCCCAGCAATCTGTGGCCAAGAGCTCGACCTCCTTTTTTGTAACACCCTGTATAAGGCACTGATATTTTTCAAATCTTTGCGAGATTTAACATGAATCCTTTCTGATTCTTCATTTTTCCGAATAAAAATTTGTCCCGACCTAACTCAGACGAATTTAAAATTGTTGGTTCGCTCGAACTCCTTACAAGCATTAAGGAGTTTCCTGTTTTTATATGATGAGGCAATTATTAATAAAAATTCTATTTGGGTCTTCAAACAAAAAACCAACATCGCGCACACAAAGACTTATTTTCCTCCAAGCCGCAGAATAAAATTCCCGCTGTTCAATATGTCTATTACAAAGGATACAGAAATTATATCCGGCTGTTGTGAATTATTTCTTGATTTTATTCTATAGCAATCATTTATCATTTATTCAGTTATAGTTGCTGATATCTGATATCTGATATCAAGCTGATAGCTTCACCAACCTTCTTAAAAATATTAATGACTTTTTCATCTTGTAGATAAGGATAGCCACTAAATTACTTTCTAATTTTTGGTGCTGTAAACCATTGACTATATTATTAACATTAGAAATATTGAGAGAGAAAAGCTCTCTGAAGCTTTTTGTTGATCGGCGAGCTCATCAATTTTCACAGTAAAAGTACTCAAAGTTGTACTCATTCTTTCTATTTGTCCATTATTCTCATCAAGGTGTCGGAATACTTGTTGAACTCCTCCTTGAGTTCCCTAATTTCATCAGCCTGTTTTCCAATGTTTCTACGAATTACTTCATTAGATGCACGGACGTCATCTCTTATCTCTTCTACTAATTCCAGTAATATCTTTTCGATACGAGACCGACGTTTGGTTTTAATGCATTTCTCACAGTGAAATGATTTTTTCTCCCGCACAAGATAATAAATAATCTTCTTTAATAGTTTTTACACATTTTATGTAGAATACTTTTTCACCTGTTTACTCGATGGAAATTATGAGTAAAACCATTATTACACATACCACAATTTGACATTTTTACAACTGAGTGACCTGTTCACTACAAGAGAAGACTGAAGACTGAAGATTGAAGACAGAGGGAGATCAATAAGTGAAATGCAATAGAAGACGAAAATTAAAGGGAAAGAAAGAGAAAAAATGAAAGAAGAGGATCACTAACAGGACCTAACAGGCGAAGACCTGAATACTTGAGGATTAAATACCATAATTTCATGCTTATGCATGATAATGGACGACCACAAGTAGGTAGTGATTAGAGATTCCACGATTAGAGTGGCCTCCAAATAGCCCGGACCTAAACCCGATAGAACACATGTGGAACATGTTGAAACGTCGCTTTCGAGGAAGAAGCCCCACTCCAAACACGATAGAGGAGCTGCGAATTGCCGCTCAAGAGGTATGGAATTCAATTCCTCAAAAAAATATTCTGGGGCACATTATTGGGAATATGCCCAGAAGCATGCATATTGAAGCTGTATTTGAAGAAGTGCTGTATTGAAGAAGTGCCCAGAAGCACACAATATTGAAACGATTTATGTAGCTAGAATCTATTCAAGGGCGTTCAATTTTAGATTACGTATCATTTGTAAATTTTTTATAAATAAGTTCCGTTAACGGTAAGTGATATTTATACCTACTAAATGTAAAAAAAATATTTATGTTGTTTCCAGGCTACTAGATACCTAATGAAGAGTATCGGTAACTTATATCATTATGATTTTTTTTTAATTTTCCCATAAATTAAAAAATATGCGAAAATTTTGTCCATGAGTGTATTTTAAAATTTGACTCACACTTTCAAGATAATATTCACAAAACTTGAATTTAGTATGATTTTCAGTTCACTATACCTAATCATCTTGTTATGTTGTCTTCTATGCTATCATCCAGTGATTGTTATTCATCCTTGCACAGCCTCTAAATTCCAAGTTATTTGAAAAGCATTTTGAAAGGATAATAATACAAGAAGCGCTTTCTCAATTCTCATCTGGGGAGCTTTGAAGTCACGACTAGCGCGGGAGAGTGGGAGACGGGGCGAAGAATCAAGGAGGCGAGCCTGATATGGCCCACTTTGATGCATCGCCCACCCCACGTCAACAAGACGCGCGGCGTTCGCTCGTTATACGACCAAACTTTAATTTGACAGATTGTCTTTTGCCAAACTTAGCGTAATGTCGTAATAAAGCCACCGCGACCATCTCTGTCGTCGCTCCTCTGCTGTCGAATAAGAATTAATTAGCGCGGGCCCCAGTCGCTTTATTAGCACCGCAGCTCTCAGTTTACAATCCCGCAACAGTTTGCCGCCACGTCGACACGTAGCTACAATATTATACTTCCTATTTTCCAGTTTCTCCCTTCCGATGAGCGTAGGTACTCTTTAATATAGAAAATGGAGGCTTTGTTTAATGTTTTGGAATGGGACAAAACTTTGATTTCTAATTAAAGGATGTCGAAATAAAATACATGAAATACTTGCGTATGTGCTTTATTTTAATGTACATGGCTATAATTTGGACAAGTACTTTGTTTGTTGTTAGGTACTTTTTTTAGAGGAACTCGCTCTGTTTCAACTAGGGAATAGATCGTAATATGAATTCCTTTTTTACATAGGGGAGCTCAGCTTCTACAACCTTACAGTCAGTATTTATGGATAAATAAATAAATAAATATCTTATGGCTGTGGTAAAGCCCAAGTGTCAGAAGTTTTCAAGTAGCCTCAAGGGCCTCTGACGTAACTTAACGACTGCTGTGAAGTATTTATGGATAAAAGAAACAGATGGAAAAACAAACACGAGACGCTGTTCATAAATGAACCTTCTTATTTGTACCAAATGAAAAACTAAGGAAGTTTGGAGAGAGAGAGAGAGGGCAAAAAGTCACTTTTTGTCACTTTTTTTTTACTGTTTGTCACTTGAGATTTTTTAAATTTTTATCTCACCTTCAAGTTACTATTCAAGTCGAATAGCATTTTCATAGATATGTTACTGAGCGACTTACAGATTGCTTTTAGATCTCTATCTATATATAACTAAAGCCATTATCTTCGTCAAAGTCGAGAAAATCCTGGCGTGCGGTAACTCCGAAATTTATTCGTATTTGTCGTTCAGAAAACCCAGGCAGTGATGTCCTGAATCAAAATCCTCTTCATTGCAGTATAATGTCGCTAGCTTACTGTTTCTATCTCTTGTGTGTTTATGTTGCTGTAAGTTTATCTTGGTACAACCATGTTTCTGGAATCAAAGAAACACGGAGCTCTTTTCTGAATAAAGATGCTCTGTACTCCACAAAAGCATTGTTGCTGGTGCGAATACCAGATAAGACCATCATAGTAATACTATTCTCATGTTTGGAGCTAAACTCCCAACCATGTGTTGAAACTATACTGGAATCCGTCCAAAAGAAAGCTAAGCTATATCTCAGGAATTATTGGTCCTAACGCCTCAAAATAAAAATTTTCCGGTCATAAGCGATCAAGAGAAATTCACTAAAAAATATTTTCAAGATGGCGCTTTTCCAGAAATACCGGAAGTGAACATCTACTTCTTTATTTTAAGGGGGACACCCAGTATTTTATTGTATTTTTAAATCGCCTGAACACATTGAATCCAGGTGGTTTTTATTGATGGAGTTTAATTTGAGTAGTTTTAGAATATAAACAAGTGAAAATCGTTTTTTTCGTTTTCGAAATAGTGTACAGTGTGTCCCAATTTGCTTGATTTTGGCTGTTTCGGCCATTTTCAGGCCAGATAGAGAAAAAGTAACTTAAGTGTCTAGAGCTCGATTTTCGTGAAACGCGAAAATGTGAAAACAGCATCGAGATATCTCTAACCGTTTCCGAGATATCGGCCAATTTTGACATTTGACAGATTTTGAAAAAGTGTCATAACTTTTTTATTCATGATTATTTTTTCATGCAATAAAAACTTTCTACAGGCACTTTTAAAATCAGAATGCAATGCATTAATCAAAAAAATTTTATCCCCCTTGGATTTTGAGATAATACGACATACTTTCTTATTTTAAATATAAATCATAGTTGGCTTTGACTTCAAAAAATCACAAAAAAATCAAGCTTCATAAAAAATATACGGTCGGGGTAATTTATAACATCATCTGAGAAAAAAATCAATATTTAAACTAATTTCTAGTTGGCTGTGTAAATAGGTGTCAAAGATTAATTTGACAAAAGTTTGTCTCCCTAAAGAACATTATTAATTCTTTACAGTTCATAACCGAAATACAATAATAATTAGTAACTAGACAAAAATATAGAAATTATTTACACAGCGTTTAGTTAGTGGACTGTGCATGATTAATTGTTTGGCAAAATGAGGTTAGCAATTCAGTTTGACAGTTACTAGTATTAATTGATTAGTCTGCAATATTTCGTTTGAATCTTGTTCTGTTCTTAGTGGTTATGGCTGCTATTTTTGAAATAATGTTCCAACATTATGAAAAATATCAAATGCTGGTGTGTTATATTGAATCTGGACGAAACTCTGGAGCTGCGGGCGACTTATACTTTGAGCGGTATCCTGAGCGCCAGCAACCCAGTGCACAAATCTTCACACGATTAGAAAATAATTTGATAAGTCATGGATCTTTTATAAAGCCACGAGGGAAGCAATACCGAATTCGGGAAAGAGACAATACAGCTGCATGTATAATTGGAACAGTTTTAGAAAATCCTGAGATTTCCACTAGGGAAACCGCTCAGATTACAGGTGTCAGTCGAAGCCAAAGTCAGCGAATTTTAAAACAAAATAAATACAAGCCATACAAAGTTAGGTTAACTCATCAGTTGTTTCCTGGTGATCCTGATCGTAGAAGAGTTTTTTGCAATTGGTTTATCGGACAATGCAACGCGAATGAAAATTTTGCGCGCCATGTCATCTGGACTGATGAAGCCAGGATAACAAGTAGTGGCATTTTCAATAGACATAATCGACATCATTGGTCAGATCACAATGAACACATCCGTCAAGATAGAAATATGCAAGGAAGATTCGGCTTTAATGTTTGGCCGGAGTTCAAGGGCAAAGGATATTAGGGCCGTTTATTTATCACGAGAACTTAAATGCACGAGGATATCTTCATATTTTAGAAGAAATAGTTGAGCCTTTCCTTGAAAATATACCTCTTGCAAATCTGAATACAATCTTTTTCCAGCAAGATGGAGCGCCAGCGCACAACGCTTTAGTCATAACAAACAAATTAAACAACATGTTTGGAAACCAATGGATAGGAAATCGAGGACCAGTGCTCTGGCCTGCAAGGTCACCTGATCTCAGTCCATTAGATTTCTTTATTTGGGGCTTCTTGAAAAGTAAAATATTTCAAACACCAGTAGAGAGCTTAGAAAACTTAGAGCAAAGAGTCGTAGAGGCAATAAACAATATAACTCCTCTGCAGTTATGAAATGCTGAGAAATCAATTAAAAGAAGATGCCAAGTTTGTCTAGATAAAAATGATGGTCTGTTTGAACATTATTTAAAGTTTCCTAGATTTGGAAGTGTTACACGTATGATTTTTGTAATATAAGTTTGTAATAAAAGCTAGGTAGGTACTTTACACATATGTAAAGCAAAAAATATTTTGCACGAACCCTTATTATTATTGTCGGTAAATTATAATATTTAAAAATTAATATTTTCTTTTAATTTAGCATTTTAAATAAATATTATAATTAACTGAAGGAGACAACCTTTTGTCAAATTAATTTTTGACACCTATTTTCACAGCCAACTAGAAATTAGTTTAAATATTGATTTTTTTTCTCAGATGATGTTATAAAGTACCCCGACCGTATATTTTTTATGAAGCTTGATTTTTTTGTGATTTTTTGAAGTCAAAGCCAACTATGATTTATATTTAAAATAAGAAAGTATGTCGTATTATCTCAAAATCCAAGGGGGATAAAATTTTTTTGATTAATGCATTGCATTCTGATTTTAAAAGTGCCTGTAGAAAGTTTTTATTGCATGAAAAAATAATCACGAATAAAAAAGTTATGACACTTTTTCAAAATCTGTCAAATGTCAAAATTGGCCGATATCTCGGAAACGGTTAGAGATATCTCGATGCTGTTTTCACATTTTCGCGTTTCACAAAAATCGAGCTCTAGACACTTAAGTTACTTTTTCTCTATCTGGCCTGAAAATGGCCGAAACAGCCAAAATCAAGCAAATTGGGACACCCTGTACACCGGAAACGGCTCAAGATATTTGAAAACAGCTAACATGGTCCTATCTTAACTTTTCAAGCAGTTTCCTGTTAGGTAGTTTAAATTTCTCTACAGGGTGAAACCTATGAGCTTTTTGATCACCTTGTATAAAAATGTCAAGTACACTGAAAAGTTAGGATAATAATAATATAATAATAATAATAATAATAACAATAGGCATGGCTAAATGGCAGACACTACAATCAAACTTCAAAATTACCAAAAAGCTGTCGTATAGATTTTTGGAAAACGGCCTTCTCTTTCCTGAAACCGAAGTCTTCAGAGACAATAGATCACATCACCTCTGGTTGCAAGCTCCTTGCAGGAACTGCATACACTGATAGACACAATACAGTAGCAAAAATAATACACCAAGCCATTGATTGGACTCCACTACAATCTTCATGCAGACTCTCAACCCTACTACAAATACACACCGCAAACAATACTGGAAAATCAGGATCACAAATTATATTGGGACCTCACCATCCAAACTGATAAAACAATCATGCACAATAGGCCAAATATCACGCTTGTAAATAAAAAAGAACACGTAACATTCATCATTGACATCGCAATTCGATCAGACTCTAACAAATAAATACGCAGAAAAGAAAACTAAATATCAATCATTAGCCATAGAAGTTGAAAGGATATGGAAACAGAAGTCGATTTACATCGTACCCTTTATAATATCAGTAAGTGGAATCACGCCGCACACATTCACACAACATCTCACACAACTCCAGCTGCCACACTACATACATACTTCCCTAGACAATAATTCTATAATAATTCATAATTCCCTAGACAACGACACACTGTGACTCGAGAAGTCGAATGCCTCGTCCAGAATCATTCCCAGAAATCTCGTAGAACTTCAGGGCTCCATAACAGTCTTACCAAGGGTCACATTAATCCGAGGTGGATGCAGCTGCTAGCCAGTATAAAAAATTATAACGCTAGTCTTGAATGGGTTAAGATGCAGATAGTGCTCTCCAAATCACGATGTTAAAACCTAAAGCGACTTATCAATAATGCCCTGCAAATCTGAAGGGTCAGCATATGATACCAATACTGTAGTGTCATCCACGTACATCAAAGGTGAAACGAACTCCTCCTGTAAGTAACCTGGCAGATCATTGCAGTACAGCAGAAATAAAATGTGATCCAGAATAGATCCCTGTGGAATACCCACGTCAAGCTTCCGAGGTGATGACATAACCCGTATTTTTGTACCGTCACGTACATGATCATCGCCTACCGCTCTCTACCGCCAAGATAAGATGCAAACCATTCGCATTCCAAACCCACACCTCGAATAACCAGTAAATATAGCTTATCCAGAAGTTTGTCGTACTGCACAAAATCAAATTCCCGACTTAAATCACAGAATATGGAAACGGGACACTTTCCATCTTCACAATTCTTCAATACTGTATCATAAAAAAACAGCAAAGCGGAAGCAGTAGAATAACCGAGATAGGAACATGTAAGCCGTTTTCCGATATTTGGAGTGGTTTCCCATTCAAACTGAAACACGTGTAACGTTTCTATCATCCATCAATATACAGTAGAATTTTATAAAACATTAGTGTTTTATTCATAATCAATAAACCATTCAAACTGTTTTGAGAATGGAAAAATTGCGATTTTCACTTGTTTACAACTCATAAACTACTCAATTTAAACTCCAAGTTTCAATATACAGGGTGTTTCAAAACATGTGTCGGAAAATGGAAGGCGTCATTCCGTAGCACCTCCTGAGAAAAGAGGTTCCTATTAATATGGGCACGCAAATGTACCGTTTTCGAGATATAGGGTGTCCAAAAACATTTTTTTCAGTATTATTTGATGACATCTTAGGAGCCGTATGAGGTATAAAACTGTGCATATCATTTATCATAAATAGTACCTACGTTTTTAAGGGCTAAGTAATTTCTTTATATGGCAGTGAAACAAATCATAAAAAATTATCAAAAATAAGTAGGTAATGTCCACAACAAAAAATGTTGTGTTTTTCATCATAAAATGGTGTTTTCCTCGAAAACAAACAACGTTAAAGCTTTTGACCAAGAGCACCTTTTTTATGTAGAACATATTGGCAATTTAAAATGTCCTTTCATAATGCCAATTTTCCTAGTGTCGTAGAAAATAGTTTTAATAACTGACTGTGTATTGGTTAAGTAACTACAACATGATGATAATGCCAGGTGATGAATAAAAGATTTGGGAATGGTTAATGAGTCAACAGGGCGTTAGAGAGTGAATCATCTACTATGTTCAATTAACACATTGATGATAATAATTAGCCAGGCATGGCGTTCTTTGCTTTGACGTGAAAATCGTGTAACAGTAGGTATACCGTATACCTCATGCACCAAATCATGCATTATATTATTATGCACACCCGGTGTTCATCAGCGCGGCGGAGGCGTGGGGTGGCGCCGGCGACTGTCAACAATGCCACACATTCTCCATATTATGCATGTATGGAGATAATATACTAACACTGGCCGGTTAAAGGGATGTTGCCAGTTTAAACTATATTCCAATATTCAGAAATGATGCTTTATTTTACATACCGATCAATATTCAGCTTAGTACCACTATTTATTTATTTTATACTATTTATTAACAGTTACCACTATTGGTAACTGGATACATTCCCTTGGTGATCTGATCTCTCAAGTGGCAAGGAATAAATTAACCCTAACATGCCCTATACAAGACTCAATTGATTTTTAAATATTTCGATTTTCAATTTTTATTTAAAAAATAGATTTAAATGTATTCATGAGTAATTTTCAAAAAATGTACGTAATTTTAGTTTTTCTATTTCTTTAGCTGGATGTCCAACACCATGGTCTTCCGTTTGGAATACAAAATGTGCGGAAGTATTTTGATCATGTGAAAATTTCAAAGAAAAACAAAAAAATTAAACATAAAAAAACAAAATAAAAAAAATTCAACAAAATATCTAAAAATTTTTTGAGTTTTGTATACCTAGTGCATGTTAGGGGTGATTTATTCCTCCTCGTCTCCTCCTCCTAAGCCCCTTGCGCATCAATCGCATAACTAGTGTATTTTTATGCGATTCAATTATGAATATTTTCACCGCTTCAATTGTCTTTTTGAAATTTTCCATAGTCAGATCATATTAACGTATACATCGGTACGGAAATTGTGTACAGTAACTGACATTTCCAAAAAAATAATTTCAGAGAAGCGGCAAGCAGAAACTTTCGTTGCGAGAAAAATTTTCCGCTTGCCGCTTCTCCGAAATTGCTTTTTTAGTACTGTCAGTTACTATACATATTTACATACTAATGTATAGTGGTCTACTGTGAAAATTTCATTTAATTTCGTTTCAAAACGTGCCATAAAATGGATTTTTAAATTCACCAAAACAAAAAAATTTGGCAAAATTTAACAATTTTGTCCCTTTTCCCATGCCCGCCACTGGCTGGCTTTACGGGCTAACTTTAAAAGCTGTATTTTACACAACCTTTAATAAATTCTGAAAAAGTTACAGGGGAGTTTTGAAAACCGAAAATTTGAAATTTTAGAGAAATAAACATCATGGAAAAAATTCTAATATCTCCGCCACTTTTCTTATTTGCTTCTTTGAAATTTTTTGAAGTTAAGGCTATTTATTGTATACCTAGTTGTTGTATAGTTGTATACTTGAAATTTAACCATTTTTACCTATTTCCGACCTACGCCACTGACTTATTATTAGAAATAATGCAAATTTGATTTTATTAACTCAAATTTGAAATAATTTTCTTTTAATATGACGTATTAATTCGCTTGATTGATTAATTAATCATTAGATTGGCGTAGTTCTGTAATTAGCAGTTTAAATAAGGATACTTAAGTTACCTTCCGTCAGGTCCGATACAGCGTTAATGGCTCGATCACAATCATCCCCAGATAGAAGTAATAATATGCCACAGCATATCTGTAATCTATACTTTTGGTGAAACACTATACCACATTTTACACAAGTTGGACCGGTCTTTGGAATAATTTTGCAATATTTGCATTTAGATTTCTGATTCTCGAAGCAGTCATCGATCAAAACGTCTCTACAATAGAGTGCAACAGTAAGTAAGGCCACATCCGTACTCATGGTGCGCAGGAGAATGGCGTGGAATGCATGGGGTTGCAACCCATCCGTTTTACGCTGAATGTACACCATGCCAGTGAGACCCATCATCACATACGGAGCGGTCGTCTGGTACAAGAGGACCAAGCTAATAACAGCGAGGAAAACACTCGAGAAGATCCAGAGACTTGCATGCCTCTGCATCACAGGAGCAATGAGAACATGCCCAACAGCAGCGTTGGAAGTAATCCTAGATCTCACACCACTGCACTTAGTGATTGAGAGAAGTGCCGCAGAGGCTCAACTCAGAATGTCAAGAATGGGAATCAGGGGGGGGACTACGGACCGAGGGGAATCAACCCCTGAACATCTGTAAGAACCTCCTGATAATGCCAAAAGACAAAACTGTCAAGAAATTCAGCTTCAAGAGAAACTTCATCATGGAACTGTCTACGAAAGAAGAATGGAGCAACACATCCATTCACACTCTCAAAGAAGGTACACAGACGGCTCAAAGGCCACCGAGGGAACTGGGGCAGGAGTATATGGGCCAGGCACTAACTACTCCGAGCCGATGGGAACATCCCCAAGCATACTTCAAGCTGAACTGTACGCAATAGAAGTATGCGCCCAAGTAAACCTCGACAGAAACTATAAAAATAGGGAAATAGCAATACTGACAGACAGTCAAGCAGCCATAAAGACGCTGACTTCTCCTATCATCAGCTCAAAAATGGCATGGAATTGCCTACAAAAACTCAACAAACTAGGCAGAGAGAATAAAATTCACCTCAAATGGATACTAGAACACACTGGGATTGAGGGAAACGAACGTGCCCACTCATTGGCAAGAAAAGGACCATCGACACCCTTCATAGGACCAGAACCATTCTGTAGTCTCGAAGACACGTTCTTCAAGGCAGAACTGCGAAAGGAAGAAGAAAAAATGAAAGAAATCCATTGGAATAACCTCTCAGGATTGAGACAGTCCAAGGAGCTCCTCGGTAACTTTAACCGAGAAAGGTCAAGAAAACTCCTGACCCTCAACAAAGGAAGTCTCAAAATGCTAACAGAATTCCTAATACGTCATTGCAAGCTCAATGAACACCTGAGGAAACTTGGCATAGAAAAAGATGGCGTTTGCAGATTCTGCAGGGAAGAAAACGAGACGCCTCTTCACCTATTGATGAACTGCTAATCACTAGAACGCGAAAGAAGCGATGTTCTGGGCCCAACACCAGCTCAACGGGGGGGCTCCGCCCGGCCTCGATCCCCTTCAAATCCTGAAATTCCTAGGGGAAGCGGAGTTGGAGAGGCTGCTTCAATGAAGGGAATATACACCAAAGAAGCAGAGAAGAGGGGGCACAATAGATCTGTAACAGGTCGCAGCGTATCTGACACCCTCATTATCAATATCAATATCAACGTCTGTACCTGGAGTCACCTTGTTTAGTTTTTTGTTACTATCTTGGTACCATCTTGTTAAGATGGTAGATCAGGTACCAAGAGAATGAAGGCTCGCATGTCCCTATTTTAACTTTTTAAGTAGTATCCTATGATGTAGATGAAATGTTTATACAGAGTGATAAAAAATTTGAAAAAATCGGACATTTCTCAATGAGTCGCCAAATCAAAAAAGAGAGGAAGTACAAATATTTCTATACCATAGGATAGTACATAAAATGTTAAAATAGGGACATGTAAGCCGTTTTTTATATCTTGAGCCATTTTCGTTGTACATGGCATTGAACTTTGAAAATTGCGATTTTGACTTGTTTATATAACTAAGTTATATAAAAATAACACTTATAACACTTATAAGTATTAACATATAATAACACTTATAATATATAACACTCAGTTTAAAAGCCAATCTTATTTTTTCTTCTCAGTCAATCTAAAAATACAATAACATAGGAGCATTCCATTGAAAAAACATAACTGTGATATGCCACTGTCATATGAGATACTCTGTGTTCTCCAAAATAATTTGAAATTATGGCCACTGTGATCCTGCACTTGAATTTGCATTTTTTTCTTATTTAATTGATCGTTTGGCCCACAGAGACCGCTTCGAATGAGCTGGGACACACTGTATACAGGGTGATTCAAAATTGAGTGCAAATATTTTGAGGGCTTATTTACCAGCCAAAAATAAGAAGTTTTTTTCATATAATCGTATGTCCTAACTTGCTTCCTTTACTAGATACAGGGGGTAAAATTTTGAAAAAAAAATCAATTTTTATCAATTTCTCAAAAATCTCAGCCGATTTAAATAAAATTGTATAGGCTTATTTCTTATCATAAGGGCCTTCCTTTGATGGGAATAACATGCATTTATTAATTCCAGTGGCGTCTCAGGGGGCTACCCAAATTAAATTAAATGAATCTCAATAATCGATGTGAACCCAGGCAGCAATCGAACATTCACTGAATGTTAAAAATGAACATTCAGCCAATGTTAGAAACGACAGATTCGTGAACATTCAATGAAGGTTAGTTTTAAATGTTCAGTGAATGTTCAGATTTAAGGTTTAGTGAACATTTATAAATGAATGTTTACTGAACATTCAAAAATGAACATTCAGCCAATGTGAAAAACGACAGATTCGTAAACATTCAATGAATATTAGTTTTAAATGTTCAGTGAATGTTTGTTTTTTTTTATCAAACTGATCATCACTAAGAATTGTATTACCTATATGGAGCTGAAAAGCTGAAAAAAATAATACTTACTATGTAGGTGTATTCCATTTATCAATCCATCAGTGAACAATATAAATTATTATTATTATTATAAGGTCACATTTGCTCTTCCGTGTTGTTTTTCTTCTTCCTGTCTACATCATAATACCTACCTACCTATAATAGGTACCTGGGATGAAGAATTAGATTAGTTTGCATCACTCTCTGCACCTTCTCTCTCCGACCAGACAAGCATAAAATACTTAGCTTGCTGATAATTTATTGTGACTTTTATACCTATACATAGGTATATTCATAGTTTAGAAAAACAAGATGAAATGCCAAGAATATAGCGGACATATTGGTATTGGACACAAGACAAGAGAATCTGGGAAGTGGGAATGCAATAGACAAGAGAGCTGCGCGCGCAACACCTCGTTTATAATTCTCGTTTTTATCAATTTTTAAGTCAAATATTTTCGTTTCAGCATGTAATTTTCCAATTTTTTTTTGGTATATGTTATTTACCTGATGTCAGTGTACCTGTATGTAATTGCGTGCAATAAACATTTCATCTTAAACATTGTATGAATGTTAATTAAACATTGCATTTTGAATGTTCAGTATCTAATGTTCAATGAATGTTTATTCAAGGTCTGAAAACGAACATTAGAATCTGAACGTTGCCTGAATATTCGGAAAGTCTGTTTAACATTAGAGCAATGTTTAATGTTCGGTGAACATTTAGGGAACATTCAGTGAACATTCCTTGCTGCCTGGGAATTTATTACTTGTAAATTTATAAATTAAATTTATGTATTTTAAACTATGTCCAAATGACTGATCGGTATTCTGTGCATTTATGCAACCTGCGATTCACAGGCAGCTCACTTTATTAATAAAGTTTACTTACTTACTTACTTACTTTTAATAGGGCCTGGCACAGATTTTGATTTTTTTCTTGGAAACAAAGCTTGATACGAGTAAAGCTCAGGAGACAAGAAAGTTACAATATTGACCGCTTAATCTAAAAAAAAATATAAATTGTCAAAAGAGCAGTGGCGTATCATAATTTTACCTATAAGTATCAAGTAGGTAGCCCTCTGAGACGCCACTGGAATTAATAAATTTATGTTATTCCCATCAAAGGAAGTTCCTTATAACGACAAATAACCCTACCAAATTTTATTTAAATCGGCTGAAAGATTTTTGAGTAATTAATAAAAAATCGATTTTTTTTTCAAAATTTTACACCCTGTATCTAGAAAACGAAGCAAGTTAGGACATACGTTATATGAAAAAAAACTTCTTATTTTTGGCTGGTAAATAAGCCCTTAAAATATTTGCACTCAATTTTGAATCACCCTGTATATCGTGGGCAGGTGAATTTTGGAAAACCACTGTTTTGTGATCTGGGGGTCAGGATCGGTGGACATTTGATGAGTTTGGGTGATTTTTCGACAATAAAATGAAAGTCGTCACAACATTATTAAGCGAAGAAAGTGACAAAGAAAAAAATTCCAGGATGTTATTACAGTAATTCTCATTAAAAAGTAAACACAACTCAATAAATTTATGTTCTCAACCCATAATGGGTAGAATCTCTGCATAATGATAATAAATAAAACACGGGTTACATTGTTAATATCCATCAAGCAACATAAACTAGAGTTTTTAAAACATGAGTGCTTTATTTATTAACAATATGTCTGTATAGTATCTAAGTATATTCAGTCTGTAAATTAGAAAAATATCATAAAAACGTATTTCTTGTTATCGATGCATATTATGTCCAGTTCCAGTAACGGTTTAATCTTTGAAATATATGCTTTATTGAATGAAGAGGTTGCGCAATAATACTAATAATGCACATGGCTGTAATGTGTCAAGCGTTGGTTAAGGGTGAAGGGAGATGGGGGTGCAATCCGATATTAAGGCACAGGCGAGCAGACGGTGGGTCACGGCCTTCCTGTCTCTTCCCTAGGAAGCCACTGGGGTGCGTCACACCACACGGGTGCACTTGCGGCAACACATTGTCACTTCCGTCTCGCTGCTCCCGCCTGACATTTACCCACACCATATTCATTCTTGATTTCTAGTTGCAATGGCGAATATATGAGTATACCTCGTAGCTTATGCAAGCACGTTTAATTAAGAAAAACTTAAAACAACTATTTGGAATTACTTGATCAGTTGAAGAAGATGGATGGATATTAACGGGGTCAAAAAAATTACCTCAATTAAAAATAAATAAATGTAACATATTGACCTGTTTTTGCATTTTTTTTAACTCAGAATTTGAAGATTTATCGAACCGTACCCGGAGCATACTCCACCCCGTATGTGATAAATATTCTTCTCTAAATTTAAATCACGTGAAGCTCTGAATTTTTGTTTTGTTTTAAGAGCTAGGTAGGTATACCACCTATACATGTAAGGTATTTATAAATAAAGTAGGTCTCATTAGTTATAGAACGTGTAAATAAAGGTGAAAAGGTACGAAAGGTCAAGATAAAAATTTGTCGACCGGTGGCCCACTCTTTCTGCTAATATTTTTTGTTGTCAACTGAAATGATTTGACATTTTACAACTGAGATAAAAGAACAAGTTATAAACAAGTACTGGTTACTTGATATTTTTTATTTATTTATCTGAACTAAGAGACTTTTTCTATGAAATAGCTATATCTATTATATTTGCCCGGAAGCGCTCGTTTTTAGTTATTTATAATTTTATGTCAGAACATGTCGTATTATGTAAAATTTACTTTAAAATTTTATTTAGTTAAATCGTAAAGGTGCCTTTGAAACTTAAATAAACTCATGGTCTAACTGAATTTTCGAATCTCAAGTTCAGTAGCAAGTGCAAAATGCTAGCTGAGTTGAGCAAATCAGTTTTTCATCAAGATAGAACAATATTCACTAAATGACTGCTAATAGCAGAAGGTGTCATGAAAATTCGCAGGAGTCAATTCGACGTTATGAGATCAAATTTCTTAATAGAAATGCATCAACTCGATTAACTTTTTTGTGAGTGGAACTTCGTTGTCGTGAAACTGGAAAAAACACGAAATTTGAATTGTGGTAGAACAGAAGACAATTAGCTGCTCAAACAAATTTATCTCATTCCGTTGTCTGCGAGAATCACCAGAGAACAGCAGCTTCATCCTTATACCATTTGCGAAAAGTACAAAATATTTTGCCTAAAAATTTGGGAGCACGCCTTGATCTTTTTGGTGGCTCTTAGATAGGTGTAATAATGATAATCCCAAGTTCATGTGTAAAATAAACTTCACTGATCAAGCAACATTCATGAGGAGCTGATTTTAGAAGATGTTCCTATTATCATAAGGCAAAGACTCATGTATGACGGTGCGTCTCCGCATTATAGTAGACAGCCTAGGCAATGGCTTTGAAGCAATTTCCGAAATCATTGAATTGTGGAGTTGATACACATATTCGTTGGCCAACACGTTCACAGACTTAAATCTGCTGAATTTTACTATCTGGGGGCAAATTAAAGACTATGTTATAGCAATTCCGGTAAATAGTATAAAACGAACTGAAACGTCAAATATTAACCAAGATTATTGTTTTCGTTGGAGAAGCGTTTAACTGCATGAATACATCTAAATTTAGGCCACTTCGAGAAATTAATACTTTGAAGTACCTACAAAATATTTTTCCTGACTAATCACAAACCAAAGACAGCTCTGCTTGTCGCGATAAGCAGAACTGTTTCTCAATTCTGATTGGTCTATCAGCGAGGTGATTTTCAACGTCGTAACCATAGATACGGATCGCTTAATAATGTAAAGTTTGACAGTTCGATAGAAAATAATTGTAGCGGCACGTCAAAATGAGCCGCTTTTACCGAATTTAGTTTTTTGGACTTTTCACTTTGTTAGTGAAATAGTCTAAGAAAATATCATTGGCGTTTGAATTTATCTTATAAGTCTGTCTTTCATTTCTAAATGCAACGGAGTTAAAAGTAGGAACCCCGGACCACTGGGGCTACTTATTTTCCTAGTAATAAAATGTGTGGGATATGGTAGTGCTATTATGTACCATGAAAATACGCATAACTGCTGGCTTGTGTCGTGGGCCAATTTTCAGGTACAGGGTACTAAATGTACGTAAAAACATTATTAACTTTTCTTAAATTCTGAGTGCTGGATTTTTATATGTATGTTTTATAGAATAACGTTAAACAATCGTTATAATCTCGCAAAATAATAGCCGACGGTGACAAAATATGTTTCCATGGTAACATCTTACTGGGTATTAAAGACCTACACACTATTTTCCTGCATGAAGGAGGGTATCCAGTGCAGTGTTGTGACTTTTTTTTCCACACAAGTGGTGATATCTGCTTAAGGGAGGCATCCTGGAGAAAAAAAGAACTTTATCTTGAATCCACGATGGACGCTATTCGTGTGAAATTATAAATTGCAGGTTTTTGATTGACATGTTTAGTTTCATATATTAGATATCATTGGTTTCGTCGGTCACGGGGAAAAGAGTGATCTATAGGACATTATGATGTGATGATGAACCCATCATGGTGAAGCATTTGCTTTGTGAGGTATCGTCTAGGCGAAACCCCATAAAAAATCTAGACACACTGCTTTAAAACCTCTAGTAAATTATTTGGTAAAAGACATTCATTGAAAATGTGATTAATGAATTCTTCAGGATGCTCGCAAACAACTGAATAAGTGATAAGAATAACTTTGACAAGAATAAAATATAGCTCTGATGATTACTTGTCAAAAATACAGTATTCTCGGAGCCTATGACAGTTTCCTAGGAAATTGGTATATTTAAATCAGACTCTCTTTGTGTATACACTGTACATATTGTATAGGGAAGGTAGGTAACATAGGAAAAACACTACAGTGAATATTATTGAGGATCCAAGCCACTCTGGTTTGAAAGCTGGTATGCTTTTTATTTATTTTCTATCGAGAACGGAATCACAGGAATTCAAAGTTTACCTATTCCCTGAGTTAAAAAAAAATCAATGTGGCATCGTTGTTCGAATTCGAGAGTTTGAATAATATTATCGAATATGTATCCGCGCAACAATAATTATTGTTGTAAGGTTTGTTGGATTTGCCATTTCATATGTTTCCATGGTAACATGGTAACATGGTAACATGGTAACAAAACTGAACTTGACAAAAACTGAATTGATAGACTTTCATTCTTCCGGATCACGTCTACCACCCCTACCTGACATCCCGAATGAAAATTCCCTGATTAAGCCCAGAGAGGTCGTGAAATTTTTAGGCTTTCACATCGATCAAAATCTAAACTGGGCAGCTCACACAGACCTCCTATGCCACCGACTAGCTAGCTCCTGTTTCCTTTTGAGACGACTCCAACACACTGTCTCCCATAATATTCTGCTCTCTGCATATTATGGACATTTTTATAGTCACGTAGCCTATGGCATCGCCGTCTGGGGCAGCACTGAGAAGTCCCTCAGTAAAGTCTTCCTTCTTCAGAAGAGGGCTCTCAGGATCCTGGCAGACTTATCCATCCGCGAGTCTTGCAGGGGACAATTCAGACGACTTGGTCTACTAACATTGCCCGCCCTGTATGTCTTCTCCCTCCTCAAACTTATTTACAAAAACCAGGCTAAGCTTGATCCTTTCCGATTCTCACACAACTATCATACTCGATTCAATCTATTTAAACTACCAACCCACCACCTCTCGTCCTCTGAAAAGACGTTTACATACGCGTCTATAAAATACCTAAACCATTTCCGACTTGACCCTTCAACCGTCAGATTCTCTCAGTTCAAGTTATATCTGCGGAAACATCTCACAGAGCTTGAACCATATACTACCATGGACATACTGTCTTCCACCCCCCCCCCCCCCCTTCCTTCCCGACTTAAACACTTGAAAATATAGATACTTTCGTTTGCTAGTATCTGGTCAATTCGACTTAATATGACGATATAGTATTAGGTACTATGTATAGATAGATTAATGTTTTAATGTACACTTTTTGCTATGTTCAAGCTTTCTTTGTTCAATCGCGTGCGTACGACCTTTTGAATACGCATGCGATTTGTTTGGATTAGTTCGTTGTTTGTTTTCACGACATTTTACTCTATTTAACACTATTGTACTGATGCAATGATTGTTGTAATTTTTACGTACAATAAAGAGAGATATTATTATTATTATTATTATTATTATTATTATTAACATCTTACCGGGTTTTATAGACCTACACACTGTTTTTATTCCCAAAAAAGGTATACAGTCCTGAAAAGTATATCCAGTGCTGTGCTGTGACTTTTTTTCTACACAAGTGAGGGCTACACACCTTCTTAAGGGACCCACATTGGAGAAAAAAGTAAATGAACTTAAAATCTTTAATCTACAATGGATGCTGTTGTGCTGTCCGTGTCCGCCATTTCGGGATCACCTAATATAACTAACAATTCAAAGAAACATTAGTTTGTTTTAATTGAAAAGCCACCCTTACAATTTATTAAATGAAATTTTAAAGTGAATTTTACATGAAGTGACTGATGTTCATATTATATCTTATAATACTACTTAAAACTAAACCTACTTAAAAACTACACCTACTTAAAATAAAAATGCAAATATCGCGAAAACGAACGCCTCTGCACAAATTGAACATATACAGGTGTCTGGTAAGTACCTCCTAATTTCTTGGGAGCATTATAGAGGAGGCATTATAGACATGACAGAATAAACCTAGTCTGTCATAAAAAAAAATCTTAAAGTGTCTCTAAACGGAGATACAGAGCCCCAAAAGGGTAGCAAGCGATTTACTATTGTGATGCTAAACTTTTTAACCGACCTATACATATATGATAAAATTTAAAAATTTTATAGAGGCCATAAAGAGTCATTAAGCTATATCAGAGTGGGTTTGACGTCGCCGGGGAAGTCAGGAACGGACTTACCACCACACTCGTTGAGTCAAAGTTTTGACAGGTGTCATTTTACAGAGTTAAAAACTTATTATTTAAATACACTTGTCATTCAACTTTAAAAAAGGTACTCTTTTTTTCTAATTTATTTCGATAAAACTAGCGGTTCTCGAGATCAATCGAGTTTTATACTAATTTTGACCAAGTTCCGTCAATAGTAATCCATTACATAGGCAGCTTTAACCACAACTTTCACCTGTATTTATGTGTTTAGCATTAGCATTTTTCAGTGTTTCGCATACCTAAAAAGCGATTCATCTGGAAAACCGCCAGTTTTACAGAAATAAATTAGGAATAGGTACCTTTTAAAGATGAATGACCAGTGTAGTTAAAAAATTAGTTTTCAGCTCTGTAAATTCAGCTCAACACCTGTCAAAACTTTGACTTAACGAGTGTGGTGGTAAGTCAACTTCGATATGGCTCTATGACTCTTTATGGCCTCTATAAAACATTAAAATTTCATCGAATTATACAGGTCGGTTCAAAAGAAAGAGCCAAAAAAGTAAATTGTTGGGTACTCTTTTGGGCTCTCTATCTCCGTTTAGGGACACTTTATGATTTTTTTTTATGACAGACTATTATCTTTATTTTGATCTCCCCTGTATGCTCCAGAGAAATTAGGATGTACTTACCGAACACCTGTAAGCTTTTTTATAACAAAAATATTATTTCAGAAAAAAATTAAATATCAAAAAACCTAACCCTTGATTTTTTCGAGAGTACAAAGCTCGGTACAAAGTATCTCACGGCGACTGTTTGTATGCCTCTAGTTCGTTGAAAGAAACTGAAAATTTATTTAACTAGGTACTGCTGTTTGTAACTTGATAACTTGTCGTTTCGCAAAAAAATATCTCAGTTGGCTTGCTTAAAGAAGTGCTTTCTAAACATTTTTCTCTTGGGTATTTTTTTTTACCTACTTAGGTATATCTAAACGTCTTTCAACTTATGGTACACTATTTAGAAACATCTTGTAGAATCAATCAACCTTCGTCCAATTGCACTATTTACGGAATGAATAAACATACCACGACGTTTTAAAACAATCCACATGTCTGTATTTTAAAAGTGTTTTTTGAGCACAGATTATACGGATACCGCCCTAACGTTATTCCTTGTTTTCTAAATATAAAAGCGTCTTTTTTAGGATTCCAGCCTTAATTACTCTGAACCGAAGCCCTATTCTAATTTTAAAAATCATGCATTTGTCGCTATGGATTAAGATTTAACGGCAGCATGAGGACGTAATGATTATAGTCTTGATTCCCACTGCAAATGTTTTATTTTTTCTATAACTGAAGCCACAATGCGTATCAACTTAAACGACTACACACTTTCTAGATGAAAAGATTTCTGTGTTTCAGAATTATTGTATCAGAATTACTGATCCAAATTTCAAAGATGGGTATCGTTACAAAAATTTATTGAGTGCCTGTTAAGCAGGCCCGATTAAGGGATTGCTATTCAGGGATTAAAAATAACAAAAAATATGTCCGCTAAAAAATTAAAAAATCCACATACCAATGCTTTCTTTTTTAGCAATATACCGCAGAAAATTCAAGTGGATAGTTTTATGGGGACCTCCATGTATATTAATGAAATAGAACCTAAATACGTCAACCTTCTTATAACTATAAACACACTATTTCAGAGATATTGACAAATGTGTCACAAAAATTGAGTATCATTATTATAATGTAAGATGTGCTTGAATAAAAGGTCAGATTTGAGGACGGTATAAAATGCATTACAGCAGAAGAGTTAAGTTTTCCGCTTCAGGAAAGTTACTCTCGTGGCAAGAAAAAACAAGCATACGCAGCAGAAACCGATGCTTATATCAAGCAGAAGGAAAGGTAAAGTGCAAGTTAGAAAGCAAGGTAGAAAAATGGAACCAAAAGAAGCAGAAATGCAAAAGCATCAGAGGAAAAACCTATAGAATATAGAATTGGAGTATTGCAATGAAAAACTGGTACTATTTCCACGCAAAAGTTAGAAAATCTTCTTGAGCAGATGTTATGCATCAACATGCAGATGTAATGTTACTTTTTAAGTCTCCGAGATACTTCATGTCCTCCATAATAAATTTTGTACACAATGAATGTGATACCAATGCTGATAATATGAAAACGATTATATTATTATATTATATTATCCTAAACTGATTGGCTGCGCATAACTTCTGAATCTATGTTTTACTATACCTAGATTTTAAGGATCATTGTATTGTCGTATGTGGCGAGTATTGCATGGTGTAGCTACTATCATAGTACATATTTCCATGTAATTGGTCTCCCCCTCGTTTGGAAATAAAGATTTATTATTATTATTATTATTATTATTATTATTATTATTATTATTATTATTATTATTATTATTATTATTATTATCAACGAAAAAGATCGTCACATTAATATTAATACATTAACAGACTCATGTCAATATTATTAGATATACACTACGCTATAAGATACACAGAGTGAGTCTTTTAAGGCGCCCATTAGCAAAAGCTCAACTTCTATAGTTGATCTAGGAATCTGAATTTTAGAATCGAGGCAACATAAACAACTATAAAAAGTCAAAATATGATATAACCAAAATAGTGGCACATTTAAAAATGACGAGAAAAGATGTCATCTTTGTTTTTTAAAATGGGACAGCCCATATATTATTACAATTTTCCAATTCCAAAGCACTGTACAACGAGAACGGTTCTAGGTATAGAAAAACGGCTTACATCTCCGTATCTCAATTTTTTATGAGGTTTAACTATTATGTGTTTAAAATATTTATATAGGGTGATGAAAAATCTGATAATTTTCACCACCTTGTATCAGTTTCACAACAGTTTCAGGTACACAATAGAATACCACATGAAAAGTTAAGACAGGGACATGTAAGCCGTTTTCCGATATCTTACGCCGTTATCGTTGCACACTGCTTTGAAGTTGGACAATTATTGGACAATTGAACAATTGCGATTTTCACTTGTTTTTTAGCTCATAACCTACTCAATTTAAATTGAAACTATAAACAAACTTGTTATTACATCTTCTCAGACGAAGTACTATAATGGGTTGCGTCATTAAAAAAAAAACGAAGAATGGCTTCTTATTTTGACATTTTTAAATGTGCCGCCATCTTGGTAATATTGAATTTTGACTAGTTATTGTTTAAATGGCCTAAATTCCAAATTCCAGATCGTTTTGAAAATCGAGTGCCGCATATATTTCATAGTACGCAATTTTTGGTACCTAAACCATTTAAATTTTTTCCTAGGTACTTCCGGCTATACCGAAAATTAAACTAACTTTTTATTTTTAAATGGGATAATATTATTATATTTTTGGATTCGGTATAATGTTACACATTCAGTGACACCACATAAGTGACATTTCAATGGTCAGACTTGAGTTTAATTTATTTTTTATTTCTCAATTATAGTGTGCCATGGCTATTTAGATTTACTTCAATTTGGGCCATACAAAATGATCATACATAAATCGAATTTTTGTTAAAAGTAAATTGTTAAATCAATTGATGTATGGGTATGGACATAGTATGCAACCCAGAATGATTTTTTGAGCAGAATTCATTTTATTCAAATGGTACCTACCATATTGATACTGAGGTACCATCTACTAGTTCACCTAATAACGAACATTTTGTTGTGCCCATTTTACAGTTATGATGAACACAACTGAAGTCATGGCACACTATAATTGAGAAATAAGAAATAAATTAAACTCAAGTCTGACAATTGAAATGTCACTTATTTTTTTACACATTATTATGTGGTATCACTGAATACGTAACATTATACCGAATCCAAAAATATAATAATATACAGAGTGTACACTGTAAAAACAAAAAAGTTGGTGTTATTTCCGGTAAAACGGAAAGTAGCAAATAATTACCACATTTCAGTAATTTTTCAAAAATGAAATTTTTGTCAAAAAGTGCGTTTCTCTATCTCTCTTAACATTGGGATCTTAAGAAGCAGAGATACAGCAGGGTAGGTTAAATTAGAGAAAATGACAATTTCAGTGATAATTGATGAAATATGCTGAAAAAATTAAAAATCTAGATTTCTACTTCTTTTTTTTTGTAGGTTTGCATAAGTCGTCATGAGCTATTTATCTTACACTTTAAATATATTTTTGTACAACTACCATTAAAAGTCACACTTTTTAACGACAGCTGACAGTGTTAAAAGTGATTGTTTACATGGAAGCGTGTTAAAAATACTTTTAACACTAGCGTTAAAAATATTTTTAACACTAGTGTTAAAGGTAATTCTATCTACTTTCTCTGTACCTACTTACATTCTCTTAACTACATTTTCTCATGATGAAATCAGACAAAATTAGAGGTGATAAGATTTTTTCATATTCTCTCTGTTACTGGCAAACATATTAATAAAAAATAAGTACCTAATAGTCGAGAATTCCAGACAATAATAATTGTTCAGAAATTGCAATTAATACTAATTATTATGACATTTCTTTTATTTGTATGCACGCATTTGTTAGTAACCATAGCGTCGGCAACGGTTGCTAGGCATAGTAGGTACACTTGTACTTATCTGTAATATTTTAAAATGCAATTTGAAGTTGAGTGTCATTCTAAATTCATCAATTTTATTAGCAAAATAGAGCAGTTTTACAAAAACCATTGTATGATATTCGTCTTAAAAGTGATTTTATCATGTTCGTGAAATTTGTAAAATTCGCTCCGCTACGCTTCGCTCATTTCACAAACATTTTCACTCACAAATAAAACTTCACTTTTAACACTAATATCATATATAGGTATTTTTTCTCTAAAAAAGAACAAAAAAAATCATTTTTTAGTGAGTCAGGGTTTAGGTTTGCTTGATTTTTTTATACCGAATGTCCCAAAAAAATATGGTGGCCATAAGAACAAAAGTTTTATGAAGAAAGACTATAGGACTATGATGATTCACGATCTAGCGGCTACAAACATTAATATGTAATTTAGTTTCAATAAAGAAGTAAGTACATAATTCTCCTCGGTTATTATAATTTTATATCTCGGTTTTCAGTTTTTTTCAGGATGTTTCGACAAATCCTGAAAATATTGAGAGATACAAAAAGATCTGTAGTTTTATCTCTTTTTGGTGCATTTCATTAGCTTTTTGCTTCACGGAAACATAATCGTAACTGAAACGGCACTGATTTCGGAAACATAATAATTAAGACTATAGTGACATTTATTGTTGAAGTTTAAATTATATTTGAATTCAGTAAATGATATTGGAAAAATATTAAATGATGATATCAGATTGAGATTCTGGTATAATTTAGGATTTTTTGTTTAAAATAATAAAGGGAGACAAATTATGAACCAAGAATTTTCAATGTTCCGCCGCGCTGTCCTTTATTACATCAGTTCGAATGATGTAAATGATCTTACTATTATTTTTTTGCCTGCCGCAGCTGATTTTTTTAATATACAGTTTATGGAAAGAAAACTTCCCAAGAAACAAGAAGTATACTAACTTTTCTAAAATCGCTGAGGCAATGAAAATTTTTTTATTGGTGAACGGTGAACTAAAAACAACCAACAAGTGCGTAGGTATACAAATGTACCCACTAATAACACCAACCAAAATGAAAAGAACACCAACCTTGGTTTTAACAGCCGTTGATAAAAATTGAAGTTAGCAGATTTTCTTGCTTCGGACGTTGTTGGAAGTCGGGGACTCCCGCGATTTTCTTTGAGCACGAGGTAGATTCTGATGAATGCAGCTATCTGAAAGAGCGCGACACGCACAGTGCAACTGCAAGTAAAGCAGGATTCAACTCTGTCGGCTTCAGAAGGTTACGAGGGATGTCGCGCGCTTGCGGTGGGGGTGTCGACTCTGCATGCCGGGAAGGGGCGAGTCACTCCAGGATTAGGTGGTGAGGTTGATCATTGACGATGTCATAGAATAAAGAAGAAAGAGTAAAACATCTGTTGTGGTGATATCAAAATCGACGAGAAAATGATCATAGGGTCGTATAAAAAACCATAATGAAAACTTATATGTTCAAGTCATGCAGCGGAGTGCTAAGACGTTTATCAAAAATAATTATCCAATAAAAAATATATATTCAATGATGGACCGTGAACGGAGAATATCATACAAGTATATCTAATTTTCCCGATAACGGAGCATCCTTGGATAATCGTTTTTGATAAACGGTATAGCACTTCTTAATTATAAATCTCTTAAATATCATATGGAAAAGTTAACTAAATGTTGCTTAGTCTCAACGAAGTTTTCAAAGTGGTATATTCCAACTAGTAAAGCTTTAACAAATTCGAAACTATTCGAAAATTAGGCTTTTATTAAAGCACTGGCTTAAAAATTTCACAAGGAAATATTTCGTCTTTTGAAGTTTTGCGACACAGAATGCTACACAGGTAATTTTTTAAATAAAATTATAAAGTTTAAAAAATCTGCTATGTATAATTATGAGATAAATGAAGTATACTAGGATAAATGATGAAAAACATAGGTAGATTATAAGGTCAGATGACCAGTGAATGAACAAAGCTAAAGTATAACGATGGTTAAGATGTGAACCACGTATCTGCATTTTCAGTGAAAATGAGTTATACACATCAAAATTCGCAGAAAAATTTGCTCTATATTTCTGGTGATACCTTGTATGTATTTAATCAATGGATTTCAACAGAACCTCAGTGTAGTGATACCCCGCATTTGTGTTGAGAACTAACTTGTGTGATTCCTCGTATCTTCCTCAGTCTTACGTGTTTTTTTTTTTTTTTTTGTATATACGAGGTATCACATCTTAACCATCGATATTGTCACTTCGAATATAGATTATACCTACATATTAAAGTTTTAATTATAGCGGAGTCAGATCTAGAGTGAAAAATTTTCAAAAACGACACTCGTTATTTTGATTTTTTTTGCTGCGCGATTTGAAAACGACACTCGTTATTTTGATTTTTTTTGCTGCGCGATTTGGGGAAAAAACTGCGGAAGTTATATCTGATTGCGTGCGTTTTATATTTATCCTTCCCCTTCCCCACTTCGCCTCTAAAAAACCGATCCGCACAAAAATTAGCCGAAACCTTTAGGAAACACGAATTTACAGACACAATGTTTTTGTTCCCCTTTAAATTCATTGCCTCTCTCTGAGTTATATCTCCAACTTCGTCCGTTACTCCCGGTGACTCCTGCTTGACAAAAAAAAACTAAGAACCAAATGGGCGACATCTCGGTATGCAATGGAGATCCCGAGATCTCGGTTTTTTCTCGAAATTTTTTTTTGTTCGACGACTCCCGGCTAGCATAAGGGCAAAAAAAACGTTACCCCCCGTTTTTTACTAGCTTTCCTTTCCCGCCACACCTCCGAGACTTCCGCCAAGTTGGCCACACAACAAGAGTGGTCCGCTAAGTTAAATGAAACAAAAAAAGATCACAAAAACGAGTGTAGTTTTGAAATTAAGATCTACCCCACTATTAGCTAATAGTAGTTTGTGATACAAGTTACAAAGGGGAAGTTTTTAAGCATGCGACGAAAATTGCCAAACGAGGTCGAAGGCTCAGTTGCCAATCGTCAAAGTGCTTAAACACTCCTTTTTCAAATACAAGATTTTTTGTTAGATCGCCAAGAAACAACAATTTATAAATTCTAAGCCGTCAAGAAATGTAACTTTGTGAACTTCAGAGATTGGTATTTTATATTGTCAAAGTAACAGGATAATAAATCTTCATTAAAACTGGCTTTTATCTACGAGTAATTCATAAAATGCACTTTTTTAGACGTTTCTTAGTTCATAAAATGTATGATTATATTGAAGAGTGAAATAAAGTAAGAAGGAGTGTAATAAAGTGCCGTAGCGGTTCATTATTTAACGCTAAATCTGACACGTAACGTTGCTGCACGCTCGCCGAGTACAAGTTCTATACTAGTGAGCGGAGCGGAGCGGAGCGATCCAACACGAGACACTGAACCACCAGTTTATTAGCAGAACGCCAGCGCCAGATCTATGTACAATTAATATTTTGTGTTTTGCGTCGTTTAGTTACCTGAAATGGATACCATTGCAGATGATTCAATGAATGAAATATCTTCTACCCCAGAAGAAATTATTATTCAATCAAATATGGCTGCACAAAATCTGTTAGGTACCTAGGTACCTACCTCAAAAATCTAAAGAAGTGCCATATTAAGCAATATATGTTACCTTTATGAACTGATGATGTGAAGAAAAAAGCGTTAATAGCTTCAAAGAAACACTTACATAAGATATGAATGCATTGGAAAGTTTTTTTTTTTAATTTTATATTCGTTCTAGTTCAAGTTACTCGTAGATAAAATTTTGTATGCAACATATGCATAAAGTGCCTTTTTTTCACTTCTGGAATTGCCGCATTCGCCTGCGACTCATGCGGTCAAACTTCCCAGTCGTGAAAAAAAGTACCACTTTATGCATTTGTTGCATAAATAACTATTACGCACTCAGAAGGGGTATTCACGAGGTTCGTAAAATGCGTGTAGTGTTACGAAATCATCACTTCATACTTCAAAAAACCAATCAGAATTGTTAAAGTTTGTATAAGATTACGAGCTGTCATGATTTCGTAAAACTACACGTATTTTACGAACCTCGTGAATGAAGTGTCTCAAACCCGATGCAGACTCAGTAACATTGCTTTATAACATTGCTGTATGGCTCTGCTATAGGGTGTTCTAGTTTGAATGTCCATAACTCCGGAAAACGGTAGAACGCGTAAAAATAATTGTATGTGTTTCTATAAAGTATTTCTCTAAAAAGCTTTGTTTTTGAGATACAGGGTGTTAAACTTTTACTAAAAAATGGCCTTTTTCAAGAATATCTTAAATATACTTTACACGATATTGTGGAAATTTGGCAGTTCCATTTGCTGTAGTAAGGGGCTAATTCAGCGGTAAATAGATTATCAAGTCCAGTGGCGTCTCGGTAAGCACCTCAAAGTATTTTATAATGAAAAAACTTTTAAAACACGTACCCCAATGGCTTTTTTTATTATTTTCATTTTATTGTCAGATTGAACAACTACAGTACAAGTTTTTTATCAATTAATTCGTTTTTGAGATAAGAAATAAAATCCACTTAGTTGCATATCCCTGGCCTACCTAAGAAACATGGGGAAAATTTTATTTTCAAAATTATTTATTTATTTATTTAGTTATTTATTTATTTAAACCATAATAACAAATACAAACCATGGATACAAATGTATAAATTTCTATAGAGGTAAATAAATTACCTGTACATAAGTATGGTGCGATTTTATTATTATTTACTCAAACTAAAACTAAAATGTATAAACAAACCCAATGCTATTCCACAAATACAATAAACATATTAAATATACAGGGTGAGTCATTTCAATCTTCGGACCAGGATATCTCTGTTGGTAAGCCAGATACAAAAACATTGTGCAGACAAATGTCGTTCAAGACAATGGGGGTCATCTGACTGTACTGATGTCTTTGACCTTGTGGGCCAATTGAAGGTGAAGGTAGTTTTTAATTCTTATTCTCATACTGTTTCTTTTCTACTTTTGCAGGTTTACTTATTACATTATTGTAATAATAGTAATAATAACTTTATTCATAGCTGAAGCTATTGAAGTTATAAAATACAAAAAAAAGTATACATGTATACAAAATTAGTACACATTTATTTTTTTGTATGATAAATGTGAAAAGAATTTTTTTCTTTACCAATATACAAGTGGACTTGGCATTTATGGCATAATATATGTCTTCTCCTGTTGCATGATACTTTGCACCGAGATGCAATGTTTTTCTGCAAAAAACGGGGAGGAGATGTAGTAAATTATAGTTTTAAAAGAAATTGTCAAAGTATAATTGAATGTTGACCTACTGAATTCGCTCAGAAAGCTTGAGCACCACGGAAGCTCCCAAGCCAAAGATTTTCTGCTGTTCTGGATTAAGTTCTGTTGACGCTCCCTGGTAAATTATAAAATCATACATAAGCCCACTTGTTCTGCATAAAGCATACCTATATTTTTACACCCCACAGGCAAGGTTTTGCCTTCATGAACTGCTTTACATTGAGTCTGCCTTTAAGGGCACCATCTGCTCGTCAATACTCAATTTGGCTTCTAATCGCAGTGCCAACATGCGATTCCGTATGATTTCGTAGAGTGGCTGTACCTTCCAGAATCGGTCCTTGCTTTTAGGTGTTTTTTTTTCACATTCA
This sequence comes from Malachius bipustulatus, assembly GCA_910589415.1. Taxonomy (NCBI): domain Eukaryota; kingdom Metazoa; phylum Arthropoda; class Insecta; order Coleoptera; family Melyridae; genus Malachius; species Malachius bipustulatus. The sequence goes on from OU342631.1 coordinate 53,838,946, forward strand.
CAAAATTTAAAAAGGTCCTCAACTTGTGAAATCTGTCACGAGGCATAACATCCGCGATTACAGATACCCATAGTTTATTTTCCTAGTAGCATCTTACCCGGGGATAGTGCAAGTTTCCCATCAAAATATGTACCCCAACAAAAGATTGTAACTCATCTTGAGTTATTGGCACAAATCTAGCATGCTGTCGTACAGCATAGATATTTGTTTTATCCACCATTAGAGCAAACAAGTCTTTTGTAAAATATTGCCTGAAAAAGTACAGTGGGCTCTTCAAGTCGAACACAGGTTGAACAACAGGGATATTCCAATTTATATAGGGGACGTATATATTGCACATTCTTGAGCCAACTAATTAATAGTTGTCTTTACAGTTAAATTATTTATTATTTTCTTCATAATAAGTCTTTATGCGTGCATTTTTGCTAATTTTTGTCGCATCTGCATTGGGGGTTTCTGGTTCGCTTTGAAGTTCCGGGATTTCTGGTTCTATTTGGGGTTCTGGGGTTTTGATCGCTATCTCCTCTTCTTCATCAGAAACGTCTAAAATTATAAAAGTACCTGATTTTTATTTTGCCGTTCAAACGAATCCGTTTCCCAACCATCGTCTTCGCTCAAAATCTCTATATCGGCGAGGTCATTATCCAGAAGATCCACCAATTCATCATGAGTTGAAGTTTTTCTGTTCAGACTCATAGGTAATGGAATATAATGCAAATAAAGAAGTTTTGCAATTAAAAATAACAAAAGAGTTAGGTTAGAACTTTATTCCACAAAGACCCAACGTGCACTATGGTGTGCAGGCCTTAGAACTGTCCAAATTGTCAAATAAAATCACTAATGCACTACCTGTTATATCCAGAGACGATTATAAGCACTCATCTACACGATAAAAAAATAATCAACACCATGAACCTTTTGGTGGGAAATTTTGATAAAAAAAAGGAGTTACCTTATTTGGTTGGTCGCTGGAGATTTTCCTTTTCCCAAACCGTAATTCTTGTTATAGCACTTTCCCTCCGACAGGCACTATTACGATAATGCTCGCGTAATTGTTCTACAGCGGGATCAACTTTTGATTTCACTTTTAACAGCGGATAAGCGGGTTTTTTAAATAAAAAATGATAGTTCTAAGTAGCGGCGATTTTCGACTGCGGCGGAGAGTTTCTTCTTCTTCTCTTCTTGTACCTTCTCGCTGCGCGGACGATCGGTAACTTAGAGGAGTAGGTAAAAGGATAGCGGGAATTTCAAATTTACGGTTAAGTGTGGTTGTGTATTATGCAAAAATAAATATGGCCAAACCACCTTTAATTGATAAAATACAGTAATGGTGGGTCCCTGTAAGATTTGTCAGTCAATTTCATGTTTCCTGTAATAGAAATTTACTCAAGATTCTCGCAACTGGCTAACTTTACTTAAAAAATGCTATTTTTTACACTACCTTTAATAATTCGAAAAAAAAGTGAAAATGGAGTTTAGAAAACTGAAAATTTGAAATTTTAGAGGATTAAACATCATGTAAAATAAATTCGAATAGGCATCTCCGCAATTTTTCTTATTTGCTTCTTTATAAATTTTTCAGAGTTAAGGGTTATAGTCTACTGGAAAAGTTTCAGTTCAATACCCTCAAAAAAAGGCTCATAAACGGTTATATTAATTTAGCCATTTTTACCTATCCATTTTACCTATTTTTTCCTACCCACGCCACTGGCTTATTAATATTAATAATGCAAATTTTATTGCATGAACTCAAACTTCAAATAATTTTCTTTCAATCGTGTTAATTTGGTATAAATATTTTATCTAACTTGCTTATACATATAGAGGTTCAAAATCTACCCATTTTTCCTAAAATTTAAAAGGCCGCCATACCAGACAACTCATTGCAGCTGTCTTACTCACAAAAAAATATAAGCTCCCTAGATTGAAAACTGCGACCGGAGACTGTGACTTATACTCGTTTTTTTTTTGGAAATTTGTAAGGACACTTTTGTAGAAGTAACGCTACTTTACGATTTTTTTTAAGAAAATCAAACGTCACCCCTCAGTTTAATAAGAGTAAAAAATTTCGTTTACTAATCTTTAAAGAGGAAGCTACAGGAGCGTTTTTAAAATTTTAGAGAAATAAACATCATATGAAAAAAATTATAATATCTCCGCCATTTTTCTTATTAACTTCTTGAAATTTTTGAGGGTTGAAGGATATTAGTATAGTTGTTCTACTCCAAAAAAATTTCAGGTCAATTGCTTCAAAAATGTTCTCATAAATTGTTAGAGAAATTTAGCTATTTTTAACCTTTTCCTACTCACGCCATTGGCTTATTAATAAAAATAATATAAATTTAATTGCATTAACTCAAATTTAGTATTTAGCATTAATACCGAATGGCAGTAAAAAATAAATAGGTAGCGGCTCCATAAGAAAAACAAAAGTCATCTATGAAAAGCCAGGGAGGGATCTTATAAAGGGACTTTGAAATTTTTGAAATGTCAAATGGATAACTTTTGACGACCTACTCGTATGTAAACCTACAAGAAATAATTCATTTATTTTCAATAATAAAAAAGATATGATTGAACTGAGATAATAAATATCGATCAGCAACGTCTTAAGTTTCCATAAATTTTGTTTCAGATTCCTAATAAGCATACAATTGTGCAACTTTTCTCTAATTTAACCGACCCTGTCTCTTACCGTTTCCGAGATCTCAATGGTGATCATCTAATTGTGAACCACAATAATCATATTGTATATTCTCATAGACTTCTGTTGAAAAATAAGTGACTGCTCTGATTTAAACATAAAAAAAATCTAGTACCTCAAGGGGCATAAGTGTAAAAAAACTGATAGATTATGCTTATGCACTATAATAGGTATAAAAAATGCAGGTCATCTCATTAATAAAGCAGTGGTGGCAATAATAACTGACATTTATATCAGCATCTGTAGGTAGATAACGGCTATTTCCTACATTAAAATTTTGATGAATTTCAAACCATTATTTGAAATATAAGCAAATTAAATGATATCGAGTGGCTGATAAGCTGCAACACAAAACTAATGACACAGAGGCCCTATCGTATTGTACACAAATAAATAGAGCCCTTGCAAAAGCCGCACACACTATTATTAGAACGAATGCATGAAATAGCGGTCGGCAAATTGAAAATCAGCGTTTTGTACGTAAATTATTGGGTGACGATTAGTTAGGCCAGTCCGCAAGAGTGCTAAAATGAGTGATATCATAGTTTTGCTTTTCTGACTTTTTTATAAGCTTTGTGATGTGGATTATTATCACTATTTACACCCAACATCAAATCAATATTATGTGGACTAAAAATTGCTTTCGTTCTTTTCTTACTGTTGGTAAAATATTATCAATAATTAGGCAAATAGATACTATCCCCATGCATAGGGTTGTAATGATACGATCGTATAATAAACCGCTATGGTGTTCAGACACCCAAATAATCTAAAAAAAAATACGTCAAAAAATAATTTGCTTTCTAATTAGAAATTTTCATCGGCTCTAATGTGAATGTGACCCCTTTAATTTAGTAAACTTTTGTAGGATTGTGTTTTGTAGGATATTAGCAGACTAATAACGTGATATAATTTAGAATCTGAACTTTATTCATTCATTTATAACACACAACGTAACAACAACTAGTGAAAATCCGGTATTAGAAATATACACTGTGTTGCATAGGAAAGGTAACATAGGGAAAACACTACAGTGCATATTATTAAGGATCCAAGCCACTCTGGTTTAAAAGATTATTTTCCTGGGAAAATTTATAGTATCCAAGAAAACTAGATAGTTTCTAAGGGAATTGTATTTTTTGAAGGATGTACTTTATTTTCAAAGTATTGTCGAAATACAAATACAACGTATTCTCTATGTTAGCTTTTCTATGCAACACGGTGTATTATAGGTACCCTCATAATGATGATGACAAAGAATAAAAAATGTTAGATAATATATAGATTGATAAATCGCTAATGGGTTGCCTAGCAAAATCACGTACCTAACCGAGATATTCACCTCTAATTAGAATGAAGATGGATTTTCTCTCTCATGGCAGGCATGCATTTATTTTTAAATATCTATCCCCATCTATTTTAGAGAGAAATGGTAAATAAATAACTTGTTGCGATTGAAAAGCTGCTTCTGTTGCTGTTGTTATATTTCAAGTCTGTTGAGTCATTTTCGAGTTTCAACATTCGATTACGAATTTAACGGACAACATTAACTTTGCAATAAAAATTACAACAAACAAAAACATCAAAAATTAAAAAATAATAAATTTTAAAGCTACAGTTACTCTATTAAAAAAACGGTTCTATAAATTGAAACCGTTTTCCCGATTTTATGGAAAATGGCTCAACAGATATAAATTTAGCTACTGCAACAGAAGCAGCTTTTCAATCTTAACAAATTATTCATTTACCATTTCTCCTTAAAACAATAAGGGGGAGGGGGAAATGAAAAATAAATGCGGGACTGTCATGGTAGAAAAAATTCATGTTCTCCGAGGTGAATATCTTGGTGCGGTACGCGATTTAGCTAGTCAACCCATTTGCGATTTATCAATGTATATATTATCTAACATTTAATCTCTGCCATAATCAATTAACAGAGGAGGGTATTTCTAATCCCGGATCTTAGACTAAACCAATCATCATCTACTCAAACTTAACATTCTTTCTACCACTGACATTACATGACACACGAGATTTATAACGCGACACGAATAATTGACAATGAGAATTCCTTATATTGTACCTTAAAATAAAAACTTAGGAATAATTTATTGCCAAGCGTCATATTATAATGTAATACAACAAGCACCGACAGGCAAGAAGCTATAAATATACAATATAGCCGCCTCCAGCACGACAGTATTTGGAGCGCTCCCACGTTGGGATCAATTATTTACATCTACGCGCAGTACACAAGTTGTAGTAATGTTCAAATAAACTCAACTATAATTTCGGACACTCTCCCCCTAAAATCGAACGACAAGTTTTACAGCGCCATCCTGCGGCAATAGGTGTCACTTATTGTCAATAAACAATTTGCAAACTCTGTTATTTATTTTTCGAATAATTTGAAATACTAATGTCATCCCGTCTAATTCAGCTTACAACTTTTGTTTTCAGTTGATATTTCAAACTTTCGCCATGTTTCACAAATATACCTTTTAATGTATACACCGTATTGCATAAAAAAGGTAACATAGGGAATACGTGTAAAGAATATTTCAACAATTCTTTGACAATAATGACACCCTACAAAAAGTAGAGTTCCCTTGGAAACTACCAAGTTTTCCTAGTGAACTATGCCGTTTCCTAAGAAACTATCAGCTTTTAAACCAGAGTGGCTTGGATCCTTAATTTATTATTCACTGTAGTGTTTTCCTTATGCTACCTTTCCTATACAACATAGTGTATATGTTTAATACACAAATAATAATGCACATACGTTTGGCGGATCTGCTGCAGTTGCCATACGTCAACACAAGGAATTGAGTACCTATAGAAGTGTTCAGTTGGTTACTAGCTTAGCTTGTTTGGTAAGTCATTTGATTCGTGATAGTGAGTCGGCTATTGTGACACCTCCACTGTGACCGAAGGTCTGTTGTGGCTTTGGTAAGTCATTACCCACCTTATATCAACGTACCGAGTTAATCTGCTTGTTTCTGACTATCCTCCAGAAATATATTGAATATTCGGAGACCTCTCAATTACGTGCTGAGTGATTCCTCAAGCGATCCTAGTGAACTCTATAATAAGAGTGTCAACTGTCAACCCATCGCATACAAGATCGAATGCACTAAATTCGATTGTGCTACTTTGAAGGGTTGAATAGTGAGTCTTCTTTTAATACTTTTTTGAAACAAAACCGGCTCTGTAAGCTTTCACGGCCGGCTTTAATTGAAATGTTAATTGATTCCGGGCTGTTGTGTCCGGTCCCTGTAGATTTGCTCCGAACGTTTCGTCTACAGCTGCGGTAGACATCATCGACAGTTACGTATGCGCAAGCGATGCTTCCATGCTTCGTGTTTACTGAGTTATACCGCAGCTATAGACGAAAAATTCGGAGAAAATCTCCATGGACACAACACAACAAATCTTCCGGGCACAACAGCCCGGAATTAATTACGATTTCAAAACCTGATCTATTTTTCAGTAGGTCTCGGTGATTTTGCGAACCTCATACATTTTTTATACTCCCAATTTTATAATTTTAAACCATTTTCACCCTATATATTTAAAAAGTATTATGTACGTGACACCAATAACCCAACAGAAAAGATAACATTATGTGTTGTTTCTCATCAGATTTTGAAGTAATCCTCGTGAAGCCTGGCCTAGCGGGGTATAATAGTATCAGCTCCCTGTTATTAATAACAGAACTCCTATGAAAGTGTGGCCCTTGGTGGAGACACGCACAGGCCATGCACCGCTCGAGGGATCACGACGTCCACCTGCCGCCACAACGACAAGCAACACTTTCACCCCGGGCCAGTTATGCCAACTTACGTGCAGGGCGAATTGCGAAATTGATATTGTGATATGAAAGGTTGAGTTGGCAAGTTATACTTATGCCCGTATTCACAAACGATAATTTCCTAAATAATTACGTAATTAATTAAATGAGTGAGATGGAGATATGCAGTTTATTTGCATTAGAATGAGATGGAGATAACTGATTACGTAATTATTTGGTAATTATCGTTTGTGAATACGGGCATTAGGCTGTTTTTGAAGTGTTACTTGTTAATATATCTCGAAAACGATATCAAATATTTTCATGAAATTCTTATGATGTAGTAAGAGTAAGTACAGGAAGGGGGAGGGACATATTTTACGATATTGATGACATTTTTTACTTCACCCTGTTTTGAGGGGGTAAGCTTTGAAATTTTAAATACAAACTATTAGATATTTTACTATTTTTAGTAATCATAAATAAAACTCATAATTTTGCTGTAAGTAATTCGACATTTTATTTCTTAATAATTCCGTTCACTTGCATTTATTATCTACATATACAGTGCTTCCCAAAAGTAACGGATAAATTCAATAAAACGCAAAGCACTGCTGTTTTTTTTTTAATGAAAAAACAGGTCGATTTTGTTTTTAAGTTGTTCAACTTTTGACATAATATTCGGGTATACAGGATGATGCGTGAAAAAGTGGCGACGTCATCGGTATTTTTTTTAAATGACAGCCCTTATTTTTTATTCCATTTTTTGATACTTCATTCAATTGCCAATACGGTAATGTAATCAATTTGTAACCTTAAATAAGGAAATTTCTGAGAAAACAGCTTGTGAAGTCGAAAGTGTGCACTTTTTACTGATGTGAAAATCGGAACATTAACGAAAAAAATAAAAACCATATAAAATAAAATGACTGTTTCCATGGTAATTTTATAAGATCTGTCTATTAAATTAAGTCTATTAAATTAAATCTGTTAAATTAAATTAAATTAAATCTATTAAATCTGTCTATTAAATTAAATGTATCTAAATTAAGTTATTTTGTCAGAAATTTCGTCATTTAAGGTTAACAAAATAATTACATTACCGTATTGGCAATTGAATGAAGTATCAAAAAATGGAATAAAAAATAAGGGTTGCCATTTAAAAAAAATTCCGATGACGTCGACACTTTTTCGCGCATCACTCCGTATACCCAAATATTATGTCAAAAGTTGAAAAAGTCAAAAACAAAATCGACCTGTTTTTTTATTTTTTAAAAAAACCAGCACTTTCCATTTTATTGAATTTATCCGTTACTTTTGGGAAGCACTGTATGTATTTCATTATCAATTCCTGAAGACTCGATTACAACCAAGACTGTTCAATACATAAAAGTATATAGCACATACCAAGCAATGGTTGTTAAATAAACTAAGGATACATAACATCAATAAAACAATAATAATTATTTTTTATTTTAAATTCGGATTATACATACATATAGCTGAAAATAAGTAGGATTTATCGGTAATATTTGTTTCGATTCAGTATAGAAGGGCCGCTATAGTTCACAAAATCAGTTTTTATTTGCTTTTATTGTCTTATTACTGAAAGTGAACAAAAAATATCAATGAAAAAGCTGTTAGTTTTCACTACCCCGTATAGAAATTTAGACTACATAATAGGATAATCATAATAAAAAGTTAAGATAGGAACATACAATCCGTTTTCCTATAGCTATACAGGGTGTTTTCTAATTGAATGTAAGGAGGAGATTTTTGGTTCCATTTTAAGAAGAAAACTTCCAAAGAACGTATGTTCTAAAAGTCTTAACTTTTGAGATACAGGGTGGTAAAGTTTTATTAGAATAAATCATTTTTTCGTAATATCTGTAATACCGCTCTGGATATTTTAATGAAATTTCCTATACTGGTATTACTCATCAAGAGGCATTTTTTCATGTACCGCGTTTAATTTTATTTCCACTAGTGACGATGGTGCACGATCGTGCAGAATTTTACCTGCATATTTTAGCAGACATTGATGGTACCCCACTGATTTCTGTTTATATAGAAATCATTTTTGGAATCCCCATTCATTTCTAAGCACATTTGATAATTTGATTTTTTTCAGGCCGCTGCACGGTTTTCGCCTAAAAAAATAAAATCTATTTCTCTGCATGGCCGCAAGATTATCGTTAAGATGACATCAGCACCAATGTAGGAAAATAGCAGGCTATATCTGCGTTCGGAGGATATAAGCTCAGGTGATTTGTGAAATTTTTGAGACAAATGTATATGTAGATATTTATAAATTAAACAGGAACGCAAATCTTAGGAAGAAACTGGTGTAACAGTTGAAGTTGTAAAGTCATTCAATTTGCGAACATCTTCTGAGATAACGGTATTAGAGGATAATTAGAAAATTGTAAATATTGGACCAAATTGACGCCGATGAAGTATATTAGGTATTATTTTGATAATTGGGCTTTAAGTTCCGGCTTACTATTTTCGAAGTTACCAATCGGAAGTTTAACGTTACGGGACGGGACTAATTAGTCCCTTGACCACAATTAATAATAAGTAAAGTACAAATAAAAATTGAAAAGTAAAATTAAAATATAAAATATATGACATTTAGATTTGTCAAAATCTAAAACTTCGAAAATAGTAAGCCGGAACCTAAAGGCCAATTATCAAAAAATAATACCTAATATACTTACAATGGGACGTACTGTTGAAATTTGTCACAGTAGGTAATTGCAATTATTCTCACCTGCATGTTCAGAGGATAATTTTACTGGATTTGCCAAAGATTTTTCCCTGCGGCGACTACTACAGCACTGATATGAACATAGTCTTACTTACTAGTACTCACCTACGAAAACAAACTTCTGGATTTAAATCGTCTCTTTTCTTGCACATCAAGGAAGTTCGCACTATTGTCTATAGTCTATAATTTTAAATTGGTGAAAATAATCGCAGGAAAGACTTTAATTTCCACAAAACACTTGTCTAAAGAAATCAAAATAGGGACAACACCGCACTAGAAATGATGAATGGATTTGTAAAATTTGTAAAAAAAAATCGTAGTCGCGTAAACATACGACGTTGCCGAGCATTTTGTGTTTCATTTCTTAACATTGAAAATTATATTCAAATATGATTTAAATCACGTCTATCCCATTATTGTTGTTCGAGTTTATTAGAAATATTATGCTATTTAATTATTAGTAAGAAGTATTTCGCGTAGTTTCTATTGATAATGTCTTGTTTACATATTTACGACATGGTTTCAAGAACGATAGTATTAAAAAATCTGGTCACAGTAACGGCTTGGCAAACATGAAATGGCGGCTGGCAATGATTGATTTTGTAAAAATGTAAACAAGAGGGTCTATTTTATTTAGACGTCATTGACTTTTACCGTCTACTGTCGACCTGTCAGACCAATCACTCATACATCCTTTAGATGCGTTCCTTTAAAGTTTGTGTCCTACAACCCTTGAATAACATAGAAAGTCATAATCTACTGGGTATACTTTCGGACATAATGCCTAAGATCATCATGAACCGCTTTGCTTATAAGGTCCTTTTCGCGCGAAGAGATGTGTGGGAAGACAACAGAAATTAACCCCTAACAACAAATTTCAGATACATCTAAAGCATACACAGAAACTGGAGCTAGGGTATGTAACGCTTGCTCAAAGAAGAGAGTCTTCTCGAGCCTGGACCTTCACGCAACAACTTTCCAGGCAGCAATCTATGTCATAGAGCTCTGTGCGCAGATGCAGGAAAACTGCCAACGCAGATCAATGAAGATATTTTCAGACAGCCAACCGGCTCTAAAAGCCCTTAACTCCAGCCACCGCAAGTCCAAGTTGGTCTGTCTGGAACTATCAATTAACTTTGAATGTCCCAGCAAGGAGCAATAAAATAACTCTGATCTGGATTCCAGACCACGCTGGTTATGGAGAGAACGAACTTGCCGACACTCTGGCCAGGAAAGGTATCGAATCCGAATTTATTGTATCAGAGCCAGCTTTTGACATACCACCGAATATTGCCAAAACAAATAACTATATCACCGAATATTGCCACAGCAACAATACGCAACAGGGCTGATTGTATGTATGAGTTTGAGCAATATCATTGAGAATGTGCCACAAATGTTGACACAATCTCCAAAAACTGTAGCCCCATGCCCGTATTCACAAACGATAATTTCCTAAATAATTACGTAATTAATTAAATGAGTAAGATGGAGATATGCAGTTTTTTGCAATAGAATGACATGGGGATAATTTATTACGTAATTATTTAGGAAATTATCGTTTGTGAATACTGGCACCAGTCTCACAAAATACGTAGAACTATCACATGAAACTTACAGAAATATTTTGAAAAAGAATTTGCATCTGCATCCTTACTATTTTATTGTTACAGGGAACCTAAACAACATGTTACCTATACAGGCTCATCAGGAACTTGGTGCAAATTACTATCCTCAAACACAGCCATTTTGTTGGTGGTTTTTTTGCATGGATAACGAAGCAATGTTGACACAGATTAATAAAGAAATATTGTTATAAAGAAAATAAGTTTTTTCCTCTAGATAATTTTCTCAAAAAAATAAAACTCAAAAACTAACAACAACAGCAGCTGATCTCTGAAATACTTCAGATTTGCCTTAAGTATAGAAAATTCATCAGTGTTCATGTGGAAAAATATCCTATAGCAAATCAAATAATAAGAGGCTTTATTAAGCGACATTCCGCTTTGGAGGCAAATATAGTGAAAGAGTTCATAAGTGAATAGTTATAATTATTATTGATAGTATGGCTTTCATAAATGTCTACCATTTAGCGTCGGACAGTCAAATAACCGGTGCAGATCATTGTATGTATTTTGATTTAATTAAACAATTGCTGCATTTCTGTGATATTTGTATGTAATTAAATATGAAAATTTTATAATCAATTTTTCGTTAACATTTCTGTATTTATGTGAGGTAAATAGATATAAAAATATTAGTATTGTCAAAAAAGCCCTGAATCGACAAACGATATAAGTCCTCAAGACTTACTAAAAAAGAGAGAAATAGACAACGTGTAATCTCTCTGCGTGATAATTCAATCAGCACAAAATTTTCTACCCACTAAATATACGGACACAAAATTAATTTGCATGTAAATCGAGTAGCCCCAGAGCAAAGAACAGCTGAAGTGGAAAAGGCAGGGAATCCTGCTACATAATATTTCAGCAATCCATTCTGTCATGCGATATTATTTGAGGACTCTCGGGAAGTTGAAAAATACAACAACGTTGACGTTAAATTAACACAATGTTGAAGGGACTATAATTATTATTTTCAATAAGTTTGGATTTAGACCATCGGAAAAATTCAAATAAAACAAATTAACTGCACTGCTACCAGAATGTAGCTATACTAACATAAATCCTTCCAACAATAATTTGTTGTTATATTTTTCACTTAATACAGTATCTGGAAACGACAGAAATTATTAATAAAAAAACAGCTACATATAATCATTACCTATTGCATTATTGAAAATGCAAAGACTTACTAAATCGCAATGTTAGGTATGTTTTTATTGTGACTACTAATGCCAGTGAATTCCCAAAAGAATTTCGACAAATAAATTAAGCAACCAACAACCTCAATATCGCTTCAATACACATAAACTGTACAGGGTGAGGCGTGAGAACCTTAGGGCATTTTTATATGGAGAAGTCCTGGGAGTAGAAGCCTAAAAAATTGTACGTATATAATTTCGATTTTGACGAGCTGAACTAAAATGTTTACAACCCCTCACCATTTCCCCTCACAATACCGGAAGTTGCCATCAACTTTCTTTTATAAATGGGCCACCCTGTATATTATTACATTTTCAGATTGCCTGAAAAAATGAAATAAAAATTGTGTTTGGAGTTCAAAATTATAACGAGTGGTCTATGAGTGGAAAATCGCAATTTTCCATTTTCAAAGTAGCTTAGGTCGAAAACGGGTTACATGTCCCTATCTTAACTTTTCACGTAGTATCTTATGGTGCTGATGAAATTTGTATACAAAGTGATGAAAATTGAGCGATTTTCAAAAAAAAAAAATAATAAAAAATATTTATTTTTTGTAGGTACTCTAGCGTAGTATATAAAAAGTTAGGATAGGGACATGTAAGCCGTTTTCCGATATCTTGACCCGTTTTCAAGCTAAGCTGGTTTGAAAATGGAAAATTGCAATTTTCATTTGTTTATAACTCATTAATAGGTCAATGCAAATTTGAACTGTAAACATCATTTTTATTACTTTTTTTCAAGCAATCTGAAAATGTAATAATATACAGGTTGTCCCATTTAAAATAAGAAAGTTGATTGCAACTTCCGGTATAACCGGAAATGGTGAGGGGTAGTAAATATTTTAGTTTAGCTCGTCAAAATTGAAATCATAAATGTACAAACTTTTAGACTTCTACTCCTAACACTTCTCCATATAAAAATGCCCTAAGGTTCTCGCGCCTCACCCTGTATATTTTCATCCTAATTATAAAATTTTTGGGCAATATGGGCTTAAGTTTATAATACACGCGGTGGTAATTTTAAAATAAATTATGCCGTAAAGTCAACCAAATACATAGGTAAAAAGGCAAGTTGGTAGTTCCTGAGTTCAAAAAAGGTTTTTTTAAGACTTAAAAGTCTGTCGGTCTGTTTGTCTATTTGCAGGACAAATCACTGCTTAGATTCCACTTAAATGTAATAATAACTTGTGAAATTAGTCACAGTCGAAATCAAATAAATGGTTTTCAGTAAATTAAAGGAGGTGGGGGGCTTCGATAAACAGGTCCCGGCTCATACAAATCGGACTCTGTTTTTTTGGAAATTCAAGTACAGTTTCAATGGACATGTTTGAATAGTTATTTTCATCTCATCTGGTGGTGGTGGAAATAACCATTGAAACATCGATGTCTCTGTCTTCACCATACCATTAGGGTAAATGTGTCGTTCAGAAAGCGTTACTGTAACGAAATTGACAAAATTTGGCAGCATCACAGTCCATAGACTTCTAAATAATATCCAATAATTGGTACTTTTATAGGTGCCTAAAAAAATATATTTTCTGTCAAAATTAAGAATGAAATTCGATATTTTCTAATTCTACTTTTACACATTTAGAATTTCCAGGAAATAAAATTCTTATAGGTTTAATATGATGTATATCTATAAATACATTTCGATACTATACAGAATTTGTAATTGGATACTGCATATTTTGAATTATTTTCGCCTGTCCAAATCTTATGCCCCTCTCTTTATGGGTTTTAACTGCTTTCATTATTATTTTTTTTTATTTGCCTTTCGATAGGGTAGCGTCACTTAAGCTTTTTGCGTTGGAATGGTGAGTGTGCCAGTAGCTAGGCGACAGCCTGGTTTCACTGCAAAAATGCAAATGTTTTTGAGTTCCCACAGGTAATATAATAATAATTATGAAAAGCTATGAAACCGTATGACCTAAAAGACAGATGGTCTTGCTCACGGTGCTCGAAGCTTGGACAAAATCGACCTTGAGAACTGTTTTATAATGTGTAAACGGAATAACACTTTCAGTGATTTGCGGATGGAATACTCCAGTAATTCAGACAGCCTGCAAGGTTACACTTACTTATAACTAAGCTTGCTGATAAGTCGTTTTTTGGAAGAAGGCTTCAATTTATGTAGGACTTTTCTAATGCGCCATTGTGTCACCTTTGACCTAGAAGCGAGTTTCTCCTTGTGTAGAAGTTGCGGAAAGCTGCAGGAAGTGACGCCATTTTATATGAGTTCCACCACACAGTACCTACCGCAAAATTGAAATTTGTATTTTCTGGAATTGATTACCGCTTATTTGAATATTATTCAGATAAATAACCAGAGTTCGTGATTGTGTTATGTTATTACACATGGCGGAAGTTCTTGAGGAGCCTGCGAATTTTCGAAGAAATATCTTAGGAATAAAAAATGTATGGAAAAGGATTTTTTCAGACGTGGTTGCATCCATTGAGGATTTGATATGATGAAAATTAATTGCTTACTGATACACAGCTGGACAGGAAAATGTGGACAGCTTTTTAGAAATAAATTTTTATTGTTCTTGAAAAACAGTTAAATATTTTAGGATGCATTTAAATAAGCTATTCCATTTCATATTAGCAATAAAAATAAATAAAACACACCTTTACCAAACAAAGAACTCAATAAGAGAATGTAGGTGAAATCAACAGGACAACAGAACAAAAAACTGAATTTAATAACGAGTATAACCACCACGAGTCATATTCTTGTGGTATTTGATTCCATTCTTCTTGCAGTGCTTCTCTTAGGACATTCAAGGTCGGGGTTGGCGACGTCTGAATCGCTTCCCAAGAAAGTACCACACCTGTTCTATTGGGTTAGAGTCGGGACTAACATGGAAGACGTTTTACACCAACCTCTTGTAAGTGCTGAACGACAACTGTCGCAATGTGAGAGCGGGAGTTGTCGGTCATAAAACCAGGATTTTCGTCCATAAATGGCACGAACTGCACGGGAACTACATTTGGTTCCAAACATTCTATGCACGGTGTCCGTAAATGAATGGGACACAGCTCAACTGCGGATTTGCGACCTGAAATAAAAGCAATTAAACAAAACGTATCTTAGTACAAAAGTGCTTCCTCAAGCCGTTATGGCACCTTGAAGATGACAATTTTAAGTTTAACACTGTGCATATTTCAGTAACCAAAATCAAGGAGCCTATATACAGGGTGATTCAGAAATTGCGGACAAGGACAGCACCACAGCATCCATTGTGAAGTTTTTTCTTCAGTATGGCTCCTTTAAGAAGATATGACCACTTGTGTGGAAAAAAGTCAAAACAATGCACTGGATAGTACAATTCTTCAGGAATAAAAATTGTATGTAAGTCTATAATACCAGAAAGATGTTACCATGGAAACATATGAAATCGCAAGTCCAACAAAGCTCAAAACAATTATCGCTGCTCGGGCTCGGATACATATTCGATAATTTTTAATTTTTTTTTTTTTAATGTTATTAATTTTTTTTTATCCCAAACGACATAAAAAACCGTTTGACGTCCATAAGAAAAAACCAAAGTTGACTATGAAAACTCAGGGACCTAGTTGGCTTAGAAAATTTTTGAAGTGTCGAATTGATGGCTCTTGACGACTTATGCCAACCTACAAAATGTATTTAATCAATTTTCAACATTTTAGAAATATTTCAGCAAAGTTGACTTAAATTTTGTTTGAGATTCAGAGTAAGCATAACATTGTGCAACGTTTCTCTACTTTAACCGACTCCGTATCTCCTATGGGTTAGGAGATCCCAATGGTGAGCCAGTTGAAAGTGACCACCCTGTATACGAGAAAAAAGGCAAGTATACTCAACGATTAATAAATAAAGCAATGGATGCAGGTCGCATGAGTATAAAGAGCTCACTACACACCACCATGTATACCTTCAAGCTTCAAAGTCCTAATCGACTGGGAAGAATGGAAACAAATGGAAGAGCTATGTCTGAAAAGAGGACTGATCTGGTATATAGACGGTTCCAAAACAGACTTAGGAGTAGGAGCCGGCTTGTGTGGAGTGTTCCCCAGATACAGCATGTCTGTATCATTAGGGAAACACACCACAATCATGCAAGCCGAAATAACGATCTGGCAAAACAAAACAAGGTACTTAACACTTGTTTGGGTACCAGGTCACCGAGGAGTAGCTGGTAACGTAACGCGGATTAACTGGCCAAAGAGGGCGCAGCAGCCGCCTTCACAGGACCAGAACCAATGTTTGGAACTACCAGTAACATGGAACGTGACGCGATAGCTAGTTGGACAAGTAACCAACATAAAGCATATTGGAACCACATACCAGGCCACAAACATAGCAAGTTAATGGTAAAAGAACCATCTCCAAAACTTGCCAATGAACTATTGCATTTAAACAGAATGCAAGTTAAAACAGTGGTGGGACTTCTTACAGGACACTGCCACCTGAGACAACACCTGAAGAAGCTGGGTATCTTCAATGAAGAACCAGCATGAAGACTATGCAACGAGGAAGACGAAACAGCTTTCCATGTAATCTTTTAGTGCCGAGACCTCAATCGGACCCGACACACACTCATGGGGAACAATACCAATGACATGATGTCAGGGAAAGCCTTGGAAAGCAAACTTCTAAACCTTGTGAAGGGTAGAGAGTTATTTGAATAGTCAAGACCAATAGCTACGGAAAGATACAATAAGCCTAAATGGCTGTAGCATGAGGGACCTAAAAACCGATTTTCGTATCTAGCAACAAACAACAACAACAACAACAACAACAATCATGTATACCTAAAAGCTGTCATTGTGCCGTTCGCGATAAAAACTAACTCATTGTGAACCTCTAAAGAGATGCCAGCTCATACTATAATACCGTCTATATTGAATACCTATTGTCCTAGGAGATATTAAAAATTGACTGCATCGTTTTCCTGGTCTTCGCCGTACCCGTTCACGCTCATCTGGTGATCTCGGACCAAACCTGGACTCATAGGTATGTAGCACGTTCCTACATGCCTTGTCATCCCAATACATGAACTGATGTGCAAAAGCATGTCGTGCTCTTCGATGTCCCGCACGATTAATCGTAGACCTGGAGCTCGTCTTCTACAAAACGAACCTTGTTCATGAAGTCTCCTTCGAAATGTTCTGGCAAAAATCTCTACTCCGCGAACATCAGCTAATCGTCCAGCAAGATTAGGTAATTGATGACAATCCTTGATCTCTCAGTACAGAAATTCGAAGAAAGCGATCATCCCGATCATTTGTTTGAAGAATGGACGATAAATTTTTTTATGCCTGATTAACTTAATGTCATCTTCGTTTTTACTAGTTTTCGTTTAATAGATATCGCTGTTTAATAGTTTTTTTTTTTTATTTTATAGTCTGATTTGGATAGTTTGATTTGAATTATTTACAAAAAATGGCACTCTTAAGCATAATTTTTTTTCATTGTCAATTACTTAAAATGTAATGAAGCGATCTTGCTGAAATTTTTTGTATATTATCAGAATGACATAGAAACCATATCCAAGAATTTTCAGCCTTCGTCATGCAGTAAGTGTTGAGTAGAAAAATAGCGAAAAAATGTGTTTTTTGAGCTTTAGAGGCTATTTGCAAATTAGGAATTGCACCTAGAGCAACCTCTATCAGAGCGCTTATTTTTTTGGAGAATTTCATAACGAACAACTTTTTCAATACATTTAATACATAATGTTACACTAAAAGTTAACAAGAATGGAATACAAAAGGAGAGGGGAATTAGATTAAGTGCCTATTTTTTTTTTTTATTGTTAATTATAAAATCAAGCAGGGCACCAATTTCTAAGCAAACTTATTAGGATATTCAAGTACATTCTGGAAAGAAGCGATTCGAACGATAATCTCGCCTATATCTATAAAAAAAATTTTTAATACTTTTTCCGCTTCGCCGTCCCTGGTATAAACCGGATTGGTAGACACCTAGTTAGTTATTTTGATAAATAGGATTAAAATGAAAAAAAAAATAATGATTTAAATTCGAAAAGTAAAGGTGTTCAGTTTTTTTTTATCCAGCTCTGTATTTAGAATCACTTTCTAGCGTTCGATTCGCTGGATCGGTATTATATCTTATGATTATGAGCGAAAATTTATCGACCGCGTGTATCCGCGAAACTTCTTCTTATAACTACTTCAAAGTCAGTAAGGTAAAACAGCAATAAGAATCATAGTTAATGCTAAATGCTAAATTCAGTGGAAGCCACTATTATAGCAGTAATTGATCGGTATTTATTATGTATTTATATACCTGTGATCAAACCAAAACTATAGCAACTGTAAATAACTATATTTCGCATCTTAGGTAGTACTTTGAGAATGTAGACAGCTATATTTGTATCTGTAATAGGTAACATCAGGCTTGATTGTAGCGTCTCGACGCTATCGTGTAATCAAGTAGGCGGAGTGGTGAACGACGGCATGATTCACAAGGCGCAACAGCGCGCCTACAATAAGAATCCGTCAATCGTCAATTGCGGGCGCAACTCCTGAGTGAGAGCTTTATTTACCTCTCAATCCTTCCTGCTCTTCTCTCTATTCTACGAAGGAAGCGAGTGTGAAAGAACCTTTGTTGGTGGATAGAAAAAGTGGTGAAAACACGTAAATAAAAATTTAGAATACCTATCTAAATATTGGGCTATGTGAAAAATGTTGAACCTGAACAATTATATTAGGCTGGGATTACAAAACAAATGCAACGGAAGCTGCATGTACTTAAATATTACAAGCTTGAGGTTTTAAGCATGGAGTGCAGTGTTGATAAAGTATAAAGTATAAGATATTTCCGAGAAAGAAGGAAAGCCTTAACTTGAATCAGTATAACAAGTCTATACCAAATCATAAAAACCAAAGTAGGCCTCCTTCCAAAATAATTACGTATAATTTAGATGTTTTCAACACCTCAGTGCTTTTTTGGGTATTTTTTGGGTCAATTGTATGAACCTCATTTGGTGTAGGTGTACAGTGTGTCCAAGATAAGGAATGGATAACATTGACATATGGGACACGGTAAGAGATACGAGGTCGGTTAAATGGTGAAAAAATTTGGCAACCAGAAGGACAATGGAATAGCAGAAAGAGATTTAAAAAATATTTTCGATTTTCTAATTATGTAAAAAAACAAAAATTTTCAATTTGCGTTTTTCTGATTTATTGACGTTATTATGAAAAACTAAAACCACATTTTCATTGCAGCTCTTAACCAGATTTATTTTTGAAATGACATTTATCTGACTATTCGTATTTGCAGGGTCATACTTAACTTCGATTTTTAAAATACGGACCTGGATCTTTGTTGCAAAAATTGAAAGATATTTTAATTTTGAATTTAATGATACGAGTATTATGTCACACACATGGCAATTCAAACGTGTTTCGGACACCAAACAGTGTAATTTCACCTAAATACGGATCTGTGCTCTTATTGAACTTTATTAACTTGTTGGGTTGTGATAACGATGAGTAATAACTAGAAGAGCACACATCCGTTTTAAGGTGAAATTACAATGATGATGTCAAAAGCTATAAAGTCCTCTAAACACGTTTGATCCACCATGTGTGACAATATCATTAAATTCATAGTTAAAATATATTTCAATTTTTGCAACAAAAAATCCAGGTCCGTATTTAAAAAAATCGAAGGTCAGTTTGGCGCTGCAAAAAATATGAATTGTCAGATAAAAAAACTGATATTGCAAAAATAAAGCTGCTACAACGAAAATGCGGTTTCAGATTTTCTCCATCTTCAATAATAAATAACGTCAATAAATCAGAAAAATATAAATAAAAAATTTTGTTTTTTTTTTCAAAATGATTTGAAAATGAACAATATTTTTTTAAATCTCTTTCTGCCGTTGCATTGTCCTTCTGGTTGTCCAAGATTTTCCCATTTAACCGACCTCGTATATTTTTACCATTTCCAATATGCCAATGTTATCTCTTCCTTATCTTGGACACACTGCATACCCTCATTATTACGCTCGGATTTTCTTATCCAATATTACAATCCTTTCAACTATCTCTGCGGATAATAATCTGGAGGGTATACATTTACAAACACCGGAGACTTGAATATTTATTATTAAGGTTTGCTGTCAATCCGCCAGAACTCAAAAACGTAAGTCTTCAGGAATCATTTCCCGTTTTTCTAAGAGTTTAACGGTGTTTCAAGAAGCTTTAAGGCCCGTTGCCACTGAGGCTTCAGTACACTTCATGACGATAGATGAGCGGAGATATCGATTCACGTTGATTTTGAATCGTTACAGGTTGTATTTCTCGGGAAACACACCCATTGGAATGCTTTTTCAATGTGATGCGGTTATATACATGAAGAGTCTGAAGAAAGGTGGTACGAAGTGTAACGAACTGAGCCTAATAGATATGAGCTATTGCGGCTAGACGTGAATTTCTGCCCGGCCTCGTTCTACCTGGGATCAACCGGGTCACGTCTTTTGAACACTTCCCATAAAAATATCTATAAAACAGGCTCATCTCAGCTACTTTTTTATATTTTTGGCAAGGATGGTCGAATCTGAACCATGTATCAGGGAAGTCGTTGAGTTGTATAAAATTTCTTTATGCGAAACAATATTCCAACTTTTTGACAAACACTCTTCGCCAAATCTGCAACATGATCATGCCAAACATGTTAGCTTCCAGATTCACGCCAACCAAGCGAAGAGACAGCGATGTAAGAAGATATCGAGTGTTCCACCTTCTCCGTATCTGGCTACAAAACGTTGACGTTTTTTGGAAAAGATGACAGGCAGTATTTTCTCAGAATTAAACTGCACTTGATTTCTATCGCTAAGCTAGAATTTCTTGTAAATCTTTGATAAGTATTGAGACGTCTTACTCTGTGCGAAAATGTGCGTCGATGGCCGAGGTTCGTACATCTAAGATATAGGAAGATATAAGTGCACTGTAATCGGGGAAACTGTATATCGTTTTTTTTGTTGGTTCTAGCAGATCATTAATATACCGTGTGTTTTTTTTTGAAAACTATACACCCTGAATAACTTCGTTGGTGTTTTGTTTTCAGGAAAATCGGGAGACAGGTCCATTTTTGTTTCCCAGGGGACAACTATTAACATAAAATTTAACCTTGACGCAACAAACCCTTAGCCCCATCAACCGCCGCCTCAAGAATTTTAAATGACAAAGGAGGTCAAGTGGACCCTCATTTAAAAGGAAATCCGATTCTCTATGCGCTTGTTATATTTGTGTTTATTTTTTTTAAATGAGGGATCAATTGACCCTCCTTTCCATTTAAAATTCGTGACACGGGAGCGTAGTGGCTAGAAGTTTGTTGCGTGAAGTGTCCCCCGAGAAACAAAAATTGAGTTTCAGGATGTTCCGAAAAACAAAACACCACCGGAGTTATTCAGGGTGGATAGTTTTCAAAAAGACACCGGTATTAAGAAAGACAGCAGGAGAAAAAATGGATCCGAGGTAAGGTTGATAGAAAAGGTCTCAGAAAAAACTCCAGCAATGGCCACCCGCAAGGAGCGATCTCCGAGGTAACTCGCAAGAGTTGCAAACCACAAGCAGAACTTTTCAGGCATGCCTTAAGCCTGCAGTTTTGCCAACAAACCCTCATGCCCTCATGCCAGACAAGATCGAAGGCCCTATCAAGCGGGCCACTCGAGACTCCCCGTGGTGTTCTACTCCGCTGTTTCACAGTTCCGTTACGTAGGTGAGGAGGTCTCCAGTTGATATTTGTTTGTGGAAGCCGTACTGGCGGGGTCTCTGACTATATTAGCTCCTTCTAAGTACTTTAAAAGGTGTTGGCTAATAGCTTTCTTCATAATATTAGATGTAACTGAAAGAAGTGCCACTGGTCGGTACTTATTTGGTATAGTCTTTTTGCCTTTCTTGGGAATAGGTTGAATCCGTGCACATTTCCAGCAAGAAGGAAATATTCCATTTTTATAAGACATGTTGAAGAGTCGACAGGTGACAGCTCAGTTGCGCAATTTCTAAGTACCGGTACGTCATCGGGATCAGAGCTTTGTTTGGGTCGAAGGCTAACGTAATGGGCTTAATGACACGCTGTCGGAAAATAATGTCTGAGATTTTGGAATCGACGGAAGGTATTACTGGCGGGGTTTTTCCCTAAAAATCGACGGAAGAGAATGAAGAAAATAATTGCGCCAACAACGCAATTAGCCTTCTCAGAAGCCGTCGACGTAATAGTCCCATCTAGCCGTGTAAGTGGTGGAATGATGGATTTTGTGAAATTCTGCCTAACTGCCTTGGTGACCGACCAAAAAGATTTTGAACCGTAAGGGCAGCAGAGAAGTTATTCCTTATTCTTTGGTTATGAGCTCTTCCTTGCTTTGGTCTTTTATTACACAAAGAGATACCGACGGCTAGCGAAGTTTCCCTCACGATAAAGAATGTTGGTTGATTCGTTAACGAATCAATGAGTGGAGCCATAGCTGATAGCACAGGCTTAAGCTTCACGTCTTTCTTCGTCATTAAATTTCGACAAAAACGCCAATGCCGAAGTTATGTCTAAATCGAGAGTAAAAGCCGTATCCTGGATAAAGCAGATTAACTGTGTTTGACGATACTTGAACTTGTGTTTCACACATTGCTAGAATATGAGGTTGATTTGCCACCAGATGTTGGTGTACTGAACCGATATTCGTGTTTAACTCTCTTTAAAATAAAATAAATTTAAAATATAAATAATAAAATTCGTGTTTAAATATTGCAAAAGTCAATTTTAATAGGTACCATTCCGAAGATGTTGCAATTCTTGCATGAATGCGTCACTGGATTAGGCCCCGCCCGTAGATACGACTGGGAGGTCGTTTTAACTCGGAAAATCTTAACGTCATTGGAACGCCATCCATGCATGTCTTTGTTTCTCACCCCATACAACGGAATCTCTGGCACAGCAACGAAACGTCAGCTCTTTAAGGCAATATCACGCCGCTTGAGCCAGAAAGATGATATCGCAACGGGTGGAGGCTGTATGAGCTTATATGTCCTCTACCATCTGGTTGGTTAGTATTGGTCAGCACCGGGTATTTAATTTCCCCGGTACCATCCGCACTGGACGACATTTCTCTATCCGCCACCAGCGGAGGCTCCTGTGATGGGGGACTAGCAACCCCGGCACGAGAAAGAACAAGTAGTAATCTACATTATACACTATTATAGTCATTATAGTAATTATTACCTACTACATTATAGTCTACATTATTACCTAGAAGATATTAAA
Source organism: Malachius bipustulatus (assembly GCA_910589415.1). Lineage (NCBI taxonomy): Eukaryota > Metazoa > Arthropoda > Insecta > Coleoptera > Melyridae > Malachius > Malachius bipustulatus. Next base: position 53,862,306 of record OU342631.1, read on the forward strand.
GAAGATGCAAGTGAAGGCCAGAATGCTTCGAATATATAATAAGAAGAAGACAGATCGATCGTGATATTTCACACGTAATGTTATCAGACAGAGCACGTTGTCGCTAGAAGATATTCATTAAGTTACTCTGTAGAATATTGGCCATGTCACTGCACTTTCCCTTAAATGCTGAGTTGTGCTTGTGCTATGTTAGATGGTTGTTAGGCTACCGCTAGACAATGTATCGGCGTCTCGATCACCTCGATCATCTTGTGTTTGTATTATCTCTCTACAGCAAAGGATTATACTTAGTCAGTTGGATCGAGGCAGCTAATTTTTCTGCACTATCAGAGAGGCATTTCCAATAGCAGACAATTTCTTCTGTTCTAATGTTAATAACTTCCATTGAATAAAAGATCTAATGTCTATTGTTCTCCAAAGTATTGTATTGATATTACTAACAGTTGTTCAACAGTTCAACCATTATCAAATGAAAACATTAAACTAGTCACTTACCTACCTAACAGATCTTCAGTTACCTGTCGATGAAGGGATGAAGTGAGTTCGACACTGAATCGACCGATATCGGATTATCTGTGCACAGTCAAGTAGAATAAGTTATTGCTGCTACTTTGAAACCCCATGCTACAAATTAACATTTCTCAACTAACACTTGTATGATAAAAACGAAAAATTCGTTCTATATGTAGGTACCTTGTGTTGTACCGCCATGAAGGAAGTGCCATTAATTTATATATCATCTTATTAAAAGTGATCTTCTAAAACTCCAGAATGATCTACACTGCTCTAATTCTAAGAAAATTAGAATTAGTCCAAATTATCAGCAAGAATAAAAATGAAAAATCAAATCACAGCCCGAGAATAACCTCTAATGGAGATTAACTTTTTATTGCTAAATTACAAAACTTTTATCTAAAATAATAATTGAAAACTGTAAGGTATTAGAATTTTCCACGTACAGGTAGACAATAGACGGTTATCTTTACGTTTCTCGTCGCTCATCGCAACCCGCTATGCAATTCGCCTTTTCGAAGTCCCGCTGCGCGACAATTCAGCTGCCTCTTCATCCAGGAAATGAAAAATCTATGTTTCGCATTAAAAGCTCGTTCTCGTCATTCGATCCGGCCCATCGTTCCGGGACTCTGGAGTGGCGGTAGAGATACGGGAAGGGTGGAGGCATGAGGGACCTTGCAGATGGCTCGAGATTACTCTGCTGTCTTTCCATTGTCATCAGTCCATTCCGCCACCCTTTGAGCTACTGGAAACAATCAACCTCTCTATTTGCATTAGTCAATTGCTCACGAGAAAGATTTCAATTTGTGTAATTCTTTACGTCAGATCAGTTATAAGAATATGAAATATCCGGATTTCATTTATTACTTTTTTGGTCTGCAAAAGTCATTCAACTGTTGAACTATTAAGTTACTTTCACCATTAAAAAGTCTAAATTATAGGTAGGTACTCCAAGTTACGAGTTTTAGGACTTTATCGATAAATCACTCCTTGTCGTGAGAGGAAGTGCTGTCGTTATTAGAGAGCGGAAAGATGACAGGGAGCCTTGCATCATTGCGGGCTTATTTATGAGCTAATATTTAAAAGCAAACAAGAAGGGAAAGGTTTCGGGACAGGGAAGAGATTAACTATGTAATAAAAGTAAGATTAACGGACAACGTAAAAGAAGTAGGCTGGCCTATATCTCAAACAATTATACGAATTAATCACATAGACTATAGACGATGAATTGATTTTCCTTATATCTTTCCATACAAAACTGCAGCAGTTTCTTTTCAATTTCGTCATTAGTTCATTACATACCGTGTTGACTCCATGATGCTAGGTAAGTATGTATAAATGCACGGGTAAAGATATACCAAATCTTATACCTAGTAGAAATCCTATAGGTACCTAGTATACAGGGTGTTAAGAAAATGACGGATAAACTCTTCAGTACATTGTATGGGACACTCAGTAAAGTACGGGAAAAATAATTTTTAAAAATCCAGAGCTACATTTTAAAAGATATAAGCAAAATATTGAACAATAAATTTGGCAACGTTTAACACGATAACAGTTGGTAAAGCCAGTAATACATCTTAAGCAATTTTTTTAATTGATAACGATTAAAGCATCTTTTTTATATCTGTAAAATCATCTAGTTTTTGCAAATTATACCGAAACACAAAGATAGTAAAATGCTAACTTTGGCATTTTTTATCTCACCAAACTGAAGAACAGAGTTTTTAAAATTATTTTTCCCGTACTGTACTAAAGTATCCCCTCCAATCTACTGAAGAGTTTATCCGTCATTTTCTTAACACCCTGTATTTGTGACCATTTGAAATTAACTAGCAATGAAACAATAACTTGCATAGATAAATCAATGAGAGTAAAATATCTTGGATGTACTTTAATAAAGAAATTATTTTTGGTCAAAATATAATTGACAAATTAAACAAAAATCTTTTCAAAGTAAACCTCTTGTTTACTTAAACCAGATCAAAAAATTAATATAGCCAACCAATATATATTCCCATCTTTGATATATTCACTACAATCTACACCGTTATCTAAAATACCAAAATACTTAATAAGAAATTCAGTCAAAAATATAATTGGTGTACCAATATCAATTACAAATGACATGCTATATTCATCAAGAAAATTTCGTGGTTTGGGTCTTTTATGTACTACATGGAAAGCCCAGATTCAACACTTTTTTTGCATTTGCCAAAAAGTTAAATAGAATCGATAATGATTTACTCATACGTAAATACGACTTTGAGGCACAGATGACACAATTCCGCAAAAATTTTCAAACTGAAGGTACATGATCTACATCTTTAAGATCTTCTTTAAGACAAAAAAAAAAAGCGCTTGGTGATAAGGAGCGGGTCGTCACCAGCCGCCGCTGTACCTTCAGTAACCCTCGACACCTCGCCGGTACGCGTCACCTACTTCGCCGTACCAGAACACGCGATCGGTTCTTGCGGGCCTCGAATCTCGTCCGTCTGGAGAACTGAAGGTAGCAGGTCCCGTGGGTTCTCAATACAAGCCGCACAGACGAGACCTGCTAGTTAGTCCACGTCTCAATAAGACGTAAGCCTGACAAACTAAAAAACCTTCTTGCGCATCAATCGCAGAAACAGTGTATTTTTATGCGATTCAACTATGAAAATTTTTGCCGCCTTTTAAATTGGCTTTCTGAATTTTTCAATAGTCAGGTCGAATTTGCGTAGTGGTTTACTGTGAAAATTTCATTTCATTTCGTTTGAAAGCGTGCCATAAAATAGATTTTTACATAATAAACCAAAAAAAAATTGGCAAAATTTAACAATTTCGTCTCTTGTCCTATATACCCGCCACTGACTAACTTTAAAAAGTTAGAGGCGAGTTCTGAAAACCGAACATTTGAAATTTTAGAGAAATAAACATCATGTAAAAAAATTCGAATAACTCCGCCATTTCTCTTATTTGCTTCTTTAAATTTTGGAGAGTTACAAGCTATTAGTGTAGTTGTCTACTCCGAAAATTTCAGGTAAATTCCCTCAAAAATGTGCTCATAATCAATTAAAGAAATTTAGCCATTTTTACCATTTTCTTACCCACGCCACTAGCTTACTAATGAAAATAATAAAAATTTTATTGCATTAATTCAAATTTCAAATCATTTTAGTCCAATCTTGTTAATACAGGTTTGTAGGAGTTTTTATTTTCTGCAATTGGGGTTGGCAGGAGCAGTCATATCTGCATGGGTGGTCCCGCCCGAGCCGAGCGCGATGAAAACGGTGCGCTGGTCTGGTGCTGGTGCTGGTTTTAAATCAAGCAGTCCCGGGTCTGAATATTACATTCAATCGTTAAGTTATTAAACAAGCCTTTAAAATTGTCATCCTCATTATTTTGTTGTGAAAAGTTTTCTTTCTATATTGCTTATACAGGGACTAAAAAATAGCCTTTTTCCCTAAAATTCAAAAAGCCGCCATTTTGAAACGGCTCGATCGATTTTGCTCAAAAAATGCAATACCAGACCACTACTTGTGGATAATATCTTCCTCCCATAAAAATTTCAGCCTCCTAGATTGAAAACTGCTACCAGAAAACCGTGCCACAGGACCGGATGTTTCGAAATTTTAAAGGACACCCTGTAGAAGTAACGCGACTTTTGAAAAAATTTTCAACGAAAATTTAACGTCATCCCGAAGTTTCACAAGAGTAAAAAATTTCTTCCACTAATCTTGAAAGATGAAGCTACTAGAGCGTTTTTAAAATTTTAGAGAAATTTACATCATGTAAAATAAATTTAAATATCTCCGCCATTTTTTTTATTTGATCCTTGAAATTTTTGAAGATTAAAGAGTATTAGTATAGTTGTCTATTGTAAAAATTTTAGTTCAATTCCTTCAAAAATGTGCTCAAAAACTGTTATAGAAATTAAGCCATTTTCACTCTTTTCCTACCCACGCCACTTGCTTATTAATGGAAAAAATTCAAATTTTTTTGCATTAACTCAAATTTAAATTAATTTTCTTTCAATCCTATTAACTTGATGTGAAAGTTTTTTTGCCATCTTGCTCATACAGGGATTCAAAAAATAGTAAATTTTCCGAAAATTCAAATGGTCGCCATTTTGAAACGGCTTGGCCGATTTTGCTCAAGTGCAATACCAGACCACTCCTTGTGGACATCTTACTCTCACAAAAATTTCAGCCCCCTAGATTGAAAACTGCGGCCAGAAACCGTGCCTCAAGGACCGGATTCTTGGAACTTTGAAAGGACACCCTGTAGAAGTAACGTGACTTTTGGAAATTTTTTCAACGAAAATCTAAAGTCATTCCTCAGCTTTACAAGAATCCAAAATTTCGTTCACTAATCTTGAAAGATAAAGCTACAGGAGCGTTTTGAAAATCGAAAAATCGTGATTTTGGAGAAATAAATATATATATATATATATATATAAATTATTATAATAGAAGTTTCTATACAATATATATATATATATACAATTTTCCATTAATATATATATAAATATATATAGATTTATAATTATTTTTATTGAACCACTTATTTGATTATATAATATATTTGATGAATTTTATTGGGATTTAAGTTCTAATTTAAATTTGCCACTAAAGATTCTTTACAGAACAAATTAGAAAAACTTTCGTACAGCATGCGAGGAGAAGACTGAAGACATGGACGGTACCGTTTCGTCCTTATTATGGACTCATCAGCATATCATATCAGTCAGCTCTAAACCACACATGCTATACGAAATTTGGAAGTTCTATCTATTCTAACTGGTGTTTTCGTTTCGTAGTGACTTATAATTTTTAAATGAGTGAGCAGGCAACCAGAGAAACGTGCGTGTCTTTATATAGTATTATCCTCGCTATAACAGTAGAGTTTTCATGGATTTATGAATTTCACACTACTAATGCAGAGGTTTCTATTGATTCAAGAACTACACATTGATTCTCATAAGTATATACCTACCCACATTCATTTTCAAGCTAATTTTTATTGAATTTAGTGGCAAATTTAAATTAGAACCTAAATCCCAATAAAATTCATCAAATATATTATATAATCAAATAAGTGGTTCAATAAAAATAATTATAAATCTAAAAAGGCCAGGGTGAAAAAATGTGCCATAACATCTTAATTCGTGTAGTAACATCTAATTTATAAATACACATCAGTAAAAATTCAAGCATTACTAGCAGATCTTGATTTTCTTTCAGGAACTTCTTTGTATTTCTTTGCATTCTCAATACGTGGCTGATACTTCCAGTATTCTTGTGCATGTGGTTGGTGATGACGTTGGTGATTTGTGCCCTGATTACATTTTGGGTCTCCTGTGGTGCTCTGGTCACAATGTCTTCCACGTCTGCCAGAAACTTTTTGGCAGAAAATTTTGGGTCCAAAATTTGCCTACCTGCCCGAAACAAAGGACATATCGATCAAGCACCTTCTGGCAGACGTGGAAGACATTGTGACCAGAGCACCACAGGAGACCCAAAATGTAATCAGGGCACAAATCACCAACGTCATCACCAACCACATGCACAAGAATACTGGAAGTATCAGCCACGTATTGAGAATGCAAAGAAATACAAAGAAGTTCCTGAAAGAAAATCAAGATCTGCTAGTAATGAACTCGGATAAGGGCAACGTAACAGTGGTGATGAGCGGACAGGAGTACAGGGAGAAAATTGAACATCTTCTCCAAGAAGAAGAAGTATATAGCGCTCTGACGAAGGACCTGACACCTATGATACAAAAAAGGAACAATGAAAAGGTACAAGCCTTAAAAAAAGACGGCTACATTGACCAAGTAACCGCAAAGAAACTAACCACGTATAAATCAATCCCACCCCGCCTATATGGGCTTCCCAAGGTGCACAAAGAAGGGACCCCTCTTCGACCTATAGTATCCTGCATAAACTCACCGACATCGAAACTCAGCAAATGGTTGGCGGACATACTGAAATCAGCCTTTATGGAATATAACGAGTACTCCATAAAAGACTCTTTCAATTTTGCAGAGAAGGTTAATGAACTTAAACTCCCAGATGGCTACAGACTGGTGTCGTTGGATGCTGTCTCTCTATTCACAAATATCACGGTGCAGCTCACGATGGAGATTTTAAAAGAAGAATGGTCCAGGATAGAAACATGTACTAACATCCCACAAGCAAGATTTCTGGACCTGATTGGGTTTGTCTTTGAAGCGAATTACCTAACCTACAATGGAAGATGTTACAAGATGAACTCTGGCCTACCGATGGGGAGTCCACTCAGCCCGATCATAGCGAACATCACAATGTCAGCCCTGATCAAGACATCGCTCCCTAAGCTGTCCTTCACTACCCCATTTTTCTATCAATATGTGGATGACCTATTGACGGCAATCCCAGATGACAAAACAGAAGAAATCCTCGAAACATTTAACAACTACAACGGACACCTCAAGTTCACAATCGAAGAGGAAACGAACAGATCAGTCCCCTTCTTAGATACACTAGCAATAAGAAGTAATGACAACACAATCACCTTAGACTGGTATCAGAAGAAAACCAGCTCCGGCAGATACATACATGCTCTGTCACATCATGACATTAAAATGAAAACTAATGTCATAATGGGAATGAAAGAAAGAATAAAAAAGATAACTCACGATACCAAATACAGAGAAGCCATATCAAGATTAAAAACAACCCTAATGAAGAATGGCTACACAGAGGGGTTTCTCAACAGACTTATGTATAATTCGAGAAGAATAACACAACCAGAACCGGGGAATATTGATCGTGGGGACATCGGGAGAATACACGGAGACGAGTCAGTTGATGGTGACATACAGAACCAGTCAGCGAGAAGTGTCCATTTCGCATCGCTACCTCATGTTGAACAATTGACTGGAAAAATTATAAAGATCCTAAAACCAATACAGGACGTGAAGATCTCAAAACATAACATCCTTACTAACAGACAAATCTACAGCCAACTCAAAGACAGGATTCCGACACTTCAGAGATCAGATGTGGTATACCGGGTCGATTGCAGTACCTGTGGTAGACAGTATGTTGGCCAATGCTCCACAACATTGAAACAGAGAGTAACGCTTCACAAATCAGATAGCAGACTCAAGCCAAATCGATGCAAACTGGCATCACACGTCTTCCACATGGGCCATGAAATGAACTTCGAAGAGATACAAATCTTAACACAGGAAAATAAATACAACAAAAGAACTTTCCTGGAAATGTGCTACATCAATGAAGCTGACAACCCTATCAATCAGAGGTCAGACATTGGAAATCTCAGCGTGATTTACAGCGCACTACTTCTACAGGACAGCAGACGCCGGAATACAGGACAGGGGGAGACAAACGTTCCACAGCCAGAACAAGAGCCACAGGGGGAGAGGACAGAAGACACATAGAAGGAATGAGTAAGCAGGGAACAACATCGCTAGACAGAAGAAGAAAAAGAAACAACGAAACAATCTGAGGATAAAAGAGAGGAGCTTGAGTGCAAGTAAGGATATCAAATAAAGGTGGGAAGTAGAGGTCATTTAGCCTGTCAAAGAAAAAGTAAAAAGAAGAATCAAAGAATAAAGAAGAAGAAGTTCATCCCTAACCTCACATAAGAACGAGGAATTGCATGAGCCTGACGACGTTTAGATTAACAAATATTAGATTTCAATTTGTGTAATTGTGATTTTCATGTTTTTTAAATTGTTTTACAAAGATGACAATAACATAATAAGATCCACATTTATCAGGACGATCGTTTACTATGTCATGTGAAGCGAACCTTTATCTCACTGGTGATTGCGTAAGTAATCAACAGGTTTTGATTTTTTCAATAATTAAAAAAGGAGCAAAAATAGATATTTGCTTCACATAAGGCCCGAATAAATTGAGCTAACGGTGTTTTAATTGATTTCAGTACCCTGATGATGATCCAATTTTTGCCTGACAAATGGGGATCGAAACGTTGGAGATTGCAATAAAACCATGTAATTAAATGCCTTTTTTTAATGCCGAATGCCCTGAACCTAAATATTTGTATATAAATATATATATATAAATATATATATACAGTGCATTTATTTTAAGTGTTGCCATAAGGAATAGCATGTAAAAAAATACACCCTATGTTAACTTATGTTGTCTTGTACTTTGGAAATCGTTTTTAATTTTCAATAATACAAAATGTCATCTACTTTACAATAAGGCTTTTCAGAAAAGCCGGTCATTGTTCAATTTTATGATACAGGCTGTCCCATTGAGGTGAAAAAACTGCAAGAAACGGTAAGAGATACGAAGTCGGTTAAATTACAAAAAAGTTACGCTGTTTTGAGACGAGTATTTGGCAATTTTTTTTTCTCGATATTCCCAGAATTTCCTGAAATATCCTGAAAAAACTTGAAACATGCAGTTTTATTATTTTAGCCATATCTTCTTTATTATTTAAAAGAAAATTATTATTTTTTTGTAGGTTTCCATAAGCCGTAATGAGCTAATTATTTGACGTTTCAAAAATTTCCAAAGCCGACTAGATCTTGGGATTTCCAAAGTCAACTTTGGTTTTTCTTATTACCGCCATATTGTTTTTCATGCCATTCGCTATAGAAAAAATCAAGGAAACAAAAAATCCATTACATTGCAAATAAATTTGAAAAAATTTTTTCTTCTTTTTCAAAAATATCGAAAAATTTTTTTTTACCGAATGTCAAAAAGTGCATTTTTAAGTGTTGCCATAGGTAATAATATGTAAAAAATTACACCCTATATTAACTTATGTTGTACCCATTGTAATATAGAAGTCGTTTTAAATTTTCAACAATAGTACATGCATGTCATGTAGGTACTTACTTTACGATACAACATTTCAAAAACCGGTCCTTTATAAATTTTAATATTTAGTCCTCATTTGAATTATTAAACTTTATTAAAGGAGTTAGAATAAACAAGGTGAGTTAAAATTATTAATTTATTAGAGAACATGTGAACATGTTCTATTCATAAATAAAAAAACAATAAAACCCAAATAACTAAGCAAACTAACAAAAATAATCTGAAATTATCAAATAAATCGCTCAAAAGATTTTCGTTTTATTGTTTCAATTAATTTTTGTTAGTTTGCTTAGTTATTTGGGTTTTATTGTTTTTTTATTTATGAATAAAACATGTTCACATGTTCTCTAATAAATTAATAATTTTAACTCACCTTGTTTATTCTGACATGGGTACAACATAAGTTAATATAGGGTGTAATTTTTTACATATTATTACCTATGGCAACACTTAAAAATGCACTTTTTGACATTCGGTAAAAAAATTTTTTTCGATATTTTTGAAAAAGAAGAAAAAATTTTTTCAAATTTATTTGCAATGTAATGGATTTTTTGTTTCCTTGATTTTTTCTATAGCGAATGGCATGAAAAACAATATGGCGGTAATAAGAAAAACCAAAGTTGACTTTGGAAATCCCAAGATCTAGTCGGCTTTGGAAATTTTTGAAACGTCAAATAAGTAGCTCATTACGGCTTATGTAAATGTACAAAAAAATAATTTTTTTTTTAATAATAAAGAAGATATGGCTAAAATAATAAATCTGCATGTTTCAAGTTTTTTCAGAATATTTCAGGAAATTCCGGGAATATTGAGAAAAAAAAATTGCCAAATACTCGTCTCAAAACAGCGCAACTTTTTTGTAATTTAACCGACTTCGTATCTCTTACCGTTTCTTGCAGTTTTTTCACCTCAATGGGACAGCCTGTATCATAAAATTGAACAATGACCGGCTTTTCTGAAAAGCCGTATTGTAAAGTAGATGACGTGTACTATTATTAAAAATTAAAAACGATTTCCAAAGTACAAGACAACATAAGTTAACATAGGGGGTATTTTTTTACATGCTATTCCCTATGGCAACACTTAAAATAAATGCACTGTATATATATATATATATACAGTGTGACCCATTTGTTCTTGAAACACCCTGTAGAATCTTAATTTATGGTGCGATTTTAAAGAAATTTCTTTCAAACCATAGAGCTTGATAAACTATATTTTGAGAGCAAAAAGCGTCTCATTCCTACAATATTCAATGCCTACTAGATCAGTGTTTACTTGTAAAATCTCAAAAATTCATATTAGCGATTTTTTTAGAAAAAAACTGTGCACGCTACTGGATTCACCAGCCCTTAAAACGGTACTGTACTAAATTTTATTGGAAATGTCAGAGTAATAAGGATCTTGCAGTTATTTTAGAAATTCATAATAGAACTCCGAATTTTCATTAATTTATTCATTAATTTATTCGAAAAGGTCAAGAGAGACAAAATAGAAATTGTACGTCTAGTTGGTGATAATGTAGGTACTTTATTTTTTTATTTTTTTATTTATATTTTATTTTTATTTTTTATTTTTTTTTTATTTTTATTTTCACTTTTTTTTTCACTTTTTTTTAATTTTAATTTTTACTGATGATAGCTTTTGACCTTTTTCAAATTAATTTATGAAAATTCGGAGTATTATTATGCATTTTTAAAATAACTACAAGATCCTTTTTACTCTGACATTTCCAATAAAATTTGGTACAGTACCGTTTTGAATGCTGGTGAATCCCGTGGCGTGCCCAGTTTTTTTCTAAAAAAATCGCTAATATGAATTTTTGAGATTTTACAAGTAAACACTGATCTAGTAGGCCCTGGATATTGTAGGAATGAGACGCTTTTTGCTCCCAAAATATAGTTTATCAAGCTCTATGATTTAAAAGAATTTTTTTCAAAATCGCACCATAAATTAAGATTCTACAGGGTGTTTCAAGAACAAATGGGTCACACTGTATATCGTGGGCAGGTGAATTTTGGAAAACCACTTTTTCGTGATCTGGGGGTCATGATCGGTGGACATTTGATGAGTTTGGGTGATTTTCGAAAAGTGATGTCGTCCTCAATAGTGTATTTTTTTGTTAAAAAATACACTAATAAAGGAAAATTAATTACTGATTCTCCGCTCAGACCCCATTACAATCTGGGCGAGTGTTGGGACTAGGATAGGCCGACTCAATGCATCGGCCTTTCCCCCTCGGTGCGCTCAGTACACGCACGTTGGTTGCCCGGTCCTGTCCCGTCTCTGGAGGTTAAAAAATATTAGAGTTTTTGGTTATAACTCGTGTAAATTTGAACTGATTTTGATGATACTTGACATGAACAATAACCAAACAAAAGCCTTTAATTTGGCTGTTTCAGATTTTATGGAGGTCTTCCCGTGTGGCGTAGATATTGAGGGTTTTTTCTTTTTCCCTCTCTTTTCCCTCCTTATCTTTTACCCCACTAACTTTTTTCCAGTAACAAAAACGTTATTCGATTACCCACACATTTTAGAACAAAAAGTTTTTTTTTTCATGCGACGCACCGTTTTTGAGATATTTGAAGTTTGCGTAAGAAATGTCACTAATCTAATATTCAGGGTTGGAGCTACTGACTTTATTGCAAATATGAAAACTTTATTTATTAGCCCATGGATTTTAGAACCAAAAAGCATTATTTAGCTTTTTCCATACGACGCACTTCTTCTTCAAGTGCCATACCCGTATATCGGGCGTAGGCTACCTCTCGCATATGTCTGTGGTGCGCGAGCTATCAGTTTACACAGACATATGGGACCTCCCTTTTTATTGCCGGAGTCCGAACGGCACTGTTTGAGAGGTTTTACTAGGCAAGGGTACTTGTGGTGGTTTGCCATTGCCTTCCACAAGGTGGATCCCGATCTTGGCTCGAGAAACACAACAAATAGTTGTCGGCTGCTGGTGAGTTTCGAACCAAGGTATATCGGCACGGTGGACCAACGCGCTATCCACTGCGCCACGGGACCCACTACTTTGGAGATATTTAACGTTTCCTTAGGCAATGTCACTAATCATTAATAATAATTAAAAATCTTTTAATAAATAATAATTTCATCAAAGAACCCGATTCTCAATAAATTAAGACACAAAATTCAACAATTAATAACAACATTAAGCATAAAAATTGTAGTCAGATAAATTTTTTCTACTCCCAACCTTTAATCTGCATATTAAATATGAATCACCAGTGCTTTAATGGGTCTCATTAAGATACAAATTTTCATTAAAGCACTGGTCAAGCTATCCAATGGCAGAGGAGCATTTGCAATCGAATCGGTTCCTTTTCGCTAACAATCGGGTCGGCAAGCCAACCGAAGTCACAGAGTTGTCGTACTCACGACATAAATTGCCTTGTGATATAAGTTCTGTATTTCTGAAAAAAAATTCTGAACATTTATTTAATTTAGAACATAAGTAACATTCAAAGAAAATGTATCAAGATTTTATGTTACCTTAATTAATTTGATAGGTAGGTAAGTATATCGTGTAAAAGATAGGAAGATAAAGTATTATATTATTCGTGGCGCTCCGTGATAGTATTCAAAGCGGCAACGCTGCGATCGTCGCGTTGCGCAGGTAAACAATATCGTAATTAATGGCTGTCGATGTTATTAAAATTATTAATTAATCTCCAAATCAAAGCGTAAAATTCGGGGTTCGAACTTCGCATAATAAAAATTACGCAGTAGTGAGTAGTGCCCTTTAAACTTGATACTAAAACATGTCTCAGCAGAATAATCTTAGCGACGAAGAGAAAATTTGGTAATATGCGTAAACAAATAGCAACCTCTCTTAACCTCAATGATCCGCAATTGTACACGGGTCATTGTTAAAATACAGGGTGTCCCAGCTTATTTGAAGCGGTCTCTGTAGGCCAAACGATGGACTTTTTCAAAAAACTTTTTAAAAATTCAAGTACAGAATCACAATGGCCATAATTTAAAATTATTTTGGAGTCTACAGAGTGTCCCATATGACAGTGGCATATCAAAGTTGTGTTTTTTTAAATGGAATGCTCCTATGTTATTGCATTTTTAGATTGTCTGAGACGAGAAAATAAGATTAGCTTTTACAGTTGGTGTTTAAATTCAGAAGTTTTTGAGTTATAAACAAGTGAAAATCGTCATTTTTCAAGTTCAAGGCCCTGTACAACGAAAACGGCTGAAGATAGAGAAAAACGGCTTACATGTCCCCATTTTAACTTTTCATGTACTACTATCTGTTACTGTTTTTGTTAACAATGATAATTATTATGTATTGTTATTATGACAGTGTCAGAAAAAATGTCTGACCGAAGTCATGTTGTAATTTCGTCCTAATTAAAAGCATTACTATTCATCGAAAGTTTGAGTGTTTTACTTCTGAAAATAATACCCAGAAGTCACACGATAACATAATATGGTCCTTCGGCACGAATCCAGCGCTGCAAATTAGGCGAAGAAAACAACAGTAAAAAAGATCAGTCCTTTCCATTTTCCAAACCTCAACCCATAAAAACATTACCTAGTTACCTATTTGTGTCTTGATTTATGATTGCCAAGATGCTTAAATTAAAGGTTATTCTCATATCGTAAAAAATACTCTCGTCTACTAATAAAAGTAAATACTGGGCGTATGAACCAATCAATTTCTCGTTAAATAAAAAAAAAACTTAGTTTCTCGCTTACTAATAAAAGTAAGTATCTGGGCATATGAACCAAGCAATTTCTCGTTAAATAAAAAAAGAGTCTCGTTTACTAATAAAAGTAAGTACTGGGCGTATGAACCAAGCAAGTTCTCGTTAAATAAAGAATAAAAAATAAAAAAAATCTCGTTCTCGATTTCAAAATCGTAATAAATAACACGTTTTTCGCTAGTGTTTACAAGATTTGTTGACACAAAGTTTCACTCATTCTCGTAGTATCTGATTTTTGAATGTTTAAGTAATTTACAATTCAATAATCATAATACTAATAACCTACTCGTTTTCAAACCCAATTTCTCGATTTCATATCGCAAATATCTACAAGATTGTTGCATTAAGTAGCTGACTAGTGACTAAATATATCACGGTTAGTTAATCGCTCGTTTTTATAGGCTTATAAAGCAAAATTTAAAAAGAATCGGAAAAAAATCGGAAAAATCAAAATGTCTGATGAAGAGGGAGAAACCGAAACAGAGCCTCAATGTCAAATTGATTTAAACCGCATAAAAAATAATAGAAAGCAATTAAAATCCGAGTTAACTAGATTTCATACCTTTTTAACCACCAAGTTTGATATCTCAAAACAACCCATTGAGAGTCTTCAACTACGCTTTCAGAGCATAAAACCGATATTAGCAAAATTTCAAGATGTTCAAACTCAGTTTGAAGAATTACTTTTATGTGATTACCCTGATTATTATGATGAAAAGCAATGCGATGATGAACGCGAATCATTTGAAAATCGTTATTATGATATATTATCTAGAGCCCAAAAGGTATTAGACGATTATTATCTCCGCGTAAATCAGCAGTCGCAATTACGCAACGCAATGCCTGCCGAGAACGGGGAAAGTACCGGGTTGTCCAGCAGCGGCAGAAACCATGTAGTGGTTCCGGATCATGCGATGTTACCAAACGTGGCAGTAAAGTTACCTGTCTTAAAGGTACCGGAATTTACCGGAAATTACAGTGACTGGCAAAGGTTCAGTGACATGTTTAAGGCAATTATTCATAATAATAACACGATACCCGATGTTACAAAATTTTACTATTTGGAAAGCTCTGTTAAGGGCGAACCAAAAAATATGTTGGCATCATTAGCACCCACGGACGAAAATTATAAAATCGCCTGGGACTTGCTGGAACGAAGATACAAAAATAAAAAAATAATCATAAACTCACATATTAGAGAAATTATGGAAATCCCAACCTTGACAAAGGAATCTCATACATCGTTACGTAGTCTCTCGAATACATTTTTCAAAAATTTTCGATCATTGGACGCTTTAGGTGAAAGCGTAAAAAATTGGGATACAATTTTAATTTATATCTTAGCATCAAAATTTGATTCTAATACGAGGCGCGAATGGGAGGTCTATTGCAAAGACATCGAATCTCCAAATATAGATGACGTCAATACCTTTCTAATACAACGTTGTCAAATTTTGGAAACTTTAGACACGAAAACATTGCCAAGTATGGTAAGTAAGAAACCTTTCGAATCGAAATCTTTCACTGCTATGAACAATACTTCATATCGTCCAAAATGTCCGCACTGTAAAGAGCAACATTTTATTTATTTTTGTGACAAATTTAAGCAGCTGTCTCTAACGGAACGCGCCAATAGGGCAAAGGGCTTGAATTTGTGTACTAATTGCTTACGTTATGGGCATAAAACCTCAAGTTGTCAGTCGTCAGGTTGTAAAATCTGTAAAGAACGACACGCAACTTTATTGCATCGAAATAAAAATAATCAAAACAATGCGAATCAATTGAGTCCTTCAATTGCGCATGATCAAAATATGAGTCAAAATCAATCGCAAAATCAAAACTCCTCGTCAGAAGGCAAACATTTAGAAAATAAATACCATGCCAGCGTCTCTCACGTGTTGTCAAACTCGTGTCAAGATACTAAAGGTCATTTTGCACTATTATGCACAGCCGTGATAAACGCTTTTGATAGAGACAAAAATATTGTGACATGCAGAGTACTTTTAGACAGTGCCTCGCAGTCAAATTTTATTACTGAAAATATGGTAAAAAAATTACGATTAAATACCTCAAAAATCGATATTCCCGTAATTGGAATAAATCAGGTGAAAATGAATATTTCCGAACGGGTAGAAGTAAATATCTCCTCGATGCACACAAGCTACAAAACAAAATTATCCTTTTTAATTTTACCCAAAATTTGTGGATCGACTCCTCAAAATTATTTTGATGCATCTAAGTTAAACATCCCCTCGGAGCTGCCTTTGGCAGATTCTTCTTTTAATTATCCATCTGAAGTGGACATGCTTTTGGGATGTGAGGTGTTTTTTAATTTATTGTGCGCAGGTCAAATAAGGCTTGGACCGAATTTACCCATACTTCAGAAATCATTACTGGGATGGGTGGTAGCAGGTCAAATACCGTTCAGTAGGAATAGGCTGGGAAAGTCCAATGTTATGCTTTCAAGCTGTTTTGTCTCACTGGACTCATTAAATAAAAATATCGAAAAATTTTGGAGCATCGAGGAAGTAGATCCTAAGCAGCAGGCTTTAATGAGTAAAGAGGAGATCGAGTGCGAAAATCATTTCGCAGAAAATACTACTAGGGTTCATATGGTCGGTTTGTAGTGAAGCTCCCGTTGAAGGATAATTGTCAATACCTTGGCGAGTCCGAACAAACCGCTCTTCACAGGTTGTATTCAATCGAACGACGCCTATGCCAAAATCCCAATCTTGAAAAATCGTACAGAGCTTTTATGCAAGAATATCAAGATCTCGGACACATGTCCGAGGTATCACGTGATATTCCGTCAGAATTACCAAAGTATTATATACCGCACCATTGTGTCGAAAAACCTGAAAGCACGACAACGAAGCTTAGGGTCGTTTTTGATGCAGCATGCAAAAGCTCCAGTAATTTATCATTAAACAATATTTTGAAGGTTGGTGCTACAGTTCAAGAAGATTTGTTATCTATCATAGTCCGTTTTAGAAAGCACAATTTAGTGCTAATCGGAGATTTGGAAAAAATGTATCGTCAGATTTTGATACATCCAGATCATCGAAGTTTGCAAAGAATTCTTTGGAGAAACAATCTTAACGAAGAAGTTAAACATTTTCAATTAAACACGGTTACCTACGGAACTGCTTCAGCGTCTTTTTTGTCAAGACGCTCTTTAGTTCAAATAGCGATTGATAACGAAGAAAAGTTGTAACGGTCCAAATTTTTATTTTACTTAATTCGGAGTTTTATTATTAAAATATTATATTTCTCATAAATTCAGTCAGTCATATCGACGGGATTCAACGTTCGTCGATAAGGTTTTTTTTATCAGCGCTCGAACGGTCGGAACTGCGAGGCGAGGCCGGCAGATTGGATAGAAGAGAATAAGTCGAGAAAAGAGGCGTTCGATTGCAATTTTTCAATAGTCCAGTTTTACGATAACTTCCGGATTGTGTGTGATTTAACCGGGATAATTGTTGGAAAATTATTGTGTTGAAGTCGTTTATTTGATGGTTGGATGTCATCGGCGACTAAAACTTCACCGCTAGAAGTGGGATTCTTTTCGGCGTCTCCAAGAGACTACTATTTTCTATTTACTGCCTATTACCATCATTATTCTACTGGGTGCCCCTAAACTGTCTTACTTAGGGTAAGTCTCCAAACTTATTATTGTCATCATATTATGATCATTCTTCCAATTTAATAATGAAGTAATTCGAATGTTTTTCTGGTTCTCCAGTTATTGTTTTTTTTTGTGGTGGTTTATCAGCTCGTATTATCAATTAGGTACATACTTTGGAATCAATTCTTTTTTTTTTTTTGACTTAGGGTTTGTTCGGAGGGCGAAAAAGTGCAGGAAGGCAATAGAAGTGCTGTAGGAAGCGATTGGGCTCCATTGGTCTAGGACTAGGGAATGTGAGCGTCCGTGTGACTTCCTGTGATAGAGCGAGCTTCGCCTACTGGTCGAAAGGGCTGGTCCGAGGTTCTTCTTCAAGTGGATGTTCCTGCTCCAGGATAGTGATGAGTACCTTTCCTAATTTACTATTTCGATAGTTGCATAAGACCATTTTCACGTCCAGAGAGATATCGCGGAACATTCGTTATCTGAACTACCTAGTGATTATTTCTTTGCCGCCTGTCGGTTATTATTGTTTTTTTTTGTTATTGATTCTTATTGTATTATATTTTGGTGTCAAATTTAGTGTCAGAAGCGGTCAAGGAAATTGTAGGAGCGGACCTAGTCAGGGAATAAATAATAAAGACCGTCCTAATACAATTCTCTTGAATGAATTAATGAATAATCATCCGCATAGGTATAATAGATGTACTTTTGTTTTACGAATGTATTTTACCATTGTGCAGGTTGCGCGAAGTGCACTTAGCGAATCTATCGTACCAGTAAATAATTGAATTAAAATAAATTGAATAACAACGAGTACATATATGAAAAAAAAAATAAATAATAGTAAATTAGTAAATAGTAAATTAAATAGTAAATAAGTAAATGAAATTATAACTTTATATTGCTTGAGCTAGGACAGGTATTGTATATTTTATGACTGCTTCCTGACTTCGTATCATTACCGATCTTTTTTTTTTTGTTATTATCACCTTATATTATTTGTGTACCATTAAATGTAATTATACCGTTCTACTAGGAGTATTATTGGTGTTGTGTCTATGTCTGGTTTGGTTTTGTGTTGTGTAGCCTGTGTGTTGCTGACATCCGACCCCATGATCCAGAGGGAGCTGGTTGGAGATCTTGATTTATTATAGGTTATGGTATTTCATTGTTTGACCAAAACCACGAACCAAAAACACTTATATTAGTTGCCGTGTGATGTAAAACAATGTGGCGCCTCAATCGGATTCATTTGTAAACTTTTGGTTTGGTAAACCACCCACACCCTTCTCCACTAAGTTAGTGGGCCATCATACGGTAAACTCTGAGGTCTCTAGGAAGGTATAGGTGCGTCGGGTGTAACGCATATTAGTAATTTGTAATTGTAAAGAAGGCGTCGCATTTTTGGCGCCCAACGTGGGGCCTTTAGGAAAATAAATAATAGGGTTAGGGTTGGAACGTTTTATTTTTATTTTATTCTTTTGGTTCTCTCGTTTTTTTTTTTGGTTTTCGCTTGATTTATTGCCTTTTGTTTAGCAACCAGGTATATTTGGATTTTTTTTTGTTGTTGTAAATATTTTGTGGGAATATGGAGCGAAAATTTAGGATTAATAGGCTCGAGAAAGACGAGTTAATGTACGAATTACGTGTGAGAGGAGCAAATGTGACGGATAGTACAGGAGTCGAAGAACTGCGCAGACTCTTAAGTGGCTACCTTAAGTTGGAGGCTACAGGGGAAAAGCTGGATTACCCTAAGCACCCATTCACATTCCAAGAAGATGTGGACAGTGTTATCACCAAGAGTCAGCAGATTGGCAGGCTTATTGACGGTTTTTCCGATACTGAGAAAAGCTCAGCTTTTCAAAAAATCGCCAGTAAGTTGGCTCACACTTTTGGTCGAGCACAACGTATAACCTCAGATAAGCAGAATGAGCTTACCAGGAAATCACAACTCATGGTGGAGTTGATGAGCCATGATTCTTTGCTGAGATCAAAAGCACGAAAAGTAGCAAGAGCTTCTATAGTAGGCAGCTCACCAGTTGAATTGTCGGAATTGTTGTCTTCAACCGCTATTTCGAGTGAGTCAGAGAGTGACCCTGAGGAGGTTAGGCAACCCCCTTCGGTCGCACCAACTACGGCTTTTGTTTCAGCTAACTCTATACAGCATCTTAGAAGTATTCCCGTGGCTAGGTGGGACTTGGCGAAGTTTGACGGGGTTGAAGGTAAAATATCACTAAGTGCTTTCTTGGAAAATGTAGACGAACTACGTAGGTCTCGTAATGTATCGAGGGAGGAATTATTTTCATCGGCGAGCGATTTGTTTATGGGGTGTGACGTTCTCGGGCTCGCTGGGAAATTCTCGGATCGACTGCAGATGTAGTTCGGCGGATTGCTCGGGCGCCAGATTTTTAATAAGGGTTTACTCCCTGGGGGAAATGTTCTCGCTAAATATTTCCTAATTGCCTGAGACGCACAGATGATACGTTTATCGTATCCTTGTCCCTAAAGGTCAGCTCAATGGAGAAACGGAAACGCCAGGGGTCAGATGAAGTTATCACCGAAGACGACGTGCTCAATAAAACGGGCTTTAATCGCTTACTGAACGTCCCTTGTGCCTTCCCGTGGAGCGGTGATGTAAGCGAGGATGATGTTACTCGGTGGTGTCGGTGCTGGTGCTGATACGACTGGCTATTATAATTCCTGCGAGAGGGTTCCTTACCTTTTTCCTCACTCTCGTTTGACTTAAGACTCTCGTTCGGTCAATTGAGCGAAATATTTCGGAAACACAGAAAGACCCACATTTTCCTGAATTATTGTTTATTGATATAAAATAAATCGCTATCACATCCACAGAATTTTGCCACCAAAATTAAATGCCGTTACGGGGAACAAAAATTTATTACCACAATTATTACAGTTTACTGGAAATTCTTACAATCATAAATTTATGAAAATATCCATGTACGTGACGTGTACAAAAAGCAAAACTATTTTTCCGGTTCTTGTGACCTACGGAAGAAAATTCTAAGTTAAATTTTACAGAAAAATTCATGTACGTAACGTGTACAAAAAGCAAAACTATTTTTCTGGTTCTTGTGACCTACGGAAGAAAATTCTAAGTTAAATTTTACAGAAAAATTCATGTACGTAACGTGTACAAAAAGCAAAACTATTTTTCTGGTTCTTGTGACCTACGGAAGAAAATTCTAAGTTAAATTTTACAGAAAAATTCATGTACGTAACGTGTACAAAAAGCAAACCTATTTCTTTGATTAATACAACCTATTAAAAAAAAAAAAAATTTTGAACTTAAAAAAAAAACGAAATAAAGTCCCTATATCTACCTACGGAAAAATATTTACAAATGCCAAACTAGACCTAATTCAACCTAAAAAAATTTTGAATTTATAAAATAAAATAAAGTACCTACCTACCTACGGAAAAATATTTACAACTGCCAAACTAGACCTAATTCAACTTCAAAATAAAAAAAAATCAATATATGCAAAATTAGACAGCTGCCTACGGGAAAATATATTTACAATTAAACACCCGAATGAGGATCACCGTGAGGCGGCACTGTGTCCTGGGAGGACAACCAATTAATACCAAATTTAAATGCAATAACTCGGACTTGGCCCGTGAGAGGACGGTCAAAAATTACCCAACTGTACCTATCTATCGAAACTGGTCGGCGGCTCTAATTATTGATATCGCATAAACGTCGAGGCGGGGTTCCAGGAGATGACGGGCGCTTTCAGGAAAGGTACTAGGTACGAGTTAAAATTGATTCACCAGTTACCCAGCCACGAGGGGAGGTCGCTTGCACCGCTTACCCTACAGCTAGAAATGCTGGTGACCCCGCTGCTATATGGCCTTCGGAGAATAGGGGGAAATTTACGTGGTGCGTATCGAGACAGTTAACGTGTGGGAGGTATAGGAGGGTTAAATCGGCGGTACCAGAAATGAATATAGTTTAAATCAGGACACCTACCTTTATATCGGGGTATTGATGACGTAGGGGACTGGTTGGCACGAGTATGTGGCGGCAAAAACTCAAACAAACAGATCAAATCAACTGGTCTGACTCTACTATCGCGGCTTTACCTTCAAAATTCTGGAAATCGAGACTTTCTATAGTTCGCGTCGGCACGGTTAGCTACGGCTAGTACGGAAGACGTCGGTCGGCGGTTTCTATGAACGGCACCCCAATAGCACTAACGTAGTTCACGACGGAAAAATGAAAGAGACGCACCGCGTAAAACGCCGGAAAATCAAAGAGCGATGCACCGCGTAAAACGACGGAAAATCAAAGAGCGATGCACCGCGTAAAACGACGGAAAATCAAAGAGGACGCTAACAATCCATGCACCCATATTTATACCCTTCCTATCTGCTTGTACCCGCTATCGCGAAGCAAAAACGGGCACGCCACTTTTTCTGCACCGTTCGTTGGATTATTTCGAAAAGGCTTCAAGAAAACGATCGCTAACTGCACCGATTCAGTTGGCAATAAATTTCAACTCCGTGTATAAAAAATCTCAAAACTTTCATGAAAATAAAATTCGTGTCGCCGGCTCGCGGATTCATGCTATTTATCAAAATTATAATAATTACTTTTCGGCTTTTCATAAAAATTACATTTTCATTATTATTACCTATTACGAAAATGAGGATGGAAAATAGATTATTTCATGAAACTTGATTTGACTAAGATGATTTTGAGAATTAACTATTGCATTTTGATTGAATTTAAATTTCTTGAATGTTATATAATCAAAAACGAAGTCGAAAATACGCGACTTCGTTACAGGGGAAAGCTCTTATTTGGTATAGGTCGATTAGGGATCAAGTTGATACTTGGGAAGAACTGGTCAGGGAGTTGAAGCTGCAGTTTTTGCCTGAGGATTTCAACGAGAAACTTTTCCAAGAGATTAAACATCGCACTCAAGGTCAGGATGAGTCGATGGGTATTTACATTGCCGTTATGAAGAATATGTTTAATCGGTTGACGGTAAAAGTGAGAGAAGAGGCGCAGCTGAAGATTATGTTGGCTAACATTAGCCCCTTTTATCAGAATCAGTTAGGGTTAGCAAGGATTTCATCGGTGGAGGAATTATTGGAGGTCGGACGACGACTGGAAAGTAAGAAGGCGGCCATTGAAGCTTATGTACCACCACCTAGGAATCGTCGTAATTTATTGGAACCTGACTTAGCTTACGTCTATGGGGAGTCGACTGGTGTCCAGGTTACAGAGATCGTGTGTTGGAGCTGTAAGAACCCGGGACACAAAGCTAGCCAGTGTAAGCAACCACGGAAACCTCGGCACTGTTATAAGTGTGGTCAAGAAGGCTTCACGGTTCGGACGTGTACTAAATGCAATAAGGTGACGGGAAATGCCAGCGGAAACCGGTGAGTGACCGGAAACCTGTTTCCACAGCATGCACGGTCATAGTAAATAATAGGAAAGATACACCCGTTGAGCAATGCAATATCCTTTTAAATTTTATTTTAGCCCATGCTAAGGGAGATGAGCGTCCATATTTGTCGGTGTCCATTTTAGGAACAACAATTTTAGGGTTGTTGGACTCAGGAGCCACACATACCATTCTCGGAGGACCGGGGTGGGAGTTATTCGACAGTCGTGGAGTGGTTATGCATACAGGCGATAATCTAGCTTGCACCGTGGCTAATGGTCAGCAATGCGTTGGAATAGGGTATCTCGATTTGCCGATGGAAGTAGAGGGGCGGATGAGAATAATTCGTACGTTCGTTGTGCCTGCATTGTCTCACACTCTGATTTTGGGAACAGATTTTTGGAAGAGCATGGGAGTGGTGCCCGATTTGCGTAGTGGTCGATGGAGTTTTTCCACCCTATCTGAGGGGAAAGTCAGTGGTTAAATTCACAGACCGATTTGACCCGAGGTCAGGCGGAAGTGTTGCATAAGCTAGTGGACGAAGCTTTTTCGGCGATGGGAGATAAATTAGGTTGTACGTCTATGGTAGAGCACGTGATAAAAACAAATTCCGATCCCATCAAGCAAAGATATTATCCCGTGTCTCCTGTTATGCAGCAACATATGGATCGAGAGATAGACAAGCTGTTGTCCGAGGGAATTATTGAGCGGTCATCTAGTCCTTGGTCATCTCCGGTTGTCTTGGTTAGGAAGAAGGATGATAGTTTCCGATTCTGTGTGGACTATAGGAAGCTGAATCGAGTGTCGGAGAGGGACGCATATCCTATTCCCTATGTATCGGATACTTTGAATAAATTGCGGGATGCGAAATACTTATCGTCATTGGATATAAAGTCAGCTTATTTTCAGGTACCTTTGGCAAGAGAATCGCGGCCATTGACTGCTTTTACCGTACCTAATAGAGGGTTGTTTCAGTTCTGTAGACTTCCCATGGGATTGGCGAATTCTCCTGCTACTTTCCAGCGTCTCATAGATACGGTCTTGGGACCTGAATTGGAACCACATGTCTTTGTCTATCTGGATGATATCATTGTCGTTACCCAAACTTTTGACCAGCACGTGGACACACTGAAGGAGGTTTTTCGTCGATTACGAGTAGCGAATCTCACGGTTGCTAAAGATAAGTGTCAATTCTGTAGGCCCGAGTTGCGTTATCTCGGCTATATGGTCGACAAAAACGGGTTACATGTAGACCCTGAAAAAGTAAGCGCTCTACTTAATATTCCATCCCCTAAAAATGTTTCGGAGGTGCGACGAATCATCGGCGTAGCCTCATGGTATCGCCGCTTTGTACCCAATTTTTCTAGCTTGACTGCTCCTATTACGGATCTACTTCGAAAGGGTAAATCGTTTCGGTGGGATGAAAAGTGTGAGGATGCATTCGTCAGGTTGAAGGAATGTCTGATTAGTGCACCGGTCTTGTCGTGTCCTGATTTTGGTCTTCCCTTTACCATTCAGACTGACGCTAGTGGATATGGCATTGGGGCCGTATTGACCCAACAACAGTCTGAGGGAGAGCAGGTGATTTGCTATTTATCTAGATCATTAACTCGGAATGAACGAAATTACACAACGACAGAACGAGAGTGTTTAGCTGTCTTATGGGCGATAGAGAAACTCCGTCCGTATATTGAGGGATCCAAGTTCACGGTGGTGACTGACCATTTTAGTTTAGTATGGTTAAATAGGCAGCAGACACCCCCAGGACGATTGGCTCGATGGGCGATAAAGCTACAACAGTATGATTATGAGATAATACATCGGAAGGGGAAGGAACATGTCGTTCCTGATGCCTTGTCGCGAGCAGTCCCAGTGGTGGATAATATTTCAGGCTCGGTCGAGAGAGAAGAGACAGGTGATGGAGAACCGCAGAAGGAGGATGTACGAGATGTTTGGTATGCCAATCTCGTGAAAAAGATTTCCGATAAACCGCAGAAGTTTCCGGCATGGCGGATAGAATCTGATCGGCTATTTAAGTACGTGACTCCTCGTTATCCAGATTTGATGCGTGAGAGTGATTGTTGGAAGGAAATGATTCCAAAGTCAAGACGCAAGAATTTGATAAAGGACACTCACGAGGCATTGTACCATTTAGGTGTATTCAAGACTTATCATAGGCTGTCTCTTTTATACTATTGGCCGAAAATGAGAGCCGACATTGCTGCATACATTCGTCGCTGTGCGGTTTGCCATGCGATAAAGCCAGAACAGAAGCGTCCGGCTGGACTCATGTTGAGTACGCAGATGTTGGTCTCTCGACCTTTCGAACTGTTATGCGCAGATCTGGTAGGCCCTTTACCTTTGACTCGGGATAGACATCAATATGTGTTAGTTGTCGCAGATTTTTTCAGTAAGTTTCCTTTCTTTTTCCCTATACGTAAGGCTACGGCTTCTGTCGTGACAAACATTATAGAAAAGGAAGTACTATTGGTGTTTGGAATACCGAAGGCTATAATAGTTGACAATGGGGTACAATTTCGGTCTAGGGAATTTGGAAATTTGGCCAGAGCTTATAACATCCAAATTAAATACACGGCTTACTATCATCCACAAGGGAACCCTTGTGAGAGGATTAATAGGGTGCTGAAGACTATGTTGCAAGGCTATGTTTCTGCTGATCACCGAACATGGGATCGACACTTAGCTTCTATGGGTTATGCTATTAGATCTTCTCAGCACGAAGTGACTGGCTTCACCCCAAGTTTTCTTGTTTTTGGTCGGGAGTTGTCAGGAAATCGAGTGTTACAGCAATCTGAGATCCAATTGAATTTGATCGTGCTGGAGTACCTGAGAAAGTGGAAAGTTTGGCTCGGGTATATGCGGATGTATCGCGGAGGTTGAAGCAAGCCTACGAGAAGAACAAAATAATCTACGATCTACGTAAGCGGGATGATAGGTTTTACCCCAATCAGTTGGTGTGGCGGAGGAACTATGTGCTGTCCGACGCCTCCAAATATTTCAGCGCTAAATTGGCCCCCAGGTTTGTCGGTCCGTATTTGATAGCTCGATCGGTGTCACCTTGGACATATGAGCTAAAGGATTCTAAGGGGAAGCACATGGGCACCTGGCATGCCAAGGATCTCAAGGCTCACCCTCCCGATGCAGATGTGAAGGAGTAGGATTGGTTGTTAGGCGATCGTTCTGGCATCGGATTGAGGGATTGGGGGATTGAGAGTCAGGTTTTCTTAGATTTTTGCCGGGGTGGTTAGTGTGACTTCTTCTTGAGAGATTTTGGGGGCCAAAATCTTTAAAGTGAGGGGGGAGTTGTAACGGTCCAAATTTTTATTTTACTTAATTCGGAGTTTTATTATTAAAATATTATATTTCTCATAAATTCAGTCAGTCATATCGACGGGATTCAACGTTCGTCGATAAGGTTTTTTTTATCAGCGCTCGAACGGTCGGAACTGCGAGGCGAGGCCGGCAGATTGGATAGAAGAGAATAAGTCGAGAAAAGAGGCGTTCGATTGCAATTTTTCAATAGTCCAGTTTTACGATAACTTCCGGATTGTGTGTGATTTAACCGGGATAATTGTTGGAAAATTATTGTGTTGAAGTCGTTTATTTGATGGTTGGATGTCATCGGCGACTAAAACTTCACCGCTAGAAGTGGGATTCTTTTCGGCGTCTCCAAGAGACTACTATTTTCTATTTACTGCCTATTACCATCATTATTCTACTGGGTGCCCCTAAACTGTCTTACTTAGGGTAAGTCTCCAAACTTATTATTGTCATCATATTATGATCATTCTTCCAATTTAATAATGAAGTAATTCGAATGTTTTTCTGGTTCTCCAGTTATTGTTTTTTTTTGTGGTGGTTTATCAGCTCGTATTATCAATTAGGTACATACTTTGGAATCAATTCTTTTTTTTTTTTGACTTAGGGTTTGTTCGGAGGGCGAAAAAGTGCAGGAAGGCAATAGAAGTGCTGTAGGAAGCGATTGGGCTCCATTGGTCTAGGACTAGGGAATGTGAGCGTCCGTGTGACTTCCTGTGATAGAGCGAGCTTCGCCTACTGGTCGAAAGGGCTGGTCCGAGGTTCTTCTTCAAGTGGATGTTCCTGCTCCAGGATAGTGATGAGTACCTTTCCTAATTTACTATTTCGATAGTCTGCATAAGACCATTTTCACGTCCAGAGAGATATCGCGGAACATTCGTTATCTGAACTACCTAGTGATTATTTCTTTGCCGCCTGTCGGTTATTATTGTTTTTTTTTGTTATTGATTCTTATTGTATTATATTTTGGTGTCAAATTTAGTGTCAGAAGCGGTCAAGGAAATTGTAGGAGCGGACCTAGTCAGGGAATAAATAATAAAGACCGTCCTAATACAATTCTCTTGAATGAATTAATGAATAATCATCCGCATAGGTATAATAGATGTACTTTTGTTTTACGAATGTATTTTACCATTGTGCAGGTTGCGCGAAGTGCACTTAGCGAATCTATCGTACCAGTAAATAATTGAATTAAAATAAATTGAATAACAACGAGTACATATATGAAAAAAAAAATAAATAATAGTAAATTAGTAAATAGTAAATTAAATAGTAAATAAGTAAATGAAATTATAACTTTATATTGCTTGAGCTAGGACAGGTATTGTATATTTTATGACTGCTTCCTGACTTCGTATCATTACCGATCTTTTTTTTTTTGTTATTATCACCTTATATTATTTGTGTACCATTAAATGTAATTATACCGTTCTACTAGGAGTATTATTGGTGTTGTGTCTATGTCTGGTTTGGTTTTGTGTTGTGTAGCCTGTGTGTTGCTGACATCCGACCCCATGATCCAGAGGGAGCTGGTTGGAGATCTTGATTTATTATAGGTTATGGTATTTCATTGTTTGACCAAAACCACGAACCAAAAACACTTATATTAGTTGCCGTGTGATGTAAAACAATGTGGCGCCTCAATCGGATTCATTTGTAAACTTTTGGTTTGGTAAACCACCCACACCCTTCTCCACTAAGTTAGTGGGCCATCATACGGTAAACTCTGAGGTCTCTAGGAAGGTATAGGTGCGTCGGGTGTAACGCATATTAGTAATTTGTAATTGTAAAGAAGGCGTCGCAAAGTCGCCATTTGAAAGTGATACCATTCGTTTGGATTTTTACGTAGACGATCTTCTCACGGGAGCGAGTGATCTCGACTCTCTTGTTAAGCTAAAAACTAATATTTGTCAAATTTTGTCTGAGTACGGATTTAAGTTGAGGAAGCTTCAATCTAACGAACCAAGAGTTCTAAACAATATTGAAGATGATAACAGCGACAGTGCGAAATATTCTATCTCAGACAATACAAGTGTAAAAACTCTCGGCATTTCATGGTTGCCAAAGGTCGATAAGTTCGAATATAACGCCCAAGATATTCCCTCAGATATAAGAAAAATTACAAAATGAACGATACTTTCATTCGTTGCTAAAATATTTGATCCCTTGGGAATCCTTGGTCCTTTATCAGTTAGGGCAAAATTGATTATTCAAAAACTGTGGCAATTAAATATTGATTGGGACGATGAAGTTCCAGATAATTTAATTTCAAAATGGTTAGAGTTAAAAGATGAAATATCTCGAGTCGGAATTATGCAAGTTCCTCGTCATGTGTTGGTAAAGCAACCACAAGAAATCGAAATACATGGTTTTGCAGATGCAAGTGAACAAGCATATGCTTGTTGTATCTTCCTTCGCTCAATAGATATCAATTCAAAAATTGAAAGTCACTTACTTTGTGCGAAATCCAGAGTTAGTCCATTAAAGTCGTTATCGTTGCCGCGACTCGAACTCATGGGTGCTCTTTTGCTTGCGATATTGTATGTAAAGTGTGTAAAAGCTTTGCGACTCGATATAACCCGTAATTTTTTGTGGACAGATTCAACAATTGTATTGTGTTGGATCGCTAATGAACCTAAAACTTGGAAAACTTTCGAAGCCAATAGAGTGACCGAAATTCAGCAACTCACTAAGATACGTGATTGGCACCATGTTCCTTCTCAGGAAAACCCCGCCAATATAATTTCACGCGGATCAAGCTTAAAAAATTTAGTTCATTCCGAACTATGGTTGCATGGTCCTAGATTTTTCTTTGAAACCGACAAGTGGCCTGAAAATTCAAACATAGCACATTTCGCTAGCCAAAAAATCGACATACCTGGAATTCGAATGACTCACGTGGTTCAAGAGCAAGAATTCAACGATTTAAGTATTTTCGAGAAATTTTCCGACTTGAATAAGTTAATTCGTGTTGCTGGTTATTGCCTGCGATTCTTTCATAATTTTAAATTACCGGTCGATGAGAGACTTAAAAATCATTTGACGACAAATGAAATCGAACGGAGTACGACAGCTCTCGTGAAGTTAGTACAATCAGAACATTTCGCTAGTGAATTAAAGACATTAAAAACAAGCAATTGTGTGTCACCTAAAAGTAAATTAAAGTCATTATCTCCATTTCTCGATGAACAAGGAGTAATAAGACTTGGCGGCAGGTTAAAATATTCCAACTACCAGTATGATGTTAAACATCCGATAGTGTTACCAGCAAAACACATTTTTACGAATCTAGTTGTAGATCATGAGCATAAGCGTACCTTTCATTCTGGCGCCCAGTGTACCTTATCTCATATTAGGCAAAAATATTGGCCAATTAATGGCAAACAAGTAGTTAAATCGCTGTTGAGGAAGTGTGTAACCTGTTTCAGGTGTAAACCCCATGCAAATGTCATTCCAAAGATGGGTGAGTTACCAAGCGTTCGTCTCACACCATCACGTCCGTTTCTTTCCGTTGGAATCGATTACGCAGGTCCTTTTGACCTTAAGGCAAGTAAATTGCGATCCAATAAATTAGTAAAGGGCTACGTATGCATTTTCGTATGTCTTGTAACCAAGGCGGTACACATTGAGGTAATTTCGGATTTAACAAGCGAAGGTTTTTTAAGCCTACTAAAGCGATTTGTCTCGAGACGAGGTCTTTGCTCTAATATCTACACTGATAATGCAACAAATTTTGTAGGTTGCAACAACGAGTTAATTAAGGTTCAAGGTTTAATCAAAAATGATAATAACATGCAAAATTATTTGACACATTCAAAAATCAAATGGCATTTTTTGCCAGCAAGATCGCCTCACTTTGGCGGCTTACACGAAGCAGCCGTAAAGTCTTTTAAGCACTGCTTAAAGCGTGTTATGAATGCTACTCATTTAACTTACGAAGAGTTTTATACTTTGGCTACACAAATCGAGGCAATTTTAAATTCAAGGCCATTAGTTCCTATGTCTCCCGATCCCAATGACCTTGAGGTTATAACACAAGCTCATTTCCTAATTGGCGAGCAATTGACATCAATTCCCGAAAGAGACCTGATGGATGCACAAACGAACTACACAAAGAGGTACAGACACCTCCAGCAAATTGGACAACACTTCTGGTTCCGATGGAAAAATGAATATTTAAACCAGCTACAAACAAGAAATAAGTGGCAATTCGACAAGCCGGCCTCTTTCCACGTAGGTTCCATCGTCCTCCTAAAGGATGAAAGCACTGCACCATTGCTATGGCCGTTAGGCAAGATTCTAGAGATTCACCCCGGCAAGGACAATGTTACGAGAGTCGCCACCGTCAAGACAAAAAATAGTGCAGTGAAACGTGGAATAAACAAACTAGCGTTGCTACCCATCGAGTAGCAACCGTGATGATTTACAATTTACATTTGTTACAAACATTGATTTTTGTTATTATACCTACCTAGGTAGTGCATTAAGCAAGAACTGTTATATTGTTGTTGTATTCATTTTGAAAGCCTGGCCTTTCAAGGGGGGCGATATGTTACTGTTTTTGTTAACAATGATAATTATTATGTATTGTTATTATGACAGTGTCAGAAAAAATGTCTGACCGAAGTCATGTTGTAATTTCGTCCTAATTAAAAGCATTACTATTCATCGAAAGTTTGAGTGTTTTACTTCTGAAAATAATACCCAGAAGTCACACGATAACACTATCCTATGATGTAGATGAATTGTTTATACAGGGTGATAAAAATTTTGAAAAATTCTGAGATTTCTCCACGCGTCGCCAAATAAAAAAATCAAAGAAAGTACAAATGTTTCTATACCATGGGATAGTACATAAAAAGTTAAAATAGGGACATGTAAGCCGTTTTTCTCTATCTTGAGCCGTTTTCGTTGTACAGGGCCTTGAACTTCAAAAATGACGATTTTCACTTGTTTATAACTCAAAAACTTCTTAATTTAAACGCCAACTGTAAAAGCCAATCTTATTTTCTCTTCTCAGAGAATCTAAAAATGCAATAACATAGGAGCATTCCATTTAAAAAAACATAGCTTTGATATGCCACTGTCATATGGGACACTCTGTATACTCCAAAATAATTTTAAATTATGGCCATTGTGATTCTGTACTTGAATTTTCAAAAAGTTTTTTGAAAAAGTCCATCGTTTGGCCTACAGAGACCGCTTCGAATAAGCTGGGACACCCTGTATATAATTTTTTAATATTTTCTATGAAATAAAAAAGGGTCGTAGAAAAAATAGTGTATGGAACTCGCAGATAATGGCTATTAATACGTTATTAATACACTCGCCTACGGCTCGTATCTTAACCATCATACTCGCGTATTAATAGCCTTCATTATAAGCTCGTTGCATAATATACTATTAATAATGGAATCAATAAATATTTTGTATTGTAAATTACCCAACATTACCTGGAAAAACTTAAAACTTAAAATATTTCAAAAAAGGTGCGACATATGAAAAAACCTAAGGGATGTCTTTTTTTAATTCTAAATTGCTTGGGCTATTGCACAACGGTTTTGCATTTGGTATAAAGTCAGTGGCGTAACATATAGGGAGGGAAAATCTTGAGTATCCCTCCAATCCCTCCAGTCCTGACTATCCTACGCCACTGGGAGACATCTGCAAAATCTGAAATAGCCAGATTAAAGACCTTTGTTTTGCTTATTGTTCGTGCCGAGTTTCATCAAAATCGGTGTAAATTTACACGAGTTATAACCAAAAACTCCTATATTTTGATAAAGTTTGACACCCTGTATCTTTTAAACCAATCGACATTTTGAGCTGAAAATTAATTTTTTAACTTTTATAAGAGGAACCACTCCTTCAAGTTTGGCTCAACATCTCTGATACACCCTGTATGATAGTATATTAGGTATACGGGGTGTCCCAGACTTAATTGATCAGACCATATCTCATAATACAGGTTGATATAATCGTACCGAATTAAGGGGATAATAATTATAACATGACAGAATGAAAACAACCCCCACTTCAACATCCCTTAAGTTATAGTCCCCACCCTCAAAAAAATGAATAGCACAAATGAATTCAAAATTAGTTCAGAAATAACCAAGAAAAGGTTCATCAAGGTGGCCATGACTTTTTATCTTAACTTACTCTGAATGACTTTAGCTGTCAAAATTTATCAATAATTTGGTCACAGTTTTAATAGAATTAATAAAATAGAAGAGGGCAGTAATATAGGTGTTATTTGAATTGTGTTTCATTTCTCTATTCATTAATTCTCTGACCCCACCTTACAAACCACAGGGTAGCTACAAGATGTCATACAGAACGGAGGGGGTCCTGCTACAGAAGACGGAGGAAATTACTCTAGAGATCACGAGAAAAGGGGCGGGGAAGGGGGTGAAGGTTACAATGGTCAAAATAAAAATTTCGATTATTGAGTTTCTTTGGGATATTTCATCAACGACTGAGAATATCCAAAATTTTATTTCAAATTCTCAATAAGGTTAAAATTGGAAAACTTATCTCTAATTTAACCGACCCTGTATCTCTTATCGTTTCCAATGAGATGTACTGCCACTTCAACTGTGCACCTAGATAGATCATCCGCAAATTTTTAATTCGTTGAATCTAGTATTAGTAAAATGGGTCGTTTTATACTCAACGATATACAATTATTATTGATAAAATAAAAACAGGTCAAATGAGGATAAATCTTTATTAAGGAACTTGTTGACCGGTTACGAGTTTTAACCAATCATCAGAACGTTTCAGCTCAAAAGAGATTCGTAACATCGAAGTGTACATCATGCCAGCATTATATCGATCGAAAAGTTATAAAAACGAAAAGACGCATGCAAAAATTTGTAATTAAACTAAAATTACGACACAATTCCAAAAAATGTTTCTGAAATAATTTTCACAATAAATAAGTTGACACATTAGTTGTCTTGTAACAGAGGTTTATCTAACATTTTAAAGCAAGCAAATAAAAGTATGCCGTCATTGCAGGTCTGATCATTCTCGTTGCCAAGCGTTTTCAAGCAGGTTGCAACGCTTAACTTTATGAAGTAGCTCGAGTCTTCGAGAAAAGGGTCCGTTTCAGTAGCGTTCTCAACTATTACTCCCATGTCACTGATATATCCTCTCTTGCGCAACAGACACTTAGCGTAGCATTTGGCTTCCTCACTGAAGTTACTGTAACGAATGGTATCTTTCTCGTACACGTCTGTAACGTCCTTATCTGTAGCGTTAGTTGCCAATTTGCATGTTTCGCTATCTTCTCTTCCGAATGCCTGTAAGAGAAAGAAAAATTATAAAACATTTTGTTAATTTCAGCACTGCGCAGCTGTACAAAGCATTCTTGTGAAAACTTGATTTTTTGGATTTATTATACTTTGACATTTCACACATATGTAAATAAACCAATTCGACTTTTCAAATATACAGGGTTATTCGCGGTATACGCCACGGAAGTTTATGGCCGTGTCTCTGGATTTTAGGATCTTTTTATTTTTGGAGTGGATAGAGACCCGGCAGAGGTACGTTTTAAAATTATATTCATAATGTCAAGTCAAAGGACACAGAGTGTCCCAAAAGGCATGAAACATATCAAAGTTATGTTTTTTTAAATGGAATGCTCCTATGTTATTGCATTTTTATATTGCCTGGGAAGAAAAAAGAAGATTGGCTTTTACAGTTAGTGTTTAAATTCAGAAGTTTGTGAGTTATAAACAAGTGAAAATCGTCATTTTTCAAGTTCAAGGCCCTGTACAAGGAAAACGGCTTAAGATAGAGAAAAACGGCTTACATGTCCCTATTTTAACTTTTCATGTACTATCCAATGATGTAGATGAAATGTTTATACAGGGTGATAAAAAAATTTAAAAATTATGAGATTTCTCCACGCGTCGACAAATAAATAAATCAAAGAAAGTACAAATGTTTCTATAGGTACCATAGGATAGTACATGAAAAGTTAAAATGGGGACACGTAAGCCGTTTTTCTCTATCTTCAGCCGTTTTCGTTGTACAGGGCCTTGAACTTGAAAAATGACTTCTGAATTTAAACACCAACTGTAAAAGCCAATCTTATTTTCTTTTTTCAGACAATCTAAAAATGCAATAACATAGGAGCATTCCATTTAAAAAAACATACCTTTGATATGTTTCATGCTTTTGGGACAGCCTGTACATTATGAATATAATTTTAAAAAGTACCTCTGCCGGATCTCTATCCACTCCAAAAATAAAATGATTATAAAATCCAGAGACACGGCCATAATCTTCCGTGGCGTATACCGTGAATAACCCTGTATAGCGGTTCCTGGCTGTAAAGTATGCTGGCTAAGTGGACCGAAATTTTTTTTTTTTTTCAAGAAAATAAGTCTATTGAAAAGTTATTTTTTTACCTAATGATTTTCTCAAAAGGTGGAAGAGAAAATAGCATCTTCATGTCGCGAAGAATAGCTATTATCCACTCAAACGTTCCAACACTCGCCTGGAATTTTCGTTCTCGTGGATAATAGCTATCATTCTTTTCTCGTTGAAGAATATACTATTACAAACTTACTAATAATCATTCTTTATAATCTACCAGTTTCTTTTGTTCTCGCAAAAGAAACTGGTGTCAAAAAAATTATTTGACACTGCATTGTTATCATCTCTCACATTAGTGTTTTTATTACCACAGTTGTTGGAATCAATATCCTTTGATTCTAGATTTTCATTATTCTTATCAATGGACTCCGGTTTCGGGTGTGACAATAAAGCACTTCTTTTCTTTAGTTGATTAGAGTGCCACCTAACTATCTTATCACGTCTAACATTTGCACCTTAAACGCTATAATTACCCGTTCAACTTGGAGTTGTTTTTGATTACCCCCAAACGAATCGATATTTTTCTGCACGCTAGCATTGCTAATGATTCTTTGAGAAGATCTAAATAAATCCAACCTTGTGTTTATATTTCTACCAAACATTAACATTCAAGGACTCGTTTCAGTTGTGCAATGAGTGGAAATCCTGTAATGAATTCAAAAAATTTGTATTGCACTTTCAATATTTTTGTTTTCCCCAAAAGCCTTTTTTATTACGTTTTTTACTCTTTTTACCAAATTTTCTGCACAACCATTGCTTTGTGCGTGATATGGAGGTGAAAATAAACGTTCAGTACCATACTGAGTTATACATTCTGAAAATTCAAATGATGAAAAAGGTGGGCCCTTATTCGAAACCAAAGTATCGGGAGGTCCAAAATGTGCAAACAAAAAATGAAATAATTTAATAACAACCTTTGCAATTGTTGCTTTTACTTCGAATACTCCGAGCCAGTTTGCATGTAAATCTATCGCCACTAATAATTTTTTTCCTTATATTGAACCCAAAAAATCTATGTGTATACGCGACCATGGCTTGTCAGTCAATGGTCGGGGTTGCAAAATGGTTTAGGAGGATTTGATTGAAATTGCGTGTTATTAGAACAATTTCCGCAATAGTATATTATTTTATACGGAGGGAAAGTGACACTTTTCATGGCGCGCTCGTGTTTATCAGCCGAACGAAGTGAGGCTGATAATAGAGAGCAAGCCATGAAAAGTCACTTTTCCTCCAAATAAAATATACTATTTTTTCTTCAAACGTGGGCAAATTTAAGCAAGAACATCATTTTTAATTGAAGGAAAGCGAATTTTCAAAAGGTTTGGACTGGTATAAGTAGGTGAGTAAGGGGTGCTTCTATAGAAACGCGGCGCTGTCAAATTGACACTGTCATCAACGTCAGTGAACATCGAGAAATTATTATTGAAATTATTAAAGAAAAATAATAAAATAATAATTATGTAACTAAACTACTAATCATCGCAAAATCAAAATTAAAAACGTTATAAAAGTTTGTAAGTAAGTTATAAAATTAATGATAACATCTACCTACCTCTTGCTAGACCCTGCTTGGTCAATTTTTTCATTTTCTTTTAATGATGATGCCAGTCAGTCAGAAGTTGAATGTTAAAAAATATGTACCTAGGTCATTGTAGGTAGGTACCTATAACTGTGCACTAATCTAATACCTACCTAATAATAAAAATATAAGATGTTGGATTCCTTTATGTACCTAGGTATATGGTTATAATTATTATCCTTGTGTTCAATATTCAAATTTCAATACGGAATAATAATTAGTTTTCTTTACCTCGCAATAACCCAACTTTTTTCTGACGTTTGAGCCGACTGAGCCGAGCACGAGCTCGACTCGACTGAAGCCGACTGTCGACCGTCCGGCTTCGGGTATAATTATGACGTTTCACAGAATTACTTCGTTTCGGTGTAGATTTTCCAAAGATTATGTTTGATTAATACCAAATTCCTTTTAACCTTATTAGATAATAATAAACTAGAGAGTTTTCATATCTTGGGTTGAATTTTATTGATGAATATACACGGGCCTACATTATTAAAATTTCAATAGTTGATTCTTAATACAGGTAGCTATGCTATGTGTTTGTATGTTGATGTTGCTATGGCACCACTTTAGCTCCGGCGGAGGTAAAGTGTTGCTTGGCAACACTTTAGCTCCGGCGGAGGAAAAATGAAACTTTGAGACCGGCTACTGAGTCGAGTAATGTCTGATTTACTGACGTTTGAAGAAAAATAATATTTTCTATATCCTGATCAATATTTGGCTAGTAACAAAATGATTGTGCCTTAGATTTACATCTACTCGTGCCCAGATGACTGGGATGTATTTCGCGTAAAACATTTTTTTGAAATATTTTAGGTATAAATAATCTGACGCCACATAGAATGTTTGTAGAACCATTAATAATTGATGAAGTTCATTTTTACGATTATAAAACGGTTATAATAATTCGTCAATATTATTAGGCCACCCGGTAAAGCAATAAAAATAAACCTTAATTAAAATTAAATCACGCTGTTTTTCTTATAATTAATTGTTTTCTTATAATTAATTGGTATTTCTGAATTTTTAAAATATAAAATATGTCCGTAATCAGGATTATTATTTTTTTATTGTCCGGCACGGACAGCCTTGACAGTAAATCTGCCACGCAGTTATCTCTTGATTTAATAACTTTTATTTTATACTGATAAGCCGAAGGGATTATTGACCATCTTTGCGTTCGACTTGCTGGCTAATGTTGGATTGGAATACCTTTTTTTCTCCGAGAATGGCTAACATAACATAGGTAGACACAGGGGTATATGGGGGGAACTCTTTCTAATATAAATTAATCATGGATTTATTTTTTTTTTTTCACTCCAAAAATAATTGCCAAAGCTTCTTTATCTATTTGAGAGTAATGCTCACACTTAGTTAACGTTCGTGACGCATGCGATATAGGTTTTACAACACCATTAGGAAATACAGGTGTTTTCAAAAGGTGCGGAAAAAATCTATCACAGGTTCCTGACGCTTAAATATATCGATTCAAGCGAAATTATTTATATCCAAAATGGCACCCTTTTCAAGATACAGCCCTTAAAAGTGGTCTAACAAATACACAGTTTCAAGAATTCCAGTCAAACGTGGATCAAATGAGAAGATTCAAAATTCCACCGCCTGTCTATAACTGTTAAGACCAATAAACTGATAGAGTCTTTACAAACATTGGCATATAGGGGGTTCCCGTTTTCAGTGTCATGTATTACTTTTTAAGTCATAACTTTTTTATCCGCACGCCACTGGTTGATTCTCTATATTTTTATCAAAAGACTTAAGCAATCAAAACCTTTTTGCACTTATATAAAAGTATCGTATCTTGCATGGTTTGCCCATAATTAATTTTTAATGATGTTACTAACCACGAACACGACCCTGGATGCGAAATTGTCCTGGAATTCACCTGCAGAAGGCGATTAATAAAAGTAAAAAACCTTCTTGCGCATCAATCGCAGAAATAGTGTATTTTTATGCGATTCAATTATGAATATTTTCACCGCTTTTTAAATTATTGGCTTTCTGAAATTTTCCACAGTCATGTCATGTTAGCGTAGTGCTTTGATGTGAAAAATTTTCTGTGATAATTTCATTTCATTTCGTTTCAACACGTGCCTTAGATCGGATTTTTAAATTTAAAATCAAAAAAATTGGCAAAATTTTACAATTTTGTCCCTTTTCCTATGCCCGCCACTGGCTAACTTTACTTGAAAAATACTATTTTTTACACTACCTTTAATAAATTCGGAAAAAACTGAAAGGAGAGTTTTGAAAACCGAAAGTTTGAAATTTTAGAGGAATAAACATCATTTAAAAATATTCGAATATATCTCCGCCATTTTTATATTTGCTTCTTGAAATTTTTGAAGGTTAAATGCTATTAGTATAGTTGTCTACTATCAAAATTTCCGTTCTATTCCTTCAAAAATAAGCTCATGAATGTTTATAGAAATGTAGACATTTTTACCCTTTTCCTACCCACGCCTCTGGCTTATTAATAGAAATGATGCAAATTGTATTGCATTAGCTCAAATTTCAAATAAGTTTATTCCAATCTTGTTAATTTTGTTTAAAAGTTTTTGATCTTGCCTATTTAGGGGTTCAAAATCTAGCCATTTTCCAAAAATTGAAAAGGCCGCCATTTTGGAATGTCTTTACCTATTTTACTCAAATACAGTACCAGACGACTACTTGAGGGTATCTTACTACCAAAAAAATTTCAGCGCTCTAGATTGAAAACTTCGACCAGAAACCGTGCCTCACGGACGGTTTTTTTTCTGAAATTCGGAGGGACATCCTGTAGAAGTAACACAACTCTAGGAAAATGTTTTTTACGAAAATCAAACGTCAGCCCTAAGGTTTATAAGAGTAAAAAAATTCGTTCATTAATCTTGAAAGATGAAGCTACAGGAGCGTTTTTAAAAATTTAGAGAAATTAATTTAAAAAAAACATCATGTAAAAAAAATTGAATATCTCCGCCATTTTTCTTATTTACTTTTTGAAATTCTCAAGGGTTGAAGTCTATTAGTATAGTTGTCTACTGTAAAAATTTCAGTTTAATTACTTCAAAAATGTGCTCATAAATTGTTGGAGAAATTTAGCCATTTTTACCCTTTTCCTACCCACGCCACTGGCTTATTAATAGGAAAAATGCAAATTTTGTTGCATGAAATTAAATTTCAAGTCATTTACTTCCAATATTGTGAATTTGATATAAAACTCTTTTTCTATCTAGCTTATACAGGGGTTCAAAAAATAGTCCTTTTTCCAAAAATTAAAATGGCCGCCATTTTGAAACGGCTCGGCCGATTTTGCTCAAGTGCAATACCAGACCACTCCTTGTGGATATCTTACTCCCACAAAAATTTCAGCCTCCTAGATTCAAAACTGCGACCTGAAATGAGATGACAAAAACCGGATACCTGGAATTTTGAAGGGACACCCTGTAGAAGTGATGGGACTTTTGGAAAGTTTTTCAACGAAAATCCAACGTCATTCCCAAATTTTACAAGGACCCAAAATTTCGTTCACTAATCTTAAAAGATAAAGCCACAGGAGCGTTTTTAAAATCGAAATTTCGCGATTTTGGAGAAATATATATATATATATATAAATATATATATAAATATATATATATATATATATATATATATATAAATATATATATATATATATATAAATATATATATATATATCGTGGGCAGGTGAATTTTGGAAAACCACTTTTTCGTAATCTGGGGGTCATGATCGGTGGACATTTGATGAGTTTGGGTGATTTTTGGAAAGTGATGTCGTCCTCAATAGTGTATTTTTTTGTTAAAAAATACACTAATAGCACTGATGGCTTGCAGAAGGTCATTCAGTAAAACATGGGGACTAAAACCACGCATAGTACATTGGCTGTATACAGGGTAAGTCATTGATATGGGAAAGCTCGATTGCACCTACACCATTAAAGATATCGAAATGAACCAAAAAGTGCTGTAAATGGGAGGGTAAAGTGCAGTTTGTAAAATTATTTTCATATACACAGGATGGCCCAATATCGCTGTACGCCATACAACTTTGTTATTTTAAATGGGACACTCTCTATATTATTACATCTTCAGATTACTTGAGAAAAGTAAAAAAGAATGGTTTGTAAAGTTGAAGTTTGCAATGAGCGATTTATGAGTTATAAACAAATGAAAATCGCGATTTTCCATTTTCAAAGCAGCTTATATTGAAAACGGCTCGAGAGATGGAAAAACGGTTTACATGTTCCTATCTTAACTTTTCAAGCGGTATCCTATTGGATGTATGAAATTTTTATACAGAGTGGTAAAAAATTTGATTATTTTCATCACCCGGTATAAAAATTTCAGCTACATGATAGGATACCAAATTAAAAATTAAGATAGGGACATGTAAACCGTTTTTCCATATCTAGAGCCGTTTTCAATATAAGCTGCTTTGAAAATGAAAAATCGCGATTTTCATTTGTTTATAACTCATAAATCGCTCATTGCAAACTTCAACTTTACAAACCATTCTTTTTTACTTTTCTCAAGTAATCTGAAGATGTAATAATATAGAGAGTGTCCCATTTAAAATAACAAAGTTGTATGGCGTACAGCGATATTGGGCCATCCTGTGTATCTGAAAATAATTTTACAAACTGCACTTTACCCTCCCATTTACAGCACTTTTTGGTTCATTTCGATATCTTTAATGGTATAGGTGTAATCGAGCTTTCCCATATCAATGACTTACCCTGTATTGCCGTGGCTAGACCCATACTAACATAATATGGCTGTCTAGTCTGGTGACCAAAGATCAACCAGAAACAAGCCATTATGAAAATTCAAAGTGTTCAAAGGCTTGCATGCTTAGGCATCACGGGAGCCATGAACACTACATCAACGACAGCACTGGAGGCCATACTTGACCTACCTCCTCTTGACATTCATATTAAGAGCGAGGCACGTTTGGGCGCCTACGCCTACAGGCTGAAACAAAACCAAAACTGGGATAAACCTGGGAAAACCGGGCATTCCAAAATTAGTGATACCATCGCAGATCCTATCCTGGAAATGCAATCCGATGGTATGAGTACTACGATATCATTTGTAAAACCATTTAAGGTTCTAATTGACTGGAAAGAATGACTACAAATGGAATACCTGTGCCTGAAAAAAGGGCTGATTAACTAAAACGAGCTGGAGTGCATGGGGTGGTCCCCGGATGCAATATTTACGTGCCACTGGAGACTCATGCCAGCATCTTTCAGGTTGAAATAAATGCAATTAGGCTATGCGTTTGAGAGAATACCAGAAGGAACTATCGAGGTAGGGAAATCTACATCCTCTCCGACAGTCAGGCTAGCCTGAAAGCCCTTGCAGCTTATGAAATCAGATGAAAACTGGTCTGGGAATGCCTGCAAGACCTCATTAGCCAGGTGCAACGTGGTGACACTAGTTTGGGTTCCGGGTCACCGTGGGACGCCTGGTTATGAGGCTGCAGATCAACTAGCCAAGAAAGGCGCTGGGATGAACTACACTGGGCCCGAACCAGTGTTTGGCATCCCAAAGAACACTGTACGCGGGGCGGTGGCTCAGTGGGTAAGAACCCAACATAGAGCACACTGGAACCGTATAACAGGAAACAAACATGGTAAGGTGATGATTAAGGAGCCCTCTCAAAACCTTGTCAGACAGATACTGCAACTAAACAGAATGCAGATCAGAACGGTGGTGAGTCTTCTCACAGGACACTGCCACCTAAGAGTACACCTACATAAGCTGGGGATATACAGAGAAGAACCAGTGTGTAGACTCTTCAATGAAGAAGATGAGAGCTTCTTCTCATGTGATATTCGAGTGTCCAGCACTCGCACCAACGCGCTATGCGGTCCTGGGACCACCCAGCCCCGGGAGCCTGCTGGCGGAAAAGACCTTGGTTAGCGGACTGCTGAACCTTGTCAAAGGAACGGAGGTCTTCTAATCAAGGAAAATCTAAATGTGAGAAATACAATAAGCCCGCTGGCTTCAGTGTTTGAGATCACATAAACCATCTCTCACATTTAGTTAAAATACCAAATACCAACCATGAGCACAAATATGTGAAAACCTCAATTCAATAATAATTATTAAAATTATAATTTTTATTCCACAGAAACGATTTTATTCACATTTATTGGTCCTAACAATAATAGTAGTAGGCGGCGAAACGAAAGTTTCTCATTTAATTCATTTTTTATTTTGGAAAATTTGTATTTAGTCTTGAAAGAAGTGTATCTTCAACATGGGGCTGTTTTAGAAATAAATAATTTCGGTTAAATCGGAATATTTTGAATCCAGGAATCACTGGTGAAACGTTTTCGTTAAAAATATTAATTAACTATGAAAAATACATTTTCAGAAATGCGGTTTTGCAGTAATGTAGGTCCAACTAATAAAAAAAATAAATAATTATGGGCAAACCATGCAAGTTATAAAAATTTTAGAAGAAGGTAAAAAAGTTGAGGAATACTTTACTTTTTTTGATGAAAAAATAGAGAATCAATCAGTGGCGTGCGGATAAGAAAGTTAGAGTAAAACGTATCTAATAAGTGACATTGAAAATAGGAACACCCGGTATGCCAATATTTGCAAGACTTTGTCAGTTTATTGGTCCTAACAATGGTAACATGTGGTGAAATATTAAAGTTTCTTATTTAATACACTTTTGACTTATTCTGAAAAATGTGTATTTGGTTGACCATCTTTGGAGGGCTGTGTCTTGAAAAGATGCCATTTGGATATAAATAATTTCGGTTCAA
The DNA here is from genome assembly GCA_910589415.1 of Malachius bipustulatus. NCBI lineage: Eukaryota > Metazoa > Arthropoda > Insecta > Coleoptera > Melyridae > Malachius > Malachius bipustulatus. The sequence continues at coordinate 53,905,552 of OU342631.1, forward strand.
TCGGCATATTAAGCCTTGAGAATTGGTGGTAGAATTTTTTCCGCACCTTTTAGAGACACCCAAGATGTGATATATAAGCCCCCAACTTCTATTGAGCGTGCATCATTATAAGTTTATTATTGTAATGAAGGTTGATAAATAAAATTATTATTATTACTCACAAAGTAAGGGTTGAAAACATGTGATGAGCTAAGACCTTAGATGAAGCCGATTCTTTCTTGATAGAATCAAAAACATTTTGACATTCATTGTCCCAACAAAACTCTACCCAATCACCCAATAAATTATACAATGAATTTAGTTTAGTACTAATATATTTTTAATAAATTTTGCATAAAAATTTATGCAACCAAAAATCGATATCAATTCCGTTTTGTTAGTCATTTCCACGATAGCTCTTATCTTATTCTCTCTTTGACGCATGTAGTCCTTCTGCGTCAATAGTGTCCCCTAAATAATAAACAGATTTTTGAAAACAAGCATATTAAATATTAATTAAATAAATTTTATTAAAGTTGATTGTTAAATCGGCTGATTTTATTTTCTGGAAAACTCAACGTACTCTTTCTAAATGTTCCCTTTTGTTGGAACCTATTACTAACACGTTATCCAAAAATACCACAATACCATCCATGTTACCAAAGGTCACATCCATTAAGTTTTGGAAAATTCCAGGGCTGGATGACCATAGGTAACCTATTTTATTGAAATAATCCTTTATTTGATAAACAATAATCATATTTATAAAAATTATTTATTTATTATCTGAAATTAAACAAACTGGTGATCCTGTATCCACTTCCATATTTAAATTAGCATCATCTACAAGAATTCTTAATTTAATAGGCGAAGAAACTATTATATACCATTGTATTGATAAATTAACTGAGCCATTCTTGAATTACTAGGTACCTTATTTTTACAAGATAATGCAGGATACCCGCGATTTCCATTGTAGTTGTAACCTGTGACATTTCTGGAACCTGATGCCACAGGCTCGTCTATCGGAAGTTGCACCTCGAAACTTACCCATATGCTGGATCTTGTGCAATGACTGCGTGGAAACTCCAACTGCAGAGACTTGTTTTTCCGCTGCTTCCAAATTTCTTGCTAACTTGGAAGACCTTAGCAAAATAATCACCTTCACCGCGAACAATCTCTGCTTAATTACCCCATTGCGTTAGTCCCGAGACGAACTACTGGTCCCGAAGGTTTTCATCTAGCTTCACTTTAAAATGCATGTTTTGCGAAAATTTTCAAGGTTGCAATGTAGTCTGCCAGTCTAATTCGCTTACAGTCTTCTTAAACGAAATTTATGCCGTTCTGCAATCACTGAAGGTTCCGGTTTTACGTGATTTTTTACCACTTTGATCAAACTTTCGTAAGACTTCTCCTTAGGCAAATCAGAACTGCATATATCCATCATTAACTCGTACGTTTCATCCCTGACGACTGTTAAAAGTGTACTTAGCTACTTTCAACTCAAGAAATTTTAATCGCTAGGAAATATTAATACAAACCTGCTATCCTCCTTAGTAAGGAACTTAGTAAGTATTATTATTGAAGCATTAAAGTTAAATTTTCCAAATTTCAACGGATTATACTTTATCACTTATCAGCAATGCCCCATGTTTTTATCTGTTTAGAGGTAATAAATGATACTATTTTTTTGAGGTATTATACAATATGTATGTAGGTATTTTGATATAAAAACTATAATCAATTTGAAAATTGGATGTATGTTAACAGGAATATTTGTTACATAGTTTTAAAAATCTTTCAAGATATTTGTTTGATACGTATGAGATACTTATAATACTTTTTTTTAACTAATACAATTGGTTGCCTTTTTAACTATAAAAAACTTATTAATAAAAGTTAATAATAAAAGTACCTGTTCTTTTCATTTAACCACAAAGAATATTAATGCACTTTTCAATCCTTTTAAGATTACAAGCTGCACTTAATTATTATTAACTATTACTCACATGTATGGCATAAACACACAGGCAAAAAATAATTAAAGTTGATCTCTTGAATGAATTCATTTTCTACTTCAAACGGCTTCGTGAGAAAGTATACTGCCTACTGTTTGCCGTTAAAATAGAATAGTACAGGCATAGGCAAATAAATTATTGCTTTCAATGATTGTTATCATTGCTTTTTATCATTAATAAGTATATTAGTTTGTCGAAGATAACCTCTTTATAGGGTTCATGTTTTACATAATCTGTTTAAATTGATTAAAAGTAATATAAGAAATAAGTAAGTTAAGTACTAGAGCCTTAATAAGTGATGGATTATTAATGTTAATGTGTGAAAGTGTAATTCACTCTAAACAACGAATTATTATTAGGTATATCTTTATTATACAGGGTGATTCATGAGTGACCTTACATAGACCAATGGTGATAAGCGGATACCAAGACGGGTCGAAAACCACAAAAGAATTTTTTTTTTGATTGCGGTTGCGAAATTACCGGGTGTTTTATGTATCAAGTACAAAACTTTGATAGGCGATATTTCTGAAACGGCTGGAGATATTTTGTCGAAATTTACTAGAAATGGTGAATTCCGGAAAATTATCAAAACCGCATTCTGAGTTAAATAAAAATCCAGGACCGGACTTGAAAATTTTTACCTCATGGTCTTTGTTGGAAAAGTTAATTTTCTGACGATGTTTCTGAAAAAATGTCATCCAATTTGAAAAGTAAAAAAAAAAACTCTATGGAAATCATTTCTCAATTTGAACGGCACACCCAAACCGTCTCGAAAAAAAAGTCAAAGTAAAACTTCTCAGTAAATTATCGTTTTCGAGCAGACATATTTTACTTAATGTTCGTCTGAATTCCTTCAAAATTATTTTTTGACTTGTTTCTGTGGGAAAAATGTCAGTGTAAATTAAATGTTATCAATATTAATGTTATAAACGGTTCTCAAAATGTCCTTTACCAACTTCAATACATTTCCTGCAGCGTTTCCATAAATTTTGGTTTGCTTTTTGAATTATTTGCCTGTTGTTTCTAATTTCATCAGCAACTACCAGTATTCGCGTCCTGAGCTCCTCTCTGGTACTTACATCCGTTTTTTATACTTCCTGCTTCATGTGGCTCCATATTAGGTAATAGGTCGGGTAATAGTCTAAAACAGTGAGGTTGGGGGACCTAGGTGGTCAGGAATGAGGGCCGCCGCGTCCGAACCAACGATTGGGGTACTCATTGTGGAGATGCTCTTTGAATTGTCGAGAAAAATGCGGTGGTGCCCCATCTTCCTGGAAGTAAAGAGCACGCCTGTTCACGTTCGCTTCTGCAAGCAAGTCGGGCAAAAAGACTTGTAGGAAAAGTAAATAAATTTCCCCCGTGAGCAGCCCAGCAAAAAAAATGGGGTCCTATTAGGGTATCATTTGCAATGCCACACTACACATTTATAGAAAATCTGTTGCGAGTTCTTCTGAACAACAGAGCGCGGATTTTCATATGCTAATAGGAGGGAATTTTTTTTATTCGTTACACCATCATGCGTGAACTGAGCTTCATCAGTAAACAAAATTCTACGCAGTTCATTCAATGGAACTTCATTGAATGGCACGTGACAGGGATGCATCAGCTCTTCTTTTTTTAAAGGTTCGCCATACTCTTGATTGAGAAATGCCCAGTGCTTGCCCAATTTTTCGCGTAGTTGTACTTGGATTTACTGCCACCATCTCCACGATGTTTTGATGGTTCAGATTTTCCAATTGAGGTTCAGCATTCCTTTCAACTCAGGGAAATATGCTGTGATTTCGTGAAAATTGGAAAGCAGACGCGAAACGTTACATGGGGCGGTGTTCTTCGATTGGGGAATCTTCTATGGTATTATTTCGCAGCTGCTCTTGAATTTCCATTGCAGAAACCATACACAAACATAATGTCTGCGTATTCGTTATTAGTGAAATGATTTGTGATTATTAGAGAAATCTGAAAATTTTGTAGTTGACACCTGATTTCCCAGTAATAAAGCTTGACCTTCTGTCAAACATTTTCCCCACAGAAACAAGTCAAGAAATAAATTTAAAGGAATTCAGACGAACGTAAAATATGTCTGCTCGAAAACGATAGTCTACTGAGAAGTTTTACTTTGACTTTTTTTTTCGAGACGGTTTGGGTGTGCCGTTCAAATTGAGGAATGATTTCCATAGAGTTTTTTATTAACTTTTCAAATTCGATGACAGTTTTTCAGAAACATCGTCAGAAAATTAACTTTTTCAATAAAGACCATGGAGGCAAAAATTTTCAAGTCCGGTCCTGGATTTTTAATTAACTCAGACTGCGGTTTTGATGAGTTTCAGGAACGCACCATTCCTAGTAAATTTCGACAAAATATCTCAAGCCGTTTCAGAAATATCGCCTATCAAAGTTTTGTACCTGAGACATAAAACACCCTGTAACTTCGTAACCAATCAAAAAAATAAAATTCTTTTGTGGTTTTCGACCCGCCTTGGTATCCGCTTATTGGTCTATGTAAGGTCACTCATGAATCACCCTGTATGTTAATATAGTTGGACCAGAAATATAACGAATCGACTTCTGTAATTTTATCACTTTTTTGATTATTGACGTATTGTTGAAGTCATAAAATATGACAGTTTAAGAATTAGATCATTTCGTAATATCTCTTGGTCGACTATACATCGGGTGAGATACTAAAGTCCAGTTGCACAAAACAAAACAATTCATGTGACAAGAGACTATCTGCTCTGGCAACTTGTCAGAGGAAAATGTGACCAGTCACCACAAATGTAGCAAGTCGTCAGGGATGTTACAAATCGTCACAATGATCTCTTGTTATACAGGGTGATTGATTGAAACGCCACATTAGAAAAAGTTCGACTTCCAAATGATCTAGGAATCTGAAATTTGGAACTTAGGCAACATACCTAATAACGAGTCAAAATGAAATATGGGGTGTCCCATTTAAAAAAATAAATATGGTAATTGCTTTCGCCATTTTTAAATGTTCTGCCATCTTGGTAATATTTCATTTTGACTCGTTATATAGGTATGTTACCAAAGTTCCAAATTTCAGATTCCTAGATCATTTGGAAGTCGAACTTTTTCTAATGTGGCGTTTCAATCAATCACTCCTGTATAATAAAATTCGTTGTCAGATCATAATTTGGGTTGTGTTGTCAGAATAATTACAGAAAATTGGGTGATTAACGGCGTTTGACCTGTTTTTCTTACTTATTTCCTCATAATCAACCCTAGTATAGGTAGTTTAGTCATTTTATAAAAACATAAGGTAAGAAAAAATAATAAAATCTGACAATAATTTTTATTAAACAATGTTTTATTTCATTTGTTAAATTCAGAAAACAAAAAAATTACCATCCTCTAGAACTCAAGTAGATATGAGTTATTGCAGATGTCAAAAGTTTTCAGTATAAAATACAATTTTGTCGTAAAGTTCTGAACAGCAAGGACCTAAAAAAATAGATTAGAGACCATGCAATCTGATTTGAATTATTATTGGATGATACAATTTTTAAAGCAAGATTCCGCTTTCCTAAAGTATCGGTTTTCAAATTCAAGAAAATTTTGGCAATGGAATTGAGCCTATCACTATTTTCAATCCTCCTTAAATAATAAACATGCACAGAAATAATAATATGTATTGTAGTTACACAGTATGCACAGTAATTAATTAGATAACTAATAAATAACATCACTTATTTCACTGTTTATTATTCTTGCGTGTTATTTTTTGTTAGCTTTTTAATTATTGATTAAGAACATTTTGAGGTGACAGAAAAGACAGGACTATAAAAATTGTGAGTATGCTCTAATATCTTGATATTTTGTCACATTGTAAATCCATTTGAACAGTGATTAGCTGACAAGCTATTAAAAAAGTACTTGAGTCAGTTTGTGCAACATAACCAAAAGAATGATTCCACTTTTTGCACAAGAAGACCGTATGCTCTGCCGTATTACTGTGTAGGTAAGACATAGTCGCTCCACTCTGGTAATTTGGCTTTGAGCACGAACTATTGAGCCACACACACTTTAAATTATATATTTTTACCTTTTAAACGTTCGATCGCTTGTTTTACTTTTGACAGACATTCGAAATAGTATATTCTATACCAAGGGCGGAAAGAAGTTCATTTCAGCGAGTATGAAGTTATCGGGCCGAGCGGAGCGGAGCGGAGCAAGGGTCGATTGAATACGAGCTGAAATGAACTTCTGATCCGGCCGAGATATAGACACTATTTTTTAGCGCATCGCGTAAGAACACTGAATACTTTGGCTTGTTAGCTTGTTGGCGAATATGTGGTGGCGTACAAATTAATTCACTGTCAGTGTAATTTTCCTGTCGAGCGTTAATTTTGTTTCTTTATTGACGAAACCTCAGAAACTAGTAACCCCCGTTAATCGTTATAATTAGATAGGTACCTATACCTGTTATTATATTTCCAGCTCGTTTAGACTTTATTGAAATATGCGCGTAGGTATAGTGGTCTCGGTTTAGTTGTCAGCGGTGTGCTTCAATTTCGCTCTCACCTGCCGCGTAATCACTAACTGATAACACTATCAGTAGTTGCTATAGTAACTCCTAAATCTGTCCGCCCTAGGGCCAGAAAAAACGTTCGTTGCGGGCTGGAAAATTTTCTACGCTTGGAAGCGAGCTGCTGTTGCATGCAGGCTGCAATATGCGTCATTCCGCCGGCTACTGAGCTACTGAAAAATCGTCTTTCAGAGGCGATGCGCTAAAAATGAATCTGAAAAGCAAAGCGGGCCCAGGTGAGTTTCGAACCCGCGATCTATGGCTTCGTGAGCCAGCGGAGAACCACTTGGCCACGCAAGTCACTGATTTTCAACTTTCATAAGTAATAAGTAAGTAAAAATTAACATCAGTATAGCACCTATGTGTGCCCAGTGTAAGTGGCAGTACATGGGGATCTAGGGAACGGCAAGAGATACAGGGTCGGTTAAATTAGAGAAAAGTTGCACGATTTGGTGCTTAATAAGAATCTGATTTTTTTTTAATATTTTCAGTCGTTGCTGAAATAGGTATCCCGAAAAAACTGAAAAATCAAAATTTCTTATTTTAGCCATGTCTTTTCTATTATTGGAAATTAATGAATTATTTTTTGTAGGCTCACATAAGTCGTCTACAGCTATCCATCTGTCATTGCAAAAATTTTCAAAGCCGACTAGATCCCAGCGTTTTCATAGCCAACAAAAGTTTTTCTTATGGCCGCCATATTGATTTTTTATGTCGTTCGGTATAAAACAAATAAATCGAGGGAACCAAAATTTAGCAACATTCAAAAACAAAATTTTAAATTTTTTATTCTTTTGTCGCAAAAAATAGCTTTTCATAAATATCATATACCGTGTGTCCCCGGATAGGTGAAACGACTCTTATAAAAGACAAAAAATTTTCGATTTTAATTTTCATTTTTTGGGGTTCAGCTCTGCTTGGTTAAAGAGTAATTTCTAACAAAATTTTAGTTTTGAAAAAGCAAGCATGCCTTGGAAATTAAAAAAAAACATTTTTTCTGTGGAGTAAAGTGTCTTTTATGTGGCAAATGCGAAAAAATGTTATTTGAAAAAGTTGTTAAGAATCAACATTTAGGTCCGTATACCAAATTTCAAAATCATAGGCCAACTTTGATTTTCTACATTTCTTTTGTGTTTATTTCACAAATCAAAGAATTTCATTTGCAACAAAGACTGATATTGAGTATTGACAGATATTGCTGTTGCTATGTATACAATTTGGTTTTTCCATGGCAGTCTTTGTTACAAAATGAAATTCTTTGATTTATGAAATTAAACATAAAAATAAATGAAAAAAATAAAAGTTGACCTATGATTTTGAAATTTGGTATGGGGACCTAAATGTTGATTCTGAACAACTTTTTCAAATAACATTTTGTCGTATTTGCCACATAAAAGGCACTTTACTCAACAGAAAAACCGGTTTCTTGGAAATTTCCAAGGCATGCTTGATTTTTCAAAACTAAAATTTTGTTAGAAATTACTATTTAGCCAAGCAGGGCTGAACTCCAAAAAATTAAATTTAAAATCAAAAAATTTGTGTCTTTTATAAGAGTCGTTTCACCTATCCGGGGACACACGGTATAAAAACCATAAAACAAGTATTACGACTTAAATTTTTTTTGTAATGTTAGGTATAAATTTTTGGTTTCCTTTGATTTATTTTATACCAAACGACATGAAAAATCAATATGGCGGCCATAAGACAAACAAAAGTTAGCTATGAAAACTCTGGGATCTAGTCGGCTTTGAAAGTTTTTGTCTGAAATGGCTCCAGATATCAAAAAACTGCTTTCATGTCCCTATCTTAACTTTTCATGTCGCATCCTACTATATGGTTTAAATTTTAATACAGAGTGAAGAAAATTACCAGATTTTTAATCACCCGCCCTGTATAAAAATTTCATCCACATAATCGGATAGGTACTACATGAAAAATTTGGATAGGGCATTTAAGCCGTTTTTCGATAGTTGGAGCCGTTTCCGATGTACACTGCTTTTAAAATGAGAAACTGAGATTTTTAGTTGTTTATGACTCGTACCTACTCATTTTAGACTGCAACTGTAAAAACCATTCTTATTGGATTCCTTTTTGAATACCCAAGAATTAGAAAGGATGAATCATCAATGAAAATCATTACTGCATGTAGCTTATTATATTTACATAAGTTAAGTTTCTTCTTGAGTACAAAAAGTTTACAAGATTGCCTGTTATTTCTAATCTTGAAGAGTAACTTTGCCATCCAGTCCAAAACACGTCATCAACATTATGCTGTCATCGCTGCTGTTGACCATGCGGCTAAGTATTCTCAGACAAGAAGTAATGGTAAACTTTTCGGAGTAGCTTTTGTCCTTCATGAAAGGATCTGAATCTGTGGCATTTTCAAAAATTTCTCCAGTTTCGCTTATATATCCGTACTTGCTCAATAGGCATTTGGCGTACATTCTGGCTTCGATAGTGAAATCAAAATAATTCAGAGGATCCTTCTCTAGTGCGTTTGCTACATCCTTGTCGGTTGCGTTTGTTTCTGATCTGCATACCTCGCTGTCTTCTGTTGTGAATGCCTGTATGAAAGAAGATAAATCTTATTACAACTACTATTGATTGTAAGTAACATAAGTGGATCTTGCATTATAAGAGGAACGAAAACAGAATACTCTGAGTTATGATACAGCGTGTTAAATATTTAATAGGTGTATTATTGAAATGATACGTATATTTTTATTGAATATGTTATTGAAATAGTCCGTATATTTTTCATAAGGATACAAGTCCCGCGAGTCTGAAGGCAATGGTGTGTAAGAGCTAGTTCAACAGAATCTCTGCAGCCTTTTCGTTTTACTCATTATAGTTATTTTCACAAGCTTATTATGTTTCGCATACATTGATAAAAATCCATGTAGTTCTTAGCAGGAAAGTAATGGTAAAGTTGATGGTAAACTTACCATCAGCAAAGTAAATATTGCTAATAAGCATACTTTCTATTAGGAACATTATTTATTCAGTTCAATAATAATTATACAATAACAATAATGACGAAGAAGTATATTATTAATATTCATATATTGACTCTACGACGGTTATACAACCACTGCTCGTCTCTCTGTTACTATCCCAAGTTCCTCTACACACCCGTATTTCACCAGCTTGCGCACCATTCCCATTATACATTCCTTCTGTCTGCATTCCGATCTGAGTGAATCCTAACAACTCGTCCATCCTGACCAGGATTCGTCCTCGAATCCTCATCTGTTTCACTCAGTCATCTACTTCCCTTTCCATTCATCGTACTTCCATCACAGCTCAAACTCGACGTTTCCCAGCTACCCTTGCAGCAAAATCGAACGACACCCGCTCGAAATCACAGCCTCCTAGTTATCATAAAAGAAATATTACCTTCACTACTTCTCAGTACCTATAAGTATTTTAATTACGTTCGTCTTCATCACTTGGCAAAATCATTAGGAGGCCTCCGTTCCTTTAATTTACGAAATTCAGCTTCTAGGTAACACATAATACCCGTGCGAGGCCCGCGTTGGGAAAACTCGCGCTGCGGCTCAACCGCTTGAGCACCGACAACAGCACCAACACCACCCGAATTTATTCCATCGGAAATTCGCTAAAAACTTAAATTTTCACCTCACTTTCACCAAGAAAAGGCATTTTTGTGGATATCCCACCGCTGTCAAATATTAGGAACATTATTTATTCAGTTCAATAATAATTATACAATAACAATAATGACGAAGAAGTATATTATTAATATTCATATATTGACTCTACGACGGTTATACAACCACTGCTCGTCTCTCTGTTACTATCCCAAGTTCCTCTACACACCCGTATTTCACCAGCTTGCGCACCATTCCCATTATACATTCCTTCTGTCTGCATTCCGATCTGAGTGAATCCTAACATTTCATTATTCCTCTAAATAAATAATTACTAGGAAATAGCAAATCTTCTCTGACTCTCTAATTTCCGTAAGCCGATAGAACAGGTAAAAATTTTAACAAATCAATATTACGGGGATTCTCATCCATCCATTCATTCATTCATTCATTCATTCATTTATTCTCTGGCTCTGGATGTATTTCCTTCAGCCACACACATCGGTAATCTTTATTACACTTTTTTTGTATAGTCTGTACACTGACTGTTGTCTGTTGTGATAACTAAGGATACATCATCTCGTTATGTTTCTTACTCCTTCTATTGCATTGCATAGTCAATCAAGTTAAATTGGGACGTATTGTCAGAAATACGTTTGAATCGTCAGCAATTCTAAAAAGATGAGCGAGAGCGAGAGTGAGACGGAAGTACGACTCGCGTCTTCATACGCTTAGATTGATACGATATTACGATAAGATTGTCGTCCAGCTGATCGGCTACTGTCAGTAGTGTCAGTGACAGCGCTAAATACATTAATGAGGTTTAGAGCCTGGCGTGGCCTCGCGGTTAAGTAGCGAGAACTGCTTGATCGTTGGATCCGAGTTCGATTCTCAGTGAAGGCTCTGGGTGTCTGTGTTGTTTCTACTATTTATTTGGTATACTTGAGGCTGGGTGTATGAGCAAGAGGCTCCAAACCAATATTACCGGTGTGGAGCGACTTTGTCTTACCTACATAGGGAAGACCGATGCTCCCCCTTTAAAAAATAAAAAATAAAAAAAAATAATGAGGTTTGTGTTGTGATTTGAAACGTTTTTAATACGAAATTAGCAGAATTACCGGTGATATTGTACGATGTGATAAACTATGAGTAACTTATTAATTGCGCGAATGCCTAAAAATATATTTCCTTGTTTTTATACGGTTAAAAAAAACAGCCTGGGTATATTCTCGCAACGAACTACCTACAAAAAATTACACAACATGCCTGGGAAACGATTGAACTCCCTAGTACGTGGTCTTGTGGTTAAATTGCTGGAATATTTTACTTGTAGAATAAGAAAACGGAGGTGTTATGCTTTCTTTTAAACGGCAACCAGCAGGTAGGTGACATGATATTTCTAATCATGTTGATAACAATAATTATTATCATTCTTATTTACTTGCATTATACAGGGTGTCCCAGCTTATTCGAAGCGGTCTCTGTAGGCCAAACGATGGACTTTTTCAAAAAACTTTTTGAAAATTCAAGTACAGAATCATAATGGCCATAATTTAAAATTATTTTGGAGTATACAGAGTGTCCCATATGACAGTGGCATATCAAAGTTATGTTTTTTTAAATGGAATGCTCCTATGTTATTGCATTTTTAGATTGTCTGAGAAGACAAAATAAGATTGACTTTTACAGTTGGTGTTTAAATTCAGAAGTTTTTGAGTTATAAACAAGTGAAAATCGTCATTTTCCAAGTTCAAGGCCCTGTACCACGAAAACGGTTCAAGATAGAGAAAAACGGCTTACATGTCCCTATTTTAACTTTTTATGTACTATCCTATGGTATAGAAACATTAGTACTTTATTTGATTTTTTATTTGGCGAAGCGTGGGGAAATCTCAGAATTTTGCAAATTTTTTATCACCCTGTATAAACATTTCCTCTACATCATAGGATAGTACATGAAAATTTAAAATAGGGACATGTAAGCCGTTTTTCTCTATCTTCAGCCGTTTTCGTTGTACAGGGCCTTGAACTTGAAAAAAGACGATTTTCACTTGTTTATAACTCAAAAACTTCCGAATTTAAACACCAACTGTAAAAGCCGATCTTATTTTCTCTTCTCAGACAATCTAAAAATGCAATAACATAGGAGCATTCCATTTAAAAAAACATAACTTTGATATGCCACTGTCATATGGGACACTCTGTATACTCCAAAATAATTTTAAATTATGGCCATTGTGTCCTGTACTTGAATTTGCAAATTTTTTTTGGAAAAAATTCATCGTTTGGCCTACAGAGACCGCTTCGAATAAGCTGGGACAGCCTGTATATATTTGTTATCAAAAAGTTGCAAGGCTCTACTTCGTCAATAACTTGTCGAAATAATATATTTGTAGGATATCCATTATTCCTCAACACACGCCACTGACACGAACTGCGATACCACATCTGGTTCGACTTAGAAATAAGTGTACGAATCAAATCGAATTAAATGAAATTGTTTAGTCAGAATCAGTGGGGCATGATAACGGATAACACTCAGTGAACAGAGGATAGTTGGGTACGTTAAATTATTATTTTGTTTTTTTTTTTTTGGCGAAACGTGAATATCTGTAGGTAGTATATCTTCCTGTACTAACCTGCTAATTAAAGTATTGATTTCTTCTAGGTATTTACTGCAACTAAAAAATATATGGTTAAGGTCTCGTTATCATTAATTAGGACAGCGTGGGTGGTGAATCTATGATTCCTATTTTATGCAAATGAGAAAGGAAGCATCCACGATTTAATTTAGGCCGGGTAATGGTTTTGGAGTATTTTTTATTTACATTGAAACTGATATGGGGGACTTTAGACGTAAGAGATTCGTGAATGCGGTAATATGGATTCCTAGAGTTTCTGGTGGTAATGTTCTACACATTACTCCAATCCCTAACATGGTTTTTCTGAATTCAGCGGTCAGATCGTGATCACAGACTATATTTGTGTAGTTGACTATGAATCGAGCTTCCCTTGCAGCCACATCAACTTTTTAATTGCCAGCAATTCCGCAGTGAGCCTTGGCCCATATGAAAATGGTTTTGAAACCATTAGTTGGCAGCTAATAAATTAGGTGTCTTATCTAACAGATAATTGAGTTTCTGATTTTTTTTTGGGTTTGCTGTTAATACTTTCCAATACTGATGTGGAGTCTGAGATTATGATAATATTGGTTTTTGTTGTATTGTCAGTGCACCAAGAAAGAGCCATTTTAATGCCTCTGTTGTATATGTATATGCTACTTAATTTAGACATTTGACATTTGAATGTAATTTCTCTATCCTGGATGTAATATGCGCTTCCCACCCCTTCCGTATTTTTACATCCGTCTGTAAAGATTATAGTTTTATTACTATATTTATCTAATATTTCATGTAAGACAGCCTGGTTACAGGAAGGTGTCTCTTTATATGGATATATGAACGTGGCTCTAGTAAAAATAAAATCAAAATTATAAGAAAAAACAGGTAGTTCTTCAATTGGAGTGATAAACTGAGCGAAATCGTTAGTTTGAAGGAAGGCAGTCGACAGTGGTGGTGATTTTTTTTTCTTCCAGAAGGGATTTGTTAGGTCATGTGTATTAAGTTCGTTAACTTTTCTGATTGATATCGAGCGATGTTTTTTTTACCTACCTCCTTGCCAGGTATTGACGCCGTAAATACAGCTGAGGCTTGGTTGATTCCGCCAGAATTGTAGCACAAGGTAATGATTCCATTGCTCCAATGTAAAGTCTAACTGCTTTGTACTGTAAGCGATCGATTTTTTTGAGGTTAGTATTTGACGATGATACATAGAATATGCAGCCGTAGTCAATAATCGACATTATGTATGACTTATAGAACACAAGTACTACTCTCGGCTCTGCACCCCTTTTTTTTTTTGATGACACATGTATGTTGAGGCCTTTCTCGCACCGATTAACTACATGTTCTATATGTCTGGTCCAAAGTAGTTTTGGATCCAGTACCATGCCAAGGTATTTAGATTGATTGGCAACGGGAATGCCTTGTTTACCTGATTATATAAACTGCTCAACAAATGAAACGTTACATGACCAAATTTGCCCTAACTTTGGCACTGATAAAATTTGGATTGTTTCGAGCAATTCAATTTTTGTTTCGAGGGTTCACTAGTTCAATCCCTTGTTTATCAGTCCGTATGTTTGCAAGAACTTGGTACTTCACACAAAGTTTATATAGGGTGGCAAATAAAACAGTTCAAAATCTCAGAAAGTTCAACTTGCTCCCATTTGATCAAAGATTTTTCTTTTTAAATTTCAACACGAAGATCATGAAGATGGACCTCATATCTCGAAACGGTTTTCGAATTTTCCGATTATTTCTTTTATTTACAGGGTGATCTCAAAATAACTACTTTTTGGTGTGGCAATGATAACTTTGTTGCCCGTGACTCGATTTTCAAAATGTAGGGCTCATTTTAAAGCTTAAGCTTCAAGCAAGAACACGCAAGGTTGATAATCGCCTAAGGACAAAAATTGAAAATACAGGGTTGTATTAAAACTAACCCAAACCTGAATGGCTTCCGAAATCTGGTATTAAGGAAAATTTTAAATAAAGTCAAGTTGCTTTCAAACAAACCATTCATTCTGAATACTTCAAGATGTTCTTCGCTTGCATGAGCTAAGAATTGTTGACATAAGAACAAAATTACAACTTCGTGTTTTCGAAGTGAAAATCGTCATTTTTCAAGTTCAAGGCCCTGTACAACGAAAACGGCTGAAGATAGAGAAAAACGGCTTACATGTCCCTATTTTAACTTTTCATGTACTATCCCATGATGTAGATAAAATGTTTATACAGGGTGATAAAAAATTTGAAAAATTCTGAGATTTCTCCACGCGTCGCCAAATAAAAAAATCAAAGAAAGTACAAATGTTTCTATACCATAGAATAGTACATGAAAAAGTAAAATAGGGACATGTAAGCCGTTTTTCTCTATCTTCAGCCGTTTTCGTTGTACAGGGCCTTGAACTTGAAAAATGACGATTTTCACTTCGAAAACACGAAGTTGTAATTTTGTTCTTATGTCAACAATTCTTAACTCATGCAAGCGAAGAACATCTTGAAGTATTCAGAATGAATGGTTTGTTTGAAAGCAACTTGACTTTATTTAAAATTTTCCTTAATACCAGATTTCGGAAGCCATTCAGGTTTGGGTTAGTTTTAATACAACCCTGTATTTTCAATTTTTGTCCTTAGGCGATTATAAATCTTGCGTGTTCTTGCTTGAAGCTTAAGCTTTAAAATGAGCCCTACATTTTGAAAATCGAGTCACGGGCAACAAAGTTATCATTGCCACACCAAAAAGTAGTTATTTTGAGATCACCCTGTAAATAAAAGAAATTATCGGAAAATTCGAAAACCGTTTCGAGATATGAGGTCCATCTTCATGATCTTCGTGTTGAAATTTAAAAAGAAAAATCTTTGATCAAATGGGAGCAAGTTGAACTTTCTGAGAATTTGAACTGTTTTATTTGCCACCCTATATAAACTTTGTGTGAAGTACCAAGTTCTTGCAAACATACGGACTGATAAACAAGGGATTGAACTAGTGAACCCTCGAAACAAAAATTGAATTGCTCGAAACAATCCAAATTTTATCAGTGCCAAAGTTAGGGCAAATTTGGTCATGTAACGTTTCATTTGTTGAGCAGTTTATTTGTACCTAATGTAAGGCGGTGCCTTGTAAAGCACATAATAGCGGACTTTTTCGCCGACATAGTAAATCCCATATTATCTAGCCATCCAAAGCTTGCATCATTTTCTCAAGGTCTTGAAGACATTGTTCATATTTCCCACGGCTTGTCTAAATACAGATATCGTCAGCATATTGTACTATTTTAATGTTACTAATAAATTTGTGATGTAAGTCGGACGTATAGATGTTAAATAGGGTAGGACTTAGGACTGAATCCTATGGTAGTCCACTGTGTACCTACTAGCCTTGGTCCATACTGCTCGTTATTTTGATTTCTGACATAAATTTCTCTACCGTTAAATATCTCTACAATAGTATAAGCAGTCTTACTGTCAACGCCTATTCTAACCATTACGCTAAAAAGAATATTTAAATTTACCGAGTCATGTGCTCCTTCAAGGTCTAGAAATAGACATAACAGATAATAATTTTTTGAGAGGGAAAGTTGAATGTCGTTGACCAGTTTTGATAGAGCATCACAAGTTCCTAATCCCCTCCTATAACCAAACTGTCCCATGGGGAGCAGCGGCTATGACTCGAGGTAGAACTCTAGTCTCGCCTTGATCATTCTTTCAAATGTTTTGAGTACCTATGCATGACATTAGTGATATAGGTCTGAAAGAGGAAGGGAGCGCAGTGTCTTTACCTGTCTTATGTATCAGGACAATGGTTACTTTTTTTAATTCGTGGACTGCCTCTCCCCTCACCCACCAATCATGGAAAATATCTAATAACACAGTTTTAGCAGATTTGAATAATGTATACAACATCTTATATGTAAGTCCGTCAGTATCCGGTGATGTGTTTTTAGTTGTCTTTAAGGAGGTTTCTAATTCCGCGGTACTGAAGGGTTTGTTTAATATAGTCGCTTCTTCTTCCGGGTCGTATACATAGGTCAGAGGCTTTTTGGGGGCAGTAGGAGGGGCTAGTACATTTAATATTTCCGAAATTGTTTCAAACAAAATGTTACTTTTCGTTTTGTTTTTTTTTTGTTGCCAATGGACCTAACGATTTTCCAGATTTCAGATATGGAGGTTTTGTTACTTAGTTTATTGAGATAAGCTACCCAACTATCTTGCTATTTTTTTTTTTTTTTTTGTTAGAGCTTCTATGTTTTTATATGATAGAAAATTTTTCCAATTAGATGTTTTTTATACAACTTAAGGGCATCTTTGCGTTTATTTACCATATCAGAGCAGGTTTTATCCCACCAACATGGTCTGCTAGTTGATGTGAAGAAAGGTTTATTTATATGCATAGTTTCGTTAGCGACTGTATTAATGACTTTGTACAGGTTTTCTAATTTTACGGACGCTGACATCGAGGAAGTGTTTATGTGTAATAGAGCATCATCTACTTTGCTCGGAAATGTTATCCAATCAACTTGGGAGTCATTCCATTTAGATGCTGGGTACATTCTTTCCCTATTATTGTTACAGCTGTATTGATAAGGATTGGACAATGATCGGAACCACATAAGTCTGGAAGTACTCTCCAGCTCATTTTTCCTAACAAATAAGGGGATAAAATCGTGAGGTCAACTACTGCTGAGGCATTCGTCCCCGGGAGAGTGATTCGCGTAGGGCTTCCGTCGCTAATAACCATTAGTGCTTGATTGTCTAATGCGTCTATTAATCGATAATCTTGGGAAAAGTAATCCTTACAACCCCACAGATTATGGTGGCAGTTGTAGTCACCGCAAAAGATCGTTTTATTAGGAAACTTAAATCGAATAGGTTTTGAGTTATAAACAAGTGACAACAGCAATTTTTCATTTTGAAAGCAGTGTACCTACATCGAAAACGGCTCAACATATTGGACAAAAAGATAAAGCATGTCCATAATATCTTAAGTTTTCTCATGTCTAACTTTACAGTGTACCTACTTGAAATTCTTAACCGGGTGATAGAAATTATCGTATTTTCCATCATCATAATATATTAATAATTTAAATCACATAGTACCATGGATACCATGTGCAAAGTTAAGATAGGGTCATGTGAGCCGTTTTGCGAGATTTGGAGACGTTTCTACACTACTTTAAGATTTAAAAATTGCGATTTTCACTTGTTTATAACTCACAATCAACTCAATTTAAACTACACAGTAAAAACCATTCTTAGTTGATTTTCTCAGATAATCTGAAAATCTAAAAATATTCAGGGTGTCCTATTTAAAAAACCAGACAATGTCATTACTGAGCCAATAAGGAACACCCTATATAAAAAATGTTAAGTACGTCAAAAGAACATAAATTAAATTAAAAAATTGGCATGTTTCGAGTTTTTCAACTCTACAAATATTTACCAACAAAATGAACTTATACGATAGGTACATATGGATATGATTCACTCTGTATAATTGATTATTCATAATCGAAAACAAAACTTTAAACCCACATTTAATAACAATAAATAATATTTTTTTAAAACGTCAAGAGCTTTACCTACGGTTATTAATAGTAGGAATATATCAACCCTACGTGGTATCGATAATAATATCGTATAATAGGATACAAATTTTCTAAATAAATATACATTGTCATACCTACTTAGGTGTATTATGTATTTTACCTAGGTATTTTACACGGGTGTATGAGGTAAAGAAATAATTTAATTTTAACATACCTGTACCACACAGATAAAAACACAACAAAGTATAAGATTCTTGCATAAAAACAAAAAAGAATTCATTTTTAATTAAAACAGTTTATTGATTATCAACTTTGAGCACTTTTTGATGTAATAAGTAAATAGTTCCCCTTAAAACCAATTTATTGGAATTAATTATTGCTTGCGTTTGTTTGTTTTTTTTTTATATGATAACCTTGCTCTATTCAACGAATATCTAAAATTATTTACGAATTATTGCAGAGTAGCGTTATCCTCAATGAATGAAACAAAATAAATAATTTAACATTATACAGTGATTCCTAAAAATCTTTCTACCACATACCGCCTCTTTTTATTTTGGCATTATCTATAAAACTTTGACTTTCCCTGATGCAAAGAAAAACTGTGTAAGATACCTATGTTAGTAATCGTCACAAAACATGTTTCAAAAACGAACTAAGTATTGACGTAAATCGTTCAGCGAATTCAAAGTCAATAAAAGTTTTAAAATAATAATAAAAAAATATGTTCAAAACTTATAAACTATTTCAGAGGAGTTATAAAAACTGGTTCGTTGTAACTTCTGGAAAACAATGTCTCCTGCATCCTCTTGTTTTGAGGACAATAAAATGGTATCCTCTAGGCTCTAGGGATAAAAAGTGACAGTGTTTCTTATATTTTTTAATAAATCTTTGTATAGACCTCTAAAATATCACTAGTCCCCACTGTGCGTGTTTCGCTCGGGCTCTGCCTTATTAGAGAAACCTCCGCCACACTCATACCGGAAGTTGCCGCTTACTTCGTTATTTTAACTGGAATATAATGCGTATATTAAAGTATATCATAATATTTTAAAATTTTATGAAGAAATCGAATACAGGTGGTTTTCACCATTGCAATTTAGGTTGAGTGGCCTACGAGTTTATAAACAAGTGAAAATCGCAATTTTGACAATTCAAACGGAGTACAACAGTACAATGATTGCTCTCAAGATATTCAAAAACGGCTTACATGTCCCTATTCTAACTTTCATGTGGTAGGTATTCTACTATATCCCATTCTAGATGTTTTTAAATTATCGTGGGCTGATATACAGAGTGATCCCGAAATGGAGGACATGGTATACAGGCTGTTGTAGCGGATGTTCAGAAAGACTGTAAATTTAAAACAAAAATGGTTTCCGCAGACTCGTTACCGAGATATAGGGTGTCCTTTTTCTAAAATTTAAATCAAAACTGCAGTCAACTTTAAGCAGCATCCACTGGCAAAGCACATGATTTGACAAGACTTTAGGATAGTGTTTGCTTATTTTTTATATTATTGGGAACGGAATTACGAGAGTTCAACAAAATTTTCCAATACGGCATCGTTATTCGAATTCCAGCTCAACAATACAACTAAAATATATTTTGAATAATATTATCGGATATGTATCCGTGCAACGATAATAATTGTTTAAAGATTTCTTGGACTTGCCATTTAATATGTTTCCATGGTAACATCTTACTGGGTATTACAGTCCTACATACTATGTTTCTGCCTGAAGACGAGAATTCAGTGCAGTGTTGTGACTTTGTTTCCACACAAGTAGTCATATCTTCTGAAGGGAGCCATACTTGAGAAAAAAGCAAATGAACTTATAATAATAACTTAGAATAATTTAATTTAATCCATAGTGGATGGTGTGGTGCTCTCCGTGTCTCCATTTCAGGATCACTCTGTATTTTTTCTTAAAGTTGGATATCTAGGTACCTTGGACAGTCTATTTGAGCTATTTCTTCTCAAAAAACTTCAAATAATTTTTACTTAGCTCATCTGACATTGAGATCAATTTAGGAAGAAAAGTACGAAGAAGTAGAAAAGGCGAACTTGTTGGCGGGCGTATTTTCTTCATACTCTTCCGTCGACATTCAGGGAAGAACTCCGCCATTGATCCCTTCCGTGGAAGCCAAAATGTCTGACATTGTTTTCCGACAGAGTGTCATAAAGCGCATTACCTATGTTAGACCCAAACAAAGCTTCTGGGCCCGATAACGTACCTGTTATCGTACTTAAAAAATGCGCCACTGACCTGTCATCCGTTTTCTGTCGACTTTTCAATCTGTCGTATTAAAAGGGAAAATTTCCTTCTTGCTGCAAATCTGCACAGATCCAACCTATTCCCAAGAAAGGCGAAAAGACTATAACCAAATCACTATAGCCAGTGGCACTGCTTTCAATAATATCCAAGATTATGGAGAAAGCTATTAACCAACGTCTCTTAAAGTACTTGAAAGGAGCTAATATAATCAGCGACCGCCAATACGGATTCCGCAAATAGAGGTCAACTGGGGACCTCCTCACCTACGTCACCGAGCTGTGGAACAGCGCAATCGAGCACCATGGGGAGTCTCGAGGGGTTGCGCTTGATATTTCTAGAGTTTTCTACCGTGTCTGCCATGATGGACTGTTGGCAAAGCTGCAGGCTTATGGCATGCCCGAGAAATTCTGCTTGTGGCTTGCGAGTTATCTCGGAGATCGCTCATTATAGGTGGCAGTCGATGGACTTCTTTCTGAGACCTTCTCCATCAATGCCGGTGTGCCTCAGAGATCCATTTTATCTCCGACTCTCTAATATTTATCAACGACTTGCTTCAAACAACAAAAAATCCAATATACAGTTTTGCCGATTACAGTACACTCATATCATCTTATACCTTAGATGCGCGAACATCTGCCATTGACGCACAGACTCGCAGGGAGCAAGAAGTTGCCATACTTAACAATGACTTGCAAGACATTCTAGCTTGGGGCGATAGAAACCAAGTTCAATTTAATGCTGTAAATACCCAAGTAGTCACTTTTTCCAAAAAGGCCAACGTTTTGGAGTCAGATATGGTGATGGCGTGACACTCTCTTACTCCATCGGCATCTCTTCGTTTACTTGGAGTGAACCTCGGAGCGAACATGTCTCGTGGCATGATCATTTTGCAGGTCTGGCTTCTCAAAAACTTGGAACACTCTTCCGCACGAAGAAATTTTATACATCACAACAGCTTCTCCCTCTTATACAAGGCTCAAATCCCACCATTATTGGAGTACTGCTCACATGTTTGGAGCTCAGCTCCTACGTAAGCATACGCTGAGGTTACTCGACTCTATTCAGAAAAGAGTCATCCACTTGATTGGGGACCCAGATTTGACAAAAAAACTACTTAGACATTCTCGAACATCGAAGAAGAGTAACTGACCTGAGTCTGTTTTACAGATATTTTTATGGAAAGTGCTCAAAAGACGTGGCCCGCTTGATCCCACCAAGATCAAGACCGGGCAGAAATACACGCCGAGCCGCAGACGCTCATCCGTATCAGGTTCAGCTCGTTACACCTCGTACCACCCTATTTCAGACTTCTTTTATGTATAGAACCGCATCACTTTGGAATAGCATTCCAAAGAGCGTGTTTCCCGAAGTAAACCACCTGCAGCGATTTAAGGCCAACGTGAATCGACATCTCCGCTCATGCACCGCTCCCAGAGAATCATAGGGATTTACCTGCAGTGCATGTGGTTTTTCTGTATCACCTATTCTTAAGTGGTGGGGGAAGTGTAAATTCGATGACAGAAAACTGACTCTAACTTTCATATTGCTGAACTGATTTTCACAAACATAGGCTCCATGCAAAGAGAATTACCGGTAGATTTCAGATTAAGGTAACACGAGCACATTTAATCTTTCAATCGGCAACTAGAGGGCGCTGAGTAACATCTAGCTCTATTTATGTTTTTCAGGAAAATTTCAAATGCAATGCTATAACTCTAACCAGCTTAGAAAATGACAAACAAGACAATTTATTGACCTATCAAAACCGCACAGTGATATCTCTTGTTATTCTAAAGATATCGAGATATTTTTTTTTAATTTAGACTCAGTATGTAACTTGTGTTGAATTATCTCGCTAAAATTATTTTAAAAACTAAATATTAAGTGCAAACATATCAAAAAAATATTTATTGACATAAATAATGAAACATAGTAAAACCAAGATTACTCACAACCGAAATTTAAAAAACGCAAAAAATAAAAATAAACCGGTCGGAGATGTTTCGAAAGTTATCCGATTGGCTTTGGAAATGACACGATATCAACCAAACTACCGAAGAGTTCAACACTATCGTAACTCAGTAGCAGAAGCAAGCATAGACTATACGTCACAAACAATCCTAGTCCCTTGGTGAAATCAACAATGGGCACGGGCAGTAAGAAACTACAAGAAGGCATTTAACAGATTGACAAGACATAAAACCGAATATAATCTCATCGATTTCAAAATCTATAATCGACATTTGGGGAAAAGTAAAGGGTATAAAAGGGGGGAATAAATCATCCAAACATTTTCTTGCTCCAATAACTTCTTCTGAGTCATCTTATAAAATAAACCCTATAAAAATCTTATTGATTGTCACTGCATCATGCAACGTTGCGGACTTCTTATGAAAAAGCCAAGTCTCCAATCCTCTTCATAAGAAAAATTCACTTCAAATTCAAGTGGGTACATTTAAAGAGACAAGAGACAACATAATCGATGGTATTCCTCTTGTAACCCCTGCAATGTAAGCAAGTGGAATAATTCCAACTAGTCCAACCTTTCAAGAGTTTTTGCAACGGCGCTTCACAGAGAATGTTGCACTTTCCATTTCTACAGACACAATCAAGAACTCAAGTCTTCTCCTTTAATGTAACTCCTTCGGAAAGAAGGAAGGTAAAGAGTTAAAGCACCGAGAAGGGTCGGCGACGAGGGGAACGCACGTGACAACATGAGAGCGCCGAGTTCATGAATATGCAGATGGACGATGCAGGCAGGGAGCTGTATGTGTGCTGATATTTACACGTTTTCCATTTTCTATGCGGCATACGGCCAAACTGCCTGATGAAAACCTGACGCGGAAGTCTCGGAATTCCTGTTCTCCCCCGGGCAAAAGTTTAAACGTTGTCGACCAGTTAGCCTACTTCAACGTTATTCTATGTGCTAATTTGCATGAATTTTACTCTGGAGATATGGCTTGATTTTAATTTAATTAGATCCCCATATTTACATTTTACCATTAGGTACATATTTGAAATATTCTAGTGATCAGTATTTTCCTAGTTTTTAGTGTGTTTCAATATGCATAAAAACTTCTCATTCGTCATTCCATGTATTTGTTATAGATTGACATAATTTTTAATACCTCGATCATTTTCAAAATATGCTTATTTCTTAGTATAAACTATAGGTATTTAACAATAATAATTAGAGTAGTTGATGCACCCAAAATTTGTAATGAAGTTCAAAGTAAGCAGCTGAAAAAATAGGACTTATTCGAAACGTTTTCTCTTATTTTTCCTCCGTGTTTGTTATAGCATGATCAATGATCAAGCAATAGCATTTTTTAAGACCCTGCAAAAACTAAAAAGTTAGGGTGACTTTTTTCCTAACTACCAGAAATATATTGCAAATGAGCCAAGTGTAACAGATAATGACAGATGTAGAAAAAAACGCAAGGATGAGAAGCCGGCAACCATCGAGCACATCACGGCAGATTGTAGTATGTTATCACAGAATGATTACCGCCTACATTGCCATAATCAGATCGCTGCTATCATCCATGAAGTAATATGCCACAATCAGAGAATGACGAAAGAAACATGTAAAACTCCTTACTAACTACAAATAAAAACCACTGCAGTAGTAGAGAAAGACCATTATAGAGATATATCGGTTCCTAACACTCATAATAATCTAATACTTACGCTAATTTAAAAAGCGGTGAAAATATTCATAATTGAATCGCATAAAAATACACTATTTAAATATGCAATTGATGCGCAAGAAGGTTTTTTAAGTGGGAGTAAAGACATCCACAAAGGGGTTGGTCTGGTATTGTATTTGAGCAAATCGGTCGAACCGTTTCAAAATGGCGGCAATTTGAATTTTGGACAATTGACAGACGCTCATCCGTATCAGGTTCAGCTCGTTACACCTCATATCACCATATTTCGGACTTTTTTCATGAATAGAACTGCATTACTTTGGAATAGCATACCAAAGGGCGTGTTTCCTAACGAATACAACCTGCAACGATTCAAAGCCAATCGACATCACCGCTCATGCACCGCTCCCAGAGCGTCATAGGGATTTCCCTGTGGTGCATGTGCATTTCAAATAAAAAATAAATCAAAAATCAAAACTAAAAGATTTATTGGACTGTGCTGCTAACTACCCTGTATAATATAAATACCTAACGTGTAGGTACCTACTTTATTAGTTTTTATAAAATTGTTTTTAATTGAAAATAAAATAAATGTCCAATAATATTTTATAATGCAATTGTTGTGTTTTTCATTTAGGTATTCTAGGTAGGTAAGTACCTAAATTTAAAGGAGTCGTAAGTGGATCAACGCAATAACGTTTAATGTAATCGTTATTTAGGCAACTCACAATACGGCCGCTAGTTAACCTGGTCGCCTATGTGTTACCCTGCTAGATGATTGCACAGTAAAGTCTACAGGGAGGAATCATAAATGAGACATTTAAATAATCTAAAACTTCATGGCTACTTTTAGAACCCTTGAAGATTTGAAATAAGTAATCTACATTTCAACAAATCAATAAATGCATTTTACGAATATGATCACACACTGAGCTACTACGTACTTGTCATTTTTAGAAATTCATCAGATTATGCTGCGACGGAACTACATATTATTATGTATAGAAAATCTAATCAATATTTTCTCACGGTTTCGAATATTTATGAAAAATACAGGGTGCTAATGAATAAGTGTTACAAACTTTAAAGGGCATGCAGTAAATGCAAAAATAGGCGATAAATTTCCTGTAGACATGAAGCTTTAGTTTTCGAGATACAGGGTTGTTAAAAGTTCTTCAAAAAATTTATTACCTATTTTTTGAATATCTACAAACTGGCTGATCAGAATAACTCAAATTTTTATGACAGATGTTGTACTAATTGAAGTACATAATTTGATATGTACTCCCATTGAAAAATTATTCAATCCAGTGGCAGAGACCTGGGGGTGTTGTTACCTACCCTTTTTATTAAACAATTTCTTCAAGAAATCAAGAACAACTTGTTCTAAATTTTAGAGAATTTTCATAATTTCAATGTTTTAATATATAAAAGTCTGAACCTACATGCAGAGTCTTCAACTCAATCCTACACCTACTTTTCACTTAGAAAAGTATTTCAAATTATGTGATAAATAGGGTGTCCCACGACATAACTGCCATAGCTTAAGGGTAGGTGTAGTTTTTCAAGACGATTCGGGATCTGGTTTTGAAATTTTCCTGAGGCCCTTCGTTTCGATTATACAGGGTGATTTGCGAAATTTGCCAAAATCTTTGATGAGCGATATCTTTTGAACGAATTGATCGATTTAACGAAATTTGGTAGATTATGCTCTACTAATGACACTTGATACCTCGCATTTTTCGCCGACTCGAAAACTGCAGGACCGTACTTATTTTTTTGATATCTTTCGGTTTTGTCGAAAAGTTCCCCCTGTATGCATTTTATTCAAAGTTTGGTGCCATTTTCTAAAACTACGTGAAAAATGCTACAATTATGGTAAAAAAAAATACTTGGCATCATTAAACTGAATCGAGAAGAAAATTCAGTTTTTTAGTTTTTTATTCGGGATTTCAATTCATGTGTTGTTAATAATTTCAGAAAAATCAAATGTGGTTTTTTAAAACTTCCGTATTTTGTAGTTATTTCAAATAAATTTCCTTTATCTACAGATTTAGCCAAGATTGGGGACCCTGGACCCTTCTACAGATTGTTTCGAGCTAAAAATAAGTTTTAACAGCAAAATAAATAACACAATTTAACACATTACCACATAGACAAATAAGTATCCACATAAACGAAACAGGAAGAAAAATATCAACACAAATGTTCGGAAGAAAAACTACAATTCTTTGAAAAACTACACCTACCCTTAAGCTATGGCAGTCATGTCGTGGGACACCCTGTATGTATTTTTCGAATTTTACAAATTTTACCCCCACGTGTTCATGTTAAACACGTGTTTTAATTGTTCTATTTTCTGTTCTCGAATTTTCGACTATTGTAAAACTGACAAGTAAGTAGTACTATTGTAATTCATAACAAATTATGCACAACAACTGCATTTGTGATACCAACAACTATTTACTTATTGATTATGAATAAAACACTAATGTTTTATAAAATTCTACTGTATATTGATGGATGGTAGAAACGTTACACGTGTTTCGCTACTTTTCATGTAGCATCTTCAGACGTAAATAAAATTATTGATACAGTAACATAGCAACAGTATTACCTAAAGTGATCACAAAACAAGTAACTAGATTTAAATAAATTATTAAGCGAACTAACTAGATCATAATGTAATTTCTTCAGAATCTTCTTAGTTGTTGATATCAAGAAGAAAATCAAGTAGTGGAGAACGATATGTGTCTAGCTGTTCATTTATTACTGTGTATTGTTGATTATGTAAATGTTTGTGGATTTCTAGAGATTCGAGAAAATTTAATTTAAAATAATGATCACAATGATGAAGTAATTAAATTTTGTTGTTTGCTGTTAGAGTTTTTAATTATTTATTAAATTATTTTATTTACGTCTGAAGATGCTACATGAAAAGTAGCGAAACACGTGTAACGTTTCTACCATCCATCAATATACAGTAGAATTTTATAAAACATTAGTGTTTTATTCATAATCAATAAGTATGCAGAGATTCTACGAAGTAAGGGTTGAAAACATAATTTTTTTTTTTAACAACTATTTACCTTACTTTCAGTTGTCCTGATGATGGGTGTCCAAGCCCGAAACCGGTAGACAAACTATTCTGAAATTATACCTATTTGATTTGACCTACACAATTTGTTTTATTTTATCGATATATTTGTGTATGTCCCCCAGAGAAAATGGCGGACCTCTGTCAAAGTTAGCTGTTCTAGAATGATCAATACCTTTATCTTCTTAACAGCTTGGACCACGGTCCTCTTGTCGATCTGACCTTCAGTGCCTAGAAGAATTGAAAGGTATGACTTTAAAAACTGGTAGTTACGAATTATCAAAATCCACTATAATGCAAAACTGATGAAGCCAATAGATTAAACCTTGACTTGACAGAGCAGGGTACGATTATATATATTTTATTCACAATAATATATGCTGCCTGGGACTTCATGACGCCATTTCGTTATGACGTAATTTCCTGGACCAGGGCGTGTAATGGGGCGAGAGCTTGTTTTTTAAGTGTGTAAGTTCCTTCTATCCTGTCACATATTTCTCCTCATCTGCATCGGTATTTAAATCCTCGACTCAAACAAATTGATATTATTCAAATGTGAGAAGCATGAACAAGAAAGTTTTCGACTTTATTGCAACTTCATCATTAGGTACCGAATATGACTTAATTATTGTCCTCTAGTGAAATATAGCTCGTTCCTGGCAACGAAAATAACATGTTCATTGATATGATTAGATAAATGTCTTTCTGTGTCATCAGATTAAATGTGTCTCGCTGCTTTGGAGGTGTCTCTGGGTGGCGGTGTTTTTATTGCCCAAAACTCTAAATAATATCAATAATCTCTTGTATTTTTGAAGTATGGTTTTAATGTTCCATCAATAGACATTGCCTGTTTGTGTGTTTCCTAAAAATTCATCATTCTCCTTTCATAGTATTCTTACCTTTTATGTCATGGGATAAGAATTGGGTAAGAAGCTATTCACTGAAAATTAATATATACGATTGAATCTGCAGGTAAAAACTGTAAAATGAAACATTTTTTTCCCAAATCCTGCCTACTCAAATCCTAATCCTATGTTTTAATTTGCTCACATGTTAGTTCAGTGAGTTTATTCTGAACACAACAATAATTACGTAGGAAATATAGAAAAGAAACCTAACCATTTAAAAAATTTTATTTCAAATAAAAATGACATTATTGGGGTAATATAAAATTGAAAAAAACATAATTATATTTAAATAAATTCAACTATAAAAATAGTTTAATAAAATCAATAATACAAAAAAAAAGAAATAAAATCTTGCCTATTTATATATAACATATTATAAATAATCTCTTTATGCAAACGCGCATATGTCTTTTAATAAATTTTAAGTACATAAATACAGTAAGAATATGGGCAGTTAATCACCAAATGGTAAGCAAGCATAAGATATAAATTGAATGAGATCCGAACAAAAATAATATCTATAATAGAAAAATTCCCTTTCCCATGGCAAAAATCAGTTTGCTATAATTACATAGAGTACCTATCTAACTAAACAATATTTATAATCTAACTATCTAAGAAAAACAAAATACTGATAAAAGGAATAAGGAGTACCAGTTACTTCAGTTACAACAACAATAATTGAGTACAACATACATAAACATTTCAAATACAACAAACGAAATGGTAATATTTATTAACTAGATCTTTATCTATTAGAAAATCTCAACAATTTTACACTACCATCACTCTGCAAGTTATCTCTTACAACTGTAGTCCATTATATAGTACCCAGGTAAGAGCCGCTTTAAAAAAATCTTTATATGATGTGTAAACGTTGACAGTGCATAGGAGATCGTAGAATGAAAATAATATCTAACAACGGCTGTCAGTGAGTATAACTAGAGATTTTTGTAATACATTTCTACCCCAGTATTTCATCCAAAATAATACGTTCCTATTGTAGCTATTCTATAAAACATCAGGAAATAGTTATTTACATTGGAACAAACTCCTATTATCGACCGTGTCTCTTGTCATGGTAAGTGGACTTTTATTTTTTTTAAGCAGAGACCGCGCTTCAAATTTCTTAGAAAAATATTCAAAACATTTATCGCCTAACTTTCTTCTGGTGTTCTAGTTAGATTTTGAGTCTGTTAAGCCATTTTCGAGAAAATTAAGAAAACGTTCTCGATTTGTGACGTCATTTTCGTCATAGTGTCATAATGGATAATGAAGTCACAAATTGAAAACTTCTTCCTGATTTTCTCGAGAATGTCTTAACACACTGAAAAACAACATGTACCTACCTATATTAGTTTTGATATAAAAAATTCTACTCGTTTGGAACTTATTGGTATAAAGAAACGTCTAACGAAAGTTGTTTATCCATACACTTTGCTGCATAATAGACCTAACAGAATCACAGGAAATGGAAAAGCCAACGAGTTGGCAAGTAGCTGGATATACAGGGTGCACCATGTATCCTTCTCTATATTGCTATCTCCCGAACGCTAAGCGATACAGGGTCGGTTAAATTTTGTGGCCATCTCGAATCCGTCAAAACATGCGAGATATCTGTGACCGTTCCTGAAATATCCTGAAAAAACTGAAAAATCGAGATTTATTATTTTCGTCATATCTTTTTTATTATTGGAAATTAATAAATAATTTTTCGTAGGCTTACATAAGCCGTTAAGATCTATCCATCTGTCATCACAAAAATTTTCAAGGCCGACTAGAACCAAAAGTTTTCACAGTCAACTTTCGTTTTTCTTATGGCCGCCATATTATTTTTTTATGTCGTTCGATATGAAAAAATAATGGAAACCAAAAATTAATAAACTTAAAAAAAAAATTAATTTTTATTCTTCTTTTTTCAAAGAAAAACAAAAAAAAATCGTCGAAAAACGTCAACATTTGTAAAATACGCCAACATAGTGCTTGCCTTATGGTTTTTTAATTTATCTATGAAATTCGGTCTTAAAAGTTGTCTTTTTTGTAAAGAAAAAAGAAAAACAAATTTTTTTAATTTATTTTTTGAAGTTTAACAATTTTTAGTTTTTATGATTTTTTTTATACCGAACAACCTAAAAAAAACCATATGGTGGCCATAAGAAAAACGAAAGTTGACTATAAAAATCCTGGGATCTAGTCGGCTTTGAAAATATATTAAATGTCAGATGGGTAGCTCTTGCCGACTTATGTAAGCCCACAAAAAATTATTTATTATTCTCCAATAAAAAAGATATTGCAAAAATAAGATTCTCGATTTTTCAGTTTTATCAGGATATTTCAGGAACGGTCACAGATATTTTGTATGTCTTGACTGATTCGAGATGGCCACAAAATTGCGCTTCTTTGGACTTGTTTAACCGGCCCTGTATCTGTTAGCGTTAATAGATAGCAATATAGAGAAGGATACATGGTGCACCCTGTATTTGATTCAGAACCGACACTGGGAGTACCTACCAAACAGTACAGCACGGGGTCAAGTAAATATTTGTGTTAAGAAAAAACATAAAGAGTATGGGGATAAAAGGACCAAACATCAACATGGGAAACCCTTCATCAATGGATCCAAAAAGAAGACAACTTAAGAGCTACTATCACTTAGCAGGAATTAGTTGCATATGACTGTGGGATTACTGATTGGACACATTGCGCTAAAAAAAAACACTTGAACAAACCAGGACTGTACAATGGAGAACTGAACTGCAGAGAATGCAGCAAGGCCCGAGGTACAGCTAAGCATGCTCTGTGCAAATGCGAAGCTCTGGACCGCAGAAAACAGGAAATATATGGACAGCCAAAAATGAATCCGGAGGAATATGACACTCATCCATCTATAGGGTTGTACAACCTAGTACAGGTCAGTATGGGTGACATGAAGCCAAGGTAGTAAGCACAATAAGCCCATGAGGCTAGGGTACTTCCGGCGATCTTGAATCAGACGGCTCTCGAGGGATAAAAACGCTCCATAGCATCTGAAGTAAGTACTTTTATCTAATTCCTGGAAAAAATATAGCATCGAAGTGGAAAACATCTGTGAACCAACTAAATCCGCTATACGCTCACTGAATAATAACCATTAAAGGATTACAAAGCGAAATCAACTAACATATGTAGCAAGGTTTGGTATGTTCAATTTTATCGATTTTTTATTTGATCACGATAACCAGGGACTCAACACTAACGATCAGATCGACTATCTAATGAACAATAAATACTTAATTTTGTATGAACAAGAAGATAATGATTGTCTGTCTTAAAAATTGGCGAACCTAGATAATTCTAGAAGGGGTACTAAACATTGGCTACATATAGTAGCTACATAGAGAACCCTTTGTAGATATTTTACCTGATGTATGCATACAATATTAAGTAGGACCGTATTGTATTTTGTAACCTGATGCGCTGACACTCTTCATAGAAAAAGAAACTGGAAAGCGACATAATACGAATTCGACAAGATAGCAATTGATCATTGCAAAGGAATCATTTAATTTAAACTAATTTAAACAACGGTTTAAAGGTGAAATCGAAGTTACGCAAATGTAAGGACTAAGATGAAACTACACAGCAAATGCTTTTCTACTGTCCAGTGCATCGGCAATCCATATTGCGGAAAATATGACCTGAATTGGGCGAACCCCACCGCTCCTGGTGCTTCAGTACATCCGAGCAATTGGCCGGTTGAAGTAGTGTAGGGGATAGTCTTTTGTTGACTTTTGGAGATGTACAAAAAGGACCCTTTTGGTGACCCAGTGGCCAGTGATATCACCCTATCTGTCACCATCCAGAATAGGTTTGACAAAAACAACCCAAAACATTTGGCGATTTCGATTACTTTGTCCAATGCATGGTATCTCAACGTTTTTTGGGCATTTTTCATGGTTCAGGAATGTTTTTGGAGATACGCGAAACACTTTTTTGCTTAACCTTTCTGGTTCTTAAATAAAACCGCAACCAACAATAAAAACAATTAAAATGTATGCTTTTGAAGATAGTGAAACTTCCTTTTATACCATTATTATCTCACAACATCCATTGTGAGATAACTATCGAGTATTTTCGCGATCCTGATTCTTTTTCTTTGTAAATTATCAAAGGGACTTTCATCGAGTGCAATATCCCAAAGGATGGTGACGTCGGAACAACAAACAATACCAAAAACACCAAGGTGTCAGCAGATTTTCTAATGATTGATAATTATACTTGTGCTCTTATCTGAAAACAATAGAGTAAAATTCATATATTATACAACATGGAGTGAAATAAATTGGTTCAATATAAAATAACTTCTCAAATATTATTCTACAAATAGTATTAGACTACATTTAACATTTCAAAGAGATCTTTGTTATTTCTCAATCTATATAGGGGGTTATTACCTTCGACATTATCATAAACAGGTAAGTAGTGATGGTAGTGATAAAAACAAAACATACTCTTACGTTCATGTACAAAATCAGTAGCTTCATTGAAAATATTATGGTTAATAATTAGAAGAAATTTGCCTTTCTGATTTCTATTTTCTCAGACAAGCAGATTTTAGAAAATAAGCTTGATGTTTCAAATATGCAACGATAGCCACAGAGACAAGATTTGTCCTAGAAAACAATATGTTTTATTCGCTAAAGAACTCGTAACCTAAATTTATTTAATTTATCAATCAATCTATGAAAATTACTATTTCTGGGCTGTCTTAAAAGTTTGATTTTTAAAATCTTAAATTGAAAGTTTCAAACGACATCTTTGCAACACTCTTTCTACTCGATTCAGGAATATCAGACGGGAAATATCTGAAAGAATATTTCCTATTCCATAACTTTATTCAAAAATAGTAGGTACGACGGAATGATGTCTTATGATGATCAATTTAAAGAACAAACTTACAGAATGTGTATTTAAATGCAAAAAAAAAAACAGAACCAGAATAATAGTAAAGTTATATTACATCTAGGTAATGGTAAAACATATGAAATTGTCTTCTGCCACTGCAGATTATATTTTGGAAAAACTATGGAATTAAGTAACTGAAGCGAATTATAAAATTTGACACATCGCGGGAGTCCAATAAGGATCATTGCTAACAAATCGGATTAAACGTAGCCTAGGCTGGAATGTCAAAAATTGATCATTAGGATTTACTGACAACGACGAAATGTATTTTCTGTTCACAAATCTCTGCTGACCTTGAAGATAACTATCTTAGGATTGCGACTTGATTGATGAAATACAAGGGAATTGATTATCATAGATAATCTAGATACCCAATCGTCGTTTTCCTTCCCTGTTATGTTTAAACATGATAATGCATTTTCACGAGGCAAGAGCCGCGTTACCAGTCGTATCAAATGCGTAAAATTATTGTTATGTGAGTCCATATTATGTAAAATCTACTTATCAACCAATGTGGTGTAAAGAAAGTTAAGTCAGTAACCAACTACACTTCATACCAAAATTCTTCTAACAACTAGGAATAAGAGATCAAGGAGCATGAACTGACCCCCATTAAAAAAAAAAATTATCATGGAATACTAAACAGAGAATTTCACTACTGAAAATGTCCAAAGTTCGTCACCTTGAGCTACACAAGACACCTGGTTGTTAATTCGAGATAGTATTCTGGAAATTGGAGGTTTATTTTTCAGCAGTTAGGTGACAAATTCAGCTGTAGTGTTGGTAAGTGACGTGGAAGTAAATCAAGGGGCATAACTTCTGTTGACGAATTTAAACTGAACGACGGATGACCCCCCCCCCCCCATTGTATTTAAGCTTCACCAACGTCGCCGGATATATGAGGCGGATTTGGAATTTTTTAAAGATTTTAATCACCTGGACAACTAGGACACATAACTCAAGTCATGTCAGGTCAGGTGGACCTCTTTCATGGGCAACGGTTAAATATTTATCCGTTATTGCAACAACTATCGGTATACATGGCATAGCATAGACAATGAATGCACATCTTTGAGACAGATAATGAAAATTAAAGGCTTTGGGGATATTTTAAACTTGCACTTCATGGCAGGAAAACCCTTATGTTTCGCTCTATCGTCAAATGTGAGAAGTTTTCATGGTATCCACAAGATGGTATCGACAAGTAAGGTTGGGAAATTACTCTATCCTCTTAGCAACTAGGCGGAAGGGAGATTTTCCCTATTATAATGTGGAAACACATACTTCAACCTCCCTGCATTTTTGCATTGGCCTTTAATCCCCTCTCCACGTCCCAAATGCACAAAATTCTAGAATTTTTTCGTTATGGGGAGGGGGGAGGGGCGGTGAGAGGGGATAGAAGGTGCAAAAAAATCTAATTTTTTCGGCTTGTGTTATAGCTGTAGCAAAATGAATTATACCAGCGAAGAAGGGAGCGCCGAGCACGACAAGTCTGCGCCTTATGACCTTCGTCATTACCGGTTACCGATTGGGAGTAGGGCAAATTTTTTTGGAGCAAATTTTGTTATTATTAAATTGACCATTTACAACGATTTTTTCTATTTTAAGCATTCTGTGAAAATTTTTATCACAGAAACATACCTTTATCACTTTATAAAGTTAATAAAGGTTAATTATGTGCCGAGAAAGACTTAAATAAGGTTAATAACAAATAATTATTATTTTGACTATTATGTCCACCGTTCAGGATTTTTATGTGGTGTTGTTGAGATTCTTGAAGTAACATGCAGAAAATAAGAATTCTGGGACTTTCGGATACTTTTATCTGTCGTGATCTCTTTAACAAAGGGGAATTAAAGCCTCAGGTAGATTATAACGGTTCAACGGAAGTCTACCTCTGTGGTGTTATGTAAAAAAGTTCACATGAAAAGCATATTGTATTTTAATGCGTAAGAAATGTCCACGTATACCTGTTGAAGTGAAAAAAAATTACCAAAGAAGTCTTCCGAATTTATCGATATATCTTACAATAATTATTTTTGTTTCCGAATTCACAGGCCTTATATTATAAACCTTGAGAAATAATAAAAACAGTGCATAATGGTTAAAAATAGTAAAAGCACGATATAAATGGTCAATTTAATAAAAAAAATTAGCTACAAAAAAGTTTGCTCATCCCCTCAATCAGTAACCGTTGCAGTTAAGACGAAAGTCTTTGGGAGCAAACTTGTAGTGATCGATACGCCCTTTGCGCTGATATAATTACTTTTGTCGTAGCTATAATACAAGCCGAAAAATTTAGAAAACTAATTTTGTAACTCTTCGGCCCTTTCGCCGCCTCCCACAACGTAAAAATTGTAAACTTTTATGCATTTGGGACACTGAGAGGGGCCTAAAAGCGTATACAAAAATGTAGGGAGGTAGAGTGTATTTCCAGCTCAAACTCCCTACCGCCTGTGCTATTACAGTATCATTGGTTAAGAAATATTGAACACGTACAAAGAATGGAATGCCCTTAAAATAAAGCCATTACCTTTTTGATATTCATTATTTATATACCAAGACCGTGACCTACAACTTCGAAAATTATCGAGGAAGCAAAGAAGAGCGCAACAAAGAAGTAAAAAACATTTCCCATGCACGCAAACAAGAACAATAATAATTGTTATCCTTCGTTGTCATTCACAAAGGCCATTGAAACTCATTAGCGGCCTAGGCCCAAAACATAGGAGTTCTCAGCCTAAATAATGCATCCCAGACGCCTTAATTGCAAAAGGGCTAGAAAAGGCATTGGAGCGCAAGGGATTTCCTTTGCAATGATAGCTAAACTGAACCCGGGATTGTAAGTGATGTAGTACGTAAACCTCCCAGAAATTATTCTTGGGCTCACGAAGCTGGATGACTCCTTCGTGAGGACCGATTAAATCAGTAAGAGTTTCTTAGTGGGTTATCCTAATGGTTTGGAGAGAATATTTGATGGGGGCACCGATATCATTTGACTTCGATGCAAAGTAGTAAAATTCAAAGAATGACTAAAGTCCACCAAACTTGAGATTATACATAATTTTCATCATATTCTAAGGAGTCATATTGGTGATCTGAATAATTATTGGGGTTTATGTTCGGCCATTCGCAAAACAACTTATTTTTGACAGAGGTAAGTAGTAATTTGCTTGCTTCAGTCAGTGAAGGCCAGTAAAAAAAACTGAAATGCAAATTTAGAACTCTCACTTTCAGGAAGTGGGTACTATTAGCATCACGAAGCTCATGTTGTCTTCTCTTGACTTAAACGCGAACAAAGATAATGTGATGCTTTTATGGCAAAGACGAAATTATAGATTTCTTTGACGATAGGCAAGTAAATTTACAGCTTTAGGTACGTCCAAATAAATAACTAATATTAATTGCGGTCATTGCGGAAGTTTTTCTCTACATAATTACATCAAAGTTTGCCCAAGTCAAATAATATTCCAAAAGCGTTGATTAAATAGTTAAATACACACTGTGTCCAAGATAGATGGACAGGATTGGGATCTCGGAAACCGTGGGAGATACAGGGTCGGTCAAATAGGAAAAAATCTGGGCAACCATAAAATCAATACAACGCAATAAAGAGATTTCAAACATTATAGTTGATTTTCGAATTATTTAGGAAAACAAAACAAAATTTTTCATTTTATTTTTCCTTATTTAATTA
Organism: Malachius bipustulatus; assembly: GCA_910589415.1. Lineage (NCBI taxonomy): Eukaryota > Metazoa > Arthropoda > Insecta > Coleoptera > Melyridae > Malachius > Malachius bipustulatus. The sequence continues at coordinate 53,942,454 of OU342631.1, forward strand.
CGGTATTATTGAAGATTTGGAGAAGGAAGCTGAAATCACATTTTATTTGCAATTATTGACAAATTTTTGCGATGTCAGTTTTTTTTTATCTAACTAATATATTTGCAGGACCAGACAGAACTTCGATTTTTTTTTAAATGCGAACCTGGATTTTTTATTGCAAAAAATGAAAGATAATTTAGTTCTGACTTCAATGACTCATTGTATATGTGCTCGGTTGCCCGAACGTAATTAAAAATCTGTCAGAAAATCACCGATTTTAGAATGCCCCCTGTTATCAAGGTTCAGTCCGTCCCTGCAAATATGAATCGTCATATTATAAAAAACCGATATCTCACATATAAAGTTTGTCAATAACTGCAATTAAAATGTGGTTTTAGTTTTTCAAAATCTTCAATAATAACGTCAATAAAAATAAGAAAAACTAAAATTAAAATTTTTGTTTTCATAAAAATAATATTTATTAAAACAATGTTTGAAATCTCTTTCCGCCATGCATTGTCTTTCTGGTTGTACAACTTTTTACACATTGGATTGATGCTGTATCTTCCATGGTTTCCGAGATCCCCATGTTGTTCATTTTTATCTAGGACACAGTGTATATGGGACGTATTATACGCTTGGATGGAAAAGAACGTTATAGATCAATTATTATCCCAATTTCTTCTAATCAAGTATGAGCGAAAGGTAACTTGGTTGTCGTACGCTAACCGATGACCTGACCTGACCTGACCTGACCCCAGCTTGTTTGGATACTTCAGACATGACATAGTTAAAGATCTATGGAAGAATTATCTATGATTACAAAAATTAGAGGGCTACCATTGGCTACTACTACTCCACAGAAACGATATCTCATAAGTTAAATTCTGGAGTGTCGGAAAACCTTGAAACACATATTTTTCATAGATTAATTGAAGTAGGTTCAGTTATTCATACTGTTAAATTGTGAACAAGATTACATAATCAGATTTTAACTAAGACAGTTAAATGGACTTTAAATCTATTTTCTTAATGAAGCATTATAATTTTGCACCCATACAACAAGAAAAAAAATAATAAATAAGTCTATAAAAATAAAAAAATATTCTTAACTTAAGCTTTTTATACAGAATTGAGTATTTCAGGTAAAATGTCATTTTAATGCCTTGACATACATAATGTAATGTTATAATATGGTAAAACGAATCTCTAATATTCTATACCTTATAACTTAGAAAACAAAAATATAGCTCAGTGGTTTTACTCACAATTCTAACTGCTAATAATAATAAAAATTATCAACTTAAGTATCAAGCATATAAGCATATAAACCACTGCGCCAATAGAAATATAATAATTAAGACATTGTCTTTAAAAATAATAATTGAACTTAGTGTAACAATCAATTAAATAAAAGGTCGGCGTGTAGGTATAAATAATTTTAAATTTGCAAATTAATGAAATATAAATAATTACTTCCTAGTTGGTATACATACCTAATATGTAGAAAGGAATTTTGATAACGGAGGCAAATGATAACATAAATATTATACAATACATAATCAAACAGACAAAAAATGTACCTTAAGTAAAAAAAGACAAAATAAATACCTAAATGTAATAAATAATACAACAATACTATTATCTTATGTTAAATATTAATATAAAAGATGGCAAGAAAATTTAGGTAAGTATCTTTTTTTACATAATACATGAGATTTCGAATAAAATTTTTACAATCAAACATCACAGCTCAGTGTATAAAAAATAACAAATTAATTATTATAATAATAAAAACAAAAAACATACTTTTAGGAACGAGAATGGTTATTTTTATTTTCATTTAAATAGCATGATGGCCAGTAACAATTTACAAACCTATAACTGGAAAATATTAACATGACGAAAGTGGTCAATATCTACGGACTGCTCAAATTATTTTAAGTTTTTGTTATAATTATTGTACCTAGGTACCAATTTAAATGTACCACAATAAAACTTTCTTGATTGAGTTATCACTAATGTGTATACCTACATACACTGTGTTGCATAGGAAAGGTAACATAGGGAAAACGCTACAGTGAATGTTAACAAGGATCCAAACCTTGATAATATGGTTTAAATATGGGCTTGTTAATATGGTAGCCAACTCTGTTTTAAAAGCTGTATAATAATTTCTTAGGGAACTGTGTTTTTGCAAGGATGTCATTTATTGTCAAAGTATTCTTGAAATTTTTTTTTACGTATTCCCTAGGTTACCTCTTCACTGAAACACGGTGTATATGAAGATAGCCAGAGTCCTTAAGCATTTCTCAGCTGGATTTTCATGGATAAATAAAAGAAAAATCCCGAGTTTTACCGCTTTATTGCCTACTACATGAGTGGCAGCAGTTACCTCGAAAAATTTCTGTAAAGAAATAGCATAGAATCAACTGCAGCATCCGAATTTGAGACTATTTTGGAATCAAACGTATTTTAAAACAATTAACTGCACAGCCAATAATTGCAGTCCTCACTAGCAGGAACCACTCTCAAAAAAACATCAGCTCTAATCTTTAATAAGAACAAAAAATAATAATAATAACTAGTACTGTAAACAGGAAATTAATAACAATCTAGATAATAAAAGAAAATATGAGTCTAATAAAAACAGAAATTAGAAAACTAAGAAACATGAAAAAGAACCCTAAATGCTACAATAAATTATTAAAGAAGAGTGGATGTAAGCAAGAAAGAGGGGAGAAATTTTGAAATAAGAAAAAAGATAAATGACGCTGTAAAGTAAAAAATAATTTGTGATGAGAATTGGGAGAGTAAAGTTAAGGGAAACAAGATAATTGTAAAGACGAAGAAGAAAAGCAACACAGAGAAGAAAGAGAGGAGAAATATTGAAAGTAGAAAGAAGATAAGTAACGCTGTAGAGCGAATAAGAATTTTGGAGAAGTTTTGTGAGAGAATTGGTTCACGAAAAATACCACTAGAGAGAGATTTATTAAAAAGGATTTTGTAAGATTGTAGATTTGTAATTAGTTTAAATTATCGATACAGTGAGCTCAAAGGTAGGTTTTGTCGTTTTTTAAAATAAAAAAGCCTTGTTAAAGTTACAAGTCATAATTTTAAAAACACTGCAGGATTCGTAAATTTTAACAAATTTCAACTGGGTCCAACTGGGAAGAGAGTGCTTTTAAAAATAATAATTGAATAATGTGTTTATGGTATAAAATTTAAAAAATACAGTATTAAGAAAGAAAAATAGTTGGGAATACCATAACAATACATAATAGACAGACAGATAGACAGACAAAAAGGTGAGTTAGTTTATCATTGTCATCCAGTTCTGAGCCATGTTTGAATTTTCAAGTCTCTAGCTCTTTCATGATTTACGGCCTATGGTGATAAATTGCGAAAACCAGCGGCGGAGATATGGGTGTGCCATCGCCCCTTTTCAAAAAAAAAAATCGACAATAAATCGTTTGCGTTTAAAATGAGTAGGATAAGAGTTAGTTATAAGCTTCTCTTATCTGAGCACTACAGTAATAAATGACCAACAGAAGAACCTATATACCTGATAGATATAAGGTGTCGCATTAATAAGAACCTATCAGAGCTGCATTTTTCAAGTTGAATAGCGTCTCCAAATTTCGAGGCATATTATTACGCCGAACAAAAACTTGTGATATTTATCCAGTTCTGATATCACCCGAGAACAATATGCCGAAAAATGGTCCTCAAGTAGTGACCAAAAGAAACCCGAAACCTTCCACTTCGACTTGTCTGAGTGAAGATCACCAATAAGAGAGCGTTGAAGTACCTGGGGGTCATCATCGACGACTCACTGATATCCTGAAAAAGCTAATTAATTAAACTATCGAAAACAAAATATTTTTTTGTTAATTTTTTTTCCATAAGCCAACATAACCTATCCGCTTGACATTTGAAAACTATTTCAAGTCGACTAGATCTTTATGGAATAAAAAACTATAGAAATGTCATAGTTAACATTTATTTTTCTTATTACCGTCATATCACAAAAAAAAATCAGATTTCTATTCTTCTTTTCTCGAGAAAAAAAACTTTTTTACCACTGTGATAAAAAACCACAATATCACGTCCTATCGACGTCGTACCGATGTCTTCTGGTATTTTTTTTTATAAAATTATAATTATTTTTTCTTATATTACAGGCGCTTGGTTTTCCTAATATTTTATTACCGACTGACATGGAAAAGCAATATCCTGGCCATAATAAAAACAAAAGATGACTATGGAAACTCTAGGATCTAGTCGGCTTCGAACATTTCTTGAAATGTAAGTTGCATAGCTCTGGACGACTTACGTAAGCCAACAAAATATTAAAAAAAAATTATTTATTTTCGATAATTATAAAGATATGTGTATACTAAGATATCTCTATTTTTCAGTTACTTCAGGATATTTTAGCACCCCCTGAAGTTCAGTAATTTACCGAGGTACTGACGATTATTATCAAATTGTCAACCACCCTGTATTCCTGGACAAGGTGAAAGGCCACCTTAATCAGCAAAAACGAAGAGAAAGGAGAGAACCATCGGAGACTGCCAGGAGGAGCGGAGTGGGAGACGGGAAGAAGCTATCTGGACTAGCAAGCTGATACCAGAATTCAGAATTTAAGCAAGGCTGGAGTGCAGCAATACAAAAATTGACTAAATCATGACCCATTTCTGGATCGGTCAAGCCACACTGCGGGGCGAGAGCCGAAGCAGAGAACAACTTCAATATATCAGTATGGAAGTTGTGTGCAGTAACTAGCATTACCATAAAAACAATTTCAGAGTCGCGACAAGCAGAAACTTAGGTTGCCAGATAAATTTTTAGTAATGTCAGTTACTGCACACAATTTCCGTACTGATTTATTTATTAATGTGACACTAAATCTGTAATGTTAACAATGTCGTTTCATAACTCTTCAATACATTCACTAATTTTTTTCTACCAAATGAATGCTGATTCATGTGCTTATTCATAGATTATGTTAACCACTTCATCTGTTAATTTATAGTTATAGATTTAGTTACATCAGCCATATTTTATGAATGAAAGCTATGGAGAAGCAGACCTGGACAGTAAGGTACCTGCTACCTAGGTTGTTTACTCTTGCCGACGGTGACATTGCCGGTTGCTGCGGCTGCAGCCGCTGCGGTTGCGTTTTTCTGCGCCACATGAGTCTGGTAGTGCTTAGCCAGGTGAGCTTTTTGCCGAAAACTCTTCCCGCATAGACTACAGGCAAAAGGTTTTTCCCCAGTGTGGGTACGGATGTGAACGTTCACCGAATACTTGTCCTTGAATCCTTTCGAGCAGATGCTGCAATAATGCAGCGATCGTTCTTTTCTTACACCTGTGCTGCTGCTGGATGATGATGACGACGACGTCTGGGCGGAATTCTGTTGAGATTTATTGGAACTATTCGATCTTCTATATTTCTTGGTTGGCTTTGTACTTGTCACTATTGGTGCGCTTTGTATTTGTATCGGAGAACCAAGCAGACCTATCTGATCTGTGCTTATGCTATATACCGTGTTATCACCGCTAGTTTCAATGTGGCAATATTGGTTTACTGATTCGGCTACTTCATTGGCTATTCTCTTAATTTTTTCAAAGTCTTCAGGGAAAGAATGGTCAAGCTGTGATAATAGAATATCGTCCATGTTATGTGCACTTGAAGCGTTTTCTTGTTCGATGTTCGTGGCGACTTGCTCACCGAAGACAATCTTACCTTCAGCATCGATTCCCGCTACGATTGTCGGTACGACGATTTCTTCTTTTATAAACGTAGTGGAATTATCCAGTTTACTCGGCGGCGTCGATAAAACCCTTCTCAATTCGACATTATTATTTTCTGACTTTACGTTTTTAACGCTACCATTATACCTCACGAAAGTTTTACCCTGTAATGCACTTCGCAATAGCGAATCTGCTGTTCCGATTGCAGCGGAATTAACACTATGGTTGCTGTCATTATTATTAGAAATTTTCCAGTCGTTATTATTATTATTAAAATTATCATGAGCTTCTAAAAGAGGAGTTTCTATGATAATTTGATTAGCTAATTCTTCTTTGTTATCTGCAAACCCACTATCTTCGTATGTGTAAGTTTCAGATTTTATAAGGCCGTCAGTGTTACTAGAACCGACAGCTTCGTTGTAATTGTTCCCATTGAAACCATTTAACTGTCCCGGGATAATGTTAAGAAACGAATCGATATCTAAACCCGCTTGAAGATGTTCCATTGAACTCGGACTGGAGAGAGAGGCTTCTTCTTCCTTGACTCCGATGGAAGGTAAAGGCGGTCTGTACCAGGTAGCATTCTGGTCTAACCCGTTTAGAACTGTTAGCGTATAGATTTGACCATCAGAATTGGTGTTTGATTTTGTCACGTTTTGATTCTCTTCCCCACTCCAACAGTATTTGTTTAAGTCTTCCAGGAGGGCTGTCTCGAACTTTACTGTCTCTTTGTCACTCCAGAAATTACTGTCAAACGGAACGTTTTCCGAGTTTGATGGCAAATTTATAGCATCAGCAACTAACATTGTGTTATTGTTGGTTTCTCTTTCTTCGGGGGCGGTCGTTTCTAAAAAAGCGTTAACGGTTCGCATTTGTTTGGTAAATTGAGCTATGGAATGGGTGTCGTTTGAATCTGGGGAGACAACGAAATCGAAAAAGTCTGTTTTTGCGATGTCTTCGGATCGAAATGAACCGGTTATGTCCATTATCACAGGATGGTTCTTCAACTCCATAAACTATTCCGGTTTGGATTATTTTCACATTTTTATTCTTCTGTGGGATGTTTCGGCAGTCTACTTTCTGTTTTCTGAAACAAATAAAAGAATATGAGTCGAAATGGTGAAAAACAGCAATAATGGGTAAATGAATTAAAAGTTTTTTTACAGATGGTAATGCATTTTTTAAGTAATTTGCGTAATTAATCACTTAGTTTTAGTTAATCCGCTTCGCTTACCAAATAAAAAATACACAAGAAGGATGAATACGACAACAGAAGATAATGATATGGAGTCAAACCACATGCTGCACATACCTTCAACAACATCCGTTTAAAAGGTAAGTAGGAATCTATCGATATCGATTAAATCAGAGTCATTCAACAGATAACGAAAGTAAGGTCAACGGTAGCTTTGAATCTATTACAGCGGATACGACCAGTTAATGAAGAACTGTTTTAATCTTCAAAGATCGTCTCTTAGAATCAGTAATTAACATCAAGTTAAAATCTCAACAAACGACATATCAATCATATTAACAGTTGATTAGAAGAAGACTATGTAGGACTTTGGTCATCCAATGTCTCCTTAATGAATAGCCAACTTCGTAAATGATACGCGGTGAACTTTTTATTATTAAAGATAACAGGCTAGTAGGCATATCGAGATCAGGCGTAACCTAATTAGATGCAAGCGAGAAAATCGAACCGATAGAAAAAAATGTAGTGGCACATTTATTGCATTGCGATTAGATAAAAAATCGCAGCATTTTCTCCCTCTTCTCCCCGCTTAGATCATTGTTTATGTGGTGTTTGACAATCAATTGGTAAGCTGCTGAGTCGAAGACAGGAAACAACGAAACCATGAAATCATAAAAAATACTTCCGAAGATAAATGTGGAGTCAGGAAAAACCTGGGAAACACATACTGAAAATTATTAATTACCGGCAGATCAGTTCATTCGAGTACCAGTGGCGGAAACTGATTAGAGTGTTGTTGCCTGCGACTCATTCGGGCGCCGTTGCCGGCAACGGTTTAACACAGTGATAACTGATAACATTCCAACATTTCAAATGGCAAATCTTTAAAGATTTGAAAATATCAACCTAAAAATCTACAAACACAACATGAAACGGCATTACCTTAAAGCGGTATTGTCTTTCAATTACTCGAAGCAACACATTGCAGATATCAAAACTATCTGAAAAAACTCAGCATAAACCAAAACCTTGTTACACAACCAATCGGGAGCCGATCAAAATGTCTTCTTGACGGTAAGTATATTGTACACCTACCCATGGTTAGATTAGGTAGTTTTAGTTTTTATTATGTATACCTCGGAAGCCACCTTCAAATGTCTGAACTTGATCCACAACACCGCTCTTAGAATATGTTTTGGGAGCTTTCAGGCTTAGCGCGAGTAAAAGCGTGTGCTGTGAATCGAACGAACCCCCTCACAAGTTGAGTGTTCAACAACTTCTCTTTAGCTACTTTTCAATGATATCAGTTAACCTCCAGAACTCAGCATATTCGCTTTCAATTGCAATGCAAACCTGATTCGCCTCCTAGGTTACTATCCATTGGAAAAATAGTTCACCTTATGAATTTTCTATCAACAAAACCGCTTCAAACGCACCTCCCTACCATGAAAAATATATCTGCTAAATATTTAACACTTCTCCCAGAAACTATTATATTATACAACTCAAACATGATTTACCGAGAACTCCTAAGAAAAGCATTCCTCGACATTATCAAGAGCTGAAAATTCGATGCAATTCTATACGGAATTCTATATGAAAGAATATTATCTTGGAAGTTGTTCTTTGACGGAGCTGTATCTTGTCTTCCATAACCATTCAAAATACTAAAATACAAGTATTGATATTACTTGTCCAAATTTCACCTTGTTTCTCAGAAAATGTTCAACAGCTAACGAACTTAAGGCAATGCACATTAAAATTCAATGATCATAGATGAGGTAAAAATATTAGCAAATGGTAGCATCATATCTGGATCGTATCTCACATTCAGCAGGTGAGAAGTGTGACGTTTTTGCAGAAAGGCGCAACGTCCCGACGCCGCTAGCGTCGAAAAATAATAAATATTTTAACATTTATTAATATGAATTCACGGAGAATCATTTGCAGAAAAGAGAGCGACATAAAAAGGTCAAATTATCAGAGTTTTTGGGTATTTACGAACAAATCAAGTAAACAAGATAAGGAATCAGCTATAAATACGCCGCAGGGAAATCAAGAAATTAACAGACGGTTTCCCCTGCCTGTTGAACCTATGCCGGTGAGTTGAGCTGGTTTAGGTACACATACCTATCCTCTAACTAGGGAGTTGACCTAGTTATTCCTAGCCGTTTCTTTTTGTCTCTTTGTGCGTTGAACGAAGAACACGAAAGGTAAAACGGCTATCACCATTGACTAAAAGATCATTGGTCAATTTTGTTGGACTTAGGACCTAGATCGAGGCATTGACTCGATCAAACCTATCCTCGTAGGTTAAGGTGATGACTTATCCTACAATCCTATTGTTTTATATGCGAACAGGAGTCCCGTCTGGGTCGAATGAATTATCCATAAGGATAAAATAAATGTATGAATGATACCTCGTATGTAACCTAAAGAGATAATTTAAATTACTTAATGAATGTTAAATTTATGATTGTTTGAAAGAAACGTACATCTGTAAAATTATTCTATATTAATCAAAGCAGGGGACGATTTGAATTAATTGTATAATTATTATTTTCGAATAAATGAGTGCGTGCAACGTTTATTTCATTTCTATGTTCTATGTTTCGACCGCTCAGTAGTTGATCGGTACGATTACTCGAGGCGTGCAATATTGTGTGCTGCGGCAACAGGAATAGCAGGATTGCCGGTTGCATCCAGCACTAGTCTAACCGTCAGACAGCATTCTTATCGCCAGGAAAGCTTTCCTAATGCCATGTAAAAGTGTTTGTAAATGCCATGTAAAAATCGATACCATTTTATTATTCGTAGGATTAATATTTCACGACATTATTGTTTCTTGGAAATAAAAATTTATAATTTGTTGTACGTTTGCTTATTAATACCTCTCTCCCTCACTATAAATCAGAAGGAAAATTAAAGCACCCACAGACTGTCGTTTATTTCGAATAAGTAATACGACAGCTCAATAATAAAGGGGTTACTGGAGAAAAAAGGAGTCATAGAAGGGAAAAAAACTATGAAGTCAATCGTTAATAATTATGTATACTAATAATTATACTAATAATACTAATAAATATGTATAGAGGGGCTCGATTTGTAATTAATATATTTTTTGCAGTGTTTCAAGGCACTGTGCACGAGGCTATCAACAGGTGGAAGAGACAAGGGAGATGTTTTTTACAACTGACAAGTGACGAGCGAAGGGTAGGTAAATCGTTTATCAAGGAAATCTCACATATGGGTTTTTTATCACTTTAATGGCATCACACTAACTATTCAGCGAGAATAGCAAACTACCCACTACTCACTATTCAATTTGTCACTTGTGAACTTGTCAGTTCTATGATATAGGTTTCTGGTCGACTAATCTAGCAGGTTTCGCAGCATACCGAACTGGTGTAACATTTTAGATGCCACCGTGATGATGAGAAGAACCGACTTGGCGCTCTTTTCATACCCGATGAACACGTGAAAGCTTCACGCCAATTAGAGTAGAGGACACTATTTATGAAGGAATAGTAGCGGCAGACACTAAAATTATTATGATGATTGATGATTTGAGATACTCTTTCTATCTCTCATCGTAAAATTTCTGTGACTTGTTGGTCAATGATAATGAATTCAAAAGCACAGCACAAATACCAGCTCAAGACCGCCCATTGAGTTCAAAGTTTGTTGGTGCGTACTTGACAACTTTAGTTGTTCTGTACATAACATAATAGTATTGCATAGGTGCCTTAGTGCAATACTGTATTGAAAAAAATCTATTTTATTGAATATCTGCTAAGCTATTGAAGATATTTTTCCAAACTTTGGTCTAGGTTAATGGATGGGTAAAATTTGGAAGCACAATAATTTTTTTTTATTTAAGATTAAGTGTGTGAGTAGTTTTTTTTAAGGATTGGAGTGATGGTAAGGAGTCTGTACATATGATTGATATGCAAGGTAGTTTAATCGCTTCTTTGACTGCTTATAGGACTGCATACAGTTCGCCAGTTAGTATGCTTCAAAAGTCGTGTAGTTTGAACTTCTTGGTAGATTCTGATGTTACGAGTGTGGCACCGACTTCTTGGGGGCTCTTTGAGGCATCGGTGTACAGTATGTGATTTCTTGATTGTTCTTGGACAATGTTATAGAACAGGTTTCTTAGTATGTGTGAGGGTGTTTCAGATTACTTCTGTCAGGTTAGTGTTAATGTTGGTCTCTAGTTTAGGTTGCTGTAGTCGTCACGGCGGGGTATTTGATTTGTTTACAGTCTTTGGAGGTAGTATTTCTGGGATTCTGGTTATGGTTTTGAGTTTTTCTCTGAGTGATAGTGGAGCGTTTGGGTTCATTGCATAGGTAGTTGTGTATTTTCTTTCAAAAATAGCTTCAAAGGTGAGTTGGTTGTGTCTAAGGGCAGTATTGGATGCGTACTTGAGGATTTGTTCTTCTCTTCTAAGCCAGAGCGGTGGGTCGTTTGCTTCTCTGTATATAGGCTTTCTATAGGTGATGTTCTGAAGGCTCCCAGGATAAGTCTAAGTGCATTATGTTGTATTGCGTTTATAGTCTTCAGTACGGATGATGTTGCGGAGCAGTAGACAATTGAACCATAGTCGATTTTAGACCTTATGAGGTGTTAATTTGTATATTGTCCGTAGCACTTGTTCCTCTGCGCCCCAATGTTGATGTGCTATCATCTTCATTACGTTCGGCCTCTTAATGCAGCTGGTCTTTAGTGCTTTCATGTGTGGGGCCCATGTTAGGCGTCTGTCTAGAGTCATAACTAAAAATTTTGTTTCGGCAACTTCGGATAGAGGTATGTCTAGTATGTTGGTCGGTGGTAATCTTTTTAATTTAGTCTTCCGAGTGAATCTCATTATTTTGCTTTTTTCTGGCGAGAGTCTTAGTCCATGGGATTCAGTCCATTCTATTATGTGGTCTATGTTTTTTGTAGTGTATTTTGGATGGTATCTATATTTGTTCCTCTTACGTACAGTACTAGGTCATCTGCTATAAAACGTCCTAGAATCATGTCGAGCATCAGCAGCAGGCCCCGACAAAATTCCATTTATCTTTATCAAGCAATTACAGAAGTCCACCTTATAATATATACTTGAAATATACAGCCACATCTGGTCAAGTCAGGTATTTCCAGACATTTGGCGACAGTCCTTCCGATCCAAAAATCGGGCAAAAACAAAACCGATCCCACAAACTACAGAGTAAAGACCCATATCATTGACATGCGCCACCTGCAAACTACTGGAAAAGGTGATTAATAAGAGGCTCTTATGGGTGCTAGAAAATGACAAAAGAATAAATAATATGCAAAATGGCTTTCGACAACATCACTCCACCTCAGACAGCTTAGTACAACTACAAACAGAAATAATCGATGCTTTCGCAAATAAACGAGAGCTATTCGCTGTCTTTTTTGACATAGAAAAAGCATTCGATATGACCTGTAGATATTCAAAAACTAGATCTCTTAAAGAATGGAATATCCAAGGAAACATGCTGCACTTCATCAACAACATTTTAACATCAAGAACAGCTCAAGTACTAGCAAACGCCACATATCGAACATATTCCCAATACAAAATGGAGTGCCCCAAGGGTCAGTGCTAAGCAACACTATTCATTATAGCCATCAATGACATCACGATCAATATAAAAACACCAGTAAACTGCCCAACTTTGGAGAAAGGCAGCAACTGCTAACCAATACATTTGTGAGAAATTTGCATAAACTTTTTTGCCTTAAGCCAAACACTTGTTAATAGAAAATACTTATAAAAACACTTTTGGGTATTAAATAGAGAGTTCAAAATTTTGTTTTATAAAAAATAACGAATTTATCTTACGTCCCTAAGTAAATAAATCAGATACTGCCTTTTTCTGTTGTAATAAGTTTATATTCACATTACTAAAAAAGCAGTAAGTGTCAGATACTGCTATTAAGCTTTGTTATCAATAATTACTGCCTTTTATCATTGCAAAGTAACAAAAATTTGGACAAAAAAAAACAATATAAAGAACGTTTCCAACAATATTTTATTTAAAACTTTTTCTTTTATTACATTTCTTTTTCACATTTTCAGCGTTGGAATTATCTGTAACAGGTAGATCAATCCAGAAGGATTTCCGATTCTCGTCCATTAAGTCCAATAAATTTTTTATTATTGATATTTTTTTTTCTTCAGATACTCCACAAGGAAGCTTGTGACAATCTGGGTCTGGAATTTTCTTTTTTTTATATATGTCGCCTCTTAGGATATTTAATGTCTTATATTCATTGGTTTCTAAATCACATTTATGCCCGTATTCACAAACGATAATTTCCTAAATAATTACGTAATTAATTAAATGAGTGAGATGGAGATATGCAGTTTTTTGGCAACAGAATGAGATGGAGATAATTGATTACGTAATTATTTAGGAAATTATCGTTTGTGAATACGGGCAATAATCTGTAAATCGAAACAACCACGAGTAACCTTCACATGAAAAATGTTAGCCAAAAGAATTTTTTCGTTATTACAGGAGTTTCTTTTGTTTGTTGAGGTAAAGTCTATAAAATCGTAAAAATCATTAATATTCATCACTTTAGTTGTAACCTTTCCATTGTTTGATTTTTGTACAGCTGTGAGAAAGTCATTAAAATCACAGGTCTTTTTTTGTCGTTTTAAAGATAATTCAATTTGATGATGAAGCGAATCGGCCGACATAAATGTATGTCCTGGCTCAAAATAATATATCTCCACTGACTGAGCTGCTACTTTCGATGAATTTACAATGTAAAGAAGGAATGTCATGAAAGCCCAATTTTTATTTTGCGCCGAACAATTGTCTAGCCAAAATATGAAATGTTCAGCGTCTCGATAATTGAGTATGAATTGAAGAAAGGTGCTGATCAATTCTTCTTTTCCTCTCCCACGTATGGCTTCATGCCACATTACTGCGAAAGGTTTTATTGTTGTTTTATTTTTAGTTCCAAGAGGAACAAAAGTTTCGTTGTACACCACCAATCTTTGAGTGAACAAAACCTTTTTAAAAGTCTCCATTCTAGGTAACATTATAATTTTTTCCAAATCTGCCGATACACAAATAGTTTTTGAGTCATATTCAACATCTGCATGTTTTCGGTATAAGTGCCTAGCAATTTTTGCGCGGTTTATATGCGCAGACCAATTTTTACATGTAGGGCATTCTGCGTCAAGGTTTTCTTGATCATGTTCATGGAGATTCATTATTTCGCAATGCTCACACTCCTCATGACCTAGTTTGGTAAATCGAATGTTTTCGGTGAATAGTACTTTTCTGTAGGCTTCATATCCACATTTATACTGTGGAAATTTTTTTGAAAAATCTTTGTGCATTATTGTAACTGTGATGTCGCTTGGTAAGTATCTTACCCGAGGCGCATGTTCACGTCGATAGTGTGATACAGTGGGATGAAATGTTTCCACGTGACTTAAAATAACTTGCCTGTCAATCTTATTAGGAGGGGGATTTTTTCCTCTGCGATCTTCTTTTGGTATAATAGACCCTGGAGCAGATTTGTGTAAAACGTTAAAAACAACTTTATCATTTTTAGGATGATATCCCAGTGTCGCTAAATAAAACGTCTTGCAGACATCAATGTGTTTCCCAGTTTCTTGCAACAGCCGGTAGCAAAATGTCATGTTTCTTTGAGAGTTCGTAGCTAGGGTTCGTTTTTTAACTGGCATTCGTGAGCAAGAATTTAATATGAATTTTCTTTGATCTAACCAAGATAACGACCAATAATTTTCGTGAATTAATTTTCGTTGTTCAGAGCTAATTAACTTTCTACACTCTTTCTTGCATGTGGCTTTGCACGGATCTCTAAGAGGATGTTTTCTTATAGCTTTTAATTCAGCCTTTACTTTTCTACAAATTTTATTTTTTCGCTTTTTTACATTTCTTTTTGTATTGTTAGAGTTTTTAATCTCCGACAATGGCATATCTTCTTCTGTACCACTGTTAGTAATGCTGTTAATGTCAATATTTTCTTCTATTATATCTTCGTCTGTTCCATTAATAGCAGTGTTATTAATGTTAATATTTACTTGTATTATATCTTCTTCTGGACCACTGTTAGCAACGCTGTTAATGTCAATATTATCTTCTATTATTATTATACCTTCGTCTGTTGTAGTACCATTATTATAATTAGCAGTGTTGTTAATGTAGATGTTTTCTTGTTTTGTATCTCCATCTGTACTAATGTTAGCATTGTTGGTAATATCAACATTTTCTGGTATTATTATTGTCGATGCAATATCTAGAAGAAGATATTTTGTTTTGGTAAAATAAGGAAAGACATAAATTTTGTGTGCAACCACACCCTTAAAGATAATTAATATCTTAAAAAATGTTGAGTCGCCATTTGCAAACCGCAAACCCTCTATATAAATCTGTACCACATTATTTAAAACTTACCAGTATTTTTTTGCAACATTATAAAATCATGTTTAGAAGCTTCTTGAATAAGATCGACAGCGGTCACATATTCTATGGCTGGGTGTTTATTATTTTGGTCTTCAGAAACCATTTTTAGCATAAGTTCTGTTCTAGTCAACCTGCTGCATTAGTAAAATAGAAAGAATTTAAGGTTATCTTAGGTATATCAGCTGTAATTATAAATTTTATTATTGTATACAACATATACATACCGCTTGTTATTCATGGTTAATTTTGCCACTGTAATAACTATTAATTATTGAAGCAAAGCCAATGTTCTTTCTCAAAAAAACATTTATTAATCACTAAAATAATATGTGTGAAGAGCTGTAAGAAAGTATCAACACGTATATAAAAGTCACCTGATGCAATGCAAAAAGGCAGCATTTAACAATTGTCATGAGGATACTGCCATCTTGTATTGTATTACATACTTGCTGCCTTTTTGATTTGTAAACACTACGTTTTTATAAAAAGCAGTAAGTATTTATTTGATTTTAATAACATACAAGATGGTTTACTGCCTTTCTGTGTTGCATTAAAAGATACAAAAACTCCACAGCTATACAAAAGCGCAAAAACCGGCATTTATGATTTTTCGTCAGTTACTGCCTTTCTCCAAAGTTGGGCAGTAAAAGCCTCACTGTTTGCAGATGACAATAAATATAATAAATATAATATAATAAAATAATAAAATTTTTCAGAAGAAATCAGTTCTACGCCACTAGAGAAAACAATTTTTTTTAAACTTATTTGGAAATTTCACATTATTAGCTTGAAGAATACTCTTAATAAAGGTTAAAAAATTATTTTTTTTCACTGGCATAGATGTTTGGAGGCTTAAAATATAAAAGAGCTCCCTGAACTACACCAATGGTTTTATCTGAAAAGTTTAACGTTATAAGAAGACGAAGGCTAGGCGTAAACTGCGCATCTTGGCAGTTTTTTCGCCGCCACTGGGCATTTACATATTCGGTGAACGGCGGAGACACTCTTGTTGTTGTTATTGTTGTTGTTGTTGTTTGTTACTAGATACAGAAATCGGTTTTTAGGTCCCTGAAACTGCAGCCATTTAGGCTTATTGTATCTTTCCGAAGCTATGGGTTCTTGGCTATTCAAATAACTCTGTACCATTCACAAGGTTTAGAATTTTGCTTGCCAAAGCGTTCCCCGATATTATGCCATTGGTATTGTTTCCCATGATTGAGTGTCGGGTTCGATTGAGTGCTGGGCACTCAAAGATTACATGGAAAGCTGTTTCGTCTTCCTCATTGCATAATCTGCATGCTGGCTCTTCATTGAAGATACCCAGCTTCTTCAGGTGTTGTCTTAGGTGACAGTGTCCTGTAAGAAGTCCCACCACTTTTTTAACTTGCATTCTGTTTAAATGCAGTAGTTCATTGGCAAGTTTTGGAGATGGTTCTTTTACCATTAACTTGCTATGTTTGTGGCCTGGTATGTGGTTCCAATATGCTTTGTGTTGGTTACTTGTCTAACTAGCTATCGCGCCACGTACCATGTTAATGGTAGTTCCAAACGTTGGTTCTGGTCCTGTGAAGGCGACTGCGGCGCCCTCCTTGGCCTGTTCATCCGCCGTTTCGTTACCAGCTACTCCTCGGTGACCCGGTACCCAAACAAGTGTTACCTTGTTTTATTTTGCCAGATTGTTGAGGTCTACTCAACCAGGTAATATGTAAGCGATATTTAACTACCCAGTTTTAGAATGACTGACAGGTAATTATGCGATGGAACTTTTTGACTGAAATAAAACTTTAATAATGGAAGGCCAATAAGGATATACTTTTTACCATAATACAACTACACAATATATGTATGTCAGCTTAAGACTGAAAATTCGTCCGGGCTGCGCATGACGTCACTGTGGTGATTGTAATCCAAGCTCTAACGGAAGAATTGAAAATATTTTAAGGTGAAGGTCAACATTTGTGGAGTGTAATGAAAACTGCTGGTGCTTACTGTGATACGATACAAATAGTTTATACATAATTGCCTTTGCCTGTGCTAGCAAATTGAAAAAAGATATCTCTTTGCCTTTCGTTTTTCTTGCATGATTCTCATACCCGCACTTAGCGCTCAACAAACTTTTGGCCGTCAGACAGTCAGATATCAAGTCAAACTAATTGAAATTATTGCAACATTACAAACGTTGAAATGAGCTACTAAATCGCGACTTTGTAACATTATAACTCCCGAGTTGTATGTAGCTATCACCGGACTGACGTCACAGGCTGCGCGCTGAATACCTTTGTATCATTACCATTTATACCAGGAAATGTCAAAATTTTTCTGTGTCATACATAATCTATGTCTTCTTCCCAATAGAAGTGATTTGGTTCTGTTATCGTAGGA
Organism: Malachius bipustulatus; assembly: GCA_910589415.1. Lineage (NCBI taxonomy): Eukaryota > Metazoa > Arthropoda > Insecta > Coleoptera > Melyridae > Malachius > Malachius bipustulatus. The sequence continues at coordinate 53,960,236 of OU342631.1, forward strand.
GTGAACACCGGAATGTGTCAGGAAATGAGTTTTATGAGCATGTATACAGGATGTTTCTTAGTAACATGCTTATCTTCAGGGTGTGATTCTTTGGGTCATTTTATAAAGAAAAGTTAATATGTCCCCAAGGACTTAAATTTTTTTTACAGGGTGTTGAATTTTTGTTTTTTCAAGAGACTTCTTATTATCTACGAAAGTAGTTGAGACATTTTCTTAAATTTTGGCATATCTTAAGACTTTTGACGCACTGAACTTATAAAGAGTAAAATTGTGAAAGTCTAAACTACAAGAAGTATTATTAGATGCTTTAAAATGGCAGTTACAATGGCGTCACCAGAATGGTTAATTAAAATTATAGTCCTTCCTGATTTTTTATATTCAAATATTTGTTATCGTCTATCAATGCCAATTACAATAAATTACAATAAATAATAAATCACAAAAATTTTATTGAATTAATTATTGATTTCTATTTGGAGTTTTGATAACTTTCAATAACTATGATGTAATTTATTGAAAATCATCAAAGAAATACATAATATATTGTGTGCCACTCATTTCGATAATAACAGGTGTGTGAATTTTACACGTCGTGTTCCCTCATGAGATTAACTTTGCATTAATGGACGTATGGAGTACCCCTACCTACATATTAATCTTCGACCACTGCTGCTAGTCCACTACTCTTGACTGTGATTTATAAAGGATCGTAAAAATTTCCAACACTGTTTTGATTCTTATTACAGAAAGGTATGTGTAAAGGCTCACCACTTTCAGCTTTTGCAAGTTGTTTTGTTATTGACAACTTTCATACAATGTGTCTACGTAAGTCGGAATCACATGGAAAACTTTTTTATTATCCATTTAAGAAAAAAAGTAATTCTTCATAAAAAGTTTCGCTTGGTCTGAAACCGAAAATAAAATACCTACTCACATAAAACATTTGCAGTTGTATACGAGGTTTGGCTAAAAACACGAATCTTGCCAAATAGTAAGGAACCTTAATTTTTGATAATATCAAAAATTATTACGTAAAAAAGTTGATCAGAATTTGAAAGAACATTTAAGGCTATCTTGGTAATGTAGAGTTCAATAATAAAATAAGTGCACTAAATTGCAGTACAAAATTGCCGTTGTAGGCGGGACATTGCATTAATATTTGTCGTGAGAAAATGTGGTCATATTATTTATTTCAGAAATGATTTTATGCTCTACGTTTCATAAGTAAATTATTTATAGGTTGTTATTTAACTTTTAGCTGGTTAGCCATTGCTTGCAGTGTGCGTGGTCTAGTGCCCATAATGTCGTTGCACAACGTTGTAAATCTATAAACATATATTATATCGACTATAACAAACTAGCATACATGCTCTATAACCAGAGAGAGAAATGTGTGTCAGTTTTTGCAGTCATCCTCCATCCATGGGACCTGCTCGATATATCTTATCGCTCATTATCTATCAGAGAACGAATCTCTCTACGTTGGTAAATGTCGACAACCCAGCATGCTCAAGTTATGTAGATGTAAAGCACTTTACTGCAAGTAAACACGTACTTATTAAAAGTTGTGTTATAAAAAACCATCTAAGTAATTAACTAGATACAAATATAATTTTATGTAACTAATAGTGGGAGATATATTATATTATATGAATTAATCTAGATCTAGGGTAGATAGATAACTATCATTCTATGTATCAACTCCTACACATTATTTCGCTGAGTTGCTCGCAATTTCCAAAGACACTATCTATGCATAATTCAAGTCAAAAAACGAATCGTGCAGTTTGCGGTCTTGTTGTAATTAGTATTTTTTTTTATTTAAAAAAAGAAATGGTGTCTCGACTGCATAGGTCATTGACATACAAAACTTCATATTCCAAAACACTATCGTAGACTATTCTACCGTAATCTAATTTAGATCTGACAAGGATTCTGTAAATCTTCAGTAGCAATTCTTCGCGTGATGGTGTGCTAGAGTCTTTGTGCTCCATGTCAGTTTTGAATCGAATTTAAGCCCAAGGAAGTCGTGTTAGTTCTTAAACAAATTGAAGATCCATTCCATTTATTTCCAATGGAATTTGGATATCTGGGTATTGTTTCCTACTGAAAAGAATTGGTTTAGTCAGTGTTGTCTGTATTGGGTTATTGCCTGTGCAATACACCTTACCATCAGCGTATAAATAAGTATACTGCATGGGTTGTTGTATAATGCTATTTTTAATAAATTAATGCTATCAGAAACAGAACGTACTTAGTACTGATCCTTGGAGAATACTTTCAACACTTTTTTAGTGCGGGTTGAAGCAGTGATGAATTCTAGGCCTTTGTGCAGTATGAGTAATGATCCTTCCGACTTGCAGCCTCTTACTCCAGGACATTTTATAACGTTGGAAACGCTTGACAGCACCTCCCGATGACAATGTGCTTGAGCTTAACGTGAATCGTTTACGTCGTTGGCAATTGGTGCAAAAATGCCAACAAGATTTTTGGAAGCGTTGGCATAGTGAACATCTACATATACAGGGTGAGGCGCGAGAACCTTAGGGCATTTTTATATGGAGAAGTCCTGGGAGTAGAAGTCTAAAAATTTGTATGTGTAAAATTTCGATTTTGACGAGCTGAACTAAAATATTTACAACCCCTCACCATTTCCGGTTATACCGGAAGTTGACATCAACTTTCTTATTTTAAATAGGACACCCTGTATATTATTACATTTTCAGATTGCCTGAAAAAATGTAATAGAAATGGTGTTTATAGTTCAAAATTCGAACGAGTGGTTTATGAGGTATAAACAAATGAAAATCGCAATTTTTTATTTTCAAAGCAGCTTAGGTCGAAAACGGGTCAAGATAGATGAAAACGGCTTACATGTCCCTATCTTAACTTTTCACGTAGTATCCTATGGTGCTTATGAAATTTGTATATAAAGTAATGAAAAATCAGCGAGTTTCAAAAAAAAATTAATAAAAAATATTTTCTTTTTGTGGGTACTCCAGCGTAGTATACAAAAAGTTAGGATAGGGACATGTAAGCCGTTTTCCGATATCTTGACCCGTTTTCAAGCTAAGCTGCTTTGAAAATGGAAAATTGCAATTTTCAATTGTTTATAACTCATTAATTGGTCATTACAAATTTGAACTGTAAACATTATTTTTATTACTGTTTTTCAGGCAATCTTAAAATGTAATAATATACAGGGTGTACCATTTAAAAAAAGAAAAATATGGCAACTTCCGGTATAACCGGAAGTGGTGTGGGGTTGTAAATATTTTAGTTCAGCTCATCAAAATCGAAACTATACATTTACAATTTTTTAGACTTCTACTCCCAGGACTTCTCCATATAAAAATGCCCTAAGGTTCTCGCGCCTCACCTTGTACTTCAGCAACGTTCCAAGTGGAACGTTCCTACCTCTACACCAAATGTGGGTGCATTGGTGGTTATATGAGATGAGGCAACCCCACCCTTACAGTGGCGTCTTGATAGGATTGTGAGTTTATTACCCGAAAGATACCAGGTGTGTCGGGTCGCTAGGGTAAAAACTATGAGAGGGGAAGTAGACAGACTACTATCAAAGCTGTGTGCGTTGCCCAGTCAATAAAACGTCCCATTTTCAACAAATTAGTGAGTCACATTTAGTTTTAGGTGTTCAGTGTTTAGTGTTTTCGTTTAAATTACATAATCCTCAAAGATGTCAATGTGTAGGTATCTGTAATAAGATTAGGATTAATTTTAATTAGGGTGTAGGCAATCAACAAAACTTTCTTGTGAGATTCAGTGACCAAGTATAACGATCCAATGTGGTGTCGAAGTGACGTACAACCAATTATTATTTGTAAAAATTCGTACCTCATTTTGTGGGCGGAATGTTCAGTCACGAGTCTAAGTACATAATTGCTTGCTTGGGGAGGCTTTCTGAACAATGCTACTTGATGGGTAATGTGTAATTATTGCGGCACAAACATTTACGTTTCCATTGTGACGAAAATTGTTTAAAATACACACAATATAGAGTTTGTGACTTCTTCTTCGCAAAAACGTCTTGGTGTAGAGACATACAAGACAACGAAGGAAGATAAATTGTGCCATGCACGGTGTGTAGGTAATAGCAAGAACAAGCAGAGCCTTCACCAACTTCCTTGTGCCCCGTGATCAGTGGTGTTTAAGGTGAGTCCTCTTCTTTAGTAGGAAATTACTGTATCTCCAACCACCAGCCCCGAATTAAAGGGAAAACTCGGGTGTAATAATATTTTGAATAATGATAATTATTGTGTGTGTACGAATCACCGCATGTGCATTAAAAAAGGAAAAACTCAACCTGATCTTTTTCTCAATGCCAATAACTTGAAACCAGGTGTAAATGATCGACTGCCGATCCATATTAGGTACTGTTACCAAATAGTAGAGGGTGTTCGAAAACGAATCCGTTATGGAGTAGGCCCTGACACAAAGAGGTTTGTCTTAACTTACTCCACTCTCTACAACTGACAGCTCTTGGTTTTGCCTACTCCAAAACGGATTCATTTTCGAATACCCTATATAATAGTTCTGGTTGATTCGCAGATCGCAGTTAAGAAACTTCCTTTTTACTGTTCCACCCGTTAGTGTCAGAGTAGGTTTTTATAATATCAATGTACCTAGATGTTAATTTAGAACTGAAGAGGGTAGGTCAAGAGCGATTAATAAAGTATCTTATCACCATAAGTAATTGAATATTTATATTATATATCATATCACCATAATATTTAATATTAAAATAAATTAAATTTATCAAGATTCATTAGTAACCGTTAGTACCAGCATTTTCCCTTTTAAATTTTTACTTTAAAATTTACTAGCTTTAAATAGCCATACTAATTTATTATTGTCGAAACATTAAGTTGTACTAGCTTGACATTACGTGTAAAATGTCAAATAAGGAAGAACGGTATAATAAAGAGCTAACTATATAAAGAACGCCATATATCATTGGGGATTCAGACTGTCATCCGGTTAACACGGAGTTATGCTAACCTGCCAACAATTAATCACAACATCGCGTATTTGGTAGAATTTTTAATTAACAATACGGACCATGCGATGCGTCGATAATGTGTGTGGATTTTGCATGTAATTACTTCTATTCATTTTATTATGACCGTGTTCCATAAATAAGCCATTCTTTTGACGATAGGTACCAACCGTACAGTAGTTTAAGCGCGGAATAGGACATGATTAATAAAAGCGGCTTTAGCTCTTCGGTATTCCTTCTGTGGTCTAAGGCGGGACGTGCACAACACAAGTTTATATTTATGACCTGTGAGGCGATTAATATTCATGAACCACTACACTGACGATCAGGATCTGCTGTCCCGCACTCGATACAATTGCGGATATTTTATATTTTATTGTGTTGACCTTCACGTCTTCATGATATGTGCATTATGCATCGATTGATTGGCACAACTTCTAACTACCGTGCTAAATTTCACAAATCCCTTTATCTGAATAGGCTATAAATATACAGGGTGTCCCGTATCGTTATGTTCAAATTTTGTGAGCATATAGTAGGCTTATTTCTAAGCCTAAAAAACCTAAAAGTGGCAGGTCTATCTGCATTCGTTACGAAGTTACAGACCTAAGAAAATAATGTCTTGTAAATACCAGATTTAACTTTGAAAGCCACATAAAAATTATTTTATTGACCAAATCTTTAGTTTATTATGTGTTAGAAATGTCCTATTCCTTGCTGAATACAAGCTTGTGCTCGGAGGCCTATTGCAAAAAGTAACAATTTTCGTCTTTTTTCGCGTACCTCTATCTCATGACCAGCTTGCTGAATACGATCAAATAATAATTTCTCTCTGGTATTTAGTTACAAACACCAATTCCGAAATATGCTGGTGCCGCATCTATTTGCATCCTAATTCCATTTTGTATCAGCAGGGGAACCTACTAATGTTTATTTCGGTGACGTTTACTCATGTGTGGCAATTTGTGTGGCTTAAAAAGTTGAATCTTGTTATTTACTAGTAATAATTTTCTTAGGCCTGTAACTTCGTAACGAATAAAGATAGACCTGTCACTTTTGGTTTTTTTGGGCTCAAAATTAAGCCTACTATATGCTCAAGAATTTTGAACATAACGATACGGGACACCCTGTATAAGCGCTCATTTCATTTTAAGTGATCTATTTGAAAAAAATGCAATGAACAAATTCCGTCCAAGAGTGATGAGCTCGCTATTAAAAACAGTGGATAGAATACTTATTAATAGAGAATACATGCTCATCAAACTCTGTTATTTGATCATTGGGGCTTATTTGGAAGTCAAATAACTCTATGTGTGACCTTGAGTAGGTACACGTTTAACTTCATGGAAAGATATACCATAATAAAAAAACAAACAAAAAAAGTAGGTAATTTTGAACAATTCTATGTGGTCTATTATTCTAGATCAAGAATATTCTTGATTTTTTTGGATTTAAGGCTCGTATCATACACAATAATGATAATGAGGAACGGTGGAAGACAGAAGGCAAGTATACTCAATGATTAATTCATATAAGAGTGAATTGCAGGTCAATGAGTATAAAGCACATAGAGTGCAATTACTAGCCTGTTAGGTGGGTTCGGAGAACTACTCCATCGCCCATAACAGTTGTCATGTTGGCAGTGCCCGAAACTCCAATCGAGAGGAGCTTCCAATATCCAACAGCAATTTACTCTTTTATGAATTAATCATTGAGTATACTTGCCTTCTGTCTTCTTCATTATTCGATTGTCATCGGCCGGCTTTGGTAGTGTTTGGACCTCCAATTAACTTAGAGTGAACTTAGTTCTTTGAACTGACCGCTATATGTCGCTCTATTTACACCACACGGAGATCCGTGTTAATTCTTGGCTTAAGAGGGCCCAACTCCCGTTCATCCGACAGCATCCTCCAGACACTCCAGATGCAGCACACTGATGAGTTCCAGTAGAACGAAACACGTGTCTGTGCTTGATTTGGTACTCTGGAAGGCTCTGCTGTTGGATATTGGAAGCTCCTCTCGATTGGAGTTTCGGGCACTGCCAGCATGACAACTGTTATGGGCGATGGAGTAATTCTTCGAACCCACCTAACAGGCTAGTAATTGCACTCTATGTGCTTTATACTCATTGACCTGCAATTCACTCTTTTATGAATCGATGACACTGTCTGGTAGGTACTTGTAGGAAAGTTGGATGGTCAAAGGAGCCGTGTGAGCGGTGCCTAGTAACTTGGCAGCCCTAATTATTGCTAATGCCTGTGATCGTGAGCGCCAGTTCAATAAAGCAAAATTGTTACTCCTGCAGGTCAGTTTGCTTCATTTCAAAGCTTACTCCACTTCAAAGCAATGTCAAAGTCATTAGAAATCGTCTTACAAAATAAATAAATAAATTAATTAATTAATTAATAAATTAATTAAAATTAATTAATTAATTAATTTATTTATTTATTTAGGTACACCATTATACAGCCAAAAGGCCAAATTAAAATGGGAAAAGTTTGCATAGATTTGAGCAAATACAATAGATAAGATTCGGATGAATTTAGATTTTACAAAAATTTTTGATTTCACTAACGCTGGTATGAAATATATCCAGTGAGCTGTGAACGCCGGCGTAGTTGTTGCAAAGTTAGTGTAGGGGAGAAATAATTAGAACACAGGTTCGTGGAATTGGCAGCCAAAATGTGTTAGGGTGCCGTGCTCCAAGTCTTGATATTTTAAAGTTTATCCCAGAGAGAAAATTAGGGCAATCAACACTGCCATTAATAAGCTTGAAAAGAAATATGAGGGCAAGAGTGTTACTTTGCTCTTCAAGACTAGTTTGACCAAATCTCTGAGTTTAAACGACAGTGAGGAGGTAAATGCAACTCCGAGATCAGTTACTAGATTTGTACGAGGGATAGGGGATGTATTTGTCTTGTAAGGATACAAAAGGGGTGTTTTGTTACGAGTGTAGGTGACCACGGTGCATTAGAAAACATCCAGATCCATTCCATTAAGTGTGCACCATTCGGAGAATCTCTCCAAATCCTCCTGCAACAGGAGAGCATCTGCCATAGAACGAATCTGCGCATATGCTTTCATGTCGTCAGCGTATAGGTGCTTAACCCTAAACACATCAGCGACACATCAATATAGACCGAGATTAGTAAACGGCGGAGTACAGAGCCTTGCGGGACACCGGAAGGAGAGTTCAACAATCTAGACTTATGACCAGTGAGTTCAACGTACTGGGAACGATCTTACAGGTAACTTCGTATTATTGATATCAGATGGGGAGGTAGGCCATAACGCCCAAATTTCTTTACAAGAAGTTGGTGATTCAATAGATCGAAAGCCTTGCTGAAATCTGTATATTATATTACATCGACTTGGGTTCCCTCATCCATAGATTTTGACAGGAATTGCGTGATGACTGCTAGATTCGTTGTCGTGGATCTATCTTGAGAAAATTAAGAAATCGTGCTGATTATGGGAAAGTCTATGTTTGATTATCAGATCGTGAATTGTAAATTCGAAGAGCTTGGATATCGTACTCAGCAAGGCAATCGGGCGGTAATTCGCAACATCCCCTATGTCTCCCTTTTTGAAGACATGAGTAATTCTAGAAATTTTCCACTAACCCGGAAAGCATGATGTGGTGGCGTTTTGATGAGCCCTAGAGGGCAAAACTGTCCGGCCAAATATTCGGATCGAAATATTCTCTCTGATTTGTTATTACGGAGCTTTGGTAATGAATTCAACAATCTTCCACCGTACCTCATTAATAATAATGAACCTAAAACCTATAAATCGAGAATTAATTCAGTATCATCAATTTGTTTCGAATCAATTGAGAGAGCCAGTACCATGAAAATTAAGGGCCTCTACCTGTATAATTAAGCTTCCGAGCTGCGATTGGCCCCTTATAGTGTGTAATTTTCCGTTCCATAAGGGAATGTAAAATAAATTGAAATAAGAAACATATTAAACGTTTTATTCAATAGTTGTAGAGAAAATTTCTTCCAAACTCAAGACCATGAATCTTATAAGATATTGCAGAACCTACATTATTTTATTTTCGTTTATTACTGATTAAACATCATTTGTTGTGATTAAGCTATCTGTGTTTTATACAGGATATCATAGCACAAAGGAGACAAATTTAAACTAAAAGACAAACTATAAACTGTAGAATATTTAATTAATTTTGAGAGAACAAGTCTTAACTTTTTTGTTCGTCATTCTCTTAACTAGCCAATAATAGTACTTACAGCAATAATAGTCTAATGAACAGTCTAGAGTACAGTGTAGTAGTACCTACAGCAATAATTATCTGTGTGTAACTTTAACGAGAGACTTATGGGACAGGAAAATAATTTCTTAAGTTATCAGCAGTTATGAATCATCTAAGACCATCGCAGGCGAAAACTGAACAGTTTTCATGCAATACTCTCTCTTTATCATTTTTAAATAAGCTATATAACAGCAGGACTAGAGCTCAAAGATGGGATTAGTCAATGAGTATCATAGACTTCAAAGAACCCTACAATGTACTAGTAAAAACGGTTTTAAATGACATCTACTGTTAAAAAAAGCAATGGTAAGAACAATCCTCCTCGAAGTGTATATGTTGTGAAGACTGAAAACGCTTTAAGCCTGTTACAATTCGGTGACCTCTGACGAGAAAAACGACTTGTCTCAAACTTGAGTCATCTTTGAACATCTTGTGGACGTTTTTGCAGAATTTCTAAAAACTGTCTCTTCACAATGAATATACCAGTAAATATTTGATACAGAGATACTGCCGAAAGTGTGAAATTCCTGCCTATTAAAGGCTCATTGTATTTTTGGTGTTGGTGAGTTGTTGGACAACTTTTGAGAATTGCATTGCTGCTCGCTTCATGTAAAATTTTGAGAAAATTTAGTGACTGGTTTGTCGGCAAGTGGTTATTTCCATAATTGTTTTCAGTAGTATACAATATTAATGGGAAGCTATTAGAAGACTTATTAATGAAACACTATCAAGGAATTTCCAGAGAATACGAATATGAGATCATGAGAAAATGTATAATTTTAAAATTGATTATGTTTTAGTAACATTTTCTTTTTCTTACTGTGCTATATCCTTATTGGATGTTGGCGATTATCCTGACCCATATCATTTTGATGACTGCGGACCTAAATAATTTCGCTGAAGTTGGTCAGTTAGCCAGTTTACCCTGCATTATAACTTTTATTTGCTTGTAACAGGACGTATTGAAGATATTCTTAATAAATCCTACGAAAACATCAAAGATCAAATGCCTCAGATATTTATTTGAATTATTCGTCAATGTCCAGGTCTCCGCTCCGTAGTAAAGCACACAGAATAGAAAACATCACAAGACCCCATTTGTACCTCAATAATACGAGCCGTCAGACATACTTATTTTCGGAGTAATAAAATGCGTGGGATAGGGTAGTGTTAGTATGACAGTAATAAAATGTGTGAGATAGGGTAATGTTAGTACGTACTGTCAACATACGCATATCTGCTAGCTTGTGCCGACGGACCTCACAGGTACTTACCGGGTGCTAAAGGTACGGAAAAACATCACTAATATTTCTTAAATTCTAAGTGCTTATTTTTATACAGGGTGTTTCACCACCAGACCGACATGGCTTAAGGGTAGGTGTAGTTTTTCAAGGCGAGTCGGGACCTGGTTTGTAAAGTTTTCTAAAGCCCTTCGTTTCGATGTTACAGGGTGAATTTTGCCTAAATTTTTGATGAACTTATCTTTTGAACGAATTGATGGAATTCAATGAAATTTGGTAAGTATGCTCTACCAATAACACTTAATACCCCGCATTTTCCGCCGATTCGAAAACTGCAGGGCCGTACTTAATTTTTCTGATCTCTTTCGGTTTTGTCAAAACGTTCTTCCTGTGTGTATTTTCTTCAAAGTTTAGTGCCATTGTATTACTCATCGTCATCACAATTGGACAAGTTCAAAAAGTTTAATAAGAGCACGGATCCGTATTAAGGCGAAATTACACTGATGATGTCAATATACATTGTTACGTTTGAACCATAGTGTGACGTATCAATAAATTTAGAATTAAAATATCATTCAGTTTTGACAATAAAAATCCAGGTCCGTGTTTAAAAAAAAAAACGAAGTTCAGTATGAATCCTTCAAAAATATGAATCGTCAGATAAAAAAACTGATGTCGCACAAATAAAGCTATGGTCAAAAACAGCAATGAAAATATGATTTCAGTTTTCCCAAATCTTCACTAATGTCATTAATAAATAAGAACAATAAAAATTGAAATGTTTTTTTTTCAAATAATTCGAAAATCAACAATTTTTGAAATCTTTTTCTGCCATTGCATTGTCATTTTAGTTACCCAACTTTTTCCCCAAGTAACTGATCCTGTATCTCCAACGGTTCTCGAGATCCCCATGCTGTTCATTCTTATCTTGAACACAGTGTACAATAGATAGTTACCTATTTATCTCTCCTATAACATGATTATGATAAATTTTGTGCACATTTTATTGTAAATTTTGTTGAAAATTGAATAATTAACTTCAAATAAACATGGGCCACTGCCAGAGCCAACAATGCTAGAAAAAACATAATAAATTAAAAAAATATGTTTTTTTGTGTTTTTATACAATAGTTTTATAAATAAACGAGGGTATGTAGCAGAATGAACATTGATAATTATTGTTCACAGACATTGTATATTATTTGGAGGGATGGTCAGAGTATACTCAAAATTCAATAAAACAAAAATTAAAGGCAGTTGGGTCAATGAGTATATAATTTTAAAATAGTAGCTCGTCTACCGGTTTCGGGGTTAACCCATCATCAGGACGGCTGAAAGTGAGGTTCATTGTAAAGTTGGAAAATTTTTGGAAGTTTAAAACGATCCTGCAAGTCAAAAAACATTAAACAGTTTACTCACTTGTCAGCTTAAGAGCTTCCGTAAAGCAAAGAGGTATACATAAAAATTATTATTGAGAGGGCTGAATTACACATGTGAAAAACCTCTCAAGACACTTGGTGAAAATTTTCAAATTATTGATATACTGTTTTACATGTAGGTATAAGACGAAAGGCACTAACAGAAATAAGACAAACAAAATTAAACCATATTCAAAAGGAATGATGGAGTTTGATAACCGGTAGACGACCTACTCAATTAAAATCATATACTCATTGACCAAACTGTCTTTTATTTTTGATTTATTGTATATTATTATTTAGGGTAGTCAAATAAGTAACTGAAAACAAATTTCAACCAAAAGCCACTCAAAAATCAACAACAAAATTGGTTATAATCCCAAGCGACTATCCTGTTAGAATTCGTTCACATGATGGATAATGTTTTTGCGTAAAATTAAACTGCACGTAGGACATTGTGCATTGCAGCAGCATGTGGGCGTCTGATATGAATGAAGTTTCACTCCTTATTTAGAGAAATTCCTCAGCAGATCGCCGCTAACAAGGCATTCGAGAACCGAGATGTGACGTTTCTACGACGGTGCAATAAACTCTTCGTTGACACCGCAGAACAAGTTTGACAATAATGGGAATTCTAAGGTTTCAATGGAATTTGCTTAGAAAAAAGTCTATTATCTAGCCAGGTTAACAAAGTATAGAATTATCTCCACGTAACATCAGTATAGTAATTATCTTCCTTTTTTGTTTAATGTAAGTGTAAGGATAACACCGCATGGAGTACTTCTAGGAGTAGAACGTCTTTTTATAAGAAATATTCGTAATAAATTCCGTGAGCTAAGTAACTTCAGATTATTTATTAAATAAAATAAAAATAGAAGAAATAATATCCAAAAAATGCTTATTTCTAACGTGGCTTAGTCAAGTTCACTCCGATATTCTGAGAACTTTCTAAAATTGACACAATTTGTTCGAAACACTTACACACCATCTGTCGTCTTCAGAAAGGACATTCACGTACGCATCTATCAAATACCTGAACCACTTCAAAATAGATCCTGCAACATTTGGGTTCTCAGCGTACAGTGCATATCTCCGGAAACACCTCAAGGAATTGAAGAATTGAAACCATACACTACCTCTTATATACTGTCCATCCACCCCCCCCCCCCCCCATCCCTACCTACAGTCTGATATTAAAATGCCTAAAACCCTCAGCTTTGATTCATCCTTATCATAGAGTTGGAACCATACCTCGACTCTCACTATTGCCGGTGTTTTGTTGACTTGCTGTGCGTTTTTTTGTTTTTATTTTGTTTTTCTTTGTGTTTTTTTTATTCCTGTAATAACGCTGTTGTACTAAGCAGTAACTGTTGTAATTCAAGTACAATAGAGAATTTGTATTGTATTGTATTGTATGTATAATTTTCTGGAAAAGTGAAATAAAATAGCGAAAATATATTTGTTAACTGGATCTTTGCGCGTGTTCGAAGTCACTACGAGAAAAGGAAGTATGCAGCTCACTCTTTTCATGCTAGCGCACAAATTTTGTAGAACGTGCCCGTATGTCTACTGAGCCTCTGACATACAAAAGAGAAACAAAAAGAGAACATGTAAACCTCAGCGTACTTTGCAACCAAGGATGGCTCGGTTACTACCGCTCGTGTACTCATAGAAGTCCGAGAATATTTAAAGTCAAGTTCATAATTTTCAAAGCCGCAAGGCATTACAATGATTGTGAAAAGTGTTGCGTATACATTTGATTTACTGGTAAGTGATACCTCAATACCTATTACGCACCAACAATACATAAATAATATAGAAATGCTTACATACTTTTATTATATGTTCAGTAATAAAAATACCGTACACCTAAATACAGTAACATCGAGAGGCCACTCTCTTATCAAAGCAGAAATTCTGAATTGATTTGGTTCATACGATTGATAGTTATGACGACATGCAATAATTCATCGAACAAAGTTTATAAGTAGCTATTCCCTATGGACAAGTAAAAATGTTTACTGTATGTAAATAGAATTGTAACCATAAAGGACGCCGCAGAATCCTTATGGAAATTAGCTCCCGATTAAATTTGTTGTAACTTTGGAGATTAGTAGTATTCGATGAGTTGATCAAAAGTCTCCATAGGAATAAGCCCATAAAATCTCGTGTTCTCGAGACATTTACCTCTAAAGATGGATTGTTTCTCTCATGACAATACTTTGCATTAACGCATATATGTTTAGATATTGACCCCCCCCCTCTTTTTATTGTTTTAAAGATAAATATTGGATAGAGTAAATGCAGTTATAAAAATAACACCACTAAATGAAAACTATTTCCCGATTTTATAGAAAATGACTCAAGAGGGCTTAAAATGTTATTGCAGCAACAGAATCAGTTTTTCAATCTTCACAAACGATCCAACTAGCATTCCTCTCAAAAACAAGTAGGGCGGCCAATATTTAAAAATACAATATGCGTGACTGTCATGATAGAAAAATCCATCTTAACAGGCGAACATCTCGAGAAAACGAGATTTGTGGGTTTATGCCTATGGAGGCTTGTGACCTACTCATCGAATAGTACCGATCCCAAAATTACAACAAATTTGATCTGGGGTCAATTTCCATTATACTTTCGCGGGGTCCCTTTGTCTGTAACTTTGTTTTTAAAATCAATTGGTGGCTTAGATACATATATCTATTATTAGGCTATCAGTAAATCTCTGAAGAAACATAAATTTCGATTTAATAATAAAAATTTGATTCTCAACCTAGTCACTTCATACCTGTTAGAAGAAATTTGGTTGGACCAGCTGATGATTTACCCATGCAGGTGACGGGTTTCTGAAAAAGGAGAAAACATTACTCACTCAAACATGAAAAAATCGGTAAAATAGAATTAATAAATACAGGTGAGAAGTAGGTATGATAAAACAGAACTGTAAGATATTTACACTTAGATAACTCACTTTTAATTGTAGTATTTCCTGCGACGTAAGCCAAAAAATATTTAGTTGGTATGAACCACAAAGAATAAGTAAAATGTTAAACATACAATTAGTACTTATTATCTACTACTAAAGGAATATAAAATCCTTCTTTTTCTTTTTTATGCGCCAAAAAAATATTACTCTTCCAACGATTTATCGCCCGAGTAGGAAGTAACTATTTAAAATGTATTAATAAGTAAAAATTTTATAGGAACCGTTTCGTCTAACTGGATACCACCTGAAACTACTGATGAGGTGTTCTTATCTACAATTAAATAGTCATGATCATCATCATCAATTAGTTCATTTACGTCCACTGCTGGAAATTAGCCTCCCGTTAATTTTGCCACTCCGTTCTATCTTGCGCAGTTTGTATCCAGTTTCCTCGGATGCGCATAATGTCGTCTGCCCATCTGGTCGATGGTCTTCCTCTGCTCCTGTAAGCCTCTTGTCGTGGTCTCCACTGAATTATCTTCTTTGTCCACCGTTCGTTTGTTATTCTAGCAATATGACCAGCCCAGTTTCACTTTAGGATTGCTATTCGCTCCACTGCATCTATAACACCTGTTCTTCTTATTATTTCCTCGTTTGTGACTCTGTCTCGGAGGGAGATCCCCAACATTGACCTTTTCATCGCTCTCTGGGCAACTGTTATCCTAATTATAGATTTTTTGGTTAGGGTCATTGTTTCAGGTCATTGGTTATAGGACACATTGGTTGAAGGCTTTGCGCTTCAGACATATAGGGATGTCAGATTTGAGTGTCTGTCTCATGTTCCCAAATGCTGACCACTTGAGGCCTATTCGTCTACTCAACTCGTATGTCTGGTTGTCTCTACCAATTTTAATTTCATGGCCCAGGTATTTGTAGGATGCTACCTGTACAACTTTTTCATCGTCTATCTTGATATGTTAGCTTGCTACGAAATTTGTCATAAATTGCGTCTTCAAAGTATTAATTTTGAACCCAACGCGTCCCGACGCCTGGTGGAGTCTTTGCAACATATAATTTCCCCTGTCTAGACGGTCCGATAGCAAAACCAAGTCGTCCGCAAATCTCAGATGATTCAGGTATTCTCCGTTTTAACGAAGAATACGGAGAATTAAATAATACCGTAAATTAAATAAATAGTACGGCTAAGACTCCCACAATAATAAGGGAGGTTTTAACTTTGGCTTTTGTAAAAAATTAAAATCCCGGCTCCTTTGACAAACTACTGTAATCAGTAGCCTGCAGTTTTGGCACATGAAGAACTCCGTTGTTACCGCTATTACTCAATGGAAAGATATTGATGGAGGTTTTGGTAAGGCTGATAAGTCGTAAAACAAATTTAATAAAAGCTATTTATTTGTCAAAGCAAATTGCGCTGATCTAACTGCATCCAGCTCTTATTTAAGATCGTTATAGTAATATACTGTCTTCTTTATGAATGATGCTTAAAGTAAAAATTTATAAATGCTATATTAAAACATTTACGATGAGTGTTATAACTTCGTATAAATTCTTTGCTCTTCCTTTAATTTGTTATTTTTAACTTCTATGCAGGAATAAAACTTTATGATTAAATTTAATAGTAGGTATCTTAGATTTTATACTCATAACGGCACTAAAGAATCAGATGTACTGGCAGCCCGCACTCAATCAATCTCCATGACTCGTTATCTTCTTATGCCGAGGTATATATCTGTTTTTATTGGAGGACATCAGAAGCGCTATTGAGGTCTCAATTGGGCTCGTCCTCAATGAGATTTAATTTACATTTTCTTAATGGAGCAGTTCGTTGTTTATACCTGTCATGGTGCAATCTTCAAATTACGTATTTGTACTCCTTTACCAGTTAGTGTACCTATATGTTAACATAAAGTTTCGAAAAGCATATAGGTAATATATTTACGTTTACGGATCTAACAATTCCTATGTCATGTATGTTTTGCAAATAACAGTAGCATAATTACTTTCCAAGCCTTAGCCACGATTTGCTAATGAAAAACGTAAATCTGATCCACATTAATTTTTTAACTTCAATTGCTTAATGATTCTGAGCAGAGTGATCTGAATGAGAAAACTGATTTCTAAACGCCTGTGGCAATATAAAATCCTAGGATTAAGTTTACTCTGTCTATTTTGAAGAAGTATGCACTCATATCAATGAAGTAGCATCAAGTTTGTTATACTTAGCTAAATCAACTTATTTTACAAATGACATAAAGCACCTAGCCTGGCTTTAAAATTGTCTTGTGGTGGAGAATAAAATCAAAGATTAGTACCATACATATAACATAATGATTTACAATATGATTATATTGTTCATATTCTTTATTGATCACGTAGCTACAATAAGTATGGTATAAATAGAAAGATACGGTGTATTAAAAACACAAAAAATACACAAATACAGGATAATCATGAAATGGCGTACAAGGTATACAGGTTGTTTTAGAGGATGTTCAGGAAAACTGTAAATGTAAAAGAAAAATTTTTCCTCGCCTTCGTTACCGAGATAATAGAGTGCCCTTTTTATAAAATTGAAATAGACCTTGAATAGAAAGTCAGAAGGATGTTACCACTCCGCGAGGCTGCGTGGGTTCTATGTCCTCTACCATCTAGTTTGCTAGTTTTGGTCAGTCTTTAATTTCCTCGGTACCATCCATGTAGGATTTTCTTAGGTTTTTGCGTTATTATATCTCAATATGCCCGACTGCTATCTGATTTCTTGCTCTGTAACCTTCTAGAGGACTGGACTACTCTAAGAACAGTATGATCTCTGATATGGTACAATATTTAAAAAGCTACATGATATCAAAAATATAAGTTGCATTTGTACAAAACTGGAAGTGAGTGCTGATTGAATATAATAATAATTCATACAATAACTACAAAAGGTTGAAGTTACCATGTGATTAAAAAGATTTTATGTGCAAAATATTATTAGGTATTCAGAAAAGATTATTAGCCATTATCGAATTAATTAAAATGTTTAAGTATAATTAATTCATAGCTTTTAAGAAGTACTGGCTCATATAATTAGCCTATATGCAAGGATGTATATCTGAGCACTTGCAGACATCATTAGAGCTTGCCGGTCTAAATTGTATTGCATGGTTGTATGTATATTGTATAAGTAGCCTGCAAATATAAACGACGTAGATTAGATGGTTTTTGTGTAATTCTGGCCGTACGCAGACTTCATTCGGTTGACTAACGACTTTCCTACCTTTTTCGACAATAAATTAGTTGTATATTACCCAAGAAACACACTATTAGAGTTGCAATTAACGTTCGATCTGCGCTGGAATGTAAAGTGGTTTATGCCAAATAGAGAAGTGCGTACTGTAACTAACCTACCAATTGCTTAGATCGTTACAGCACGATGGATAATGATTTTACTGTTTGAGACACGTCGTTTCGTTAATTGGTCGATACTCACAAATTGGATAAATATAAATACAAAGCAGTCAAATCAGTGATTCAAATGATTTGTAACTTTTTTCACTCATTTTACTCTAATTATTAATTTATTATGAAAACGATGTAAATTGATGAATTTTTTTATGCAAAATGATAAAACTTGCTTCATCTATTTTAAATGGTTTTGCAATTTTCACCTATACATTCTTAAGAGCGATTTTGCGTTTAATGTTTGTTTTTTTATTATTATTTTTTTTGTTATAACTAAGTGACTGATGCGCACTCCGGATCTGGTCATTTGAATTTTGAATTTAGACTACCAATGACCCCTCCCCTAATGGGTGCCTGGGCTAATAGCTAATTAAGTTACGTTACGTTAACCATTGCTGCTATATCAGTTGTTTATTGTAAGTGTAATACATTTAGTTTAAGCTCAGTATGTAGTTTAAGGTTCTCTTCAAATAGCTTTATACTGATCTAGTGATAAAATAAAAATAATAATTGTAGATTACTTAAAATAAAATAAAAATGTATCCTAATTATTGAAAAAAAATATTTTTAGAAAAGTTTTCTTTTATTTGTTGACTTTTTTATTAAATAAATATTCTTCATTTGACATTGCAAATAATATGTCAAGGCAAAATATAGGAACCTTTTGTGTCCTGATTTACGATATGTATGGTTTGTGTTCCGGCTAAGATTAATTCTTGCCAGGTTGGATGAGGGCGCTATTTTTTTGTCAATTTTTTATTACATATACAGGGTGGCCCAGCGAAAACGTACCGGGCCTAATAACTTGAAAACTGAAGATGTACGCGAAAAACGCCGAAACAGGTCGATTTTGTTATCGAGGGGGACATATTTTCGTGACAAATTTAACTATCCAAGTTCACCCCCTTGGCATGGGTAGCTACCCCTTTGCTTATCATCAAAGGGAACCGATATCGGGTGATACATCATTTGAAAGCCACTCGAATTCTCTTTACAACGATATCCAAAATTTTGGGTTTCGCTCACGTACAGGGTGGCCCAACGAAAACACAACTCGCCTTAATAACTTGGAAACTGAAGATGTACGCGAAAAACGCTGAAACAGGTCGATTTTGTTATCAAAGTATGCATATTTGCGTGACAAATTTAATCACCCAAATTCACCCCCTTGGCAGGGGTAGCTACCCCTTTGCTTATCATCATAGGGAACAGCTATTGAGTGATACATCATTGAAAAGCTACTTGAATTCTCTTTACAACGATATCTAACACTTTGGGTTTCACTTACATACAGGGTGGCCCAAAAAAATGTTTTCGTTGGGCCAGCCTGTATGTAAGCGAAACCCAAAATGTTGGATATCGTTGTAAAGACAATTCGAGTGGATTTCAAATGGTGTATCACTCAATAGCTGTTCCCTATGATGATAAGCAAAGGGGTAGCTACCCCTGACAAAGGGGTGAATTTGGGTGGTTAAATTTGTCAGGCAAATATGACAACTTTGATAACAAAATCGACCTGTTTCGGCGTTTTTCGCGTACATCTTCAGTTTCCAAGTTATTAAGGCGAGTTGTGTTTACGTTGGGCCACCCTGTATGTGAGCGAAACCCAAAATTTTGGATATCGTTGTAAAGAAAATTCGAGTGGCTTTCAAATGATGTATCACCCGATATCGGTTCCCTATGATGATAAGCAAAGGGGTAGCTATCCCTGCCAAGGGGGTGAACTTGGGTAGTTAAATTTGTCACGAAAATATGTCCTCCTCGATAACAAAATCGACCTGTTTCGGCGTTTTTCCCGGGCATCTTCAGTTTTCGAGTTATTAGGCCTGGTACCTTTTCGCTGGGCCACCCTGTCTATTAAACTCATCTCGTGCTCACTCAACTAATAATAATATAAGTTTTTTTTGCTGAAAGAACGTTTACAGAACATATTTTATAAAACAGGCATTGTTTTCATTAAAATTATGATGAAGTAGTTATAATAATGATTTTTCTACTCCCAACTTTTAATATGCATATTAAATATGAACCACCAGTGCTTTAATGGGTCTCATTAAGATACAAATTTTCATTAAAGCACTGGTCAAGCTATCCAATGGCAGAGGAGCATTTGCAATCGAATCGGTTCCTTTTCGCTCACGATCGGGTCGGCAAGCCAACCGAAGTCACAGAGTTGTCATACTGACGACAAAAATTGCCTTGTGATATAAGTTCTGTATTTCTGAAAAAAAATTCTGAACGTTTATTTAATTTAGAACATAAATAACATTCAAAGAAAATTTATCAAGATTTTATGTTACCTTAATTAATTTGATAAGTAGGTATATCGTGTAAAAGATGGGAAGATAAAGTATTATATCATTCGTAGCGCTCCGTGATATAGTATTCAAAGCGGCAACGCTGCGACCCGCGTTGCGCAGTCATACAATATCGTAATTAATGGCTGTCAGTTATTAAAATTATTAATTAATCTCAAAATCGAAGCGTAAAATTCGGAATTCGAACTTCGCATAGTAAAAATTACGCAGTAGTGAGTAGTGCCCTTTAAACTTGATACTAAAACATGTCTCAGCAGAATAATCTTAGCAACGAAGAGAGAATTTGGTACCCAATATGCGTAAGCAAATAGCAACCTATCTTACCCTCAATGATCCGCAATTGTACATGGGTCATTGTTAACATATATAATTTTTTAATCTTTTCTATGAAATAAAAAAGGGTCGTAGAAAAAATAGTGTATGGAACTCACAGATAATGGCTATTAATACGCTCTTATGATGGTTAAGACACTCGCCTACGGCTCGTATCTTAACCATCATACTCGCGTATTAATAGCCTTCATTATAAGCTCGTTGCATAATATACTATTTTGGCATCATTATTATAGCATAGAGCATATAGCATACAGCATAGAGTACCTACCTAACTCTGACAAATTCTGAGAATTAACACTGTTGTCTTAAACCTTCCTCTGACCTATTGGAGTGTCCTGAAAATGACCAATTAGTCTGAAACATGTCGACATATTACCAAATTTAAAACGATTGTGATCGAGTAACGATTGAGATTGAGAATATACTAACTTATTGTTTCTAATTTGATGTTTCTAGAGATATAAAATAGGTAATAAAAGACTAATAGTTTACTAAAATATCAAGTCCGTAACTGTTATAGCTTATGAAATATACCTTAGCCATTATCAAAAAGAGTGATGAATAGTCAGAGTTCTATGAATTCCGATAAGCGAATTCAAAATTTAACGACGACAGGTCTTCAACTGATCCGGTATTAACAGGATTGTATATTTAAATAAAACTTTTGGTCCATTTATAGTTTTTTTACACTTGATACAGTTTTCGAATTTACGAATACATAGATTATGTTAGTGAGGCGTTATGAATTCCAGCACGTCCTCCAGTGGAGTGTCATCAATAATTAGCTTTTATTGTTCAACTACAACTACTACGAGGCCAAGTTTTTCTGCCATTTTTGATTAATATGTTTGGTAAGATGCTCTTTGATTAGGAATACACGAGATTTATTCAACTTGCTATATAAAGGTGAATTAATATCATTCCAAGAGAGTAAACTCATTTCATGAACTCGAAAACTTACCTGTTTATTCAAATATTTCAAAGTGTGATGAATAAGGTGCATTAAGAATGGCATGGAGAGTTTGATTTCTGGTTATCACGCTACCTTTGTAAGAGCGAAAAAAAGTAAGCTACCATTCCGTGAAATCGATGTGATGTGCTTGCGTTGCTCTCAGAGATAGCGAGATAGTGATTAGCGAAGAACGAAGAAGGAAAGAGGTGAGGCAGAGCCTGGCCGGCTCGTACATACAGTCGGCTTTGTTTTTGCTTCGCCTTCAGCCATCGAATCGACTAATGCAGCGAATAGTTGCAAAACTCCTAGACGAATGAGGTCAACTGCGAGAAATCAAACGCTGAACGCTAAACGCTAATGCACGGTGAAAAATCAGCAGATCATGGCCACCCACGCTCCCAGTGCACGTTTAGGTGCGTGTCATAATGTCTTAAGCTCGCTTCAATTGTTCCGAGATGTCAATTTGCATACACCGCATACTTGCATTGTTTATTTATAGACCTACACAAGTCGCGAAAAGGTAACAAAAATAGTGACCTTTCCTCTAAAAGTCGAGACTACGCTGATATCTGAATTACTTTGGAAAATTCAATAAACCATTCCTACCACTCCTTGGATTTTTTCAGCCAGCGTTGCCAGCCTCAAAGACAAAGAGCAATAAAAATGGACTCTATATCTAATAGGAATGCGACTATGCATTGCCTCGGGTTGAGCCTTGGAAACCGTTAGCTGGAATGGTTGTATACTATTTATTTGATTGCAACAATTCACGGTCATGCTACCTTGTTACGAAAGAAATTAATACACAAAGTTATTAATTTTGATGGCTTTTTATATTGTGTTTATTCTCATATGCCAAAGGATATTTGTTAACGTACATACACGGACTTGCGAAGTGGTCCACGATCACCATAAAAGATCAGCAGTATATGTTCCTGAATTAGACTAACAAGCAAAAATACTACAACAATGTATGTACGATAAATACCTACCAATATCATTTCCCTATATCAATACCTACCTTTATCCAATCCCAAGTTCTTTGAAATAAAATTTAGGTTTCGTTTTAATATTTTTAGACTTAAGTTCCTTGTAATATCGATATCTTAAATTAATACAAACTACTAAAAGTTAATCTACCCGAAATAATAACAATTGTTCCATAACGTCACATTTGTCTTAACTATGTAGATAAGACACTCTGGCTCCACTCTGGTAATTTTGGCTTCGAGATCTAGCTCACATAGCCACAAAGAAGTTTAAAATATATAAATTGATTTTATAGACGAACTTGAATTGATTTTAAAATTTAAAATTGATTTTATTGATCCCAGGCGAGACTGGGATTCGAACCCAGGCGATGACAGCTCAACGGATTAGTAGTCTCCACTCTAACCCGTTGAGCTACTGCCCGCTCATTCCTGGAGTCTCATTTCCAGAGAGGAGATATACCTACTGAAATGGTGTCTAAACATTAATTTGAACTTGAAAATCGCTGTGGAAATTCCTCAATTACAATTACTCCTTCTAAATACTCTTCCTGGGAATACTCGTCGTATGGCTTACATTATACGCAAGTACAATTCAATATGATAATATAATTAAAAATCATGTACATCAGAAGTTAGTACTTTTAATAAGAAATTTACCTACCAAATTTCATCGAATTGGAATCAGCCGACTTTGAGCTATTTCAAAAAAACTAAAGTTTCAAAAGACTTTGAAGCCCTCTAACGGACAAACGAAGCACTTTGGTATAGAGATAAGTTTGGTACGAGCGACTTTTTTTTACCTCAGTAATCTGTGGTTGCTCCATGTCTATGGAATATTGGGACAGCCTGTATGTTAATACCCACATTTTGATAATTATTATTATCAAAACAAATGATCAACTATACAGGTTCCTGATGAACTATATACATGATCCCGAAATGGCGGACACGGACAGCACCACAGCATCCATTGTGGATTAAAGATTCTACGCTCATTTACTTTTTTCTCTAGTATGGCTTCCTTAAGAAGAGCGGAAGAGTGTTCTAAGTTTTTGAGAAGCACTTTTCGCCAGAACTGCAACATGATCATGCCACGACATGTTCGCTCCGAGGCTCACTCCAAGCAAACGAAGCGATGACGCTGGAGTAAGAGAGTGTCCCGCCATCACCATATCTGGCTCCAAAACGTTGGCCTTTTCGGAGAAGATGACTGCTTGAGTTTTACCAGAATTAAATTGAACGTGGTTCCTATCGCCACAAGCTAGAACGTCTTGTAATCCATTGTTAAGTAAAGGCTATTTAAAGTTGACTGCCAGTTTGATTTAAATTCCTAAAAAAGGACATCCTATATCTCGGTAACGAATGCGAGGAAACAATTTTTGTTTTAAATTTACAGTCTTTCTGAACATCCTCTACAACACCCTGTATACCGTGTCAGCCATTTCGGGATCAACGTGTATAGTTGAATAATTAGTTTTGTGCATTTTTATGCGGCTTTTGTCAAACACCGACGTGTTGAATTTTTTGAAATGCTAAAGTCTATTTTTTGTTTAGATGCGGACTTGTCAAACAGCTGTCAAGTTAATAGCCTGTGTAATCTTTAAAAAATAGTAATTATGATATTATTGTCAGATGGTAGCCTGTTTTCTTGACCTTGGAAAAATTTTTCCTTGTGACTAAAGTTACGACAACACTCCCCAATTCAGGTATAGGCTATGACGTCACTTGCAAAACATGTTTCCCTGTTGTAAGTCGCACTGTTATAAAACGCAACTTATTAAAAAAATTAAATTACTTTAATTCCTTTGAAAATAGTATTTTTTTAGTATAGTTTATTATTTTTTGAGGATCAATTTAACTGTTGTTTGGCATGACTATGACTATGACGTTTTGCGAAAACTAGGCCTGTGCAGGGCCCTCCAACTCAGATATATGACCTTGAACATTGAATATTGAATTTAGTTGCGGCACCTCAGGGGCAGGGGGCGCTGCCGTCAAGAGAACTTGAATTTCGTTCTTACCCGTTAGGCATCGTGATCAATCGGACTTCGCTTTCATTTCCTTGAAAACTATTTGACAACTAATAAAATAAATAGGTACAAACAAATTTCAATTTGCGTCGTGTTCACCATTTATTTTACAATTTGCATGTTATTTGGGTGATTTGCAGTGCTTAAATAAGTTTAGAAAATATCACTGAAAGGCAGCAGTAATTTAATCTGGTAGGTAAGTAAAAGATATAAATAGTTAGAAATGTGCTTTGTGGTACTCATATCAATTATTCTTCATCATTTAGGTTTAGGTATGTTATACGTTTGTTTGAATATACAATTTCTTTCACAGGTTCCACATTAGCAGTGAAAGGGTCCCCTGAACATGAACGTGTTCACTGAATGACAGAAAAGTTTCCATATTATTATGGTGAACTGGTGGGCTTCAAGAAGAAATACGGGAGCTGCCGGAGTTTTTATGTTTCATTAAACGCAAAAAAAACGAATTTTAACTACTTCAATCAAAGTAATGCGGGTAGTGAATATTGTATTTCCGCTTAGTCGATTTATGATTGATCATTTCAGCTTATTAATTCGGCACCAATTTTCTTAAGTTTATGAAGTTTACGTAAATAGGAACTTAGTAAGTATTATTATTGTAGCCTTAAAGTTAAATTTTCCAGATTTCAACGGATTATATACTTCATCAGCAATGCCCCATGTTTTCATCTGTTTGGAGGTAATAAAAAATGATACTATTTTTTTGAGGTATTATATGTAGGTATTTTGATATAAAAACTAATAAATTTGAAAATTGGATGTATGTTAACACGAATATTTGTTACATAGTTTTAAAAATCTTTCAAGATATTTTTTTTATACCTATGAGATACTTATAATACTTTTTAACTTATACAATTGGTTGCCTTTTTAATTATAAAAACTAACTAATAAAAGTTAATAATAAAAGTAACTGTTCTTTTCATTTAACCATGAACAAATAATATTAATGCACTTTTCAATAGTAACGTATTATATGCGCTGACGTTATTATTGAAAATTGTATTAATTAATTATTATGTGGACTTCCAAATAGCCAGAACTCATAGATATAATTTAAATTTAAATATCCCGCCAACCGCTATACCCCCACCACCGCCATAAATGCTTTTTAGTTACGGCACCTCGCGGGCAGGGGGCGCTCAAGTTTGTATCCAAAATATTTACATTGAGTCGGCGATCTTTTAAGGTATGATAGTCTGTGGGCCTGTGTCCTCAGTCGGTACTCTATATAGTCACAGCGAAATGCCAATAAACTTGAAAAGTTGACATTGTTAAATTGACAAACCAAATTATTAAAGTCAAAATTATTAAAATGCTGAGGCAGGTGAATTTATTTCCAAAGAAAGAAAAGAGTGAATAATCATATGCTATAGAAAATAACTATAGAAAATAAAAAAAAATAATAATAAAAAATAAAAATGATTAAATTATGGAAGTAGGTACATCTATTTATCAATGATAGATCTTCTATTTTCAACATTTTTACAGAAAACTAAAAAGGAAACGATCTAATCCTTACATAAATAAGACTTGTTAGCTGGGTACTTACACTTACAAATATCCCTAAAATTTTCCAATTTACCTTTAAAAAGTGCTTTTATAGTTTTTAAGATTTTAAATTTTGAAATAAAATGACATCTCAATTAATCGACATAACCTAAATTAATTTAGCAACTATTCTAGTGATTATTCTAGTAACAAATCATCATTACCAACCTAATCAGTCTTGTTGCCAATCATTCACCTAGAATTTTGACTTGGTGGAATCCATCTAAATAAAAAATAAAGTATAATAATTGTTTTTTTAATTGATTTTTTTTAAATTTATAATTTGATTTATAAACCTATTAAGTTTATCCTATCCTGTATAAAACAATCATCTTATAATATAAGATGAATAAATTAAATAATATCATGAAATTTCCTTCTAACCGGGAATCAATAAAATTGAAAATATTATGAAATTAATAAAATCCTTCATTAAAAATTACCAAATTTTACAAAGAACACTCTACGCAAAGTCGATTCTATAGAGTCATAAATATAATCTGAGTCAGTAAGTTAGTTTGGTTCTTGACATTTTTGTTGATTATTTACTCAATTACGTGCATTATACAGCACGCTGATTTCATGAAGTATTGTAGTTCCTGGTTATTTCAAGGAGACATACTATATTATTCTGTGTACGTACGAGTAGCTATTAAAAGGTACAATAAATTGTGTTAGTGATTCAGCATTTGTATAGGCAATTTTCTCGTACCTACATAGTTACATAGTTTAAAATATTGTGCGAATCACGATTCTGATTATAAGCACCAGCTTTTAATAAATTACGAGAAACTTTGATGTGCTGAGTCTTTATTATTGAACTTAAGAAAAAGTCGTTTATGTGGCGATAATTATTATTGAAAACTGCTCATTCACTTTAACTGTTATTAATTAATGAAATGAAGAGATCATCATAACATATCATGAAGTTTATACATACAGTATGGGGCAAAAAAAAACGCAACAACTCAATCAATCTTTAAATTTTGAGCTTCGATAAAGTCCAGAAAAATGTGATTTTTAACTGTTAGCAATTTAATTATTATCGAGCTAACCTATTTCATTCATAATAAATACGACATCTCTCTTTTTTTAATGCCAAAATATATTTTTTATCGTAATTTTTTTTAAACTTAATAGTTATTGATAAACCTTGCATAGAAAAAAATTGCAAAAAAATTTTAAGCCTTACAACTGGAAAGCATACAATTCTTTCCAAATAAATCTGAGAAAACTCTTGTAATCCAACGGTCAATTTCACTTGCCCATATAAATTTGCATGGGACAACTTTTTTTGTTGCGTTGTGTTTGTGACTTTCAGCATTTGAGTTGTAACTTGATTTCAAGGTGATTTAGTGGTAAGTACCATACATTGAAGGGATTGTAGATAAAACTAAAATATTAAGAAAATTCAACCGAGATACAGTGTGTTTGAGTGTCGATTCACGAAACTGGTTTTTATTGCATCTTTCTACTACAGAGTGGACCAATAATTTCTTATTCTCGTTTAAAGGCTTTTTATTTAACAACCCGTACTTTGAAAAATTCTGGGTGTACCAAACCACCCAGTAGCATAGACTCCGGGGTCACATGACATCTTTTGTGTCATAAAAAAATCCTAACAGATTTTTTTTTATTTTCTATTCTTTTTTTCAGGATTGCTAGTTTATTTTTATGTAATACAACAGTCCATGTAGAAGCGCAAAAGAAACGCGTAAAGAAGGACACGAAATCATTTTTTAACGTACCGAGACGAAGATTACCGCCAAGGCCGCTTGCGGCCAAGGCAAGGCGACCTCCAGGATGTTAAAAATGACGCGGCCGAGGTGTACACAAATTTTTTTGTGCAATTGTAAGTATAAAATACTTTATAAAAATTATTCTTACTGAGGAAATTTTAAAAATAATAATTTTCGTCGTAAATAGAATGACGAACCGCTTTCATGTTAACATGAAAATGAGATAATTATTATTAAATGTCCATTCTGATGTATGAAGAAACAATAATTGTATAAGTAACAACGATCAGTTTTACGGCCGGAGCTATGACAACGGCCGCGAAATTGAATTTTGTGGCCTGCATAAGTATACGCGAAGTTGCTACTTCGCGTCTAATTGCGGAAAAAATTATTTATATTACGCAGTAATAAGAGCCATCAGGCTAGCATGACAACACTGCAGTGCTTTCAATAATGTAAATTATATTATTATGTAGGTATGTAATATAAGATAACTTATGTAAATACTTAATCACAAAATCCAATTAATACGATTATTATTCTTGCATAAATTAGTTTTCGTCAGAATTATGTCGTTTGTGTATTATAAAAGGAAGTTATAGAAATATTACAGAAGAATTATTACAGAAATTACTGAAAACATACCAGGTGTAACATAAGTACTGCGAAAGATTTCAGGGGGTGATTCCTGAGATCATTTAAAAAAAAAAGTTCATATGAACATGGATCCGAAAATTCTTACACGCTGAGTTATAGCCCCTTAAAGTTGGGACCCTGAGGAAGGTTTTTATTTATTATCTCCGAAACCGTTCAACATAAGATGACGAAATTTACCACATCCACCAATGTTTTTATGCCTAATAAGATGTAGATGTAGACTGTAGATCACTTTGAAATTTTAACTAAGGGTGGGTTAAATCTGGGGGGTGTGGGGTAAAAATTACCCCAACTTTTTTGTATCAGTAGTGTTTTCAATTTTGATGTGAAATTATGGAATATTGATGCTTTCTGCGTAAAAAAGTCAATCTTATTCAACTTCGATAAGATTTACCGTGATAATGAATTTGCTTTCAATGACGTTGGGGGCAGAAATTGGCGTTCTGCAATACTTACATTTCAGAGCAATGCAATGAAATTTTGAAATGAATTTTTCTCGAAAACGATGTATCTTATCGAAGTTGAACAGAAGTGACTTTTTTACGCAGAAAGTGTCAATATTCCATAATTTCACATCAAAATTGAAAAAACTATTGATATAAAAAAGTTGGGGTAGTTTTTACCCCACATCTCCCAAATTTAACCCACCCTTGGTGAAAATTTAAAGTGATCTACATTCTATCTTATTAGGCATAAAAAAATTGGTGCATGTGGTAAATTTTGTCATCTTATGATAAACGGTTTCGGAGATAATAAATAAAAACCTTCCTCAGGGTCTCAACTTTAAGGGGCTATAACGCAGCGGGTAAACATTTTCGAACCCATGTTCATATGAACTTTTTTTCTTAAAATGATCTCAGGAATCACCCCCTGAAATCTTTCGCAGTACTTATGTTACACCCGGTATAAGAATAACAACAATACAATAATATTGAATACCTACACATTGACAATTAGAAGCAACCAAAAAGTAATTGATGGTCATGAAATATAAATTTTTTTGTGAATAAAACCATCCTATCATTTGATGTGGAATCCACGATATTCTTTTTTTTTCATACAGTGGCAGCTTTGACAATATAATCAACACTTTATAGCAGGTATAATGCTAGGGCTGCCGTGATCTCCAAAAACCCACTACGAATTTTGAGTTTCAATCGATTTGTAGGTTCACAGATCCGCAGATTCCAGAAAAGTAGTTGCTCATAAAATACTATACTTCCATCGGGAATTCTCCCATGTTCACCACACCATTCACCATAATATTGTACTCGTGTAGTTTTAGAACTATTTATGTAAGATGTAGTGGTTTCACCATGGTAGTCTCGGCTTCGAGCCCTCCCTCATTTACTGACAGTCAAATTTTAAAGATACGAAGAATTTAATGAGATGAACAAAAAAAAATCCTGATAAGAGTGAGATTCGAATCAATATGGTGGAAGCTCCAACGAATTTTAGACTATCACGATGGGCCACACAGTTAGGGATCTTTCCATTACACATTTTATTACCACACTAGGGCACACTAGTAAAAGAAAAAACGATAAGCGGCAAGTTACAGAAAATTGCAATTAATCACCCTTTGAATTAGACAGCAGTGACATCATTATTTCAGCTTTTCACATTCTTCGTAAATAAAAAGCACTTAATTGTTAAATAACAAGAGTTCTGTCGCACTTCGTCTTCTTGGAACACTCTGGATAAATAATGTTTCTGAATATAAGAGTGCCGTACTTGAAGATTATCTGAAAAGCCGCTAAAAGCAAAAACCGGTATAACAGAATTCCTCGCGTCAAATTAAGAAAAACAAAAAGCGCTGCCACCATGACTAAAGTCACCTGAGCTTTTTTAAGGAAGCTCTTCGGTCAGGCGGCTAAATTCTTTCTGAAATGAGCTCCATTTCATTGTTCATTTCAACAATGCCGCTGTCAATTAAATTCTCCTCACAAGCTCACTACGTACCTACTTCTTTTTATTTAATATACAACACGCCTTATTGAGTATCACTTTTCGTTTCGTTTATTCATAAATCAAATTGTTTTGTCTTAATATAAAGTAGGTGAGCGTAACACAAGTTTCTTTTGATGATCAAAATCATTCTCTTTCGACTACTTTATTTGGAGTAGGTAAAACGTTTCTTCCTTAATTTTCCTACCACTATTGTACACTTGTACAGGGTGTATGTATATGAATAAGATCATGAAAAAAAATATGTGATGATTCCTTTGAGAAAATTAATCAGGTTTTTAAATGAAAATAAATCATGTTCCTCTCTTCTGTTGAGATATGATGATCTGATGATCTAATGAATATTGCTCAAATCTAACCCAAAACACTTTTGAATTTCAAAATTTTATGTTTTTTGTAATTTAGAATTTTAGATAAACGCAAATTTCTCTTGAACTAAAAAACACACTGTAGATATTGTGTCATGAAATTTAATATTTTGGAAAGCACAAACTTATGACAAAAAAATGTTTACAAAAGAATTTAAAATAAAATTCAATTTTGATGAGCTGAATAGAAATATTCACAACCCTCTACCACTTCCAGTTTTACCGGAAGTTGTCATCAACTTTCTTATTTTAAATGGAACACCTTGCTATTACATGATGTATGGAACATAACATGGAATATTACAAAATATTGTATGGAACGCATATGACGATTGGAACACTTGCCTACGGCTCGTATCCTCATCATCATAGGTACACCCCTCCATTATAAGCTTGTTGCATAAAATACCTACTTTTCTTTATTGGAAACAATGAAATTATATTTTTGTATTTTTGTGTTTTCAAGACACATGTTTGGACATGAAGTGTTGCCTGTACCTTGGCCACGAAATCTTTTAGAGTCTTCCAGATTACCTACCTTGTCTAGATCGTTTAATCGACTCGGTGGCAATCTTTCTCCCATTACCTACCCTAAATAGATATGAACTATGCGCCTCTCAGACTGACTTAAATAAAAAAAAGTTATGAATTCTGTTTCTATTTTCTATCTTTCTCGATATTTGATTCTAGAATCATCTCTCTTCTAGAATTAAATGCTAGAATGGTCTCCGAATAATATACCTATACTACAGGTATAGAGTGTAAAAATTACAAATAAACAACTTTTTCTATTTTAATAAAAGGGATAATTTTCTAGATTATTTACTGGGTAAAGTAATGAGTCATTTTTAATATTCCTATCCTGTAAGTAGCAAATTTATTGTTCATGCCGACTTGATTGAAATATTTCTCACTTTAGAAAAACTTGTATAAAATATGTATTACAATATTGAGTAGGTATGCCTGCTATCTAATTTGAAACTCAGTTCAGCGTAAATGAAATAATATTCGTACTAATTAATTATGGCAAGGTCTTATCTTTTTGACTAGATATCTACCGTTCCGATTAGTCAAACCAGTCGACCACTTGTTAATGAAAGTTTTTACTGTAACTGTTAAATATACATATTATAATTAGATATCTCGGTTAGCTGGTATGTTAAAAAAAAAGTAGAAATTATTAGGAAATCTTCTTCAGGCAATATCAAATCAAGCTGCTGCTGAAATTTTATACTATTTTTTCTATTGTACCTACTGCAAAGCAGCGGGTTCTGCTCTTACAGAGAGAGAAATGCTTCATTTAAAGTTGTCTGTGACAGGATGCTTTTACACACAGCATAACAATAAACGAATATAATAATACAAATATTTGAACAATTAAGTACAATAAATTTTATTTTTATAATTTTTTCACACATGTCATATAGTTTAACTCGATCAATCTTAAACCACACGAGATTCAAACCAAAGGCCAATAATTACTTCCCGATTTCTTCACCCAAATCTATCTTGAAAATGTGCGTCGTAAAATGGAATACCTACATGATTCATAATTTTTTTTTTTGTTTTAATTTCTATGTCTTGAAAAATGTGGCATTAGTTTCATATTTAACTTTAGGATCGATTATAAACGCATTTAATCGGTTTTAAACAGATTAAACAGATAAAATCAGTTTACATCTCTGGCATATAGTTCTTCAAAACATTCATAGCCTTTTTCAAGAAGAATTGCCGTAAAATTGTGTTCAACATGATTATGACGAGCTGTTATCTTCCCTGAATTACTGTGTTGCAGTTGTCTGGGACATAAATAGGGGTCTAAATCTCTTTACTGCATTTGCTGCAAAGGCGGTCGCCATTAACGTCCACACAAGGAATATCTCGAAGATCAGCATAGTTGCATTTGAGTTTAAGAAACCCCTGGGTCCATTCAGAAGTGTTTTTTTTTATAAGCCAAAGAGTTTAATGTGGATGAATTTTAAAAAGTTTTAACGCCGATTCCCTGATAATATGTATGATAACTTTTGCTGTATGATAATTGATAACCATACAGCAAATTATATTTTTCATACTTGATTCCTTCATAATTTTGGAAAGGTTTCCTTTCACACCTAAATTTATTTTGCATTTATTCGTTTCAGTGCGAGAATCAAAACAGCGACTGATAAGTGAATTTTCAATCTGGTGAAGTTTTCGGACACTAGAAAAATGTAGTTGAACTTCCCATTCAGTCTCAAAAGCCTCAGACCACGGAGATTACCTACTTGGTGCATAAAACATTTCCGTTGTTATTGAAGCGGGCAAACCAATTATTGATTTGACACTTCTTCTTATAATTATGTCAATTTGATTTGTTATTAACTTTGGTATTTTTGACAGAGGTGCACACTGAAGAGGGTAAATTACCATTGGGAAAATATATAGATTAATAATGTTAAGTTTTTGGTCTGGTTTAAATAGATGACTGACAGTTAATTATTTCTCGAGGTTATTATTGAAGTAATCATCATTTATGTTTTTATCGCGTAAATTTTTCGATTTTTCGATACTCGTTCAATATCACCAAATCATGCGCTTCACAGAAAAAATTATGGAATTGCATTATAAGAAAAAAAACATTTTGCTGTAATTTAAGTCTAAATTTATTATTTCGTTCAAGTCGTTTCGGAAATATACCTTTTCTTAGATTTTTACTGTTTTTTTTTTAACATAAAAACAATAAAAGTCACCCAGATCACGATTTTACAACAGCTCTTTTTAAAAGGGAGGACCAGGTCTTTATAATTGGTGAAAATGTGGACCTGTTGGTGCTTCTCACAGCTCGGGTGAGCTCTCAGCTTCTTTCCTCTCAGCCCAAGAACGTGTTTTTTTGGAAAAGTTGTATGACTTGAATCTGGTATTCATTCTCGTCAAGATCAAGAGGCGACAAAATATCCGCCAGGTATTGTATAGGGTGTTCAAAAACGAATCCGTTTTGACGACAGATAGTCGATCTTCACAGATCTTTTTCACTAACTATCGGTTGCTTCGAAAGTTTTCGAACCAACAAATCGTTTTTCAGTAACTCTGGGAACTTATCTACATGATTTTCTAAGCCATGCTAAACCTAAAAAAATGCCTTGGTTAAAACTTACTGTAAGTTTTAGGACGTAATAAAACAAAATTTTTACCAGCAATAAATATCTCGGAGTAGGTATACTTTCACTGATATATCACTGGATAGGGACAAAAGTGAGTACCTTTTCTAAGAAGCTTGTAAACAGGTTCATCAGAAATCCAAGCACTGAATTTGATGAGGAACTAGAAGTTTTTCTTGGGTCTGAAATCATGACAATTATTCCAGACAGATTTAAAGAGAACATCAAAATTCCATGAAGCTTATTACCTACTCCCATTGCGAAAATAACTCAACTATTGCAGTTTCTCGCTCTTAATGCTGTAAAGATGTAAGATGTAGAGATATTGTATGACAGTCATACATCTCTACAGGGTGAAGCGCGGTAATATTAGAGCATTTAGAGCATTTTTATATGAAGAAGTATCGGGTGTAGAAGTCTAAAAGTTTGTATGTACATGTATGATTTCAATTTTGACGAGATGAACTAAAATATTTATAACTCCACACTCATTCCGGTTATACCGGAAGTTAACATCAACTTTATTATCTTAAATGGGAGACCGTATACATTATTCATTATTCCGTACTCTGTATTCAGATTGCCTGAAAAAATTTAATAAAAATGGTGTTTATAGTTAAAATTTATAAGGAATGATTTATTTGTTATAAACAAATAAAAATCGCAATCTTCCATTTTTAAAGCACTAGTATCCCACGTAGTATCCTATTATGTGGACTTTCTATACAAGCTGATGAAAAATCGTCGATCCTGAACTACAGAATAGTACATGAAAAGTTAAGGTGGGGACATGTAAACCGCTTTCCGATATCTTGGCCCGTTTGCGATGTAAGCTGCTAAATGTGAAATTGCGATTTTCATTTCTTTATAACTATAACTCATAAATAGCTGATTACTAATTTTAATTAGAAACACCATTTTTGTTAAATTTTTTCAGGCAATCTGAAAATGTAATGATATATAGGGTGTTTCATTTAGAATAAGAAAGTTGATGTATACGGTGTATAATAAATGAGGTATAAACAGTTTCCCATTTAAGAAAGTGGATGGCAACTTCCGGTATAACCGGAAGTAGTGTGGGGTTGTACATACTGGGTGTCCGGAAATTATGCGCAAAAAATTAAGGCGGTGATTCTACTTGATGAAATATTGCCAAAAGTATTCATAATTTTTTTTCAAAAACTCACAAATAAGAAAGTTGTAGGTCTTCAAAGTTGATTTTTTTAAATCAATATTTTCTTATAACTTTTTTTCTAGTGTACGGATTTTCTTAAAATTTGACACACTTACCACTGATGTTGAATGTCCAAATTAGACTTGAATAACTTTTTTGGTAATATTTTTTTTCTGAGTTTTGAAGATGCACAATTAAAGAACATAAAGAAATATACGGAAGAGGTCCTCTTTGTCTACCACGATAAAATGACTTGTTTCCCAGTAAAACTGTTTCAAAAATTTGCTTGCACTAAAATTGATCACCATAAATTATGATCATTCTTCAACAATACCAAAACATGCTTTGGAAACAGCTGCAGGGTTCCCTAGGAAACAAGATGTTTGCTTTGGATTTAATTTTGACAGCAATTTTTTTTTATTAAAATTATTTTATTATTTCATTAAAAAAAAATTATTTAAGAAATTTTAAAATTTTATCATTTCCAAGTCTATTTATATACGAATATCTCTGTTTTGTTCATAACTAGGCAACCCTGCAGCTGTTTTCAAAGCATGCTTTGGTATTGTTGAAGAATGATAATAATTTATGGTGATAAATTTTAGTGCAAGCTAAATTTTAAAACAGTTTTACTCGGAAACAGGTCATTTTATCGTGATAGACAAAGAGGACCTTTTCCGAAAAGTTCTTCATGTTCTTCAATTGTGAGTCTTCAAAACTAATAAAAAAAATATTACCAAAAAAGTTATAGGCCTTTTTTGAAGGTCAAGGGCACATAAGGCCTCTTGATTTCGAGGGATTCAAGTCTAATTTGGACCAAGGATGTAAAGCAACATCAGTGGCAAGTGTGTCAAATTTTAAGAAAATTCGTACACTAGAAAAAAAGTTATAAAAAAATATTGATTTAAAAAAATCAACTTTGAAGGTCTATAACTTATCTTATTTGTGAGTTTTCGAAAAAAATTTATAGTTACTTTTGGCAATATTTCATCAAGTAGAATCACCCCCTTAATTTTTTGCGCATAATTTCCGGAGAGCCTGTATTTTAGTTCAGCTCTTCAAAATTGAAATCATACATGTACAAATTTTTAGACTTCTACTTCCAACACTTCTTCATGTAAAAATGAACGCCTAAGAATGAACGCCTTCCATATCTCTGTAACTAATTGTCGCACAGGTTAAGGGTGAAAAATTATTGGGAAGCCTGTGAAGTTTGGCCAACCTTACAGTAAACACCCTGTATAATAATTTATTATTACCTATATCAATTTGTTTCATAGTGATTATTATTTCCATTTTTTTATCATTTCAATAAAGCAGTCTAAAAAATGCATCTCGAGTTCGAAATGATGGTGCTTTCGAAAGATTTTATTAATGAAGATCACTGACTACATTAATAACTACTATTATAATGCCCGGTTGCACGAACGTAATAATTAAAAATATTTCAGATAATTATCGATTTTAAATGTGATGAGTATTTTCAATGAGCTTTTATTTTTTATCGGTAATCTACCTACAAGGGAGTAGAATATCTTTTCAGCAATGTCACTAATATCAGACCAATATTTTGGTAATATAGGGCGTTTTAAAATCGGTGATTATCTCGCAGAATTTTATTTACGTTAATAAAGTATTCGCAAATCAAAGCAGAACAGAGGGGGAAGGAGAGGGAGCCATCTGAGAGCGGGATGTAATTGTGCAGTGGGATATGCATGAATCGAAAGGCGTGTATTTGCGCTAATGTATTTCCCGATTCAAAGAAAACTACAGAACACGATACATTCCTCATTGACTCCCATGCAATACCAATGTTTCTTCACTTCGAAATATGCAACCAAACGCTTACTCGCAGTACTTATTTTTTAACGAATAGAAACGAGTAACATAATCGTGATTTCTCATATTATAACTAAGCTGTGCTACGTAACGTAATTCTTTAGTGAAGTCATTAATTATTGCACATGATGGAAACTGTCTATAAGTCGTGATACATTTAGCCATATACGAACGAGATCCGCTTAGCATAATAATAAATGTAGGTACAGTCTGTTTAAACATTAGATAAATGCTGGATATCCAATAACTAACTACATCTTTTAAGAGAAGTATATGAAGAAGGCCGTTGGTGGAGGTCAGTCTGTTAGTTTAATAATTCACACACTGCTTGTCTTGTCGATAGATACGTAAACTGTTTACTTTATTAATGGTGCAATTGTTTCTTGTTCATAGAGAAACATTTAACTGACATATTAATCAGCCTTTACACAATACAATTCCGTTGTAAATCACTTCTTGATTAATAATCTCCATCGCAATAGATTCGATTAAAAAAAAGTAATTTGGTGGGAATTCAGAGATTTAGATACACTTTCTGGCATCAATCCAAGAACCAGAAGACATTTTTCTTACAGACTTGTGCACCGAAAAACAGAAAGTTGAAGATTAAATCTAAAACAAAGGAAATTTAATTTTCCCGTAGGAAATCGTAAAGGTGTTCTGTTAAAGAAAATTTCGAATAAAAAATATGTCGTACTTCTGTTGAAACAAATAGTGCCAGAAATGTAAAGTACCTGTTATCAGGATAGATGATCAAGGTACGGGAAACTTAGGTCATTCAAAAATGGAACAAGGATTGAACTAGAAGTCTGAAAATTTGTACAGGCATGATTTCAATTTCAACGAACTTAACTAAAATATTTACAACCACATACCACATCCGGTTATACTGAAAGTAGCCATCAATTGTCTTATTTTAAACGGAATAAACACACTGTATCCTAAGAAAATGTAATAATAATAATTGTTTTTAGAGTTAAAGTTTGTAACGAATAATTTATTAGTTTTAATTAAATGAAAATCGAAAAACGACCTATGTGTTCCTATCTTGCTAACAGGAATGAACTAGAAGCCCTATAATAATAGGCCTTTATACTGGCCACTGCAAGCTGAATCCTCATCTGCACAGGACGAGCTTAGCGATTAGCGCGGTCAAAGCACAGCGGTCAAAGCACAGCAGTCAATGCCGCTGTGTTTGGAGGATGACGAGACAGAAAACATATCCTATGTGAGTGTCCCGCTTTGGGAAGAACCAGATTACAAACCTTCGGGGGAGACTTTCCCACACCTGAGAACTTAACAACAGTCAAGATGGTCAGCTTCCTCAAAGAGGCTGACCCGATGGGGTTAATGTAGGACGACTAGATGTGAGCCACAATAGACCTTCGGTCGTAGTGAAGGTGTCACAATGGCCCACTCACGATTAAATCACAATAATCTAAATCTACGGTAATGAAAAATAAATTTAAAAAAAAATCTATTTACAATAGAATGATAGTAATATCTACATGAAAAGTTAAGATATAGGGACATGTAAGCCGTTTTCAGATATCTCGAGCCGTTTTCAATGTAAACAACTTTGAACACTCAAATTTGGTATTTTGATTTCTGTATAAACGGTAAATTATTTGTTACAAACTTAAATTACTGTAAAATAATAATAATAATAACTTAGCAATGCATGCTATCTACAATTTTTGCTATTATTTTGATTTTTGCTATTAAATAATTATAGCAAAAAAAGCAAACAAATATACAAACATATGCTTTAGTATTCTTGTAGCCTCTGCCTTTTCTATCCTTTACGTAAAAAGGACCTGCTTAGTCTAAGCCTGTGCTTGTAAATGGAGTCAAGTTTGTAACTCGATAGTTTGGTAAGTAAGCCATGGCTACGACTGCTTGATTTAGGAGAAAATCTAAAACATTTAGTACATTTTTTAACAATAGCCTTTACCAAATTCATATTTTCAAAAGTCAATAAACTTTCCTTATACTATTTTGTAACAATTGCGGGCCCGCGTGCATTAATCGGACATGTTCAAATTTAAATATAAACTTTGTGAATGGATGCTTTGAATCTAAGATCATGGGATGCTTGGTATCATATTTCAGATTATATAACAACTGTAATTATACCAACTGCATCTCTAAAAGCAGAAAGCCCATTGAACCTATTTTTTAAAGGGTGATTTTTATTTTTTAACATCCATTCAAATTATTTAGGAAAATAATGTTGTTGGGGCACCTTTATAGGACACCCTAAAATTGGAAGCATTCAAATAGAATTTTCGACTATATGCTACAACTCGTAAAGTGTTAAGAGTAGAAAACTTAGTAAAAACATCAAAATCGTGACTTGAGGATTGAGAAACATACTTATCATCAATCCATTTAAATTCTGGAAGATCTCTAAGAGTAGGAGTAAATTGAAAATTATGAGAAGATGGATCAAAATTAGATAACCAGTCAGTTCCGGACCACCATAACAGACTAGTTATCAATTGAGTTGGATATAACCCTCTAGAAGCAAGGCAATATCGGCAAGGGTTTTGCTTGGATTCCACGTAGTTCCATTTATATTTACAAGTCAGCTCTTGTACCTATTTCGGTAACCCTGGTGCTTACAAATGTTTGTAAGTCATACGGTCCTGTGTGCATTCAATGCAATACAATTAAGGAATCTGTCCAGAGATAATATTCAAAATCATGCATCATACAATCAGTAACAGAATTAAGAAGTCTTGCAAGAGTTCATGCAGCTAACAGTTCCAATCTCGGCTTTGTGACTCGTTTCAAAGGAGAAATTAGTTTTTGAAGAAAGTAATGATACCTCAATTTCACCATCACTGTTAATTGACCTAACATATATTACAGCGCCGTAAGATCTAATACTTGCATCAGAAAACCCAAAAATTTGTATCTTGTTGGGTGCTTAGCCAAAGAAAATCTAGAAATTTTAAGAAAATCCAAACTCATTAAATCTTTTTGAAAGTAGCACCATTTTGCCTTTAAGCAATCAGGTATTTTATGATCTCAGTCAATTAAAATACTCCATAGTTTGTATTAATCTTTTGGCAAGGATAATGCAAGGAGACAAAAAACCCGAGGGATCATATATGTTTGAAATTTCTGATAAGACGTGTCTCTATGTGCAACGTTTGACAAAAACTGGATCAGAAACTTGAAATGATAGGTCATCAGTATCTCTCCATTGGATCCCTAGACATTTTATATCTTTCTAGCAAATCTTTAAGACACCTTCAGGATCAGCTTTAATCTTATTTGGAAATATCTTGCCATTTGACTTCCATTTCCTCAAAATATAACATCCTGATTTTAAAATTCCAGAAATCTGTGTACCTACATGTTTCAATGGCTTCACCTATGCCTTGAAATCCTGTTATTAGATCATCAACATAGAAATTTTCTAGAATTATTTTGTTTGCAAAAGGAAACTTATCTTGACTATCCAACTAAAGCTAATTGCCTATTTGGCATATCTCATCGCCAAATAGGGTGCACTAGTTGTACCATAGGTGACAGTATTTAAATTATAAACTTGTATATAATAATAATAATAATAATAATAATAATAATAATAAAAAAAAAACAACGAACTAATCCAAACAAATCGCATGCGTATTCAAAAGGTGGTACGCACGCGATTGAACAAAGAAAGCTAGAATATAGCAAAAAGTGTACCTTAAAACATTAATCTATCTATACATAGTACCTAATACTATATCGTCATATTAAGTCGAATGGGCCAGATACTAGCAAACGAAAGTATCTATATTTTCAAGTGTTTAAGTCGGGAAGGAAGGGGGGGGGGGGGTGGAAGACAGTATATCGATGGTAGTATATGGTTCAAGCTCTGTGAGATGTTTCCGCAGATATAACTTGAACTGAGAGAATCTGACGGTTGAAGGGTCAAGTCGGAAATGGTTTAGGTATTTTATAGACGCGTATGTAAACGTCTTTTCAGTGGACGAGAGGTGGTGGGTTGGTAGTTTAAATAGATTGAATCGAGTATGATAGTTGTGTGAGAATCGGAAAGGATCAAGCTTAGCCTGATTTTTGTAAATAAGTTTGAGGAGGGAGAAAACATACATGGCTGGCAATGTTAGTAGACCAAGTCGTCTAAATTGTCCCCTGCAAGATTCGCGGATGGATAAGTCTGCCAGGATCCTGAGAGCCCTCTTTTGAAGAAGGAAAACTTTACTGAGGGACTTCTCAGTGCTGCCCCAGACGGCGATGCCATAGGCTACGTGACTATAAAAATGTCCATAATATGCAGAGAGCAGAATATTATGGGGAGACAGTGTGTTGGAGTCGTCTCAAAAGGAAACAGGAGCTAGCTAGTCGGTGGCATAAGAGGTCTGTGTGAGCTGCCCAGTTTCGATTTTGATCGATGTGAAAGCCTAAAAATTTCACGACCTCTCTGGGCTTAATCAGGGAATTTTCATTCGGGATGTCAGGTAGGGGTGGTAGACGTGATCCGGAAGAATGAAAATCTATCAATTCAGTTTTTGTCAAGTTCAGTTTTAGTCTATTGACTCTAAGCCATGTAGAGGCTTTTTCCA
Organism: Malachius bipustulatus; assembly: GCA_910589415.1. Classification (NCBI taxonomy): domain Eukaryota; kingdom Metazoa; phylum Arthropoda; class Insecta; order Coleoptera; family Melyridae; genus Malachius; species Malachius bipustulatus. The sequence continues at coordinate 54,002,247 of OU342631.1, forward strand.
GTGGGTCTTGAACGGTTGATATAATTTCCGAAATGTCGCTTGTCTTTATCTTAATGAGAATGGTTGTATCGTCTGCATAGTTAACACAGATAGAATTTGAAGATGTTATTTTGGGACCTAATTCGTTGATGAAAATGAGGAACAGGAGTGGACCGAGGACACTGCCCTGTGGAACTCCAGAGGAGACAGGAGCAAAGAGGGACCTGGTCGCTCGGCCATCTGACCCAATCAATTCCACCGCCTGAGTTCGACCCTGCAAGTAACTGGAGAACCAGGAGAGGGCCAGTCCGCGTATACCCACAGCCTGCAGTCTTAGAAGGAGGCACTCATGACACACACTGTCGAATGCCTTGGAGAGGGCCAGAAGCCATCACACCGTGCGGATGCCGTCCTCCATTCCCCCAGAGATATACTCCGTCAGTTGGAGAAGAGCAGTCTCAGTAGATCTGTTCCTTAAGAAACCATGTTGGGAGTCAGACAGAGTCCTAGTCTTTTCAAGAAAGTTCAAGAGACGGTGGGAAACCAGTGACTCAATAATTTTGTCAAAGACCGAAAGCAGGCTAATCGGTCTGTAATTCTCGGGATTTTTGCCGTCGCCTTTTTTGAAAATTGGTTCAAATATCATGAGCTTTATTAAATTTCCAAACCATCCTTTGAAGATTACAGGATGTATTAACACCTGTCTGTACATCTTCGTAATATCAGCAGAAACTACACAAGGAAACTGCCTCTATTTCATCAAAATCTGAAACAATTTAGTTAACATTTGAGGACCAATAATTTGCAAATCATTACCTGATAAACCTGTAGTTGAAGGAGAAGACCCATTAAAAACAATTCGAACCTTCGTTGTTAGGCTATCTTCCTTAAAAACAGCGTGATACGGAAAAAAAATATGAAACTGCGTCATTTTGGAAATCTCTGGCCAAACTCATAATGACCTAAATCTAAAATATTCTGTCATAAAATTTCTATAATCTTTTGCTAAATGCAGATGCTTATATCCAATTTATTCTCCAAAGCTAGGAGTCGTTTAATTGCTACATCTTTTGAGTCACCTAGTTTCAATGCATCATGCTTAAGAGTCATTCTAACAATAAATCTACCATCTGGATTGCATGTGTATGTACTTTAAAAATTTCCCCACATTTAATATCTTCGTGGGACATCCTAGGTTCAAGAATCAGTTCTTTCAATAACCAAACTTTTTGCAATTTGGTATTTAAATCAGTATCACTGTGAATTGATGATGAGAAGAGATTGGTATTTTGTAATTTTGAAACATTCAGTGATAAACAACCTGCGATGGTATAACCAAAAATAGTTTTCTGTAGTATCGGATAAACTTTTCTTATATTAATTTGATTTGGAAGCAAACATTCCCAAAAAAACTGATGCACTTATCATCATATCATTAGAAAAAACTTAGTTTTTTTTATCATTTTGACCAAAATTATAATTCAAATTTCATTACTTTGATTTATGAAGTTCAAGACAACATTTTAGAATCAATCATAATTGATGATATTAGGTATTTTTATTTACAAATTATAGATTGCAGCTCAATTATTGCCTTCGTAAAGATTGGATATACTTATGTTATCGGAATATCTACGTAAATACTTGAACATTAACAATCCCAGCTGACAACTATGGGGATATTGCAGCAGGTACATATAGAAATTACGCAACTTAAAAACAGCCTCCGGGAGTCTTGTTTAATAGGTTAATTATGGAGCACTTCTGGGATTAATTACCTAGAATCTTTACATTATCTTTCGTTCTGTTTGCTCTGCTTTGGCTGCTTTACCACACGCAACAAAAAGCCTGCCTACTTTCTAAACGAAATTACGGTCTGCATTTTTGTTTTTTCAACGCGCACAAAAAGCTGCCGAACAACATCTATCGTAATTAGCGGCATAATAATACATGATCAGGCCGCAGACATTAAATTTCGTCTACATTGTTGTCTTAAGAACCAACTACTGGTCAGCCACATATGAAATCTCATAAACATATTACGGAAACAATATCAAGCACTTATTATAATAGGAGCAAAGAAATTACATAGTCTGGTTTACTTTTTTTACCCAAGCAAATATTACAAGACAACTTTTTATAGTCCCGAAAACGATAAAAGTACTGATTGATATCGGATCATTATCGGGAATCCAGTGCTTTTTCCAATGCTAAAAAGTGAAAATAAAGACATAAAGGATTTTTTAATAGTAAATCATGTTTTTATACTTTAACCAGACTAATATGAAAGTAAATAAGGAGCTCTCAGAAGAAATACGAATACAGCGTGGAGTTAAAAAAGTTTGTGTTTGTGTACTATCACCACTATTATATACCTACCGCTCCAGAGAGCACTGGAGGAAACAACAATTGGCGTAAAAGATTAACAAGGACACTCATTAACAATATCTGGTATGCAGACGATACCATACTTATTGCTGGGACACTGGAAGAGCTGCAGAGCTTGGTTGACCAAGTATAGTGATGAGCGGCGTTACGTTAAATGACAATTACGAAATCAGTCAAACAACTGGAAAATTATTGAATCAAAGAAGAATTATTAGAGAAGGTCATTTTAAGTATAAATACCTGAGAACAATAATTGTAAATGAGGGTAATGAGTACACGGATAAAATTAAATCAAGGATTGAACAAGTCAGAATCACGTTTAATAAGATGAAAAATGTAATACCTATTCACTACTATTATACAGTAGAGATCCTAATTTGCACTTAAGAGTTAGAATATTGACAGATACTAACAGGGTTATTGGTAACTGGATACATTCCTTTGGTGATTTTATAAAACAAGAGGTAAGGAGTAAATCAAGCCTAACATGCACTTTACAAAACTTAGTAGATTTTGAGATATTTAGATTTTCAATACTTCTTAATCACGAAGCCATAGATCGCGGGTTCGAAAGTCACCTCGGCCCGCTTTACTTTTCAGATTCATTTTCGAATGTCTGTGAAAAGTAAAACAAGCGATCGAACGTTTAAAAGGCAAATATAATTTAAAGTGTGTGTGGTTAAAGAGTTCGTGCTCAAAGCCAAATTACCAGAGTGGAGCGACTATGTCTTACCTACACAGTTAAGACCGATGCTCCCTCTTAAAAAAAATACTTCTTAAAAGAATTGATTTAAATGTCAAATGTGATTTTCAAAATATATAAGTACTTGTAGCGTGCGCTTTTCCGTATTTATCCAGAACGAATTTACGTGTAGAAAAGGTACAGTAAGATGATTCCTTTGGAATGATACCCTCCGCAGGTTCTATAGTTTGAGGCATTGTAGCGAGATCGAATGATGGGACCGTCAATTCGAGTCCGTCAGCTGCCAGTCAGAAGAACTAAACGTCAGAGCAGTAGAGTAAGGAGGATGCGCTTGAGTATTGATTTTAAGAGGGGAGTTGAACGTCTCGTTTTGTTTCGCCGCTTTTCTTTTTGAGATACTGGTGAAGTAACATGTTCCAGTGTGATGTTGTTTAATTTAGTTGTTGTTCATGTGGTGGTGATTAAAACACAGGATGAATTTGGTTAATGCTGATTGTCATGGAATGAATTAAAGAAGCCTGATGGATGATGTGATTCATCTCGGTAAGAAATAAGATGGCGTTTGGTGAAATTTCAGATGGTAATTTTTATATTTTATTTCAGGGCTTCTATTTCTAGACTTTGATTTTTCGGGTCCTTCCTTCCGGGTGATCTTTCATTGTGGGTCTGATTTTTGGTCTTTCACTTTGTTTTGGAATGTCCTGGTGGTGATCTCGGTAGTGGAGCATCTTTTATTAGAGAGTTTGGGTAGAAAGACAGTTTTGAAGAAATGGCGTTCTTCAGATAAAGTGGAGCCGGGTGGTCTGACATCATCAATCAGGGAAGGAGGAAGCGTCACCTTCCATCTTATTTTTGGATCGTCCCGTCTCATTTATTCTTCATCTTGAAATACGATTTGGACGCCCAAGGTACATTATTAGAGTTTTTTTTTTATAGTTGAACTATGTCTCTAAAGGAAAGAGAATGAAACATTCACCAAACTATGTTATTAAGTTATCTAGGTTGGAACTTTGTTCTTTAAATGAATTGAAGATATCTAACTGTAATTTTAATTTTAGTATATTGAGGAATTTAATTATACCCAGTTGGTATAATACTGTTTCATTTTATTAATTATTATTAAGCAAAATTTTAATATAGTAAGGTAGTAATTGGCCAAATTAAGTAGGGTTAGGTATGTAAATTTTATTAAATACCTATTGAGGGTAGTATGTTGATCCTAAATGGATCAAGTATTTTATTTATGAATAATTATTGTTCTGTTTTTTTTTTTAATGTATAATGTGTAGTTGCTAAAGGTAAAATCCTAATTTTAGTTGATAATCTCACGATACAATACTTTCAATTTCTGGGAAATTTGATTTTATTTGATTGGAGCAGTCCAATAAATTGTTAATTATTAACTGTGTGTTTTATTGTAGTGTTTGTGTGACCTGTAATTAAAAAGACACAACGTAGGGCAGGTCAGTTCTTTAATTATTGGAATTTTTTAAGAGACGATCATTTTAGACAAAATTTGTAATTTCATTGTAAGATCTTTAACACCCTCTGTCTTGCTTTGGGTTCAAATAAATTTGAAAGTACCCAAACGGGGTCAGAGGGAATAGCACCTTCTGCTCGCACATTTTTTTTTGTTTTCTTTTGGCCTTGTTATTTCAAATTTAACATCGAGTGAGAAAGGAAGGGCTACATACTTTAAATTTTTTTATTGTTTTGCTGGAATACACTTATCCAACACCATTGTCATCCGTTTGGAATAGAAAATGTACGGAAGTATTTTGATCATGTGAAAATTTCAAAGAAAAACAAAATACATATAAAAAATAGAAAAATTTGGAATTTCAACAAAATACCTAAAATTTTTTGAGTTTTGTATAGTGCATGTTAGGGTTAATTTACCCTTACCTCTTGTTTTTTTCAGATCACAAAAGAAATGTTACCAATAACCATGTATATTCTCAGTGTTGCTCTGTAGGATGAAGTCCTGGACATTGAAGAAAAACATTCGTGATTGACTAGAAGCTTTTGAGATGTGATCATACAGAAGGATTTTGAGAATAAGTTGGGTAGACAGGATAACAAATAAAGAAGTACTGGGAAGAATGGGAAAGGAACGGATATATTAATTACAGTTAAGGTGGGGAAGTTGCAGTATCTGGGCCATCTGATGATGGGGCGAGAAGTATATGGTGTTGCAGAACATTATGCAGGCAAAGAGGCAGGCAAGAAGAAATAGAGGAAGAGGAAACATTTCCTGGCTAAGTAACTTGAGACTATGGTACAATTGTATTCCATCGAGTTGTTTAGAGCTGCAGCTTCAAAGATCAAAATAGCTGTGTTGATAGCCAACCTTCTAAGAGGACAACACTTGAAGTGGAAGAATGTGCTTTTTCTGTACATCAATAATAATTGTAATAGTTCAAGAGCTCGATCGATTTTTCTACCTTGAATCGTCGGCCGATTCTAATGTTTTTTATTCGATTCGTAATGAAATTATGTCCCTAAAAGACAAGGGTACCAATGAAGAACCTGTCGTTTTTTAGAAAGCATTTTATAATTAATTATTTATTGAACTTTTTTTCATTAATATGTAGTTTTTCGTCCTAGACACTTGAAAAAACTAGAGTGCACATTTAGACGCATACGATAAGAAAGACTCACGGTGCCAGGTCTCATATTGCCGTAATCCTCGACATCGTGTCGAATTGGCGATGAAGATAGTTAACAACGTTTTACCACCCCCTTCATCGCCACGGTCTCGAGGATTGCGACAGGATGGAATCCGGCAACGTGAGTTTTTCTTATCGTTTTTGAAATGAACACTCTAGTACTGACCTGACTCTATCCATCTCCAAGGGCAATGAGTGAAAATGATGGCAATTTTACCGCGTTTAGCGCTATCTCTCCGAGAGAGCAGGGTTGCTCCCTTTCCTCCCGTCATTCCATTCATATAGTATAACGTCAAAGGATAGCCTCATAACCTTTTTGGAAGAAGAATTCCTGTTCAGTGAATGCATCAACATTGTTTTGTCCTGACAACCTGTTCACAACTTGTAAATATAAAATCAAAGTGAATCTCAAATTTAGGATGCAGTTCCGCCATTAAACCTCGATAATTATTATGAATTTCGTTCCCAGGAATTCCATATTTTTGTGGAAATGGATCCTTCATGTCCATGAAATCTAAACAGAGCGACCCGTAGCTGTTTTTTGTGTCTTTTCGGAACCTCACTTAAGGTACCCAGAACGTCCTTCTTATATTATACCCAGAACTGGGTATAATTGTGCGTGAAACTGCACCCCTGTATATTTCCATAAAGTTCCGTTCGAGCAATCGACGCGGATCCCTTAGCCGAGAGTTCTGTCTTCATCCCACATATCTTTTGCCCTCGATTTTATTCCTTGATGTCAAGTCAGGGTATATCGTAATTATTATGACGTGTCCTATGTGGTATATCGTAATTATTATGACGTGTCCTATGTACTGAAGCTTTCGTTCTTTGATAACTTACTGTCATAAGCTCTTCAATCTTACTCATCCGCCTGAGTACCTCGTCATTGGTTATTCTGCATACCCAGCCAGCATATAAGCAGAATACGACAATACAAGTACATCTCAAATGCGTTGATGCGGTTCTCTAGTTAATTGTTGAATATCCAGCTCTCGCAGCCCTAGATGAGGACTGGGAAGAAGTAAAAACGCAGGTTGTTTACCCGAAACTGCAGGCTCAGACCCCGATTAGTGAAAAGGTTATTCATAGAAGAGAATGCTCGACTGATCTGCGTTCGTTCCTTGACCGAATTGATTTTTTTAGGGTAGCTGGCCTCGTTCACGAGGGCTCCGAGATATTTCACTGACGACACATGCTCCACTAGCTCGTTGGTTATTCGAAGGACTGAACGTTGCGGTGTCTCGGAGAACATAAACACTTTAGTCTCGTTCATTACTGCGTGCTATGTTCCACGATAAGTTTCATCATGTGCTAGAGATGTGGGCTCATTCAAAGTAAACGAAGATAGAGATGTCGATGGAGTAAGAGAGTGTCCCGCCATCACAAAATCTGGCTCCAAAACGTTGACTTTTTTATTGAATATTAGTGCCTGGGTTTTTCAAACATTAAATTCAACTTGGTTTCTATTGTCCCAAGCTAGAATCTCTTGTATGTTAATGTTAAGTATGGCAACTTCTTGCTCGCTGCGAGTATGTGCGTCGATGGAAGATGTTCGCGCATCTAATGTATAAGAATATAATTGTATAGTCGCCGGCAAAACTGTATATAGGATTTTTTGTTGTTTCAAGCAAATTGTTGATAAATATGAGAGAGAAAGAGAGAGTCTAAGATAAAAGGGATCTCTGAAGCACACCGGCATTGATGGAAAGAGTCTGAAAAAGAGCTCCATCGACGGCCACTGGTAGGAAGCGATCTCCAAAATAACTCGCAAGCCACGAGCAGAACTTCTCGGGTATGCCATGAGCTTGCAAGTTTGCCAACAATCCATCAAGCCAGACACGATCGAAAGCTCTAGAAATAGCAAGGGCAACCTCTCGAAACTCCCCATGGTGCTCGACTGCGTTGTTCCACAGCTCGCTGACATAGGTGAGGAGGTCACCAGTTGACCTGTTTGCGAATTTCGTATTCGCTGTCGCTGATTATATTAGCTCCTTCCAAATAGTTTAAAAGATTTTGGTTAATAGCTTTCGCCGTAATCTTAGATATTATTGAAAGCAGTGCCAATGGTCGAGAGTTATTTCTTGAGATCATTTGCTTTTCTTGGGAATAAGCTAGAAAACAGGTGACATCTCACGGGGTTGTTTCCTTAAAGTCGAAGGAAGAGTATGAAGAGAATGAGTCAACAAGTTCGCCCTCTCAGTGGCCCTGGATGCAGTAGTTTCGTCTATCCGAGTAAGTGGTGAAATCATGGATCTGGTGGAGTTCTGGCTGACTGCCTTACTGACGGACCAAAATTATTTTGAAACGTTAGGGTAGGAGAAAAGTTTGTTCCTAATTATTTGGTTGCGAGCTTTCCTAGTTTGGTTTATTATTTCTTTGCATCTTTTTCTAGCAAGAGAGAAATTGCGGTGATTTGTGCCTTCGGAGCTCTCTCGTCATTAGTAAAAAAGCCAGTTTTTGGAGGCGACAGTTTCCTTGCATGCTTTGTTGAATCAAAGTTTGCTGTTTGAGGGCTGTTTTTTTATGGAATGTAGGCTTTCACGTCATTTAAGATCACTTGAGCAGCTTCCCTAGCACAAGCAGATGGACCACTAAGGCCAAAACAAACCTTCCGCCATGGAAAAACACGATAGTGTTCCCTGAGTTCTTACCATTTGGCCGATCGATAGTGCAGAGTATAGAGTAAATAAACCGCAGACTATACGCGGCTTACTTGATTCTTTGGCACATATTGGTAGGACACATGATGTTGAGACGAGTTTGTGGTATGAGGAATCCAGTGAAGCTTTCACCGTGATAAGATTTATATATATTTGGGGGTTCGTAGTCAAAGAGAGATCCAGAAGGTTAGCGAGTTCTCCCTGGCGATCGGGAATGAGGGTTGGTTCGTCGACGAGCATGGTAAAATCATAGCAAATTGCAAACGATTCCGCTTGACGGTCGTTTTCATCACTGAGATTTACGTATTTACGTTGAGTATTTACGATAGATGTATGTAGATTGACATCTCCCAAGATGGCTATCTCGGCTTTAGGGTTCTATATCTGTATGAAATCATCAGCCTTTGTAAAAAAAACTCTCTACTGATTATCTTCTGGTCGGTACAAGCAAAAGATAAATCTAGTCGTTTGATGGAGTGTTACTCTAAATCTAAACCACACGACGTCATTTTTTGAGATCTTGAGAAGGCTCTTTACGAGATAGTCAACATTAATAGGTACTTCCGAATGTGCAAGACCCAGACGCTTTCGAATAATTAGTTTTCCTCTTGATGCTTTTCCTCATCTGCGTTTCTACCCCACTCTCACACAGCCTCTTTCGCACATATTTACGCGCAATTTTTACCTTTAGCATTTAAATGGGAAACGAATATTGACGTTTAATAGTTGAACACTTTTACTTTCCAAATCCGTTCGATAAATTAGAATTGGACGAGCTTCACAGCATTCAGCCTCGCTGAAAAATATCAAAAAAATAAAATGTTTACCTTACTCTATCAGCTTTCCTTTCATGAGCAGAAAAAAAGCGTTTTTTTGCACCAAAGTGTTAACACCTATAAAAAATAAAATGGTTAACTCGAGTAGAAAACTATGCAATTAGGATCTGGAGGCCATTCCGGGTGTGATAGCACTGGCGTCGTTACTTTTTTTTATCAGAATCTGGTTCAGAGTTTAGAGCTTTGTTGCTTGGTCTATGTCTATTTTTCAGATTATATCATTTTCTTAGGTAGGTAAATAAAAGAGTTTATGCTAGGTGATTTCTATTATAATAGGTGTTAATTTTGCGTTCTATGGACATGTAGCTTTCGTTATTCAAGCGAAATATTTATGGACTTCTAAAATGAGAAAGTTTAATCTGTGATCCATCCAACAAGAGTTCTTCGTGTTTTGTCAAAAATGTAACTAGTTTTGCTGATCAGATACAACCAGAAAAGAGCCGAAATAACATAGCAATCTTGACATAAGCTAATAATTACCTGGAGCAATATTTTCACTTATTGTTCTGCAACACGCTCGTCGGCGGCGGATGTCGTCAGCCGGCGGCGGCATATCACATGTTGAGAGTTGAGACACAATGCTTAGTGAAGCATAGACGATAACAGGTTGTCGTGTTCGCCATAAGCTCTTAGTCGCGCGTCTAATATAATAGGTAGTTCTCTTAATTATAGAGTGCATAAATAATTCAGGTCTGCATAGTGTTAGTTGGAACTTGTATAAGTCGGTCGTTATCAGGTTGCAGTTTCACCTGCGTTTAGCGTAACGACTGCACGGCGATTATTTGCGGAAATCGCCTGTCTTGCACTGTAATAATAATTAAGTCAGGACAGCGGCAGCGGCGGCGGCGGCCTGCAATAGGCAATAGGCCGTGTCCTGGGGCAAGGTTTTATAATACGAATACGATATACATACATATGTTCCAAATGTGTGCGCGCTCAGACCAAGTATTGCACCTCAAGGGGTTTCTATTTCAACTGCTGGCTGCTTAATTAATCTTATAGATTATGTTCATGCAAAAATGTATAATCAGTGAATCGAGTTTTTATGCCTATATTATGTTATTTCATTCTTCATGCGTTTGAATTTGTATAACATATTATGTAGAACTTCACCGCGATTGAATTACAAGGTTCCAGATACCGATTTATAAATTTGGATCGCTCTTATGTTGTGGAAATATATCTCGCAGATATGCACCCGAGTCCCATAGAAAAACTCTTGATCTTAAGGACAAAAGGATCATAAAAAATCTGTAGCGGATGAGAAATCGAAGACTTAGTCCGCATTGTTGACTCAATTTTCTACATTCAGATCTTCAGAAAGGAACATAGCGTTAAATACACTTACACGATCATCTTACATTGTTAACCGGTAATTACTTTTTTTAAAATAGAGTAAACTTTATGTCCAGCAATATCAGACCAATATCTTGATAACACAGGACATTTTATAATCAGTGATTATCTGCTAGGTCACTAACTATACGTTCCTGCAACAAGGCCTACTATTACAAAATTAGTGAGCCTTGAGTTATTTTTCTATTTTCTTTAAATTCTTGAAGTCTATAAAAAACCTGATCGGAAACTATAATAAAAGTATGATATCTTTTTAACGACTTCACATTGAATACTTAGCTGTAATCTACCAATTTCAAAAAGGAAGTGCTTTGTTGGGTGGGAATGCTTTATCTGAATACAGCATTTTCATGCACCAAATAAAATGGTTAGTAGGTAGTTCTGATATTTCTGATAATTAATAGCTATTGAGATACATCCTATTCCATAAAAACTTACATTAACCAGGTATGTATTGTACTTTAAGACGTTTGCTCGAGTCTACTTCTCATGAAGTTCATCCAAGCATAGCATCTCTAGCTAGATTGACAGACACCATTTTGCTTACTGCAAGTATAGTCGGTAAAGTAAAAAATGTACCAAAAGTTCATAAAAAATCTTATCTATGATTTCCCTTCGATAATAATTGTTCATGAATAGAATATAAAACCGCAAAAATCACGGTCCCTGTTTAGCTAAGCAAGACTAATCTGCTACTTTGATTTCCACCTTCGGTATTAACTGAAGATGTCAATAACTCCTTAGACTCATCATCATAAACTAGAAGTCATTTTTCCTAATATTTCTTGTTTGGCATACCTCCATTACTGTCCTTGTATATCGTGCTGGCTGAATGATGCTAGGTATGTAAAAATACACAGAAAAAGACAAATTTACAGGGTGATTGATTGAGATGGGACATTTGAAATATTGGTTTTAATGTCGTATAATGCCATAATTTCATATGATCCGTTGAATGAAAATGTTTTCAAGATGGCGGCACTTACTGATGGAATTAGCTACCTAGGATATCTTTGTTTTCTTAAGTGCTTATTGCATTTTCGAATTTCCCAAAAAAATCCAATGAGAATAATGGTTGCAAAAAAATCATGGTTGCAGTTTAAATTGAGTAGCTTATAAGTTATAAACAAGTGAAAATCGCAATTTTACAACTTCGAAGCAGTGTACAACGAGAAGGGTTCAAGATATTTAAAAACGACTTACGCGTCCCTATCTTAACTTTTTATGAGGTATCCCAGTTTAAATTTCTATACAGAGTGATGAAAATTATCAGATATTTCATCACCCTGTATAAAAATTCAAAGTACATAAGTAATAGGATACATCACGAAAAGCCTTTTTCTCTTATCTAGAACCATTCTCGTTGTACAGGGTGATTCATTATAATGTCGCCCCCCTTTAACTTTGTTATTTCATGTGTCCCAAAAAAATTAAAAGTGGGGTTATGTAGGTGCTAAAAAAGACTTTTTTATACGTGTAACAAAAATTTGAAAGTAGATCAGTATACAGGGAAAACCAAAATTTTTTTTTTTTTTTCAATGGATCACCCTATATATGAATTTATTTTTCGATTCATCGTAAAATTCTAAGCATAACTTATATAACATACCGTATACCTAAATTCAAAGGCTTCTGAAATATTCGCATTTGAAACATCATCAAATATTTTATAAAACACCTGTTGCAAATCAAGTAATCTAACAATAAAATGCTCTACTGGGCCTCCATTTTTTTCAACACATTTTATAAGGGTTTATAAGGGTTGTTCGCATTTTCTCCAATGAATCTGTTATGAATTCTGGGTTATTTTCATTTAAATTATTAATTTTAATCCGTATCAAATCTTTTAGATGATCGAGGTTTTCAATTTGGTAGTTATACACACGGTTTTTTAAATAGTTTCAAATGCGAATATTTCAGAAACTATTGAATTTAGGTATACGGTATGCTATATAAATTATGCTTAGAATTTTACGAGGAATCGAAAAATAAATTCATATATAGGGTGTTCCATTGAAAAAAAAATTAAATTTTTGGGTTTCCCTGTATACTGATCTATTTTCAAATTTTTGTTAGACGTATAAAAAAGTCTTTTTTAGCACCTACATAACCCTACTTTTAATTTTTTTGAGACACATGAAATAACAAAGTTAAAGGGGGGCGACATTATAATGAATCACCCTGTACACTGCTTTGAAGTTGAAAAAATCAAATTTTCACGTGTTTATAACTCATAACCTACTCAATATAAACTGCAACCGTAAAAACTTTTCTCATTGGATTTTTTCAGGCAATTCGAAAATGCAATAATATGTGGGGCATTCTATTTCAAAAACAAAGATGGTAACCATTTCTGGTATAACCGGAAGTGCTGCCATTTTGAAAATATTTTCATTCAACAGATCATATATACAGTTACGGCCGTAATCAAAATTTCAAAGCGCCGGTTCCTTTCTTCGTTCTCCATATATTTCTAATGCCCCGTCTCAATCAATCACCCTGTATAATAGGGATGATGCGCAGTAAGAAAGGATGGAGAATCGGTATGTTTTCACATTGAAACGGAAATTAGGGAAGCGACAACAATTTTGCAACTTGTGTCACTATTTGTGCCACAACAAATTTTTAAAAATTGACAGGCTGGCAAGTAATTCATTCAACTGGGATATCTATCGCCTTCTCTTTTACGTTTACAATGTTCAGTGTACTTTCATCTTTCTCCAGTTAAAAAATAGTATATCTAGTGCAATTCAGCCAACACGGTATTTAATGGTCTCTAAAAATTCACGAGATTTGACGGTTAAATAAAGCAGTCAGATATTCACAATTTATTTCACAAGAAATTCCACCAGAATTACAAGTCAATTTGGATTAAATAAATAATTGCACAAAAATAGCCTTATAGCCTTTATAATGTTCTTCCGGATCATGTAAAGAGTCTTAACATGAATTTTGAGGGGCATGGATGAGGCTGCATTTTAAAGATATTTTAATTATTATATCTTATTTTAATTATACATACATGTATACAAAAATGCCGTATGAGTTAGGGCTTTGGTACGAAAGTAGATTCAATGGCATAAATCTACCTAGTTTTTGACATACTACTGATGTGTCAAATATCAAAAATGATTGATTATGAATAAAACACGAATGTTTTATAAAATTCTACTGTAATATTGATGGATAATAGAACGTTACACGTGTTTCACTACTTTTCATGTAGCATCTTCAGACGTATGTAAATAAAATTATTGATATTGTAACATAGCAACAGTATGGTAACCTAAGTGATCATAAAAAAAGTACATAACTAGATTTAAATGAATTTTTAACAGAACTAACTAGATCATAATGTAATTTCTTCAGAATCTTCTTAGTTGTTGATATCAAGAAGAAAATCAAGTAGTGGAGAACGATATGTGTCTAGCTGTTCATTTATTACTGTGTATTGTTGATTATGTAAATGTCTGTGGATCTCTAGAGATTCAAGAAAATTTAATTTAAAATAATGATCACAATGATGAAGTAATTCAATTTTGTTGTTTGCTGTTAGAGTGTGAATGTTTTCTATTAAGTGTTTTGCAAAATTTGATCTTTCTGGATGTTTAAGTCTGTAAGAAATCTAGAAATTAGATACAATGAACACCTAAACTCTTACAAACTCAAACATCCAGAAAGATCAAATTTTGCAAAACACTTAATAGAAAACATTCACACTCTAACAGCAAACAACAAAATTGAATTACTTCATCATTGTGATCATTATTTTAAATTAAATTTTCTTGAATCTCTAGAGATCCACAGATGTTTACATAATCAACAATACACAGTAATAAATGAGCAGCTAGACACATATCGTTCTCCACTACTTGATTTTCTTCTTGATATCAACAACTAAGAAGATTATGAAGAAAATACATTATGATCTAGTTAGTTCTGTTAAAAATTCATTTAAATCTAGTTGATTGTTTTATGATCACTTAGGTTACTATACTGTTGCTAATGTTACTATATCAATAATTTTATTTACATACATCTGAAGATGCTACATGAAAAGTAGTGAAACACGTGTAACGTTTCTAATATCCATCAATATTACAGTAGAATTTTATCAAACATTCGTGTTTTATTCATAATCAATAAGTATGCTGAGATTCTACAAAATAAGGGTTGAAAACATAAATTTTATCAAAAATGATGTTGCAAAACGTCACTATGAATATTAACCGTCGTCACTGACACAGATAGTCAATTAAAAAGTAGCCTCATTCTTATGTAAATAATTCAAATAGATTTAAAATGATGTCTTATAGGAACCCCCCCCCCCCCTTGCCATTTCAAGTTTTGGAGTTGACAGGGACTGGAACGTCAACTTTGACATTTGACCACACCAGATTTACGTCAAAAGTACGTCCTCCCTCAGTTTACAGTGAGTTTCTTTGCGTAATTCACATTATTCTACACGACATTTTGAAGATCTGGTGATAATGGAAGCAATAGTTTTTTGAATAAAACAAAAAAATTGAAGGATTTCTACCGATTTTTAAGAACTAGCTAGATGTGTTTGATCACTGACGTCTATCAAATCGCTGACATTTCAATAATACGTGATTGTTTAAATCAGTTTTAAATATTGAACTACGACTACCTTTTTTATAATTATTAGTGCTAAAATTCAGAGAAAACGACACTATTTCTCGTAGAAAGCAATTTATTAGTAAGACAAGAAGTATAAAAATCTAAAGCAAATGTTAAAACTATCGTCCAAACTGAAAATTTCAGAGATTTGATAGATATTAATGAACAAATACATGAGCTAGTTAGTTTTGAAAATTAGTAAAAATCGTTGCACTTTTTTCATTTTAATTAAAAAAGTATTCCTTCCATTGGCACCAGACCTTGAAAATGAGAAAAAAAAGCGAAAAAAAAAGCAAAAAAAAAACTGAAAAGCGAGAAAAATAGTTATTTATTATACAAGAGAAAAAAGTGATAGATTTTAGCTCGAGATGTGATTTCGTCCCCGGCGCGTTTAGCGGAGGGGACAAACACATCTCGAGCTAACATCGCACTTTTTTCTTGTGTGTAATATACAATTTTTTTCTGCGAGAAGAAATATCAGTGTTAGAATGTCGAAAAACGTAGTTAGATAACTGAAAATTATGTCGGAAAAATGATTTATGTTAAACTTGGATTTTCAAACTGTCTTATATCGTAATTGACGTTGCCTGGTAACGAAACGATTTAATCGTCATAATTTAATTAACATTTTAGATAGTTTTGCAAAGATTCTTGTATATAAGGTCTCAATGAGTGAATTTATTAATATGGATAGTGATTGTTATGAAAATTCCCTTAATAATTGCCATTTCGTCGGCCTAATCTGAAAATGGCCTAAGTCATATTTTACAAATTTCACGGGAGGAGTAAAAAACATCTTATTGCGTTTTAATCAAGACAACTTGGGATTTGGGCCACTTTCTCAGAACAGTCTAACGCCATCTATGAGTGGAAAATCGAACTCAAACAATTTACGATTTGGATAATAAGGTAACTTTCCTTTACGTATATTTGATATAAATTTAATGATATCAAAAAAAATGATTTAATGAGTGTTAATAGCAGCTATACCTAAGCCGCCATTTCGGGGAAATAAGTACTCATTTATTTCCCAGCTAATTCATTTTTTCCCCCGATAAGATGCAGCTCATATAATGAGGCATTTTTCTACCTGTCAACAGGGAAAAAAGGTCAAACTTTTAGCCCGTCGCAGAAAAAAATTCATAAATTTACTTCAGGAACACCATTAACACGAGGTAAAATGTTTACATGTAACTTCCTATATTGCATTGAAAAAGAAACTCGCTGTACGCGTATGTACCTCCTGGAAACAGTATGAAAAACATTAAATTTATTGCAAGATTCTTAATCATTTATTTAGAACTTGGATCATTCTGGGAACATAATATTCAAATTGTAATTTTGAAGATGAGAAAAAATCAAAGTCGTTAATGAACTTCCTTTTTGAAAGAATTTTAATTTGAGAATTAAATACAAAATAAAAATATTCATGAATACACTCAAAAACTTTCCATAATTTTTCATGCATACATTCTTCACATGATAGTATACTGATCATCTCCACTGAAGATCCCCATCCCAGTCATTCTTCTTAGAAGACATGTTACACCGAAAATCACATCTACCAAAAAATACAAAAAAGGATTGATTCTATCGCGCATCCCCTGACCCACATCCTTTTTTTCTGTCTAAAAGGCACGTCCCTAATAAGTGATTGCACAGATATTTATGACATAACTTATAATTTGCGGATACCTTTATGTAATCAAAAACTGTATCGAAAATACCAGTCGTTCAATTAGCAGTGTAACATTGTTAATGATACACATTTTCCCGTTCAAACAGCGAGAATACTAAATATTAAGGCAAGGGACACCTGTTGAATAAATGGTAATGATTCCCATGTTTGTATCGACAACGCCCATATTAAAGGACGTGGTCGTGACTTGTACCTACTTTTGTTGCTGTATTTTCTGTTATTGTGTACCTCCTTTAGTGCATGCTTGCTTTCATTCTTCGTCTATGTCAGCGAACAGCATTGAGCAGCACAAGCACAACCGCCAGTTTAAATTTAATAAGCGTCACCTTCTGGCGATCTATTAGTATGTTGTTTATTTCACCCAGATAACAGGCATTTGCTTCCTACAAACTATGGTTATTCCGAAGATAGATGTACGAAATTTAAAATTTAAACACTCCATATATGTATTTTCCCTTTAGGTGTGTAAGCCCGTTTATATTCAACTACACACTATAAACTAATATGGTTTCTTGGTTTGTAATAATAGAGATACAAGATCGTTAAATGAGAGAAACCTACTTACGGAGTATTGTTCGATAAAATACCTAACTTTATTCCCATTTGTAAATTTATTACGACATTTTTGATTGGTTTAAAATGTGTTTTTGTTAAATTTGTGATACCTATTTTTGTCAATATTTAAAATTGTTTTTCAATAAATTATTGTAGACAGTAAACGATAAGCATTAGTTCTCTTGGTGGAGAGTGCTGGTAGTTTCATACCTAGAAACCATCACTTTTTTCCTAAGATTGTATGAATTACCCAAGATACACGAAGGAATGATCTTATTAGATTACGTAATCATTTTTTCTCAATATCGCATACTAACTCTGGAGTTTCGGGGTTTATAAATACGTTTCTAGCCACGAACTTGCGGTGCAGATCCCGGTGTAGAGTGCTGTCAGGTGAATGGAATTTTTGACGTTCACATACTCTAAAGATATGCTACTCTGGTCTCTTTTGATATCTCAAATATCTTTTAGAATGTACCGGTTCCGTGAACCTTGGCTTTTCTGAAGAGTCTCTTACATACATCTGTTATTTCAGAAGAACTGAGTCAGCCTTCAATGTCACAAAACTTTGCCTTCAAAATATAACGTCTTCACTTTCCCAAAAAATTTCAACTCCCAACAAGATATCTCAGAAATAGACAAAGTTTCTAGTTCCGCTACCATCAGAAATAGTCGGGGAAGTCAGAGTTTACATGGGTGACCGTCGTGACTGATAAAAGGATTTCCTCTGCCCTGAACAGAGCTGACAAATTTCCTGTAGGGAGTGACTTTTCTTTACCCTTCCCTGACCTTTGCTGGCGATTTTTTTAATGATAATGTTTTTTTTTTGTTGTACTGCACCGAATTTTCCATCTCGAATAGGATGGCATCGGTCCCCACTTCCTCGAAAGCAGTGAAAGTGGGAAAGGTTTTAGTGAATCCCCATCATCCAAGATAACTTGGAGGGGAAAAGGCGGGTGATTTCAGACCACACCGTCTTTGCGGTGCTATCAAGGTTGGATACTCGGAAATAAGTGCACCCTTCACTCCTTGTGACCGCTGCATAATTATATCCCGCGAGGGACCTTTTCCTAAACCTCTCTAGCGGAGGAAGAAATAGAAGAAGGAACATCTTTACTAGGGATTGCAATACCGAAGGATAATCAGAATACCGGTATTTCGGTATTTATTTGTAATAATACCGGTATACCGATATTATACCGGTTATTTTGAAGAAATGCAAAATTCGAATTTCAGTACAATTAATCAATTTATGGACGTTTATACAGGGTGTACCAGCTCGATTTAGACAACGGTAAGGGCCGTGTAGGTCTCGTCAAGACGAAACGTTTTTTTATTTGAAGTTTTTGGATTTGGACCTTCGTTGCGGAAATATGGCCGACTTCCGGTTTTTAATTATTTGGCTCCAGTTTCGGCATTTTTAGGTTCTCGCCCAAACTGAAACTAGTTTTGGAAACTCCTTAGCTTCAGTTACAACTTTCATATTGAAGTCAAGGTTCTATCTCTGTTGGATTCAAAATGGCGACATGTCCAAGACTTTAAATTTTAAGTCTTTGAATCAATTCAAATTGAATCAAATTGAAAAATTAAGATTTTGTATCCAACAGAGATAGAACCTTGACTTCAATATGAAAGTTGTAACTGAAGCTAAGGAGTTTCCAAAACTAGTTTCAGTTTGGGCGAGAACCTAAAAATGCCGAAACTGGAGCCAAAAAACTAAAAACCGGAAGTCGGCCATATTTCCGCAACGAAGGTCCAAATCCAAAAACTTCAAATAAAAAAACGTTTCGTCTTGACGAGACCTACACGGCCCTTACCGTTGTCCAAATCGAGCTGGTACACCCTGTATTTATAAAACAAAACAATAACTATCTCTTTTCTTAACAATTACTAAGTCATAACATAAGATAACAACAACAAACTAAAAGTAAAACAAACCATGATTCAAAATTAAACATTTGTTACTAATTAATTAGACATTGCTTATACATTGTTTAAAAAATGTGATTTCAAAAAACATAATGCATCGATGGTGTCATCGTTAAGATTAGAACGTATTTTTGTACAAACTGATCCTGCTGCCGAAAATGCCCTCTCAGACTGCACACTAGTCGGTGGAATTGTATAAGGAGATAATTGTAAATGCTAACACAACATGCTAAAACTTTCTTCAACGCGTCAGCGGCGTGCCATTCCAGTTTTGCCAGACGGCCAAATCCAGACCAGAACCAGACTGTCGGCAGTTCGTTGTTCGCACTACGCAGTACGCACGTGCGTCGGAAATACCCAAAATACCGGTATTTTCCGGATATAAATACCGGCATTTCGGTATTGGATTTGCCGGAAAAATACCGGTGTTTGGTATTCCGGTATACCGGTATTGCAATCCCTAATCTTTACCTGACCCTTCCCTAGTACTATTCCAACTCCTTAAGACTGGGACTCGTAGTGGGGTGGGGGAAAGGGCGTCCCAAGGATGGTGCTGTCTGGAATCCCACTCCTTGGGAAGAAGCGAGAGGCCCCACTCCCTCGCAAGGTGTGAGGGGCTGGGGACTATCGTGGGAACGTAGTCAAGTTGAAAAAAATTCCTGCCCTTCGCTATCCACTAACTTTCAGTAGCAATACCTTCATTGCTGACATTTTATAAAATTTAACCAGTAGGTACCTAGTTTTGTATAAAAACATGTCGGTAATTTGGATTTACTGATTTACCATATATCTCATATGTAGGTTTTTTCTTTTTTCTCTTTGGTTTATTTTTAATTTGTATTTTTTAAATATCGGAGTAAACACTAATGTATACCGTTTTGTTATAAGTAGTGAATTATCACAAATGTATTGTTTTTATTTATCCTATATTTGGACTAGCGTCTGTTAGTCAAATTTTAAATAAATAAAAAATAGATAAATAAATAAAATAAATAAAATGATGTGATTTTGACGAAGAACACCTAGGGCTTGAAATAAAAATACTTACCAATTTTTTTTTTGATGGTGCTGTCTGGAATCCCACTCCTTGGGAAGAAGCGAGAGGCCCCACTCCCTCGCAAGGTGTGAGGGGCTGGGGACTATCGTGGGAACGTAGTCAAGTTGAAAAAAATTCCTGCCCTTCGCTATCCACTAACTTTCAGTAGCAATACCTTAATTGCTGACATTTTATAAAATTTAACCAGTAGGTACCTAGTTTTGTATAAAAACATGTCGGTAATTTGGATTTACTGATTTACCATATATCTCATATGTAGGTTTTTTCTTTTTTCTCTTTGGTTTATTTTTAATTTGTATTTTTTAAATATCGGAGTAAACACTAATGTATACCGTTTTGTTATAAGTAGTGAATTATCACAAATGTATTGTTTTTATTTATCCTATAATTGGACTAGCGTCTGTTAGTCAAATTTTAAATAAATAAAAAATAGATAAATAAATAAAATAAATAAAATGATGTGATTTTGACGAAGAACACCTAGGGCTTGAAATAAAAATACTTACCAATTTTTTTTTTAAGTCTCCCCCAAATTTTGTGCAATGCTTAATCATTGATGATCAAAAAGTCTTATTATAAGCTAATCATAAAACAGATTTACTATAAATCAAATAAGATGTCTATTTAATGAGAGAATGTGACTAGAAATATATGGCATGATACCTATCTGTGCCGGACATTTGACCCATATCGAATCTCTGTATATTTTATAATGTACTTACCGAACCACTACCGTAAATGATTGGACTATTCCATAAACCAGAAGACGGCCGGTTTATGAAGTTCCATTATTTATAGAAGATGCAGATAACGTCTTGGACATTGGTCGCGAGGGTTTATTAATTTGCAGCCGTGCAATCAACTAAATCACTGGAGTGTATCGTTTTCCCCCACAGTTCCACTCATAAATAACAGGTGACAGTTAGTTAGTAGTAGTTGCCGGTATTGAAAAGATTCCATTCCTTGATCATCACAGTGCCTACAACCTACCTTCTCTTTTGTCCATAACTTACTTGGTGCGGTCCCTGTTATTACGACACGCCTCCTGTTGTTTGTTCCCTCTGGGTATCCTCCTCAGTGGTCCCGATTTTTATAATGTGTTACTATTGTATACACTTATGAAAGACTACTGTTAGTCACTTTTCCAAAAAAAAAAAAATATGGAATAATCCTGGTGAACTTTCTTAACTTATGCTACTGCGACATTAACATACCTAAAATCATTATCCAGATACTGTAACTCATGTTTAGATATAATTGATAGGCTAGAAGTTATTGCACATAACTCAGAAACTGCACTTTTAATAAAACGTTACATTATCCTCATATTTTTCGACATTGGAGGTAAAATTTTCTGTATAGAATACTTGTTGCATAATTTATGCAGAATTTGATTGACCAACGTTGGACCACGTGTGACTCATCGTCACTCAAAAGACTCATTAGTCTTTTTTTATAAAAATAAAAAATCAACTATAAGTATGAATAAAAACTTGAACCTTAATGGACAAACTTTGAGCTTGAAAATTGGTTACCAAAGCCGCATGCAGAAAGAATATCATCCAATTACTTCTCTATCGGCTTTCTCTAATGCTAATTCTGATTTCTCAGAATTAAAAAATGGTCAAACATCCAAAAAACTTGCAGCAAAAAATTTGAACATTAATTAACCCTTCCCGACGTTTGATCTCCCCGAGAAATAAGTTTTTTTTTAGGAAAGGCAGCAATGTTTATTTAATTTTGAGAAATCACCATTCAATAATTTTAGGCTCTTGCCACTACATTTCCTGTAAAAAAATATTACTCAGGGTGGTAGAAGCTGTTAATTAGATTCGAAGCTGCATATAAAGTGTTTTGGATGGTTGACTATCTTTTAATTCCGAGAAATCATCATTAAATAATTTATTGGAGAGTGATTTCTCCGTATTCGGATTTGGTAATCACTTTTCAAGCTCAAAGCTTAGCTTCGAGTTTTTGAGAAACAAATTGATACAATAATAAATCATATCAATACAGCAATCCGTTTATTGAAAAACAATATCGTTTTTTCCCTCTGGTGGTGGTAATATGTCAGACTGATGAGCTGGAAATAACCAGTGAAACATCGATGTCTCTGTCTTTACCATACCATTAAGGTTGTGTCGTTCAGAAAATGTTATTGTTTTTCAATAAACAGATTGCTGTAATTGATATGATTTATTATTGTATGAATTTGTTTCTTTGAAACTAATTCCTTTCTAGGGATTAGTCACACAGCTTTGTGACTAGCTCCATCTCTGATTTGTTTATTGAAATTCGCAAGGCAGTTGCTTTCTCAATGAACAGTCAGAAATTGCATTGAACAATTTGCAGATTTATCTGGGAGAATCTCTGATGACATACTGAAAGTTGTATACTTTCAGTCGTTAGATGGCATTTGCATTGCAAGTCACTATATTTCCGACAAATCAATTTTCTTATGTAGATTAGATTTATTTCTGTTCAGCATACTCCTCTGGTGGTGGTAACATGTCACGCTGATGAGCTGGAAATAACCAGTGAAACATCGGTGTCTCTGTCTTCACCATACCATCAGGGTTGCATCGTCCAGAAAACGTTATTTTCTTTTATTGCTTATCAACTGATAATTTTATCAAGCCGGACAGACGTGAATTATTCATCTTAATTTTAATATTGCTGACTGCACTGTTGCCACCTTGAGCTTTTTCTACCCATACCTGTCAATATGCCATCGAGTTGTGTAAGCTGCAAGAGGGTCATCGGTGATTCTCCATCCATGCAATGTGACAGCTGTCGATGCTCCCTGCATGTCAGTTGCGCTGGGGTGGATTTGAATGA
Organism: Malachius bipustulatus; assembly: GCA_910589415.1. Taxonomy (NCBI): domain Eukaryota; kingdom Metazoa; phylum Arthropoda; class Insecta; order Coleoptera; family Melyridae; genus Malachius; species Malachius bipustulatus. The sequence goes on from OU342631.1 coordinate 54,025,560, forward strand.
TGCTAAGCGATGGACACGACTGAGCGTCAAGGGCATCCGTTTTTTTTGTGAAAAATGTCGCGATAGACCGGACGATCTCGGTGAATTGAAGAGCTTGATAATAGGCTTACAACAGCGTCTTGATAGGATTGAGAAGATGAGGTCACCAGAGGATCTGCCACCTGCTGTGTTTGAGTCTTTGGTTTGGGAAGCGAAGGAAAGGATAAAGCGTGAGAGCAACGTCATAGTGCTTGGCCTACCGGAGTCGGAGGACCTTGGAGTTGTCGATGTTTTCAAAGCGTTGCCAATTGGTTTCGATTCAAACTGCATTAAGTCTGCTTATCGCCTTGGATCTAATAAAGGGAACGATAGAGACAGGCCTCGTCCTGTCAAGGTAGTATTTGACAGTTCGTTGATTGCATCAAGGATCCTTCACAGCAAAGGCAGCCTACGATCAAATGAAGATTACAGAAACATCATTATAAAACGCGATGATACTCCCCAGCAGCGAAAGCTCTGGTTGGATTGCAAAAAAGTCCTAAAAGAACGTACAAATGCAGGCGAAACTGATTTGATCATAAGATTTCAGAGGGGTATTCCAACAGTAATGAGAAAAAACTAAGAAGCTTGTCCGGCAGTATTAAAGATATATCATGCTATTATCAGAATGTTCGCAGTTTGTCAGGAAAGTCAAGTGATTTTATACCTAATGTTAGCTTGTGCGAGTTTGATTTTATTGCTATGACGGAAACCTGGCTACGCGATGACATTGAAAGTTCCGAGCTTTTTCCAGTCAACAACTACAAAGTCATAAGATGCGACCGGGATTTTGAGGATGTGGGATACACTAGAGGAGGAGGTTCCCTCTTGGCGTGCAGAAGAGAGTTCGAGACGGATGTTATTGATGTTTCGGGCTTGCGCAGTTTGTATCCATTATGTGACATAGTGGGGTGTAAGTGCGACGTAGGTACCAGTGTTATTTATATTTTTGTCATATATTTACCCAGAACACCTTCAGTTGATGAATTACAGATTCTATTTGACTACTTTGTGAGATGTCATATATCCCGGGATAACTTGCTTATCATGGGAGATTTTAATGTACCCAATTTTAATAGTACTGATGATTCTTCTTTGCTGTGTGCTACCTTGAGAAATTATTTACAGTTACTTAATGTCGTGCAGTTGAACAATGTCTGTAACAATAATAGACTTAGTTTTTAGTAATATGTGTTGTACAGTATGCTTGGATAGTCAGCCCTTGGTGCAAGTCAATGAATTCCATCCACCGTTGACAATAACCACAAAAGTTAATAATTCTAAGCGTAACAAGTTTCCTTGTAGTTCGGCAGCAAATGTATATAACTTTCATAGGGCCGATTTTCAAGGGTTGTACCTTGCTCTATCCAAGGTTGACTGGTCCGAATTAGATTTGTATAGTGATGTAGAGTTAGCTTGTGATAGATTTTATGAAATTTTATATGATGTTTTAAATAGGTTTGTACCGTTGTACCGGAATGGCCCTGTGAATGCTAGGCGAACGTATCCTCAGTGGTATAACTCGGATATACTGGCTGGTATCAAGTGTAAAGATCGTTATTACAGACGGTATTCACGCACAGGTTCGCGTTTTGATTACGATCTGTTTAAGAAACAGCGAAAAGTAGTTAAATCTCAAATAAAAATTGCGTATGCAGATTATGTATCTAGTGTGGAGCAGTCTATCACTAAAGATCCAAAAAAATTCTGGTCATTCCTCTCCAAAAAAAACGGTAGTAGAATTCCTAATAAGATGCAGCATGACGGAGATTGGTTTGACACACCCAAAGAAATTGTGGATGCGTTTGCCGATCATTTTTCTAGTGTGTTCGTGGATGGTGGATCTGTGACACACGATTTAACTGTGCCTTTCTGTAGCAATATTGTCCAGGTGAAATCGATATCGATTCAAGACATTGAGTCTGCAGTGGGGAGATTGGGATGTAAGAAAACAGCGGGCTGTGATCAAGTACCTGCATTTTTTGTTCGTGATTGTTCCCCAGTTTTGACTCGACCACTGCAGACTTTATTCAATCTTAGTTTAAAAACTGCTGTATTCCCTTCTAAATGGAAATTAGCACGCTGTTGTCCAGTGTTCAAAAGCGGAAATAAAGATAATATAGCAAACTACAGATCAGTGGTTATCCTCTCAAACTTTGCCAAGGTCTTTGAGTCAGTGTTGTATAGATATATATATAGCTCCGTCTCGCCTTTCATTTCTTCATCACAGCACGGATTTGTGGAGCGCAGATCCACCGTTACTAACTTGGCCTGCTTCTCTCAGTTTATCTCTGAAGCCTTAGATAATAAAAGACAGGTTGATGTGATTTACACAGACCTGTCTAAGGCTTTCGATAGGGTGAATCATAGAATCTTGCTCAACAGATTGGATGTTCTCGGATTTAGCGAGAATCTTCTCGAGTTTTTGAGATCATACTTGACCGACCGCCAGCAGTTCGTCTCATACAATGGGTACTCTTCAGCGGCATTTACTCCAGTGTCCGGAGTACCACAGGGCTCCAACCTAGGACCCCTTCTGTTCATTTTGTTTATAAACAGCGTATGTGATGAACTCAACTGTGAAGCTCTGATGTTTGCAGACGATCTTAAGATCTTTAAGGCAGTAGAAGTAGAGGGTGATTGTGTGTGTCTCCAACGGTGCTTAGATAGTGTGATTGAATGGTGCTCTGTCAGCGGGATGCAAATGAATATTGATAAGTGTAAGGTCATGTCGTATAACAGAAGACGCTCTGCAGTGGTTTTTGATTACGCCATATCAGGGGTATTACTGGATCGCGTTAACGAGATCAGGGATCTGGGTGTTCACTTTAGTTCAGATTTTTCATTTGTAAATCATGTCTTGGAACTGTCAGCATCCCTGAATAGACTATTGGGATATTTGCTGCGCAACACAAGAGAGTTCAAAGGTAACAGGGCTTTGAAAACATTATTCTTCGCTTTTATGGTTTCTAAAGCAGAATATGCTTCGCTAATCTGGTATCCCCTTCAGAGCTACCTTGTAGACCTGCTGGATGATGTTGTCAGGCGAGTACTTAAACATATGTGGTTCAGAGATTTTGGCTTCTATCCAGAGAGAGGGTTTTCTAATGCGACGCTTTTGAACACTTATTGCGTGGACACGTTTAGCAAGAGGCGAGTCAGAATGTCGATCTTATTTCTGTATAAGCTTGTACAGGGTGTGATTGATTGCCCGGAATTATTGAGTAAGTTAAATTTTGTAGTGCCCAGACCTAATTCCAGGAGCAGTCACACGTTCTATGTGCGGTTTGCAAGGACTAATTTGCTTTTTAGATCACCCATTGAGGTCATGTGTAACAACTATAATTCTCTTAGCTACTCTTGTGATATTTTTAACTGTAGTATTTATGATTTAAAGAAACTTCCTCTCGATATTATGTAATGTGTCTTGAATTGTTGGTTTTCCTATTTATGTTGTATGAGCAAATTGTGGCATTTACAGAAATTGTCCTCTTATTGGTGTATATAATACTGTTGGACAATAAATTATTATTATTATTTCTTCTGCATATATGTAGCATCTCGGGTCTCATCTCCCGGCGGCAAGCAACCATGTCGGGCTATCACCAAGACAAGGTCGCCATAGAAGTTCTACTACATGTGTTTAGTTTGTGTGTTGTGTCAATTCTGTTAAATGTGTCGGATGTTCATCTATTTGTATGTCTGCGTACAGAAATTTTCTAACGATGTGACATGTACTTATTATTGTGGCTTTCTGTAGTTCTATGTACGTATTTTTGTGCATTTTGAGTGTCTGTAAGCTTTTATGTAGTGCATATGGTACAACCCCTGTAGAGGACAAGACTATCGGTACGATGACTACCCTGTCCATCCTCCAGAGGCGCCGCACCTCCTGTGCTAGATCTATGTATTTTGTATGTTTTTCGGTGTCCGTTTTCTGCAAATTGTGTGTATTGGGTATCGCTATATCTATTATATATGTATTTTTGTTTTCTTTGTCTATTAATGTGATGTCTGGTCTGTTATGATGAATTGTTTTGTCTGTGATGATGGCTCTGTCATAGTATAATTTGTGAGTGCTATTTTCCAATACTGTTTGCGGGTTGTATTTGTAATATGGTGTATACATGTCGATGAGTTTGTACTGAGCTGCGAGTTTTTGATGTATAATGTTCGCCACCTGGTTGTGTCTATGTAGATAGTCGGTTTGTGTAAGTATTCTGCATCCAGCTGTAATGTGTTGTATTGTTTCCTGTGATAAATGACATTTTCTGCATGTATCGTCTGTGATTGTGGTGTCCTTGAGTATATGTTTTCTGTAGTTTTTAGTATTTATTGTTTGATCCTGTATAGCAATCATGAACCCTTCGGTCTCCCCAAAAAGGTTCCCACAACTAAGCCACTTGTTCGACGCCTGTTTGTCGACATGGTTCTGGCTCAGCTCATGGGGGTGTCTCCCATGGAGTTCCTTCTGGGTCCACGACTGCTGTTTTGTATTATTATCTGTTATGTGTAGCTCCAAGTTTTTGTTATGTAGGTTTAAAGGTGTGTTGTTTCTGTCTGCGATATTTATGGCTTTGTGTAGTTTGGACGTGGTTTGTTTTGCGTGAAAGAACTCTCGAAGATTATTTATCTGTTTGTGGTGCAGATTGGGTATGTCAATGAGGCCTCTTCCCCCCATCTCTCTAGGTAGAGTTAGCCTTTCTGTGGCTGATTTAGGATGATGTTGTTTGTGTCTTGTGAGTGTTGTTCGGGTTTTCCTCTGGAGGTCTTCTAAGTTTGTCTGTGTCCATTGTATGACTCCAAACGAGTATGTCAGTGTCGGTACAGCGTATGTGTTTATTGCTTTTATTGTGTTTTTGGCATTTAGTTTTGTTTTTAATATTTGGTTTAGTCTGTTTATGTATGTTTTTCTTAGTGTTTGTTTTATTTGTGTATGTTCTGTGAGCTTGGCCTGCTGGAAACCAAGATATTTATAGACCTCGCCCTCTTCCATGGATTCAATCTTGTTGCCATTTTCAAGAGCGAATTCACCTGCCACCAGGGTTCCTTTTTCGATGTTGAGAGTTTTACATTTCTCCAACCCAAACTCCATATGTATGTCCTGTGAGAATGTGTGTGTAATTTTCAGCAGATGTTGCAGCTGTGTTTGTGTGGATGCGTATAATTTTATATCATCCATGTATAGCAGATGCGACAGAGTATAGTGCGTTGTTTTGTTGTCTCTGATGTTGAATCCATAATTTGAATTATTCAGCATGTTTGAGAGTGGATTCAAGGCAAGGCAAAACCACAGTGGACTCAATGAGTCCCCCTGGAATATGCCTCGACGTATAGGTATTTCTTCTGTAGTTATAGTTGTTTTATTGAGCGTAAGACGTAGTGTAGTTCTCCAGTGTGTCATAATGTTCTCGAGGAAGGCGATGAGCGTGGGGTGAATTTTGTAAATGTTTAATATGTGTATCAGCCAAGTATGTGGTGTGCTGTCAAATGCTTTTTTGTAATCTATGTATGCCATGTTTAATTGTCTATGTTGTCTATGTGCCTGACGCAGAACCACTGAGTCGATAAGGAGTTGTTCCTTGCATCCCATGTGGCTTCTGCGGCATCCCTTCTGCTGTTCTGTAAATGCGTTATTGTGTTCCAGATGAGAGTATATTTTGTTTGTTATGTTTGAAGTCAGAATTTTGTAAATTGTTGGGAGACATGTTATTGGTCTGTATTGTGTAGGGTTTTCTGTATTATTGTTTTTTGGCATCATATATGTGATGCCCTGTGTAAAGAATGCAGGTGTGTTCTGCGGATTATTGAGGATATCTGTAAAATGTGTGGCCAGTTTCGGATGTAGGCATGTGAACTTCTTGTACCAGAAGTTATGGATGTTGTCTATCCCGGGTGCCTTCCAGTTATGAATGTTTTTGATTGTATCGCTTATGTCTCGTGGTGTAATCTCGCTGAATTGCATGTCTGTGATGTTTTGTGTATGTTTTTCCTCCTCTCTGATCCAACTCGCGTCCTTGCTATGCTGGACCGGATTGGACCAAAGGGACGACCAGTATCGTGTGAGTTCTTCTCTCGTGGGTGTTTCATAGTTATTTTTCTGTGAACTATTTTGATTCATGTTTCTATAGAATATTTTTTCGTTTTCTGTAAACTGTTTGTTGTGTTGTTTTCGCTGAGTGCATGTTCTGTATCTACGTAGTCTTTGCGTTTTGGCTGCAAGTTTCTGTTTTAAGGTGTCCATGTATTCAGTGATGTGTTGGTTATGATGTTCATGTTTTGTGTGAGTTTTTACTGTCTTGAAAATGTGGTGCATATGCTTCATCAGTGTTTTGGATCTATTATTTTGTAGATATTGTGTGAGTCGGCCCAGATTTCGTCGAATTTCGTCTATCTGCGATTCAAGCCGACGCTCCCAGGCCGGTTTGTTTTGTTTATGTTGTGTCTGCGAGTCCTGAGGTCTTGTTTTTAGGCCATGATACCTAACTACCGCTACTGCTGCAGTATATATCAGTGTGTGTGTATCTGTCAGTGTGGAATCTTCCCGTATATGTTGTGGGAGTATATACTTATTCATGTATTGAAGAGTTTTTTCGAGTTTAGATGATGTATGTATCTTGGGTATTTTGTGTCTTTTTGCTGGGTCCGTTCCTGTGAATTGTAACAATGCTGTTTGCAATGAGTTCTCAAGGGCTTCAACAAGCTCAGTGTCCATGGTCTCCTGTGTATTTATTGTTTCTTCCGTGAGGCTGTATGCTAATGTTGTATCTCTGTTGTCTTCCTGAGGTGTACTTGCGGTTTCTTCTATCTGCGTATTTGTAGTATTTTCCCGTTGTTGCAACTCTTGAGCAACCTGCTGTTTAATGTTCTCGAGTGTTGTCTGCGGAATGAGGTTACGTGCTACGATTGCTCTTCGCTGGTCAGCTATCCTCTGCTCCGTGACCTGTGCGTTTGGGTACTGTTTTGTGAATTCTTGGTGTAATATTTGTCTGTATTGTGTTTTGTCTGTTTCAAGTTTTGTGACTGTGTAATAGGTGCGCATAATAAAGCTGTTCATTTCATTCGTCCACTTCATGCGCACCCTCTGTTTTCCCGCCTTGGTGGTCTCCGGTTGGAGTCCAGTAGAAACACCAGGGTCGAGTTGGGCTTGGTGGGCTGGCCCAGACCTCCCCACTAGTGGGGGCATTGCAGTAACCACACTTGGGCCGGCGCTGCTTTCACCACCGGTTGCCAATATTATTATTATTATTATTATTATTATTATTATTATTATTGTTGTTGGAGTTTTTATTCCGAGATTTCATGTGATTTGTCCTTTGTTTAAAAAGAGAGTTATTTCTTGTGGAATTCTCTTTTCAAAAAATGTGAAGAAAACACCAATGAGTGGTCAAACGCTGGTCAATAATATTCTGTATAAATATTGCTTTTTTTAATTTTGGGGTCGACTTGTTTGTTTGGAGCCATGAAAATTTTCCGCACTTTTTTTTCTAAGCATTTGTAGCGTTCTACAAAAACAAAAGCGGCGTAAGATCCTATAGCAACTAATGTGCAATACCCTGATTTCACACACCTTCAAAATCTGGGAACGAGTGCTTATATAACGAAAGACTGCGAGTATAGTCATACAAAGCCGCCAATAAGATGTATGCACAAGGTATTTGTAGACCTAAAGAAGGTCTACTTCATTTCGCGGAAAGTTCCTGCATGGTATGTAGGTCGATGATGATCACGTAAGGAAGCGTCCTTACGAAGAAATGAGGAGTTCGTGAGGATTTCGTAGATACGACACATGCAACTTTTTTATCTAGTGAAAAACTTCTTGACTGCCGGAATATAGAAACCTGCGCCCTTGAGCTTCTTCTATGCAGACGATGTCCTGCTAATTGACGAAGACCCCCTCATCTTATAGGCAAAACTGAAGAAATACGGGTCAACTTTGGAGGGGATAGGCTTGAGGATTGGTGAATAGATGACGGGGTACGTGCAGAGCAAATTTTTTATCGTAACACTCAACACAACGTCAACCTCAAAAACCATACACTGCGAAGCGTAGATCACTTTAAATATCGTGGCAGCATACTTTGCTGAACAGAGGCGCTGATAGTACATATCGCGGGCTGGCAAAGATGGAAGACCTGCCAGTGTTGCTTTGTGATTGGAGTACGCGTCAAGGGAAAAGTATACAAAACAGCAGTAGGACTGCAATCACTAACGGTCCAGAGTTATGACCGATCATGAAGAAATACAAAAAAAATGCACCTTGCAGAGATAAGCGTGCTAAGGTGATCTGTACGACAATGCTGGAAAATGTATGTGGAAAATGATATTGTCTATACTGCATACAGTGTTGAGCTGTGACGCCACCGCTTGTCGTCACAGCCCAACGGTCGGTGCAGTGTATTCATTTCAGGGGGCGTATTCACAAGGTTCATAAAATGCGTGTAGTTCTACGAAATCAACAGATCCCGTAGTTTTACACTAATAAATTAATTAAACAATTCTGATTTGCCATTTGAAGTACCTACTAAGTTATGATTTCATAGAACTACACACAGTGCTCGTGAATACGCCTTATGATTTCTCAATCTGTTTCAATTTTAGCTTTGTAAGTATTGCTAACCGCTCAACGCTTAACGCTTACCACTGTCGCTGTTAAATGCGAACGAGGCCTTATGGTGGCCAAACAAAAATTTTTGAAAGCCAATCATTATGGTTATTCATATCCACGAATAAAATTTTATATACAGCTGAGTATCCGGTTTTTAAGTTACATTACTCATATTTTTTTTATTTAAACGTACCTACCTACCTTGTTTTTGTACTGAAGGTTTTTAGGAGCTTTTACTCTTGTCCATAACAAATTTTATGTCATAGAAAATATAATGTCCCCATATTCACGTGCATAAATATTATTGCTCCATACAATTTTTAACGGTGATGCGTAATTAAAAAAAGCATCTGCTATTATGCACAGAATTAGCCATGGGAAATGTTCAGGAGGATGAACCTAAACTGTATAATACTTTCTATTGCAGAAGTCGGTATCTTTGTTTGATCACAATAACCAATTAACGAAGATGATACATGTATAAAAGTCATTAATAAAACTATAATAATGTCCATTTGTAAGGAATAAAGGATTGAATATAAACACCTTGTCCAATGCGGTGTAATGAATAGACTGTAAAATTCTCTTCCCAGATTAATGCGTTTTTCTGTCATGTCTATCAATATTAACTAATAACCTTTGGGTAATATATGTACCTACTAATTTTCTCTTCATATGATACAACCTTGCAGAATACTAAGATATTCTATACAATGCTCACTCTTAAAGACATGAAATACATAATGAAGCGTAAAATTAAATTTTCAGAATTGTAAATTACACCGAAGAATTCATTTCAAACTTATAAATTCTTTATGAACAAAACAATTATTCTGTTCAATTACTAATGTATTTTATTTTGGCGTTCATAACGTAACAGGTATGTTGGGTGTCCGCTAACTACCGTAACCGAAGCTTTACGGAAGTCATGAACATTACGAACACAGGAATTGGCCTGACCGATACTAGCTGATGAATCAATGTTTATTAAAATGTTCCTTAACATAATATTATTAAATACGAGTAGGTATGAGAACAACATCACATGCGATCTTAGTTCTAGAATATGGAGATTCTTTAGTATCTCGAAGAGATGGAAAATGTCCTCCGATTTGATCAAATTACATACAATTTTCGCAATAAAAACATTACAGTCTGTTTCCTTCAAGAGACACCTATTAAAAATCTGAAGAATAAAAACTGTTGATGATATGGGATCTAAACATTAAATAATATTACAGTGGGTATTATATAGAGACCCATTAGCTTAACGGGCAGTTTTCTGTGGCCATTTCTGAAAAAGGTATCGAGTATAAATCGAAAATTTTGAATTTATCTATCCTTGACATGAAAGTGGTTACAAAAATGTTAATAAAATTGTTTGACGTTCATATTAACTTTAAAAATTGACACGGAAAACCGCCCGTTAACTTAACGGGCCTGTATTATACCAACTGTTATTGTTGCTTCTAGAAAAATTCCTTATTATTTAGAACCAAGAAATCCTAGTCTGATAAAAAAATAATGTCGTTAGATTTATAACCGTTATCGGTAATATAAATAGTAATTTATTGTAATGATACATGTTAATGATAATAACAGAACATATTTCGTTAGGTATGATTTGTCCTTCGTCCTTCGATCCTGACTGTCTCACTGCCCGAGGTGAACTTCGTTGAGGCACTGCTAGACGACTCTTCGGTAGGCAGGTACGGGTACGGGGTGAAAATTTTCATGCGAGCAACGTCCATAGGTATTTGAGGGAAATAATATTCCAGCTCACTTTACGGTATATTATCCTCAGATAACAATTAGGAAGAACACTTCGAATGTATGGCGCAAAGGATACATGGGTGGTAAAAGTGACATTCAGCTCTTTCAATGTACCAGGTCTCTCTAATGCCTCTCGACACCCCATATACCGAATCAGGTCAGGTCTCAGATCAGGTCAGGTTGACGTGGCGAAGCCTCAGTGAATATAAAATTTCAAGAGTTTCTGACACTTTTTTGTGGCTACCTGGGACGAAATTAATTCCCACGCAAAATGGAAAGAGATCAAGTAGTTCTTATTGATAAACCTAAGAGGACAACAGAGGAAAAACCCAAATATAGTCCGATATGCCTGATCAACATCATGGGCAAAATGTACGAGAATATAATCAATAACAGATTATTGAAGGATATAGAATCCAGTGGCGGCTTTAGCGACGGACCATTCGCTAAATGAGTTGGAGATCGCCCACAAAAAAACCAAGGCCGTTCTGCTAAATAGAATGTGGAAGATACCAGATATACATTTTACTATGGGAGATAAAGAAATCGTACCTGATCCCTCAGTGGACTATCTGGGGATAATGATAGACCAAAAAATGACGTTTGGGAAACACATTTCAAAGATAAGGGAGAAGGAGTCAAAAGTACCAAGGGCACTGGGAGTGCTGATGACTAATGTCAATGGACCTTCGTCATTTAAAAGGAAAGCCTACCACTACGTAGTTCAGTCCATAGTTTTCCACGGTGCACCAGTGTTGTGCGACGCAGTGATAAATATAGCAGGATATAAACCTTCAAATACAGACTACACTGCGGATATGTAGGGCGTATAGAACTGTGTCTAACGAAGCACTGAATGTGATAGCAGGAACGATACTCTTTCATACAGTGTGACCATTTGTTCTTGAAACACCCTGTATAATCTTAATTTATGGTGCGATTTAAAAGATTTTCTTTTAAATCCCAGAGCTTGATAATAGTTATTTACATTACAAGCTACGAAAGTTCACTTTTAGGTGTGAGGTGTATTTGAATACCCGAGGCGAAGCGTAGCGTAGCCGAGGGTATTTAAAACTCCGAGCACCTGAAAGAGCTTTCGTAGCGTGTAATGTATTAAACTTTTCATTCTCCCCTTGCCATATTGAACCACGGATTAAGAAGAAATGAGTAAAATAATACGATTCAGTGATAACAATGGAATTATTATAAGGTGCCATGTTTTTAACATTACCATAGTAACGATAGTTTTAAATTATTAATTTATGACACTGTCAAGTTTAAAACTCTGTACCGCTATAATTTTACAATCTTTGATCGTAGTTTAGTTCAAAATGAATTTCATTCAAGAAGCTGCAAATTCCAGTAAATCTTCCTGGAACATACAATAATAATTATTTGTATGTTCCAGAAAGATTTACTGGAATTTTTATTGTAGTTTTACATTTAATTTTCCATCCAAATAAACGTTAATCAAACTGACATTTCTACTTTTTTGTCCAGGCCACGAAAGTTTTTCATAGCTAGCAACCACCTAGCAACCTATCACCTAGGATGTTTTACTTTCGCTTTCGGTCGTCTTATCACGACAGAAAGTTACACTTTCGTAAAGGGGAGAATGAAAACTATATTCTGGGAGCAAAAAGCGTCTCATTCCTACAATATCCAAGGCCTACTAGATCAGTGTTTACTTGTAAAATGTCAAAAATTCATATTAGCGATTTTTTTAGAAAAAAAAACTGGGCACGTCACAGGATTCACCAGGCCTCAAAACGGTAGTGTAGTAAATTTTATTGAAAATGTCAGAGTAATAAGGATCTTGTAGTTATCTTAGAAATTTATAATAATACTTCGAATTTTCATACATTTATTGGAAAAGGTCAAAAGCTATCATAAGTAAAAAACCTCTGTACAGGGTGGTCTATCAGGTATGTCCACCCCCGAAATAGAGGTAAATTTTAAAGATGAAACATTGAAACTTTGAGGATTTGTGTAATTAATATAGGACCACAGTGTCGCATAATCAGTTTCATTATTTTTTTCGTTTGGGCACTAGCACTAGCGATAAAAAGCTGTAATTTAGTGATAAAGTTGCGAAAAAATCGAGTTTTCTCCCATACATCGGTAAAAATCGATTAATAAAATCAAAATCGCTGAAAAGAAATATTAAAAAAATAATTACAAGGCCTTAATTAAATAAAATATAGTTACCTATAATAGAAATGACAGGTAGAATGATTGATTTATGATGTGTAATAAATAAAATGTATATAATCTGAAAATGATAGGTATAATAAATGCTTTAAGTAAACTGATTAGGTAAAATCTCCATTGTATCCAAGCCCTAAATCGCATACCCCCTGTGGATTTGCACTTCACTACTCTTTACTCAGTTTACTGAAGAATTTATGGTACCTATCATCTTCAGATTGCATTGGTCACTTTATTACACACCATAAATCAATCATTCTACCTGTCATTTCTTTATAACTATATTTTATTTAATTAAGGCCTAGTAATTAGTTTATTGATGTTTAATTTCAGCGATTTAGATTTTATTAAACGATTTCTACCAATGTATGGGAGAAACTCGATTTTTTTTGCCACTCTATCACAAAATTACAGATTTTTATCGCTAGTTGCCAAAGGAAAACAAAAATATTTAAACTGATGTAGGCGATTTTCCCGATCGCCGCTAATAATAATTAAGTTTACCTATATTTCATTTGTTTTGTTCGAATAGATTTATTTTATTTCTGAAAATTGTAATTATAAGAATTATTGTGAATCATTTAAACGACCGGCTATCTGCGATAAGATTTAATCGCACTCAACAGTTTGAGCTGGTCACCTGAAGGGAACGGATCGTATAAAATATAAATTTTGTTATCATTGGTTTAGATTCATTATTTTATTTCTCCTTGTCTATTATTTATTCAAGAATGGTCCTTACAGTTCAGGTGTGGGGTTAGTGATTCGCGTGCTATTAAATTGAAATAGTTAATTGTAATAGTTTTTTTTTTTGGACAAAGGCAAAAGTTGTTTTTGTTCCATAAAGAAATACTTAAATATTTAATAACAGAAAGTCTGTTATTTCACGAAAATTATGGGAAAGAGAACAAATCGACATTCTAGTTCTAGTAGTAGCTCTTCTGAAAGCTCCTCTAGATCACGAAGTAGTTCTCCGAGGAGATATCGAAAGAGAGGACGCTATACGACAGAAAGATCATGCACGCCGACTAGATCTTCCACGTCATCACGGAGTGTTTCTAACGAGCATGAAATTGAGGAATTGAAAAAGAAAGTACAAGAATTAACCAAGAAAAATGAAGAACTCACTACAAGCAGTGAAATAAGGTTATCGGTGAGAAGCGACTGTATCCCAGAATTTTCGCCGGATAGCGCATCTCTAACGGCTTCTCAGTGGCTAGACAAAATAGATCAGTTAAAATCTATTAACCGTTGGAACGACATCACAACCATCTACCATATGCAGTCGCGGTTAACAGGAATGGCCAAAAGTTGGTATCATAGCTTGACAGTATACAAGCAGTCATGGGAAGATTGGAAAATACTTATAAGGAAAACGTTTCCTGACAGTATTGATTACGCATCGGCGCTACGAAAAATGCTTGAGCGTCACAAACAGCCAAACGAATCTATGACAACATATTATTTTGAAAAGATGGGCCTACTGCGTTTTTGTGAAATTGATGGAAAGAAAGGCGTCTCTTGTTTGATAGACGGACTCAACGATCGAGTAATGCAAAATGGAGCAAGAGCCGGACGTTATGAAACACCTGAATCGCTCTACGAAGAGTACCTTTCTGCTGTCAAAGATACAGGTGTGCCAAGCTCAGTAGTGAATGTCAAGAAAAGTTCTGGCAAACTGGTAACTCATGTACCTAAGACCGATTTAAGGTTTGCTATACGTAAAAGGTCACAGTACATTCCATCTGAATCTCGTCACGATAGTAAAAATATTAAATGTTTCAATTGCCATGAAAGAGGACATATTTTTTCGAAATGTCCTAAGCCAAGGGTGACATGCACCCGCTGCCATCGTTTAGGTCATGAAGCTGGAAACTGCCTAATGAAGCCTGAAGGTACTAAAAATATCGGTAAGCAGAGCCTTCATATTACTACTGTTAATAATTCATATAAAAATGCGAATGACTGTTATTTTATTGATTGCGTCATAAATGACATGTCCTTTCGAGGTTATGTAGACTCGGGTAGTACCGCAGTCACAATTAGAGAATCTGATGTTTTAAAGTTAAAGTTACAATTAATTCCAACTCAAATGAGGTTACAAGGTTTTGGTGGAGGGAGTGTACCTGTTAGTTCGAAAGTTGAACTTAATCTGAAAGTTGACTTAGCTGTAACACAAGTAACTGCTTTGGTTGTTCAGGACGCGCAGCAAAATGTTTCAGTTATTGTAGGGCAACCATTTATAAATCACGAGAATGTAGTTGTAATTGTTCGTGGAGGACAGGTTCGTCTCTTCAATAAAGATTTAATTAACATTAACGAGTTTTCCGAACTACCACCAAGAAAATTTACTCTGTGGGCAACAGAAAAGTCTGTTATTCGCCCAAATCATATAGGACATATATCAGTAACTTGTGACGAGCAGTGTGAAGATCTTTTTATTGATTTGCAATACCGACAGTTGCCGAATAACTTCCATGTAATTCCACGTTGCGTTATAAATTTAAAATCAGGGAATTTAATACCAGTCATGAATATTTCTGATCGAAATGTTGAATACGCTAACGGTGTCGTTGTTGCTCGAGGTTTTGGTTGTGTCCCTATTTCTCACTCCGAGGAACAATGTCTGACGATTAAGCAAAATAATTTACCATTTTTTGAAATGTCCCAACTTCAAAGTCAAATAAATCCAATATTAAACGAGGAACAAAAATTAAAACTGCTAAAGCTCCTAAATGACTACCGATCATGTTTCGCAACTAATACCTCGGAAATTGGAAATTGCCACTCTATCGCGATGTCAATAAAACTCCGAGACGAGGAGTCAATCACGTACAGACCCTATCGTTTGTCATATCCCCAACGTCAGAAGGTCCAAGGAATAGTCCAAGATTTGTTGGAGAACGACATAATCAGGGAATCGGATTCGCCATACTCCAGTCCAATATTATTAGTACGAAAGAAAAACGGAGAAGAACGTATGTGTGTGGATTATAGGGCCTTGAATAATAAAACCATAAAAGACAAATATCCCTTACCCCGGATCGATGATCTTCTAGACAGGCTCAAAGGTTGTCAATTTTTCACTAGTTTGGATCTTGCTTCCGGGTATCACCAAATTCCCGTTGATGAAACTTCAGTCCCAAAAACAGCTTTTGTTACTCCTGACGGACACTACGAATATTTGAGAATGCCCTTTGGGTTGGTCAATGCACCCGCCGTTTTTCAGAGAACCATAAACACTCTTCTGGGTTCGCTTCGTTTCACATGGGCTCTTGCATATCTAGATGATGTGCTAATACCTTCTTCCAGTTTTGATGAGGGACTAACACGCCTAAAAGTTATCCTGGAAATCTTCCGTGACGCCAACGTTACTCTCCGTCTGAACAAGTGTCATTTCTTAGATACTCAAATAACATACCTAGGTCACGAGATCAGTAAAGATGGCATCAGGCCAGGCGTAGACAAAATTAAAGCAGTTTCTGATTTTCGACCACCCACCAACATACATGAGGTTCGGCGTTTCCTAGGGTTGGCTAGTTATTTCCGAAAATTTATAAAAAATTTCGCTGCCATTGCAAAACCTTTAACAACATTGACCAAGAAAGATACGCCCTTTAGATGGGAAACCTCAGAAAATTGTGCTTTTGAAGAACTGAAAAATAAATTAACTACCAGACCGGTATTAGCAATATATGACCACCTCGCTGAAACCGAAGTCCATACTGATGCTAGTAAATTTGGCATCGGTGGAATCCTACTGCAAAAGCAAGATGATTCCTCCTTAAAACCAGTGCAGTACTTTAGTAAATCGACAACTCCAAACGAACAGAACTACCATTCGTTTGAGCTCGAAACATTAGCCGTTGTGAATTCTTTACAAAAGTTTAAAGTTTATTTGTTGGGGAAACATTTCAAAGTAGTAACGGATTGCAATGCCTTAAGGACAACCTTAACAAAGAGAGACTTGATCCCTCGCATAGCACGTTGGTGGTTAACGACTCAAGAATTTGATTTCAACATAGAGTACCGACCAGGTTGCAAAATGAGTCATGTTGATGCGTTGAGTCGAAGTCCTATCGAGGACGATACTGGCAGAACAGATGAAATTCTCCATGTAAATGTGACTGAAGACGACTGGGTACTTGCAGCTCAACTGACAGATAAAAAGTGTAAAAACATTCATCTAATTTTGTCAGGAGGAGCTGACGAAAAGCAGCTGCAGGAAATGTCTAAGGATTATTGCCTCAAAAATAACCGAATTTACCGCAAGACACCCCATGGGTTAAAATGGCTTGTACCCAAAACTTCCAGAAGACGTGTGTTGATGTACTATCATGATAGCATCGGTCACTTTTCAGTCGATAAGACACTTGCGGCGCTAGGAGAAAATTACTGGTTTCCGCGCATGCGCAACTATGTAAAAAACTATATAGCTGCTTGCTTAGGGTGCATGTATAACAAGAAGCCTTCAGGTAAACAACCTGGTATGCTAAATTGCATCGAAAAGAAAGATATTCCAATGGACACCCTTCACTTGGATCATTTAGGGCCTTTTGTAAAAAGTAAAAAGAATAATAGTTATTTAATAGTCGCTGTAGACGCATTTACGAAATTCACGTTAATGAAAGCAGTTGTAAGTGCAAAGGTAGCCCCCGTTATTAAATTTCTTAGCGAAAACGTAATTAATATCTTTGGAGTGCCAACAAGAATTATTTGTGATCGTGGGACAGCATTTACATGCAAAGTTTTCACTGAGTTTTGCAACGATTTAGGAATTAAGCGAGTATTGTGTGCTACTGCTACCCCCCGTGCTAATGGGCAAGTTGAACGAATGAATAGGGTGATTCTTTCTGCCGTCATGGCTTCCTCGGAAGATGACGTTCGCTGGGATGAATCAATAAGTCGTGTCCAGTGGGGTATGAATGTTACGGTAAGTTCTGTAACGAAGAAAAGCCCTTATGAGGTTTTTCTGGGTTATAAGCCACGAGGAATAAATGATGCTTTCCTCACTGCTGAGGTTTCTGAACAAAGTGTTGTTGATTTAGCTGAAGTTCGAACAGAAGCTGCTCAAAATACTGAGTTGAATCAACAAGTTCAGAAAAAAATTTTTGATAGCAAACGTGCTAAAACTAAAGGATATCATGTTGGCCAACAGGTCCTTGTCCTGAGAACAAAGTGTTCTAATGATGGACAAAGTAAGAAGCTCGAGCCGAAGTATCAAGGGCCTTTTGTGATCACAAAGATTTTAAGTAACGATCGTTACGTAGTAGAGGACATGCCAGGTGCGGAACGTTCCCGTCTACCATACAAGGGCATTTGTCCGACTGACAAACTGAAACCGTTCAGAGTCGTGGTTAGCTCCCAGTCAGAAAAGTCTGATAATGAATCTAACTGAAAAGTTCAGTTATGAAATGGGTAGCTTATAGTCAGAAAAGTCTGATAATGAATCGTTATTGAAACGTTAGAGTAGCCCCTAGTCAGAAAAGTTTGACAATGGCAATGACTGAAAAGTTCAGTAGTTATGGGTAGTTTTCAGTCAGATCTGCCTAACGGTGAATCCAACTGAGAATTTATTTTCTTTAGTGATGGAGTCTCCGGTTCGGAATTATCTGAATTGAAGACTACCTGGGAAACTCAAGACCTAGATGCTAATTTTTTTTATTTCTGTTATATTCCAGGCCAATGGAAGAAATAACGTGGGTCGCTTCTCGAGGGCGAGAAGAAAGTCAGGTCAGCCGACTGTAGGCGATTTTCCCGATCGCCGCTAATAATAATTAAGTTTACCTATATTTCATTTGTTTTGTTCGAATAGATTTATTTTTTTATTTTTTTTTTTGAAAATTGTAATTATAAGAATTATTGTGAATCATTTAAACGACCGGCTATCTGCGATAAGATTTAATCGCACTCAACAGTTTGAGCTGGTCACCTGAAGGGAACGGATCGTATAAAATATAAATTTTGTTATCATTGGTTTAGATTCATTATTTTATTTCTCCTTGTCTATTATTTATTCAAGAATGGTCCTTACACTGATTATGACATTTTATGGTCCTATTTTATTAGGCACATGAATCCTCAAAATTTCAGTTTTTTTTGTGGTTTGTGGTAATTTGTGGTAAATTGGTAAATTGTGGTAATTTTGTGGTAATCTTTAAAATTACCCTTTATTAAAAAAAAAGGACATTGTCAATATCAATAAAAATACGTCAAAATATTTTGACCATGAGATAAATTAATGAAAGTAACATTTCGTAGGTTTCACCATTGAAAAATAATAAAAACAATAAAATATATTCATTCACGGGAGACTCGCGTAGCCTAGTGGTTCAGTCCGCTGCCTACCGAGCCTAAGGTCGCGAGTTCGGAACTCACCGGCTCGTGTTATTTTTCGGATGCATTTTCGAATGTATGTGAAAAATAAAACAAGCGACCGAACGTTTAAATTTATAAAAGGCATACTTGAGGCTGGGTGAATGAGTAAGATGCTCGAAATCCCGTGTTACTGGAGTGGAGCGACTTTGTCTTACCTACATAGTTAAGACCGATGCTCCCTCCTTTTAAAAAAAAAAAAAATATTCATTCACGGGTATTTTTATGAAGAGTTGCGGAAAATTGCACGAAAAACTGCTGAAAAATTAATATTTATTATTAACGAAGTAGGTGGGTATATTATGTTTTTATTTATTATTTATTTTATTAAATAACTATTTATTTTATCTACATTCCTCAGAATGTTGCAAATTTTATTCTTTTTATGTTCAGAATTTTTCTTCATTAAAAGTAGCAACTTCATTTTTAAAACTGTCAAATAAACTTTTTCCTCAAAACAACATTATTTAAAACATTTTACGTACAATTGAAACAAAATTGGTTGTTTACGTCTTAGTTACCATGGCGGAAACTATGATTTTACGACTAAAAGTTCGCCGATTATAAAATAATGTAAGCTTTGTTGTTTGAACTGTTATCTTTATTTATTAACATCAGGTACATGCTTTGGGATTATTTTATAAATATGTTTAATTATTTGTAATATTAAAAACACAGTTGGAAACATTCTGGAAAGTAATTCCATTAACCAGAAGTTGCTTCTGAAGAATGTCTCATTGCGAAATTAATACAAGTTGATTTATTGATTATATTAATTTTTCAGCGTCAAACGCTGCTGTCAAATTATTTTAAACGAATGTCAAAAAATATTATTTTATATTAGGAATATTATTTTTATTGTTTTGATGCATAAAAGCGTAAAAAAGATATGCCGTTCACATACCGTGTGTCCCCGGATAGGTGAAACGACTCTTATAAAAGACAAATTTTTTTTGATTTCAATTTTGATTTTTTGGGGTTCAGCCCTGCTTGGCTAAAGAGTAATTTCTAACAAAATTTTAGTTTTGAAAAATCAAGCATGCCTTGGAAATTTCCAAGAAACCGGTTTTTCTGTTGAGTAAAGTGCCTTTTATGTGGCAAAAACGACAAAATGTTACTTGAAAAAGTTGTTCAGAATCAACATTTAGGTCTCTATACCAAATTTCAAAATCATAGGTCAACTTTTATTTTTTAAATTTATTTTTATGTTTTATTTCACAAATCAAAGAATTTCATTTTGTAACAATGACTGACATGGAAAAACCAAATTGTACCCATAGCAATAGCAATCTGTCAATATCAGTCTTTGTTACAAGTGAAATTCTTTGATTTGTGAAACAAACATAAAAATAAATGTAAAAGATCAAAGTTGGCCTATGATTTTGAAATTTGGTATACGGACCTAAATGTTGATTCTGAACAACTTTTTCAAATAACATTTTGTCGTTTTTGCCACATAAAAGGCACTTTACTCATCAGAAAAACCGGTTTCTTGGAAATTTCCAAGGCATGCTTGATTTTTTAAAACTAAAATTTTGTTAGAAATTATTCTTTAGCCAAGCAGGGCTGAACCCCAAAAAATTAAAATTAAAATCAAAAAAATTTTGTATTTTATAAGAGTCGTTTCACCTATCCGGGGACACACGGTATACAGACTGCACCATATATCCTTCTCTATATTGCTATCTCCTGAACGCTAACAGATACAGGGTCGGTTAAATTAGAGAAAAGATGCGCAGTTTTGTGGCCATTTCGAATCCGTCAAGGTGACCGTTCCTGAAATATCCTGAAAATACTGAAAAATCGTGATTTCTCATTTTTAGAATATCTTTCTTACTATTGGAAATTAATAAATAATTTTTTGTAGGCTTACATAAATCGTCAAGAGCTACCCATCTGTCATTACAAAAATTTTCAAGGTCGACTAGATACAAGAGTTTTCAGAGTCAACTTTCGTTTTTCTTATGGCCGCCATATTATTTTTTTATGTCGTCCGATATGAAAAACCAATGGAAACCAAAAATTAATAAACTTCAAAACAAAATTAAAAAATTTAAAGCCTAAAAAAAATCGTCGAAAAACGTCAACATTTTTAACATACCTACGCCGAAATAGTGCTTGCCTTATGGTTTTTTAATTTATCTATGAAATTCGGTCTAAAAAGTTGTACATATTTTTTGTAAAGAAAAAAGAAGAATAAAAATTTGTTAAATTTATTTTTTGAAGTTCAACAATTTTTGGTTTTTATGTTTTTTTTTATACCGAACAACATAAAAAACAATATGGTGGCCATAAGAAAAACGAAAGTTGACTATGAACATTCTGGGATCTAGTCGGCTTTGAAAATTTTTGAAATGTCAGATGGGTGGCTTTTGCCGACTTATGTAAGTCCACAAAAAATTATTTATTAATCTCAAATAATAAAAAAGATATGGAAAAAATAAGAAATCTCGATTTTTCAGTTTTTTCAGGATATTTCAGGAACGATCACAGATATTTTGTATGGCTTGAATGATTCGAGATGGCCACAAAATTGCGCTTCTTTGAACTTGTTTAACCGACCCTATGTCATGTCATGTTAGCGCTAGGAAATAGCAATATAGAGAAGGATATATGGTGCACCCTGTATGTGTATACCAATGATCGTTCGGCCTCGACTTGCGTCGTTTCCGTTCGTTCTCAGATAAGTACGCGCCTTTATATTGATGAACCACTTCAATGATAGGTTTTTGAGCAATGATTTTTGTTTATCGAATTAAATTGAATATTAATTAATGAATAATAAAAATAGAACACAATTACGTTTTAAATAAAAAAGCTTACGTTATGTACAACTGTTTCTGAGAGCGTTTATTTTAAAACAACATACCAGAAAAGCCTGGTGGATTGTTTTATCACCCACACTGCGTGTTATTATGAAAGCACCCCTGAGTGTAATTTACTAACCCACTTCCTGATTTCATGCTAAATGCTCTGTGTTCTGAGCTTGATAACATTTAGTTGTCAAGACAACTACGACTCTAACGTCAGAAATTATTTAATTCTAAAATAATAATAATTATTGTGGTCGACTTCTATTATTTTCTTTCAAAAGTTTATATCATCTTCTCTCCAGCGTAATCAATCCGTTTAATAGAACATTAAAAGATGGAAGACACAAAGTCTCTTTTGATAATGGTGCTTCAGAAAGTTTTTCAAGATAAGCCGAAAATCATAGAAGACACATTTCAGATTATTTATAATTATAATAACGGGAAAAAAGAGAAACTCGAATATGAGAAAACTTTGAAGACAATCTGTGACTTGATGAAGAACGAACTGCCTCCTCAAACCTTGGTGTATTTATTGACAATGGTGGACATGCCTACTGAAGATGGATATATCTTGCCAATTATGGAAAAAATGCAGAGAACTCAGAACTGTCTAGCTGAAAACGTCGGGCTCCATCTTCTCGAATGTCTCAAAAATAACAAGCCTAACCAGTTAAGCAATATTTCAATCTCAGCACAAAACGCTAGTTCAGAATCGATCGTTCCAGTTAGAAATGCCAATGAAAAAGCTGCTACATCTAGTCAACTCAAAACAGTCTCAGATGAAGTTGATGGAACGATATTTCCCAAACCTATGGTTCAAAGAAAAGGTAGATCCAGGAGGAGAGTAGAAAAATCGTCTTCTGATCAGCCTTGCGACTCTGCTTGTTCAGTGAATCCTAAGTCTCTCTTAGAGATGTGTGCTTCATATACGATAAAAAACTTCGAAGAACTCAAACAAATCCATAAAAGAAAGCAGGAAACTGCCTGGTATTTGATTAATAACAATATAGTGAATGGAGCAAATTTAATGCAATGCTATAATGTTATAAAGGATTTAAATCGTAAATGCAAATGGTTGAGGATGATAGAGAGTGGTGAGGTGTCTGCTGAGGTTTTGATGGAGGAGTGGGGAGATTCAGATATTTTTCTTAAGGAGCGTCACTTGTATCAGGAATTTAAGAAGGATCTATTTGAAGACTCCGAAGCTATAACCGAATATGCTGAAAGTATTTTAAAAATATAACCAAGAATAAAAAGGATTGCGTCGAAGACTTATTTAGTTGTGTTACATTGTTGTCTTTTTTTGGTGTTACTAATGAAATAAAAATGAAGTAGAGATTTGTTAATTATTAAGGAGTGATGTAATATTTCACATCTTTTGATTTTGATTTTATGTACAATTATTATTACTCTTTAGTTTCTTTTTAAGAGTTTAAAGTTTTTTTAGCTTATTTATATTGTTAGTGTGATAGAGTTTAATAAAATTAAACAGTGTACTTTATTATGGTGTTTGGTATATTAGCATACTTTTTATTTCCTGTGATCCTATAAATGTTTCATCAAATCTTGCTTTGGAAGAGAGAGAGAGATGGCTATTACAGTCATGTCTGAGCTCATTTTAAGAAAATAATTATTGAATAGATTTATTACTATTTGAAAGTCTCATGCTTCAGAAGCAAACAGGCTTCCAGTCTGTTTAAATTTAAATAATAATAGATATTTATGATCCAAGTTGCAAAATGGGAAGGTTTTGTGCAGGGACGGAAATTGTCAAACTCGGTCTCCGGCATCGTTTGACAATCTTCAAGCGCTTGGCCACTCCTGTTGCAACGTGTGTCACAAAAGATTTTTCGCCAAGAAACAACAATAGTTAATGTTCTGTATTGATATGTGTTATACAGGGTGTTAAGAAAATGACGGATAAACTCTTATCAGCGCATTGTAGAGGACACTCAGTAGAGTACGGGAAAAATAATTAAAAAAATTCTGGTCTTCAATTTGGTGAGACAAAAAATGCCAAAGTTAACATTTTACTATCTTTGTTTTTCGGTATTTGCAAAAACTAGATGATTTTACAGATATAAAAAAGGGTACTTTAATCGTTATAAATTAAAAAGATTTTTTTTTATTTTCTAAGATGCTGAAAAAAAAGCATTTGGCAACAACGGTTTTGATACCTTGACAAGCTACATTGTTAGAAATTAGACGAAATTACCAAATACCAACTGTTATCGTGTTAAACGTTGCCAAATTTATTGTTCAATATTTTGCTCACTTATATCTTTTAAAATGTAGCTCTGGACTTTTTAAAATTATTTTTCCCGTACTCTACTGAGTGTTCCCTACAATGTACTGAAGAGTTTATCCGTCATTTTCTTAACACCCTGTATTTACTTTGGTGCAATATAGTATTATCTGCATTTCAAAATCAATTGCACCATTTATAAGCTAAATAAACTCAGGTGGAGAGCAAAACCAAACGAGAGTACGAGAGAATAAAGGGTGTAATACAGACCGTTTTTCTTGTGTTTCATTCATTCCTCAATAATCATCTCAATTCACTCATTAACTCAATGATCAATTCATAATTCAAAAAATAACGTGATAGAAAAGCCCATTAACGTTTAGACAACTTAGGAATTCTAAGTCGTCAAGAAATATAAGTACATTCATCAACACAAGAGATTGGTATTTTATATTGTCAAAGTAGCAGTATCATAAAACTTCATGAAAAATTGCTTTTAGATGTAATTTATGTAACTTTTAAGCATAAGTGCGTAAAAGTGTGTCACTTTTAGGCACATGTGTCTAAAAGAATCTAATTTCGAAAGTAAAATGACATTGACAATCAAAATAGCAACTTTATGAAACGATTTAACATACCTATTAAGATTACTTATTTTTAAAATTATAAGGCTTTCACCTATCAACCAAAACAAACAAAATTTCAATGTTATAAAAATATACGTCAGGCATGTACAAAAAATTAATGGTCATATGTAAACTTATTCTTAACATAATTCCTATCAAGAATTTCGAGAAGAATTCCTAAATCAGTTTCGTAGAATTGTGCAGCGTTTAGTAAATCTATTCAGAGAAACGGGAATTGTTGACCGTAGAAAAGATAGTGGCAGATTAAGAATAACAACTGAAAAACATATTGAAACTGTTCAACAAATAATTTAAGAATACCCTCATACATCAATTCGTCACTTACAACACGAGTTTAATCTGTCTTATGGTATTGGCCAGCGTATCATAAAAGAAGATAAATATGCAACTTCATCCCTACCGTATACATGTATTCCGTGAAATACTTGCCAATGATAAATATAAATACTAGTGACTCCAGATAAATATCGGCATAGTTCCCAATAAAAGACCGCTGCAGACGCATTATACCTTTCCACGATATCCCTTCCCTCCCAGTACCTACGCACAGTTAGCCGGGAACTCTGTAGAAGTGGGGAAACCCACTTGCATCGTAGGTACTTGATGCATACCTACTGTCGAAGAAAAAAAATTAAGAAAAAATTATTAATCCCAAAAACAGGACTTCTGCCAATGGTTTTTAAATAACTTTGATAATAATGAGTAAACATTAAAAAAAAAAAAAACGTTTTTGAGACGGTTAAAACTCAAATCATCATTATTACGTCGAAGCTCCTCTAAATTCTGCAAAAATTGGAGTTTGAGCAGCTAAAAGTAAAAGACGGTTAATAGGTCCGATAATTTTTGAAAGTAAACAATTAAAAAAATTATGTTCCCTTATAAACAAATTACACCTAATATTTAATTTTAGGCACGGTAAGTGATGAAATAATCCATTAGAAATACCGACACCATTCATAGAGTCCCTACCATGATGAATAATTAGCTGAGGGCTATTTTACACAGCATATCAGCACGTCTACTTACACACTACAAGAGACAATTATTTAAATTTTTTAGTTGATTACTTTCAAGGTCACATAATAAGCCTAAATACGTAGACAATATGACCTCCATAACATATGGACATTACATGTGACCCATTAACCCAATGCGACTTTTTATGGATGTACCGGGTGGGCATCTAAGAATGAACAGCGGCCATATCTTTGGAAATATTGATCCTATACAGTTTCAAAAACAAATTTTCCAGACATAAGTGACTATGCGAAATGCAATGAAAATATTTTCAAGATGGTCGCACTTCCGGAAATACCGGAAGATGACACCTACTTCGTTATTTTAACGGGGACACCCTTTATATTATTGTATTTTTTAAATTGCCTGGCAAAATCGAATACAGGTTGTTTTCACAATTGGAATTTAGGTTGAGTAGTTTATGAGTTATAAACAAGTGAAAATCGCAATTTTCAATTTTCAAAGCATCTCACATTGAAAACGGCTCAAAATATTTAAAAACGGCTTACATGTCCCTATCTTAACTTTCTTAACTGAGTTTTTTAACTTCTTTATTTAATAAAATGACAAATAATAATGTTACCAAACTAAATAAGTACATATTAAACAGAGAAGATAACACGCCGCAGCACATCAGAATCTCAGTCACTCAAAAGATTTGTCACAAAAACATATTGTAAAATGCAATACAAGTTCTAACTTTGATCTATTTTTGTGAAGCTGTTCGAAGTGTGCCGTTCGATTTAAGAAGCTTATTTCATAGCCTTTTTTCTGTGCTCTCCGAATCGGAGGACGTTTTTTCGAAATTCGATAAGAAAATGTCCTTATCTGTAGAAAAAATGTGAAAAATTTTTCTTCAAGTACTGTCCTTGGAGACCTACTATGATTTAAAACGCGGGCTATCCCGTAAATCCATAGTGCGACTGCTTTTGAAGTCTTCAGAAGTAATTTTATATGAATTTCGAGGAACAGTTTGTGCGGCAAAATTAGACATATTATATTATAAGATATTATTGCTTTTGCAGCAAACAAGTGATCAAAGTCGATCAGAAAACGTGATTTTCTGTCAAAAAAAGTGCAAATCAATTCTTTTCAAGTATGATCCTGGATTTTCAATTTGCCGATAGGTCAGCTGAATTACCTGTGATATTATACGATGTGATAAACTACGGGTAACTTATTAATTCCGTGAATGCCTAAAAATCTATTGCCTTGTTTCTCAAACCTTTAAAATAACGGACAGGGTATATTTTCGCAAAGAACTACAAAAAATTACACAAAATGCGTGGGAATTGATTGAAGTTCCTAGGAGGTGCTGTTGTGGTTAAATTGCTAGTATATTTTACTGCAGAAAAAGAAAACGTAGGTCGTATGCTTTCTTTTAAACGCCACCCAGCAGGGGTAGTCTATGATATTTCTAATCATGATTATAACAATATATCATTCTTACTTACTTGTATTATATATTTTTGTTATCAAAACGTTTCAAGGGCTCTCTACTTCGTCAATAAGTCGTCGAAATAATATATTCTTCGTAGGATATTCATTATTCCGCAACACACGCCACTGACAAAAACTGTGATACCACATCTGGTTCGACTTAGAAATAAGTGTCGGTACGAATCAAATCGAATTAAATGGAATTGTTTAGTCAGAATCAGTGTGGCATGACAACGGACAACTCTCACTGGACAAAGTATACAGGGTTATTCACGGTATACGCCACGGAAGTTTATGGCCGTGTCTCTGGATTTTAGGATCTTTTTATTTTTGGAGTGGATAGAGACCCGGCAGAGGTACGTTTTAAAATTATATTCACAATGTAGAGAGTGTCCCAAAAGCATGAAACATATCAAAGTTATGTTTTTTTAAATGGAATGCTCCTATGTTATTGCATTTTTAGATTGCCTGGGAAGAAAAAAGAAGATTGACTTTTACAGTTGGTGTTTAAATTCAGAAGTTTGTGAGTTATAAACAAGTGAAAATCGTCATTTTTCAAGTTCAAGGCCCTGTACAAGGAATACGGCTTAAGATAGAGAAAAACGGCTTACATGTCCCTATTTTAACTTTTCATGTACTATCCAATGATGTAGATGAAATGTTTATACGGGGTGATAAAAAATTTGAAAAATTCTGAGATTTCTCCACGCGCCGACAAATAAAAAATCAAAGAAAGTACAAATGTTTCTATACCATAGGATAGTACATGAAAAGTTAAAATAGGAACATGTAAGCCGTTTTTCTCTATCTTGAACCGTTTTCGTTGTACAGGGCCTTGAACTTGAAAAATGACGATTTTCACTTGTTTATAACTCAAAAACTTTTGAATTTAAACACCAACTGTGAAAGCCAATCTTATTTTTTCTTCTCAGACAATCTAAAAATGCAATAACATAGGAGCATTCCATTAAAAAAAAACATAACTTTGATATGTTTCATGCTTTTGGGACAGCCTGTATATTATGAATATAATTTTAAAACGTACCTCTGCCGGGTCTCTATCCACTCCAAAAATAAAAAGATCCTAAAATCCAGAGACACGGCCATAATCTTCCGTGGCGTATACCGTGAATAACCCTGTATAGAAGTGTCCGGTATATAAAGGCGTATTTGATAATATATTTGCAATTGAAAAAACAATTGTTATTTTTTAGGTTTTACCCATATCATATTATAGTACTGCATCAAAATTTAAATGATGGCGACTTCGATCAACGGCTAATGTATTATTGTCTTTTTTATGTTTGTTTATAACAAGGATCAATATATTTCATAATTATGTATTTATGGTATTCTAAGGCAGTAACTCTACCGGTGTTTGACTTCTACTAACGAACGAAGCAAAAAAATTTAATACCTACTTATATTCGAACTGCTTAACAAAGTGATAAAAAATTGTTAGTTATTTAGTCAAATATAATAAATCTATTTATTTAACTTACCTTTTTATAATCCGCCTCTTCTTACTCAGCCCATGGCAAAATCTGAAAACAAAAAATTTATATATAGTTTTTATCTACCCCTGGTTGAGAAAAAACCAATTACCTATTTTTAATTTTTTAACTATTTTTTGTTTATTTTAAGTTACGTGATAACATGCATTAATGTTGCCCTGTTGAATAATACTCAATTGAAAGATATGTAATATAATAATAATGACCTCATTATTATACAGGGTGTTTTGTATAATTGAATGTCAATATTTAAGGGGGTGATTTTTGGATCCATTTTAAGAAGAAAACTTCTTAAAAACGTATGTCCTAAAAATCTTAACTTTTGAGATACAGGGTGGTAATTTTTTTTTTAATAAATAATTTTTTCATAATATCTGTAATACCGCTCTGGATATTTCAATGAAATTTAATAGACAGGTACTACTCATCAAGAGGCATTTTTTCATGTACCACATTTCGTTTTATCTCGACTAGTGACATCTTGCAGAATTTTACCTGCATATTTTTATATTTTTTTATTGTCATTTAACGACAATCTTGTGACCATGTAGAGAAACAGATTTTAGTTTTTTAGTCGAAAACCGTGCATCTGACTGGAAAAAAATAAGTAATCAAATTTGCTTGGAAATGAATGGGGATTCCAAAAATGATTTCTATTTGAACAGAAATACAGTGGCGTACCATCAATATCTGCTAAAATATGCCGGTAAAATTCTGCACGATCGTGCACGATCGTCACTAATGGAAATAAAATGAAACGTGGTACATGAAAAAATGCCTCTTGATGCGTTATACCTGTATACGAAATTTGATTAAAGTATCCAGAGCGGTATCACAGATATTACGAAAAAATGATTTATTTTAATAAAACTTTACCACCCTGTATCTCATAACATAAGTTAAGACTCTTAGGACATACGTTCTTATGAAGTTTTCTTCTTAAAATGGACTAAAAATTCACCCCCTTAAATATTAACATTCAATTACATAACACCCTGTATAAGGATACTAGATGCATAAAAAGTTAACATAGAGACACATGTAAGCCGTTTTCTGATATCTTGAGCAGTTTTCGTTGTAAATAGCTTTAAAGCTCGAAAATTGCGATTTTCACTTCTTCATAAGTAACTCATACGCACTCCTTATTTCAAACTACAACTGTAAAAACCATTTTTATTGGATTTTTCCAGACAAATTAAGAATACAATGAAATAAGGGGTGTCTTATTGAAAGAAAAACAAAGATGGCGTCTTCTTTCGCGAGTTTTAAATAATGCCTAATTTAAATAACACATTTTATCGCGAATAAAAGGAAGTCGGCTGACTTAATTAAATATTTGTAGTTTAATAAAATGTTTGCTGTATTTTATTTTATTTATTTGTTTGCAGATTGAATGTGCCTGAAGATACCAAGCGTTGCTTTCAGCAGCAATCGTACTGATTCACTAGTAGGCCTAATAAACAGGGACATAAGGAACTATAAAAAAAGGCGGGTTTTATTGCTCCTTCTGACTCCTCCTTGTGACTCCTTCAAATGGTCATTCAGGATTAAAAAGTCGCGGAGTGTTATTAAATTGGAAGGTGGAAATCGGAGATAGGGCTGAAACTGCAAGTTTCAGTTTTTCAGCAACCTTTCAGTTTTTTAATTACATCTTGAAAACGAAGCAAAATTCAGAAGTAGGTATAGGGAATTTTTTGTAGATGAAGCGATTTTAAATAAAAATTGTTAATTCAAAATAATAATTTTTCTGTAAAAAATATTTCACAAAGTACTTTGGACAAGGCAAAAAAACCATTTTTTTATTTTACTTTTTTTTTTAATTTTAGCAGCTCAAACCTAGTTTTTTTTTTATTTTCATCGTGTTTCGCGTGAAGTCGTTTAAGTTCCTACTTTTTAACAATAAAATTGATCTGTATTCAATAAAATAGTATATTGTGAAACAAGTGCACCAAGTAGCATATTTCTCACGAGTGTGAAAATCTACTCGACTTCGTCTCTTCCCGCATTTCACACAAGTCAGAAATTGCTTTTGTGCACATGTGTCACACTATACTTTTCCTACGAGCATAACAAATACTCTTTAAAAAGCGACTCAGTCGCTTTCAGTTACCGCCCATCACATATTGCTTACATCAAACCAGTGCGGAACGATTTTTGGCTATGCCTTATTATGTCACATTTTTTTGTAGCCTTATTTTGCATACGTGAGAAATCTCCTAGTTTGCGCACAAAAAACAATGCGCAAAGTAGTGCTTTTTATTTATAGTGGTCGTACGAAAAAAGTATTTCAAGTTAATTTGTCCATAAAAAATTAATATTTGTTCGAAATCATGCGACTGTAATACCTACTTTTTTTATTGACAAAAAAAAATTATATTGTAAGAAATAAGAACTGAAAGGACATCAAGGGAACCGAGATTAAATTCGAAAAAAAAAAATCAGAAATTATCGAAAAAAAGTTACAGCGGCTACATCTAAGTCAGCGCTCATTCAAAAACCTTGTGAGCCCATCATTTTGGAGGAAATTTCAAACTAGTTGTTTTTTTTTATAAAGTGATGCCTTTATTTATTTCGGCTCAGGAAAAAGTTACACCCAAATAAATGAAAAATAAAAAATTGATTTTTTGGCTTTTTTCAAATTAGTTTTATTTTCGACGAAAAAATTTTTTTGTAAATGCTTTAAATGAATAATTTCGATCTAAAATCGCATTATCTACAAAAAAGATCCCAAGTAACTATACCTGAATCTTACTTCGTTTTCGAGATAATTAGAAAACTAAAAGGGGTGCAGTTTCAACCCTATCTCCGATTTCCACCATATAATTTAATAGCACGTCGCGGTTTTTTAATCCTGAATGACCATTTGAATAAAAACCCGCGTTTTTTATAGTTCCTTATTGCCCTGTCCATCGATTTTTAAAGTTGACCAAGGGTGCCACTATGGCACTCCACTTATTAATATGATTGCATGTGTAGGTATATCAAATAACAGTACATTATTTAACGAGCGAAGAATAGCTATTATCCACTCAAACGTTCCAACACTCGCCTGAAATATTCTTTCTCGTGGATAATAGCTATTTTTCGCGAGATGAAGACGCTATTTTCTCTTCGACATTTTGAGAAAATTTATTAGAATTAGGTAGTTGAAAAAAAAATAAAACTTTTCAATAGACTTATTTTCTTGATATTCGCGTTGTCATCTTTTACTAAATCCCCAGTCATTTCAATTAACAAGATAGGATATTCCGGAATGGAGAGCAGCTCCTGTGTTATTTCTTATCACTCCAACACCAAGTCATTTTATACAGGGCTAAAACTATTTCAAGGGCCACTAAGGGATATACTAAACCATTGAAGATACGAGATCGGTTAAATTAGAGAAAAGTTGCGCTTATTTGTGGCCATCTCGAATCTGTCAAAATATGCAAGATATCTGTGACCGTTCCTGAAATATCCTGAAACAACTGAAAAATCGAGAAATCTTATATTTGCCATATCTTTCTTACAATAGGAAATGAATAAATAATTTTTCGTAGGCTTACATAAGCCGTTATGAGGTATTCATCTGATGCTTCAAAAATTTTCAAAGCCTACTAGATCCCAGAGTTTTCATAGTCAACTTTCGTTTTTCTTATGGACGTCATATTATTTGTTTATGTCGTTCGATAAGAAAAAATTAATCAAAACCAAAAATTGATAAACTTCGGAAAAAAAATTGGAAAATTTATTCTTCTTTTTTCAAAGAAAAATAGAAAATTTCTCGCTGAAATAGGTCAATATGAAGTCATACTGCTTGCCTTATAGTTTTTTAATTTCTCCATGATATTCGGTCGACAAAAAAAAAAGGTATTTTTTTAGAAAAAAAGAAGAAAAATTTTCGAAATTTATTTTTTGAAGTTTATTAGTTTTTGGTTTCCATTATTTTTTTCATACCAAACGAAATAAAAAAACAGTATGGCGGCCGTAAGAAAAACGAAAGTTGACTATGAGTCTAAGATCTAGTCGGCTTTGAAAATTTTTGTAACGTCAAATGGGTAGCTCTTGCCGAACTATGTAAGCCTCAAAAAAATTACTTATTATTTTCCTATTGTAAGAAAGATATGGCAAAAATAAGATTTCTCGATTTTTCAGTTTTTTCAGGATATTTCAGGAACGGTCACAGATATCTTGCATGTTTTGACGGATTAGAGATGACCACAAAATTGCGCAACTTTTCTCTAATATAACCGACCTCGTATCTTCAATGGTTTAGCATATCCCTGTAGTGGCCCTTCAAATAGTTCTAACCTTGTCTATTGTTTAATATTTTCATGAATAGATATTATTTAACCTGGTTATTATGACCTGTCTGGTCAGTTCAGGTCAGGTGCGCTGGCAGCTTGCGTTGATTGAAGCGCATATACTACGCGTATCTAAATTATTGATTTTTAAGCTTTATTCACAATAATTCACATATACAAGCACACTAAGATAAGCCTAGAGCCTCTTTTCTTTGACAGCTCTATTTGAAAACAACTTAAGGTATTACGGGCGACACAAAACGTACTTCTTCCGAAGAAGGGTCCCAACCAATTTTGACAATCATATTACGATTAGGCCAAGGGGGAAGGGGAAGGAAACTGAGCTTTTTTCACACAAATAAGCACGCCCGTGGTTGGGTGATTCCGACACTAGATTCCAAATTTCAGATTCCTAGATCAACTAGAAGTTGAACTTCCGCTAATGGGCATCTTAAAATAATCACACTGTTACACAGTTCCCCTCCCTTTTTTTAAGTTCTGAGTCGAATGAGGTAGAACTGTGAACCCTGGTACCTAAAAAAGTTAAATCCAACAGCATGAATATTACTACTTTTTGACATACATCTTATTTGTCAAATGTCAAAGAAGTACTTTCAACTTTAAACGTGTTCACTGAGTGAAAGACAAAAATTGGAAACTAACACAACTCTTTTTTAAATACCTAATTAAGATATCTTTACAAGAAGGTGCCACATGACCGCCAATATGCCTAATAATTTTGAAGTTGACCGGGACTGCCACATCATCTTTGACATTTAACGCATAATTTTTAAGTCAAAAAGTAGTAAACTTTATATCCACTGCGCAAAAAATGAAAGTGTCACACTAAAATTTTGCCTGATTTCAATTGGGGATGATGTTCCAAGGGGTTTCGATTTTGTTTTCGCACGTCAGCAACCCTGTTCGTTATTTTTTTCAGGGTTATACAATGAAAGCGTGTAAAATCACTCCACAGTTTTTGCTACCTCCGGATTCCAAATTTTTCTTGTATGTTTTGATTAAGAAACTTTGAAGCTTGATGTCTGACCTCGAGACGGTTTTCAAAATTTCGAATTTTGTTTGCAGACAAGTCGATTTTCATTCAATTTTCCTCCCAAAAAAGCATCTTTTGTTAATTAACGTTTGTCCCGAGTCAAAATTCGTCTCTGTTCCTGAAGTTTTAGTTTCAATAAGAGGCTTAAATTTTCAAAATCGGTTAGCGAGGAAAAAAGTTATGAACTTCAAGAGCAAATAGTTGATTTCTTGAGATTATTCTGTAAATACGAGGAGAATATGTAAATACCAAAAATAGAGAGAGAAAACATAAAATGTTTTAAAAACAAGGTTAGACGTTCTAGAAGAAAAAAACTAAAATAAGGTTCTACCGTCTGTGCTTAATTTGTTTTGTATTGATTTTTTTAATCAGATGGAACAAAACACACCGTTTAAGGTAGAACAGTTTATAAGTAATTTCAGAGAAGTTTTAATTTCAGAATGTCTCACTCATTTAAAGAGATAACTTATAAGGAGCTCTGTCTGCAATTGGTTACGCCCCTTCACAGTTACCTACTGTAATATTAGTGCCACAATTACTAATCAAGGGCGCATGTCGACTTAATTTAGAACACCTGTACAACAGGCGGCATATAAGAATATCTATCTTTAATCGGATAATTCATCCGCTATTTTTTGATCACTCTTTACGAGACTTTGATTATAGATCTGAAGATAGTAATTCACGGAGCTGTCTATCTGTACCTGTACGTGGCCGAACTGAACTGGAGCAATCGAACCCGTGCCAATAAACCATAACGAAAATCAATACATTTAATAGGCAGATCGAGATGCAGCCGTATAATTCACAATCCACAATCTAGTAACATTACCTGAGCACGTTCCTCAGAAGAAAGCACCGTGTGCTATAATTAATCCTATCGTATAGCCTAGGCTGGTGAATTGGAATTCCTTTTACGGCCACCAACAATGGTTTCTTTCTGTTTATACGCGAGAGCAATATGATAGTAACCGGACTGGGTCCGAGAGCACTCATTTTTACAGATGTTTGTTTACGGAAGGAGTAAACGTTCTTGAAATAATGATTTAGCAGTATAAAAATATTTACCTTGGTACTTTTACTTAGAGAGGTTTTCTGGATCAAGTCTGGACTACGTGTAATAATTGGTAAAAAAAAAACATCACACAGAATGAAGATAATTTTATTTTTGAATTATGCTGCTGAGAATAATGTCAGTAAATACCCGACTTCATTCATAAAATATAGTTAAATAACACGGAACAAGAAGATTAAGATAAAAATAAACGCTAAAATAAGACGTCAAGACAACTTGAAACAGTAATCGAAGAAAAATGATCGTATAAAAAAATTAGTTTTATTTCAATCAATCAAAATTCACGGATGAGATACTTGTAGTCAGGGAAATAAGATGGATCTGTTCGCTGGGTATACAAGATGTTTTTAAGGTGATGCTTCTTTTACTATACAGGGTGATTCATAATATGTGCGCAGGACTTCAGGATGTGATAACTCGTTCAAAAAAATGAAAAAAGTTCCTATTAACATGGGTCCGCAAACCCACCATCTACACATCATGTTAACTTATGTTGTGTGGCATCATAGAAGTCGTTTTTAATTTTTTAAATAATAGTACCTACATGTCTACTTCCCAATACAACCTGTCAGAAAAACCGGCCTTTGTTTAACTTAATTATTTACTTTTTTATTTACATTACATATTTCTTATTTTATCGATATGTTTTTTTTATATTTGAAAATAAATAAATAATATTTTTGTAGGTTCACATAAGTAATCATAAGCTATCTATTTTTTGACGGTTTAAAAATTTTCTAGACCAACTGGATCCTAGAGTTTTCATATCAATTTTTTTTTTCTTATGTGCGCCATATTTTTTTATGTCATTCGGTGTAAAACAAATCAAGGAAGCCATAAATCTCTTACATTTGGAAAATAAAAAATAAAAAATCTTATTCTTTTTTCTTCTCAAAAAAATTCCGTGAAATTAATCTTTTGTAGGGAAAAAAAAGAATTTCATTTTCTATTTTTATTTTTGAAATGTAAGAGATTAATGTTTTCCTTGATTTTTTTACATCAAATGACAAAAAAAAATGTGGCGGCCGTAAGAAAAACAAGATAACAATATTTGACTTTGAAAACCCTGGTGATCCAGTCGGCTTTGAAAATTTTTGAAATGCCAAAGAGATAGCTCGTGACAACTTATGTGAACCTGCATAAAATTATTAATTCATGTTCAACATTAAAAAATATATACATAAAATAAGGAATACGGATTTTTCAGTTTTTTCAGGATATTTCAGCAACGACTGAAGTTATCCCAAATTTCGTTTCTGATTCTTAATCAGTATTGAACTGTGCACATTTTTGTAATACAACCAACTATATAACCTTCCCGATATTCCTATAGTGAGCCCCGAAATAGTCAAGACCCTGTATAATTAAGTTTAATAATGGCCGGTTTTTCTAACAAGCTGTATTGTGAAGTTGACATGTACTATTATTGAAAATTAAAAACGACTCCCAAGTTGCCACACAACATAAGTTATCATGAGGTGTAAGTAGTTTTAACATGAAATTCTTCATGGCATCAGCACTTTAAAGAAATGCACTGTGCGTACATGGTGATTGAAGCACCGTATCGTAGGGTGAATAGACGAAGAACACTTTTGCTGACGATCAATGGATTATTAACTGCATAGATGCTGGATGGCGATGGCCGAGCAGAGAGAAAAAAGGCAACAAATTGTAAATTGAAATCATAGTAGATTCCGGGGTGTTTTGCCGTAGCCCATGGAGATTTGCTCAGAAAGTTTCGTCTACAGCTGTGGTAGACATCAGCGTTTACCTGTGCGCAAGGGATGCTTCCACTCCTCTTGTTCACTGACTGCTCGACTGGAAGAACGCTGCTATTTATAGGGTGATGGTCTGGGGACGTCGTATCCCCTCCACTAACTATTTCCATTGTAACATTGGTCGGTCTCTCCGATGTCGTAAGTCCCTGAGTCAGACGCTGACTCATTTGGGTCTGACTTAACGCGGGATACCAAATCCTTCGCAGTTTCATTCCTTCCTCCAGTCTGTTGAAATTATTTGGATGTTTGTAAATTTCAATTGCTCCACGATGCAATCGGGTGTAGATTCCTTCCTCCTGCCTGTTAAAATTATTTGGATGTTTGTAAACAATTGCTTCGGGATGCAATCGGGTGTAGTAGTGTGCAGCAGTGGACAGGACTTTAATCTTTTCAAAGCATATCGCGTGATCGTCCTGAAGCACGGCGTGCTCCACGACAGCTGACTTGTTTGTCTAGCCCAGGCGACAGTTTCTCTTATGTTCGATCACACGAGTGTTAACACTGCGTTTGGTGGTTCCGATGTATACTGCACCACAAGAGCACGGTATTATATA
The DNA here is from genome assembly GCA_910589415.1 of Malachius bipustulatus. NCBI lineage: Eukaryota > Metazoa > Arthropoda > Insecta > Coleoptera > Melyridae > Malachius > Malachius bipustulatus. Next base: position 54,062,962 of record OU342631.1, read on the forward strand.
ACTCCGTCAGAAGAAAGTGGTGTTTATAGTTCAATATGGTGTTTATGCTTAAATGGTGTTTATAGTTCAAATTTGTAACGAGTAATTTATGAGATATAAACATATGAAAAATCACAATTTTTCATTTTAGAAGAAGCTTAGATTGCAAACGAGTCAAGATATCGGAAAACGGAAAAAATATTTCTGTACAACAGAGTAGTACATGAAAAGTAAATGATAAATTGAAATCATACTATGGTTCTCGCGCGTGGTTCACCCTATAAGTTTATGAATATTATTCAAGTTTAAAAAAATACGAGAGAAGCTCATACAATGAATTTATACAATACACAGGTCATTCAGGGAAGGGTACCCATAAGGGATATCCCGAAAACTTATTGGAATTTAATTTTAAAAATGTGCAGTCATTTGTTTTGAAAGCTCTATCTTCCTAAATTATTTTTAGATCACTGGCACTTCCGGTTATACCAGAAATGGCCACCATCTTGTTTTTTATAAGGAATGCCCTATATAGTTTTGCATTTTCGAATTGCCTAAAAAAACCTATATAAAATGGGTTTCACAGTTACAGTTTAAATTGACTAGGTTGTGGGTTATAAACAAGTGAAAATCGCCATCTTTCATTTTGAAAGCAGTGTACATCGAAAACGGCTCAAAATATTGGAAAACGGCTTACATGTCCCTATATATCTTTATCTAATAACTTTTCATGTTATATCCTATGTGGTTTAACATGGTGACGAAAATTATAAGATTTTAATCACAAAAATGTACAGGGTGATTACAGAAGCCTGTACTGCAAATTTACACCCTATACACTGTAAAGTAACGCATGAAAATTTCTTCAAAAAAGTTTTTTCGTAGCTAGAATACAAGCCAAGAAAATTAGAAACCTAATTTCGCACCTTTCATGCCACCCCCCACCCGCTTCCTCCCCACGGGAACGCAAAAATTGTAGACTGTTATGCATTTGAGACACCGAGAAAGGCCTAAAAGCATATGGAAAAATTCAGTAAGGTATGGTATGTTTCGAGCTCAAACTTCTTACCGCCTGTTCTAAAAGTAAATGATGAATAACTTGTCACAAGTGAAATTTTTCCGACATGAAAGCGCATTCCAACAGAACCTCATAAAATTAAATAAATTCCTTACATTCCAATTATTTATTTATGTCTTTATTTATTTGTATAAACTCATTTTAACAGCACATTATTCCATATAAGATGAGAACATAAAGATACACAAAGAACATAAGATAGTAGGTAATTACACATAATAAACGTAGCTCAGGAAACAGTTAAATCTGCAATAAATAGGGGAGACCGGTGTCGATTGCAACAATAAATGAGTTTGATTTTTTTCTGATTAAAATAGCAACGACTTTAATTCTTTTTTTTTCTTTGTCTAATAAGATGTTAATTGATATAAATCACTACATTTTTGCAATTCACTTATTCACAAGCGCTTAGAAGTAAATCGAGATTCAATGTCAGATAGACACGTGTTACTTTTGACACCCGTTTGGTGTCAATTATTGTAGCAGGACTGGTGTCGTTTGTAACAAGCCAAAGAAAAACCACTCAAACTGATCGATACTTATTGAGAAAGCATTAATAAACTGTTTATTACACATAAACTTTATACAGGATTAGAACCATTTGAAGGGCGACTACGGGGATATCTTAAACAATTGAAGATACGAGTTCGGTTAAATTAGAGAAACGTTGAAAAAAATTGATATATCCCATGTATTTCCGGAAATATCCTGAAAAGAATGAAAAATCGTGAAATATTATTTACTTTTATCATAGGTATCTTTCTTATAATTAGAAATTAATAAATAATTTTTCGTATGCTTATATAAGTCGCCAAGCGAGCTACCCACCTGACGTTTCGAAAATTTTCAAAACCGACTAGATCCCAGAGTTTTCATAGTCAACTTTCGTTTTTCTTATAGCCGCCATATTATTTTTTTATGTCGTTAGATATGAGAAAAATAATGGAAACAAAAAATTAATAAACTTCAGAAAAAAATTACAAAAATTTTGTTCTTATTTTTTCAAAGAAAAATAGAAAATTTTTCGATGAAATAGGTTAATATGAAGTCCTACTGCTTGCCTTATAGTGTTTTCAATCTCTCTATGATATTCGGTCTCAAAAGTTGTCTTAAAAAAATAAAAAAATTTTCAATTTTGTTGATGAACGAATTCAATCAACGTTGAATATGAAAACTCTGGGATCTAGTTCGGCTTTGAAAATTTTTAAAACGTCAGATGGTTAGCTCTTGCCGACTTATGCTAGCCTACAGAAAATTATTTATTAGTTTCAAATAATAGAAAAGATATATTGAAAATGAGAAATACGATTTTTAAGTTTGTTCAGGATATTTCAGAAACGGTCACAGATATCTTGCATGTTTTAACATAATATTCACTCTTTTCTCTTATGCCTCTTACACCTCTTATGCAACTCATCCACTGAATCCAGTCTTCTTTCATGAACGAGAACTTTCAGCACATACTAAGCAGAAAGTTTCATCTTCATCTTCGGAATCAGATGACTCACTATTCTCACCCATTTTTTGCACCTTTTTTCCTTTGTTTTTAATTTTTGGTTCAGAATCAATTTTTAGAGGAACTTTTATTTATTTTTTTCAGTCGTACTTCCATCAATAACTCGATGACTATTATGGTGTTTTCGATCATCTAAGTGGACCAAAATATTTTAGTCCTAATAATTGTCTTATTTTAGGTGACTTCAATCCGCACGCGGGATTGTTATAACTGGACGGATGGTAGTTATGATGCGTTAAATAACTTCATGATCACTAACAATGTGTTGCAGCACAATTTTATTTATAATTCACGCTCTAGAGTTTTGGATTTGGTGATGGTTGAGGACAAGTTGAGGTTCGTCTGACTTCATCGATCCGATCATTGCGGAGATCAGGAGTTCCGACTTTTTATTTCAAAAGGGCGAATTATCCTGCCCTCGATCAATGTATTGGCAATATCGACTGGTCGGTTTTGGTTGGTATTGCCGACCTCAAAAAAGCTTGCGAAACCTTTAAGGATGCTCTAATATCTGCTCTTAATGATAATGTACCTAAGGTCGTCAATTGAGACGTACAATTAAACTTGAAGTCCGTAGATCGCATCATGGTTACCTACGCTGACCGGGCTGCATCGAATTTGAGATATAATCCGAGATCATTCTGGTCATTTGTAAATTTTATAAAGAGGTCTGGGTCGGTTCCGCAGGTATGATGGTCTTAATTTAAATTCTCCTAGCGCTACAGTCGAAGAATTTACCGATTACTTTCAAAGTACTTACCTACAAGGTCGCTGTGATTGAGTTGAGTCCGTTCAACTGGAGTTGCCATTTTACATAAAAAATTCTGTGGCGATTCAGTCGTTTTCAGAAGATAATGTCTTAAATTGTCTGAAGGATTTTGGTTCAGCATTTACAGCTGGCCCTGACTTGTAACCAGCATTCTTGCTCTGTGAGGGTGATGAAAATTAACAGATTTTTCATCACCCTGTAGAAAAATCTAAACTACATAATAGAATACCTTGTAAAAAGTTAAGATAGGGACATGTAAGCCGTTTTTAAATATCTTGAGCCGTTTTCAATGTGAGATATGCTTTGAAAATTTAAAATTGCGATTTTCATGTTTATAACTCATAAACTACTCAACCTAAATTCCAATTGTAAAAATCACCTATATTCGACTGTGCCAGGCAATTTAAAAATACAATAATATAAAGGGTGTCCCCGTTAAAATAACGAAGTAGGTGTCAACTTTCGGTATTTCCGGAGTGCGACCATCTTGAAAATATTTTCATTGCATTTCGCACAGTCGCTTAAGTCTGGAAAATTTTCATTTTGGAACTGTAGGATCAATATTTCCCAAGATATGGCCGCTGTCCATTCTTAAATGCCCACCCGGTACAATCGACGAATGTCATCTTCTCCAGTCCTCTCTGTCGAGTCTTTGGGTTTTGTGCCGGCGGAATGGTTTGACTCTGGACGTGGGTAAGTGTCAGGCAATGTCATTTTCATTGTCTCCCCGGGCAGACCCATTTCCATATACCATTGATACGTGTGTGTTGGAGACGCCTGACACGATTCGGGATTTCAGTGTTTCGTTCGACCCATCACTTTTGTTCAAACCTCATATCCTGAACCTAAAGAATGACGCAATGAAGGTGTTATCTTTTATTATTAGAAATTCTGCTGACATCGCTGACGCCGATGCCCTGAGGTCATTGTTTTTGTCGTTGGTAAGGTCTTGACTTGATTATGCCTGTGTAGTTTGGGGCCCCAGTTATAAGTACCAAATTGAACTCGTCGAATCCGTGAAAAGACGGTTCTTAAAGTACTTGTCCTACAGGATTGACTGAATCTATCCACATCAAGGTGTTCCTCATAACTCACTTCTTCGCAGATTCTCTCTTGATGCTATGGATAGCAGGCGAAATTACTTTCATTTGGTTTTCCTATGGAAATTGTTATCGGGCTCAATATTCTCAATATTTTGCGCCGAACTTCCTTCGGATATAAACTTTCATGTTCCTGTGGGTAGGTCTGCGCGTCATGGTCGGACATGTAGCCTGGATATATCCCGAACTAATAATTTACAGTTTCACCACTCTACAGAATGATCTTCCTTTACCATAAGGTACAGGATTCCCTAGATATATTTGCATGTAATACTGTTGCAATAAGGAAGGTCATGCTGAACACTGTGGGTTCTTTTGCTGCATAACATGCCAATGTCTGTAATTTACTTTACACCTATTCGAATTTAGTGAGTTTTTTTTTAAATCAATCTGTTGTAATGTTGATCTTAATTTTTTTGTAATTTTATTGTTACCTCAGGCTCTAATTTTGTTATATTTTATCTGTAAGGAGTTCTTCACTCAATAAATAAATAAATAAGCCTTTGGGAAACGGTCTTACAGCTTCTGGTGTTGATGGAGTTGACTCTCGAGCGGACTTGTTCGTGAAGTAGACGGTTTGTTGAACATTTAGTGTGATGTGGTTGGGGTTGGGTTTGTTCCCTCACCGTCACGTGTTATTTTAGATCAGTGTTCTCAACTGCCTTTCTTCTTCTTCCTCTGCTTCTTGCCCTCCTTCTCTTGTTGCTATTGAGTTGTCAGTTAAACTTCTGGTGCGAAGTCAGCGTTATTTTTAATTAAATAAATCATAAAAAAATAAGTCAAGGTCAACGTAATTTTAAAATGGGAAATCGTATTAGTATACATTTCCATATTGTCTGGATAAAATTGAATTAAGGTAACCTAAATGGTTTGTGTTTAAAGCGAGTAGCTTGTTAGTTGAAAACAAGTGAAGATTGATACTTTTAGATATTCAGAGCCATTTTTGTAACGAAAACGCTCAAGAAATTAAAAAAACGGTAAACATGCTCCTATCTTAATTTTTCATGTGGTATCCTGTGATTTAGAAATATTTTTTAAATTTTTTTTATTAAGTTTTTAAATTCCTGTTTTTTTCCTTTGTTATCAATTGGAAAAAATAAATTGAAAAGTTAAGATGGGGGACATATAGGCCGTTTTGCGATATTTGGAGTTGTTTTCATCGTAAATGGCTTTGAACATCGTGAAATGTAATTTTTCACGAGTACTCACTTTACTCGGAATAAATTTTTCTTTTGTTAAAACCTTGCACCGAAAAATTAAACTTCAAAATTGATCCATATTTAGTACGACTCATCCTATATAATACTATAAAGTTAAATTCTCAAGATTATCGCCAGTAGAGATTGTTTAAGCGCATTAAAATATTATTATATTTATGAATATTTTACCGTTTTTAATTATACATTTTTATATCCAGTTGAATAAGTTATAATTTGTTATAGCTATATGTTAGTATGTTTATTGATATTTTCTCTGTACAAATCACACGTTAAGCGAGTTGAAAAATTAATTTTAAGCATCTTCTGTTAATAATTGTCATTCAGTTTCTAGTAACGCATTATAAATTTTCTTTATAATGTCTTGAACATACTCTATATGACAATTAATAATTAATTGGCTGCATCACTTGAATGAAGTAAAAATAAAGTCCTTTAAATGGTTCTTATAATTAAAGCTTTTGCTTCATTCATCATCACTCCTGGTTCAGATCTCTAGTGTTTGCTCATGGGATTAAAGTAAACATTGCCGGAGGAATAATCGGTGAAAAGTGTTTTCTTAGCAAATAAGTAATCGTATTTTAAAACTTATTATGTAAAAGAAAAAACCAATAACGTACCTACGTTTTCACTCATACGTTAATAGACTCTACATCATTTTTTTCAAGGGTTTTGGTGTCTAAACCTGAAGTGCTCAAAATTAATTAATAATTAGTCACCCGTAGTTAATTATTTTAGTTTGCACTTGAAAAACTTCACTTGCTCATTTTGAAAGTATTCCAGCAATTATTATACAAAGTGGCTAGTAATGTTTCGTGCTTGCCAATTAAGATCAGAAAGCATTAAGCGTTTTTTTTTTATATCTACTTGAACTAGACAGTAAATATTATGACCTCAGTTACCTAATTTAATCCATGGAAAATATTGCACCCACAGTCAATAGGTTTTGCGTATGGAGAAAAAAAGTATTTAAAGTATGTAAAGTAGTGAGCCTGTAATTCTTAATTATTGACTTAGAAAAAATAATTTTTGAATTAAGTAAATTGGGCAAATGTCGCATATTTTGGGCCAATTCCGAACATTATGCCTTTCATCCATTAAAACGTAGGTATTGGGACGAGAATAATTATTTTAAAAGCGAACGAGGTATTTTATGATATTTTATTATTATTATTATTCTGATTATTATAGAAATGTATAGCAAGGTGGAAGTTAAATTGAAAAATGTTTCGACAAGTAATACTTGCTTGTTTTTATCAATAAACATTATTAAATTTGGAGACAAGTTTTGAATCGGCTATGCCCAAAGTTATACAGAAAGAAACAGCGAATAATCGATATGTTTAATCGATCTAACCTGTTTAGTAGCACTTTGGTAATATTTGTTTGGTAACAGTTGGTAATATATTAAAAATATATTAATATTATTATTAAATTAATAAATATATTAAAAAATACATTACCAACTAATTAACGCGCTGAATGACATCCGAAGCGGTACAGTCCATTTCTATCCAAATTTCATGCTGTTAGATCTTCTAAGTTGTCCCATCCACCTGCCAGGAAACCAGGAAATACATTATTGAAAAATAGCCTAACATTAACACCAAAATGAGGAGGAGCTCCCTCCTGTTGAAATCAGATTCTTTTGGGGCTTATTGTTATTCGCACCGTTAGGAAAAACAAGTGCTAAGGATGGAAGGAGTTCTTCCCCCAAAAAATGTAAATACCACTCAAAGCCAAATTTTCATTAAAAAAATAGTTCTCTAGAAGCCGGTCTTCAATTATTGCAGCCCACACGTTTATTTTTTCATGTGTCTGCGTGTGAGACTCTTGAGTCCAGAGAGGATTTTCCTGTGCCCAGTATCTAGAGTTATGGTCCTGTGCTTGAATTTGTAAAATTTATTTTGAAAAGATCCATCGTTTGGCCTACATACCGCTTCGAATGAGCTGGGACACCTGTGTATATGAGATTACTATATATTATATAGTTATAAGAAATATAGGTACAAGCAAGTTTCAGCAAACAGGTCTGGCCTATAAAAAAGGGCTGTGTTCATAAGTAGGAGAGTAAGAAACAACTACAATCTTTGTTATAATAACGGTACAAAAAATTTGTTTAACGATTATTAATAAAAAAATGTATACAAGTCAAGGTAGCCTATGTAACCATGACTCCCACAAGGTGAGTAAACGGAATAGTATCTTGAGAGATAACAATGAGCAAGAATCAAGCAGGGGCGGCTTGTCGCGGGCGGCCCTCCGGGTGATACTGCGAGCTCAAGGTGTGTTATCGACTATTGACCGCACTCGCCTACAATGCTACACATGTAATAGCGTAATCATAAAAAGGTGTGTGATGGCATTTTATGTGATTTTAGATAGCCGAGAAATAGCGAGGTGGTCAGATTTCCGTTAGAATATAAGGTAAATAAATTTTATTTGAAATATAGAATTTTCAAAAAATCCAAGTAAATTTACAAAAAAAAAAAATTGCGTTCGGTTTATACTCAGTATTAATTCAGGAAAGGAATATTTTATTGTGAAATGGTTCCATTACCATAATAACTGTATAGAAGTTAAATTGTTTAGAAATACGGACAGAGCGAAGTATAAGGTATAATATCTTATGCAACAAGTTTTATAAACGGCATATTACGGTTTTTTCTTCCACTCGACAATCCCATGAGTGTAAAATGACAGTTTCCACTTTCCACACAGGTAATGCGTACACTATTTTTCCTAGGGCCACAGATTAATACACAATTTCAATTTTTTTCTTTTTTTAATATTTTTATTTGAAAACTTCACAAAGAAAACCAATGATTGAATTAGGAAAACTTGAAATCACAACTATTTAGAATCGTAGAAATTGAAAGTACGTCATAATTATTATTATTAGATAACTTAAATTTTTATTTTACTTATAATAAAACTTTGCAGCAAATAGGGAGGAAATCGAGGAAAACTTTAAGATTAGCACCAATATGGATCCTATGTGCTTTTATTGAAATTAGTATTTCGAAAACGTCAGGTTAATGTTTATATTTTGCTGTTTTGTGTCTGCATCATGAAACTTATTACACAAAAACCTATAAAAATATGTAGTAGGTTTTGTTTGTGATTTTCGCAGGTGGTCGTCGGAAAAGAAAATTTCCTAAACTTTCCGTGTAATAAATTGCGTTTTTTCATTTTTTTTAGCCATAGGCATAATAATAATGATAATAACAATAAAAATAATAACAATAATAATAAACATCTACATCATAAACCATCTAATGTATATAGACGACATTAAAATTTACACATCAACGCGTCCACAATTACAACAGTTACTCGGAACAATAGAAACAATATCCACAGACATAAAAATGGAGTTCGGAGTGGACAAATACAGAATACTTCACCTGGAAAAAGGGAAACTAACTCAGGAACGCAATCATCAAGTACTGAATAATCAAACATTGCAACAACTACACCCTAATGACTTGTATAAATACCTGGGATTTCAACAAAGTTTCAAACTTAATCACACCGAAATAAAATCACAGCTCCAAGCAGAATATGAAAATATATTAAATCAACTTCTTAAAACACACTTGAACTCCGGAAATCTATTTAAAGCCATTAACACTTACGCGATCCCCATTCTCACCTACTCCTTCGGAATCATCAAATGGTCGACCACAGACCTAGAAAACTTAACATGCGAACAAGAACTGACCTAACGAAAAATAGAATACTGCACCCCAACTCATGTAAGGAAAGATTCAACATAAGCAGAAAAGAAGGAGGGAGAGGAATAATAGACCTACATTTACTACACGCCAAACAATTGAATTCACTTCAGACATACTTCCGTTCAAAAGAACACAAACTACACAAAGCAATAGTGCAAACAGACAAGAACTACACACCGCTGAATCTTTATTCACAAACACCAACTGATCAACATCCAAGAACAGTCGAACAAAAAAAAGAGATATGGTCCTCTAAGGCTCTACATGACAGACACTACAATCAAGTCAATAACCCCAGCATTAAGAAAAAGCTATATATATATATATATATATGTATAGATTTTTGGAAAACGGCCTCCTCTTTCCCGAAACCGAAGACTTTCTTCTTGCCATCCAGGACCAAGTAATTGCCACCAATAACTACAGAAAGCACATATTAAAAGATGCAACAATAGTCAGGGACGCATGTAGAAAATGCCAACAATATCCAGAGACAATAGATCACATCACCTCTAGCTCCTTGCAGAAACTGCATATACTGATAGACACAACACAGTAGCAAAAATAATACACCAAGCCATTGGACTCCACTACAATCTACATTCAGACTCTCAACCGTACTACAAATACACACCGCAAACAATACTGGAAAATCAGGATCACAAATTATAGTGGGACCTCACCATCCAAACTGATAAAACATTCATGCACAATAGGCCAGATATCACGCTTGTAAATAAAAAAGAAGACGTAACATTCATCATTGACATCGCAGTTCCATCAGACTCCAACATAACAAATAAATACGCAGAAAAGAAAACTAAATATCAACAAAATAAACGCATTAGTGAATGATGTGCGAGAGTTTTTTTTTTAGTATTTTTTTATTGTTGTTTTGTAGGTATTTTGAATAATATTCTTAATAATAATTCTGGGGGAATAAACGTTTTGGCTCTTGTCACCTCATTTTTCTATTAAATGGAGAAATACCAATCTGATGCTATCGAAATCGGTTACAAAAGTGGAACGGTGCATGAAATCAACAACACAATATCTTTATTTGTAATATAAATATTTAAATAAATGACTGCTCATGTTGTCCGTGTTTTTCTTATTAGTCAATTAATAATTTGATTGACATAAATCTTTTGGTACCTATAAGGAAAACGTTTGATTTGACTTGAGTAGTAAAGACGTTCGTAAGAAAGTGCTAGCGAATTGGAAGATACCAATGAGCGAGCAGAACACAGGATCTCATATTATCTACACAGTATTTACGTTCAGTTCATGTCTAGTACATGTGGAGAAACTGCATGACTTTTTATAATCGTTTTAATGGGTAGTGAATTAATAATTTAAAGTTGATGGTTGGATTAATATTATAAGTGATCCTAATATTATCCCACGGTTTTTAATCAATTTTCTTGAATAATCTTAGGTAATATCTTGTAATGAAGTCGTGTTACCCCGACTCCATTTATTTTATTTTATTTCTATTTTTCCATTGTTTTTAATAAATAGGGATCGTTCCGAGGTCATAGGTAGATAGGTAGGACCACCCCGTTTAGGTTGTTATTAGTCCAGTTAAGTTTTTGCGAATAGTACAGAAATAGGGTTTGGTAGGTAGGTACCTTGAATCAGCAAAGTACTAATAATTTTCATGATTTCATTTAATTCTATTAATTTTTTATGCACAGGCTGATTTTTAAAGTAACTAAATCGAGGCAGTTGGCTTCAAATTCAAGCAAGTTATCGACCACTATCGCATTATAAAAACGCCGAAATGCACCGGGCCGCAGATAGCAGTTTAAATTAACCTTTTTTACGGAGAAAATGTTCTCGAAAATTTCTATCTCACCAGGAACCGATAGTGGTCGCTATATAAACCGGGGCCGTGATTTGAAAAAGGAATTCCGAATTCTGATCGCCGGTCGTGAAGACGTATTGCTGAGTTAACCGCATCCGATTCGCATCATTGTAAAATACCTACCGGGAAGTCCGAGTGTCTAGTTTAGTTCCTTTTTATTTAATTTGTATTTTACCGGGAAGTACCTACGAGCCGCAATTAGGGGTCACTTGTTAGTCCGGGAGTAGTGTAGACGAGTACCTAGTGTGGAGCCTAGACCTGTTGCTGCATAACCAAAGGTAGGTGCTGTTGCAATTACCATATTACCGCTGCGGTCGATATTTTTCTCCTCTCACTCCTATCGCTCCAGTCCTCATCAGAACCGTTTCCTCCTTCCGTTGTTGGTAACAAAGGCTTCGCTCCTAGTTCACGGTCCATCGCCTGGCATAGCAAGGGTGGATCAGTGCGCCGGGAGTGGTGTCTGGTACCAGCGGAACAACGGGTTCCTCTGATAACCCCTACCATCTCCGTTGTGGGTAACAAAGGCCTCGCTCTTAGTTCACGGTCCATCGCCTGGCATAGCAAGGGTGGATCAGTGCGCCGGGAGTGGTGTCTGGCACCCGCGGAACGACGGGCTCCTTCAATACCCCTTCATTTCCACGTTGTGAGCAACAAGGATTTCGCTCCTGGTCCACGGTCCATCGCCTGGCATAGCAAGGGTGGATCAGTGTGCTGGGGGTGGCGTCTGGTGCTCGCGGAGCAGCGTCCCGCCAAAATCATGCCGATTCCCCTCCGAATGCGTAGTTGAGATCACCGTGGCCGCACTACTCACATAACCGCCGAGATCAGCCCGCCTAGTTATTTTTTGTTTTTGTCTAAACCGATCCAGGCCGTTTTTAACCGCCCGTTCGTCATTCCGACGTGTATACCTACCTACTTATTAGTCGCAACCACCCCTCACGTACCGCTGTGCCCCGTGACCGATTTGTTATTATTTATTTATTCATACCGATTCATTATTATTGCTCATTGTGTACCTACTCCGATAAATTAATAATAAAAATTGTTAAGTTGAATTCTGTGGTGTTAATGTTCATCCGTTCTGCATTAATTAATTAAGTATCCTTTAAACCGATATCACTCGCTACAGATTGGCTCCTCGGAGGTGTTAATGCTTTCGGAAAGCGATTAAAGCCCGCTTTGCCGAACACAGTTATTTTAGGGTGGTAACCTCAACCGACCCCTGGCACTTTCCGTTTCTCCACAGAGCTACCCCTGGGACAAGGGTACTATAGCAGTACCATTGTAATTACGACTCAGGTAAGTGGGAAGATTTGGCGAGAACATCTTCCCAAGGGAGTAAACCCTCAGTAAAAATCTGGCGCCCGAGGAATCCGTCCGATCTCCAGGCGATTCCGGACCAGCGAAACGCCACGGGCGACTCTCAGGCGGAGTCGTAGTTACAATCTTATTCATGTAACTTCAGTTTTAGATCCCTATTATTAAGTTAAAAAGTTTTGCAAGGACAACGCAGCATAAATATTATTATATATATTAATTTTTATTTTTATCTAGTAGGTAGGTACAATATAGTTATTAGGTATTTAATCGTAATATTTTCAACTCAATCATTTGGTTATGAATATTTAAAATCTAAACAGGCATATTCAGTGTCGTTATCATATCAAAACAATCGTTTAAAATCCAACATTTTGTTTCAAACAACAAAAATAAACAACAACAACAAAAAATAGCTTTCCCATTTCAACCGTTTCTATATACTATATAATTGAGGGTTGCTAAAATTTATCCCTACCATTTTTGACTGCATTGAATCGCTTAAAAAATCGTTAAAATCTTTTTGCAACTATGTTTTTTATAAATTTATGTAAAATGTTTAAGAGAAATTGAATTAACGCTACGAAATAATTATTTTGTTCAAATGAATAAGTAGATACCTACATATAAGTTTGTAATCTTTTTTTTCCTGTACATATTAAGTTTCTTTTTGTTAGCAAATTCTTACAGAGTAAGAGCCCAGAAAAAAAGTCGCTCGGACCAAACTTATCTCTATACCAAAATGCTTCGTTTGTCCGTTAGAGGGCTTCAAAGTTTTTTGAAAATTTTAGTTTTTTTGAAATAGCTCAAAGTCGGCTGATTCTAATTCGATGAAATTTGGTAGGTAAATTTCTTATTAAAAGTAATAATTTCTGATGTACATGATAATTTGACGAAAACCCAGGAAGGGATGAAACTACCCCTCTACCCTCCATTAAAATGGATCGTAATTATTGATAGGGTAGCAGCAACGCTCTTCATGTTTTTTGTTTGTAAGATACATCGTTTTAGCCCATTTTTGGTCTCCTCAAAATCTGTATCTTTCCGAGGTGCTATGTGATAAAATAAATTAGTCGATGGTACCTAACCAAAATTTTATTTCATTATTTTAATTTGTAATAATGTTTACAATTGTCAGGTGATTATTTGATCTAAACTCTAAAAGATGTTTAATATGGTTCGGTTTTTTTTCAGGTGTTTGCAAACGTTTTTTTTTCCAAACGCAGTAAACATTTTGCAAAACGACGAGGTTCTAAGAAGTATTCAAATAAATTTTTTGCGCAGGATTAAACTTTCTAGGGTCCAAACCGGCGCCCACATCGGGCATCTTTTATGAGATTAGATCAAAAAATCACCTGACAATTTAAAATTTGATTTCAAATTAAAAGAATGAAATAAAAATTTAGTATCATCGACTAATTTATTTTATCACATAGCACCTCGGAAAATACAGATTTTTGTAGGAGACCAAAAATGGGCTAAAACGATGTATCTTTCAAACAAAAAAACATGAAGAGCGTTCCTGCTACCCTATCAATAATTACGATCGATTTTAATGGAGGGTAGGGGTAGTTTCATCCCTTCCTGGGTTTCCGTCAAATTATCATGTACATCAGAATTACTTTTAATAAGAAATTTACCTACCAAATTTCATCGAATTGGAATCAGCCGACTTTGAGCTATTTCAAAAAAACTAAAATTTTCAAAAGACTTTGAAGCCCTCTAACGGACAAACGAAGCATTTTGGTATAGAGATAAGTTTGATCCGAGCGACTTTTTTTGACCTCAGTAATCTGTGGTTGCTCCATGTCCATGGAATATTGGGACACCCTGTATGTTTTGTAGAATTATCTTCAAAGTTGGTAATCAACAGTGCCAGACACTTTCCGTCAGTGGTAATTTCTACCAGATTCTTCAAAGCTCGCAATTACCTACGTAAGGTACCTTTAGCACACTATACCTGAAACTTGGCAGTCGGCATAAGCTAGCAGGTATGCATACGTTCGTGGTACAATTACATACTAACACTACCCTATCCCACACATTTTGTTAATCAGTAAATAAGTAAGACTCTGTATCAGTCGACAGAATCGTAGGCTCATTTCTATTAAACAACATTAGTTATCACTGAAGGAAGTTATTATTTAAACTATTCCACATAAACAATTGACCAGTTGATAAATTATAATTTTATACTACGCATCAGCGTGTTTTGATCAGTGGGTAATCATTGTCAAGGATAGAAAGTACATTTTTTAAGATAATTGAAAACTAATATATTACAACATAGTTTCATTTATGTTTCTTTTAAATAAGTTTTTTTAATTCGTTTGATTGTTTTGACAAATAATTTAGAAGGTATATTCTAGCCCAGGAGGATAATCTGTTCGTTTATTGCAATTTTGTTGTTCTTATATTTATATTAAAGTTCAGATAATTCGGTGGCTTTAAAAAAAGTTTTATGTTTTGATTAAGTAATTTTGGTCGTGAAAAATTTTAAATTTTAAGAGTAAAGTAGGGTGTTCTACAAGCTCTATGACAAACTTTGACAGATGGTAGGTTGCTTGATTTTAAACATTTTTTTTTTAATAAACATGGGCTCGATTCGTTTTTGTTTAGAAGTTACAAGCATTTAACCTTTATTAACAATCAACAATAAAAATTTAAATTAAATGATAATCACAAAACTTAAGACTATAAAAATTGTTCGAAATGTCCACCCTCAGCTTGAATGCAAGCCTCACATCGACGAACTAAAGATTCGGTCACTCGAAGAATGATATTTGGATCAATTCTTATTTGGTTAGCTGCATCTTGAATTCTTTCAAGTAACTGCTGATGGGTAGCGATTTCAACATGGTAGACCAGCTGCTTCATGTGTCTCCATAAATAAAAATCCAGAGGATTCAGATCGGGAGAACGAGGTGGCCATGATATTGGACCTCCTTGACCTATCCATTTATTCGGGAAATGTCCATTTAGCCAAGCAGCAACTTGTCTTCCTCTATGTGGTGGTGCACCGTCATGCTGATACCACATATTTTGAATAATATTGAGCTGCACGTCATCAATAAACTCTAAAAGGTCGTGTTCTAAGAAATGTCTATAAAGATCTGCATTTAAACGATCATTTAAATGCCACCCCAAACGTTGACACTGAATCGTTGCTGAAATCGTCTTGGTCTAATTAAAAAATTACGATTCTTTAAATGCTTGTAACTTCTAAACAAAAACGAATCGGACCCATGTTTATTAAAAAAAAATATGTTTAAAATCAAGCAACCTACCATCTGTCAAAGTTTGTCATAGAGCTTGTAGAACACCCTGTATTTTGAAGTATGGCTTGTCCACTGAGTGTTGTCCGGTGAGATGCCACACTGATCCTGACTATACACGATTTGATTTTTTATGTTTTAATTCGTACTAATTCTAATTATTATAATTGTACGAATTAAAACATAAAAAATCAAATCGTTTATAGTTAGGATCAGTGTGGAATCTCACCGGACAACACTCAGTGGACAAGCCATACCTTATCAAATATTCAATATATTTTAAATTTGGGATAGATTAAATTCAGGAATCATATTATGATTCCTGAAAGGAAATTATATCACTTCTTTCTTAAACATAATGTTTAAATGTATGATTTTTTCTGCAATTTTTGAAAATTGCAGCAGCAGTTAAAGTGAGGCCTTCTGAAAGAAGTGAGTCCCAGGAAACGCTTATTGAAGAATCGAAGTGTCAGGAAGGCTATTGTAAAAATGAGGGAATTTTTAGTTGAAGATGCGAAGAGCAAGGTTCTATTTATTTTTAAGTTGGGGTAAAATCAGATGCGGGGTAAGATCTAACAAGACCGCCAGTCACTATGTAAGGGTAACAGCATGCCGATAATGAGCAGCAATGTGAAGTAATGTAATGCTCCTAGTTTTTGTCTTAACGCCGTCTGGTGAAATATTTTTACTCGTAAATATAACGGTCTGCTTCTTTTCGTGCTAATTAAGTAGATTAGAATTTACTCCACACAAATAATTTAATATTAAAAACCTTCTTGCGCATCAATCGCATGAATAGTGTATTTATATGGAATTCAATTATGAATATTTTCACCTCTTTTTAATTGGTTTTCTGAAATTTTCTATAGTCAGGTCATATTATCGTAGTGGCTTACTGTGAAAATTTCATTGCATATAGTTTGCAAACGTGCCATGAATGGATTTTTAAATCAAACAAAACAAAAAAATTTGGCAAAGCTTAACAATTTTGCCTATTTTCGTATGCAAGCCATTGGGTAAATTTGTTTAAAAAGGGCACTCTTTCACACTACCTTTAAATTCGAAAAAAGTTACAGGGAGTTTTGAAATTCGAAAATTTGAAATTTTAGAGAAATAAACATCATATAAAAAAATTAGAATATCTCCGCCATTTTTTAATGATTATTGGTTGGTACATAGCTATAATTAATATCTGGCAAAGCGAGATGAAATCTGATATTTAGTGTAAGTATTTATAAAACAAAGACATTATTATTATTATACTAGAATCTTATAAAACGCGTAGACGGACTATAACGTTTCTACTAATTTGTTATAATTAAAAAATGTCTACCGAATTAGCTTAACAAAATTAAGAGAAAGTTACAAAGGTTGAGTTTTACCATAACTAATGGTTTCATGCAGTTCTATTGAAAGTGTATGACGACGTGTAATTTTTTTAGATTAATGCACATCATTATGAAGATAACTAAGTAGTAATTTGGCGCATAGACAGCATTTCAATCATATATTATTAGAGGAAACTTACAATTTTTAGTTATCTAGAAAATAATATAAGTATAATAAAGCATGTTATTGAATTGTCATAAATCTTCCGACGTGGTATGGAAGTGGTAAAAACGGTTAGAAGTCTTCTTATTCACCAACTGACAAAAGTCATTAACAATGTTTTGGAGCAGGTCCCTTTTCCATCTGTAATGAGAGTCTAAGCTGGTCTTCATATTTCAAACTGGCGATCATTCTTCACCAAGCAATCAAAGACCGACAGCGTGTGTGTGTGTGTGCTTACCTTTGACTTTGTCATTGACAGCAGGGAGCACGAGGCCCATCCCACCATATGTCCTGAGGCATGTTCCGGATATCTAAGGCCTTTAACTTTGTTGATTCTAAGATACTGACCTTAAAGCTCCAATATTACCCAAACTATCTATCACTGACCCGAAAAGAAGGGAAATGCTCCAAGGGCTTCACAGTTTTCCTTGATATTGTTCAGGGGTTCATAATATAGGCCTTACGCTTTCCCTGATTGCCTTATAAACGATTAACCAAATTCAGTTTTTTGGGAGGACTTCTTGCTGTTTACATATACATACCTACACGATACAACCATTTATTACATTCCAGGAATTCCACTGAGCAACAGAATGAATTGGTTTGCCGCTAGTGTTTTGGTTGTAAGTTCCTATTGTTTATTTGTATACATAATAAAAAAATAATGTTTATGTTTTCAACCCTTACTTTATAGAATCTCTGCATTCTGATTGATGATAAATAAAACACTAATGTTTTAAAAGATTCTACTGATGTATATTGCTGGATATTAACGTTACACGTGTTTCACTACTTTGAAGCATCTTCAGACGTATGTAAATAAAATTATTGATATAGTAACATAGCAACAATTTTTAACAATTGTTAAAAATATTTTTAACACTAGTGTTAAAAGTAATTCTATCTACTTTCTCTGTACTTACATTCTCTTTTCTCATGATGAAATCAGACAAAATTATAGGTGATAAGATTTTTTCATATTCTCTCTATTACTGGCAAACATAAATAAAAAATAAGTACCTAATAGTCGAGAATTCCAGACAATAATAATTGTTCAGAAATTGCAATTAATAATAATTATTTTGACGTCTCTTTTATTTGTATGCACGCATTTGTAAGTAACCATAGCGTCGGCAACGGTTTCTATGCATAGTACACTCGTACTTATCTGTAATATTTTAAAATACAATTTGAAGTTGAGTGTCATTCTAAATTCATCAATTTTATTATCAAAATAGAGCAGTTTTACAAAAACCATTGTATGATATTCGTCTTAAAAGTGATTTTATTTTTTCGTGAAATTTGTTCAATTCGCTCCGCTACGCTTCGGTCATTTCACAAACCTTTTCACTCAAAAATAAAACTTCACTTTTAATACTAATATCATAAATAGGTATTATTCCCCAAAATTCGAATATAGTGTTGCAGCATTAGGTACATGAAATGACCAGAAAGTTTGGCTGCCTGATATAATTTTAAACGATTTCATCAATTGGCAGAAAAATCCTTGCATTACATTTAACGTTTCATGTTATGGCTAGACTTTTAATGAAATGGCCAATTTCACCAAAAGGCTGCGACAAATATTTTCAAGAAAAAAAAAAAACAGGCTAATAAACGCTATTGAAGATCTTCGGGCCTTCTCAGTTCTGCTGATAAAGATTAATAATGCTCAACTTCAAGCAGCGACTTGAGTACGAGAACTCTTGCCAAAATTTAAATGGGAAATTTTTTATTTTTCCGCCATTCTTATATCCTCGATCTTGCATCAAGTGATTTTAATCTTCTCATCTGCTTAAAATTGTTTCAGCAGGATGAATCAATACCGATGAAAAAGTAGAAACTCTAGTTCAGATTGGTTGATAATGTTGAATGCAAATTTCGCATACAAAAGCTGCAAAAGCCTGTACCACGCTGTGATGAATTTAAATAGCTATTATATAAAGTTATTATTATTTAAAGTTTAAATTTAAACGGTTATTGTGTTAAGCATTTAAGATTCAGTAATATGAAGAAGACTAATATAGAAATTTAGAAAAGGTCTTTGTCATTTTTATGACCAATTGAAACTTGATTTGTAGATACTATAACATCTTATAATATAATTTAATACAATACATCACCATACAACATACAGCAGGTTTGTGTCCACCCAGACTTTCATAACAAGCGAATATATATTTTTTGTATTTATTTAAAATAATATTTGAGGATATCGTAAATCAGGCACTAACGTATTTTGAATGACTGCGACTTTCCTAAACTAAGAAAAGTTGTTATTTTCACGGTTATCGTGAATTTCAATTCAAAAAAAGGAAATTTAACTCTGCTCTAATAAGAAACAAAAACTTTTGATAACGTAGATTTATTTTTTATTACACTTCGATCGCTTTCATGAAAAACTATTAGTAAGCGAAATATTTTTTTTTTTTTTCGTGAAGAAGTCAGGAAAAAAGTGAAAAACAAATAAGAATCACAGTTCAAACAATTAATATTTTCAGCATCATAACACTTCTTAATTATGGAATAACTTGAGTATAGAGTCATAAAAAATAAATAGGTATAAGACAACGACCAGCAGAAGTTGACCTAGGTTTAAGCACAACTGGAAACAGCTCTCATATTTCTTGCTTGCGAAGTCTAAAGTTACATTTGCATTGCCTATGGCATAGCACCAGCAAACCGGAACTAGATGTAGACAGGTATTATAGTACACCATATCGATTATAGTCTCGTTTATTATGAGTTATTAATGCTATTGCCAGATATGGTGCTTCCATCTGCATCTAGTGCTCCATCAGTTCCTTCGTAGAGCTAGAGATGAGATATACTCGTACTGGCGGTCGTAGCCGCTGTCTGGAGTTGCCAGAGCGTGACGGGATCAGTTAACACATTGTGTCCGAGAATTAGAGCATGCATGATGCCGGTTACCGGAGTCACCATCGGAGTCTCGTGTTCTGCGTTTCTTGGTCTCAGAAAAGCTCCAGCGAAATCGACACTTTGTAGTGCCGCCTGTTTTTGTCTAACACGCACCTGTTCGCTAATAAGTAGAGACCATAAAATCGTTTACAGAGAAAACTTAAATCCTGAATCAACATCTAAAATGATTTTTTAGAAGTCGTATCCAACACAAATAGATAATTTTCTTGTACATCAGAGGATCAGAGCCAAAATAACGCGCAGTAACTGACATTTCAAAAAAAAGCTATTTCGGGGAAACGGCAACCAGAAACTTACGTTTGGAGGAACATCTTCAGAGGAATTTACGTTCCTCCAAACGTAAGTTTCTGCTTGCCGATTCTCCAAAATGGCTTTTTTAGTAATGTCAATTATTACTGCACGTTATTTCGGCCCTGAGGTTTAGTTTATAAGAAAAACCTGTGATCTACGATATTTGAACGTTAGGGACTTAGGGATGACTTTCACAAAGTAGGGATGTCAGAATAGTGTTTTTTTTATGTAACATAAGTTTAAATTAATAAGTACAAGAAAAAAAGGAAAGAAACGAAAAAAAGGAAAAATAGAAAAAAAAATTGAAAAATTAATAAAGGAAAAAAATAGATAAGGAAAAAAAAAGCAAAAAAATCGCATTTAAACCTATCACTAGACTAAATAGTGTCACTAATTGTGTTAGTTATTTTAGTTATGTCTAAATTTAGAATTTAAGAGAAAGATTCGAGGGAGATCAATAGGGTAACAGAACAAAAGAGATATAAACGAGAATAAAATAGATAGATTGAGCCTAAAGGGTGAAAGTGTGCGAATGGGATCATCTCCCGCAGCCAAATGAACTTCAGACATACATACATACATAAGTTTAAATTGAAACGTTCCTTTGTATAAATATTAATATTAACTCAATACCTCAATAATATCATCTGCAGAGCACACCCTTAAATATTGGTACCTAATTTACTGGGTAGGTATATTCAGAAGTTTACGCGCCTCTCGCTTGCGAGTGAGTTTACCAATAGCGCAAGTGCTTGGTGATAAACAAGCTTTATACTAGGTCAGCAGTGGTTATTTATTCAGTTTTAGTCTGCACGCCTTATGAGGATATGACTAAATAATACCCTCCGTTTATTCTAGTAGCAGGTTGCCCCTTCTTCGGAAACTGTGACTTTGAACAACATCCGGAAAACTCATGAGACCCAAGTCAATTTTTTTAATAAAAAATATTCCAACACAATTTCACTTGAAACGGGATGGCTTCGAAGCGTATCAAGACGGGTGGCCGTGATGTGGAAGCTGCTGGACACAGGTATCTTGGAACCCCTCGGATATTAGTTGGGAAATACTTCTAGCTTAGCGACTGGTGGTATCTTGGAGAACCTTTGAGCTCTTGCAGATTGGTAACTCAGATGGAGAGCCGTAGTCAAGCGTAGAGATTTGTGATTTCTGATTCTTTGGTATACTATTTGGTTGCCTTTAGCTCTGCCGCCAGTTTTGAGAGCCGATGTCGCCCAATTTGGAGTGCAAAAATTTATACAGGTTGCACCATATATTCATTTCTATATTGCTATCTCGTAAACGCTAAGAGATACAGTGTTAATTAAAGAAATGATGCGCAATTTTATGCCCATCTCGAATCCGTCAAGGCATACAAGATATCTGTGACCGTTCCTGAAATATTTTCTGAAAATAAATATCCTGAAAAAAACTGATGAATCGAGATTTCTTGTTTTTGCCATATTCTTTTTACTATTGAAAATTAACAAATAATTTTTTAAAGGCTTACATACGCATCTGACATATGACCATCTGACATTTCAAAAATTTTCAAAGCTGAGTAGATCCCCGAGTTTTCATAGTCAACATTCGTTTTTTTTTGTATGGCCGCCATATTGTTTTTTATGTCGTTGGATATAAAAAAGTCTTGTAAACCAAAAAAATTGATCCAAATCTTTTATTATTTTTTTTAAGAAAAACACATTTTTTCGCCGAAATACGTCAATATTAAGTTAAACTGCTTGTCTAATGTTTTTTTTTTTATTTTTTCATGATATTCGGATTAAAAAGTTGTATTTAAAAAAAAATAACAAGCATTTTTGAAATTTATTTTTTGAAGGTTATTTTCTTTCATACCGAACGACATAAAAACGTAATATGGCGGCTATAGTAATAAAAAGGGAAGTGGCCTATGAAAACTCTGGGATCTAGTCGGCTTTCAAAATATTTGAAATATCAGATTGAGAGCTCTTGATGACTTAGTAGGTCTACCAGAAATTATTTAATTAATTTCCAATAATAAGAAAGATATTTCAAAAATCAGAAATCTCAATTTTTCAGTTTTTTCAGGTTACTTCAGGGTCGGGCAAAGATATCTTGTATGTTTTGACGGATTTCAGATGGCCATAAAATTGATAAAGAAGGATATATGATGTGCCCTGTATAACGGTAGCAAAAGCTGTTTATTTCTGTTTGATACCAGTTTTTTTTATTTATTACAGTCTGCGTTTCGTTCAGCTGCTTTGTAGAATGAGAGCTTTCGTTAGTAAAATGTATATTTTATTTGTTGTATAATAACGTAAGTATGGAAGATGCGAGAATGATGTTAGCAATCCTAACATCATCGTTATTTTGCACAATACTATCAATTCTATTTCCTATTTCAAAGTTTTCAATCACTTTTGTCACAGCTTTACTCTTGTTTTTTTGGGTTTCTCCTTTTCAAGAAAGCTCTGCAGTCGATTTTTATTTTTTTACTTTTTTCTCTCACACTCTCTGAAAATATCGAAAACTTTTTGAAATGTATTTTAATTCTCCTCGTATTGCTTTCCAGTTTCAGATCTAAAAAAGTATGTTGGTATAATTTTGGAAAATATTGCCTTTATTGCCTTGACCTTCTTGCTATAACTTTATATAACTTTGAAAGATGCCCAACGTAAGCTTCAATGGGTTATTGTTTTTTTATTCATTTTTTGTTATTGTGTTCCCGTTTTTTCTATCCCCATAACGGATTAAACATAACATATTATCTTAAATTAGGATCAAGTCATAAATATTATTGAATTTTAATCGTCTCTATTTTTACATTTTTAGTCATTTTCAGTATACTAATAATTCAGACACAGTATGGCAGTACAATAATTATTGTAATTATGTAAATGTTGACAAAATATGAGCGATATAATCAAAGAATAATTGTACCTATTATTTATTTTACGCAAAATTAAGAAAAAAGGAAAAAAAATCCTCTACAAAGAGCATACGTAAACCGTCGGTAGCATACGTAAACCGTACTCGACAAGCCTGGATTGTGACTTGCCAAGTGACGTGCCATGGGACTATGAAGAACTTCAATCGTAGTTTCCCCATACACCTAGACTCGTTAAATGAAGCCGAAGGCTCGACAAGTCCCCCACCATGAGAAGCCGTCTTCATTCAAAGCAATAAAAACTTTTGTCGTCTTTAGTTCGTTACTTCAGTGACAAAGCTGATAGTGCCTGTGAAACCCAAATATCAACGTATAAGTACTACGTATTTTGAAAACCTCTATGCTTAAATTGTTTCTAATTTTAATTGTGATCTTCAGAACACCAGTACCATTCCATTATTACGGAAAAATTTTACTATTTTACATCGTCACTATCCTTTAAGTAAGGGTTGCTGTTAATTTTTGTTAAAATCGGAAGCACCAAAAATGTGTAGGCATTACAATAGCGTACCAATAATTCTTACTCTTGACCCGGTATTTTTATAATTAATTTAATTATCGCGGAAACAGGAAAAATCTTTCAAAGAACCAGTTATGTATACGAATATCCTTGTGCAATTCTCACAGGTCATGGAGCTTGCATTTATTTACACTGCTCCACATTATGTCGGTTACACTGGTTAAAGCTGATGAAAATCCCAAACATGACATAATATCCGTAACTTGTGTGGAGCGGGCTATTTTGTATTAATAAATATTGCATTATAAATGATAGGAAAATTTTTTAGAAACATACCAGAGTATATTCAGAGCTTTTTTATAATTCATAATGTCGATAACTTTTTTTTTATATTTTTTGTTATTTCTTAATATGATGTATTTTTTTACCTTCTGGTTTGTACCAGTCTTTATTTAACTTTGTTAGTAAAGTTTATTTGATTTTCAGTAGCAAAGTATCCATGCACTTTATACAGGGTGTCCCAGCTTATTCGAAGCGGTCTCTGTAGGCCAAACGATGGATTTTTTCCAAAAAAATTTTGCACATTCAAGTACAGGATCACAATGGCCATAATTTAAAATTATTTTGGGGTATACAGAGTGTCCCATATGACAGTGGCATATCAAAGTTATGTTTTTTTAAATGGAATGCTCCTAGGTTATTTCATTTTTAGATTGTCTGAAAAGAGAAAATAAGATTAGCTTTTACAGTTGGTGTTTAAATTCAGAAGTTTTTGAGTTATAAACAAGTGAAAATCGTCATTTTTCAAGTTCAAGGCCCTGTGCAACGAAAACGGTTCAAGATAGAGAAAAACGGCTTACATGTCCCTATTTTAACTTTTCATGTACTATCCTATGATGTGGATGAAATGTTTATACAGGGTGATAAAAAATTTGAATAATTCTGAGATTTCTCCACGCGTCGCTAAATAAAAAAATCAAAGAAAGTACAAATGTTTCTATACCATAGGATAGTACATGAAAAGTTAAAATAGGGACATGTAAGCCGTTTTTCTCTATCTTTAGCCGTTTTCGTTGTACAGGGCCTTGAACTTGAGAAATGACGATTTTCACTTGTTTATAACTCAAAAACTTCTGAATTTAAACACCAACTGTAAAAGCCAATCTTATTTTCTCTTCTCAGACAATCTAAAAATGCAATAACATAGGAGCATTCCATTTAAAAAAACATAACTTTGATATGCCACTCTCATATGGGACACTCTGTATACTCCAAAATAATTTTAAATTATGGCGATTGTGATTCTGTACTTGAATTTTCAAAATTTTTTTTTTAAAAGTCCATCGTTTGGCCTACAGAGACCGCTTCGAATAAGCTGGGACACCCTGTATAATGCGAAACTGATTTGTTAGATTTTGAAAACCTGATGGTGGTGAACAATATAATATGTATTGGCAACGACTGTAGTAGTAGCAATAAATAAATCCAAATAACTTAACTCACAGATAATAACATTAATCGAAAGTGATTCAATTTTACCTATTATCTTATAATTACTATAAGATCTTATAGTAATGTATTTACAATAGAAAAATGTCTATGAACAGGTCTAACATATATTAAAAACACGCACTTGTGCAATGTATCGACCTTGCGGGCGCACCTCCAGAGAAATACATCACGATTATTAGCACTCTTTATAAATGAATTTCATACGTTATATTTAACATTATAGCATCGTTATATTTTTCGAGAATATCACGGTGGATCTTAAATTTAAGTATTCTTTTACCCACGCCCATATGAGCACATTTTTTACCTTCAAAATGTTCTTTCCCGGTCTTTTACCTTCAAAAACATTATAAGCATATGATTCTAATAACAAAAATAATAGTAATTTGTCTGTTGCATATTATCTCCCACTGATTAAAACAATGATTATCTTCGTAAAGGTACGGATAATTTATTCGAAATCTTCCAATTTCGCAATTCGTGTGAGATCTTTTGATGAATTTGAACATCATTCGCTAGGCTTCCGCATCGCGTAGTTCCAATAACCTTCTCTATCATTAATCATCAATCATTTTAATTAGCACTTAAATGTATGAAAAGTATGAATACTAAGAGCAATTTCGCATAGTAAAATTTGCAAGTAAGAGAATTGCAGTAACTTCCCAAAAGTGCAAACCTCATTTTTTATCTTTCGAACGTGCTCAGATTGTTTCTTGGGGACGTGACCTTCATTAATGCCAGCTTCTTTATCAAAATTAGCAATTACACTAAAACTCTATTTGATCATCGTGTTTACACCATCCTGTTGCAATAAAAAAATTGAGATATCAAGCATAATCCATAGACATGGATGAATATTTCTACTATTTTCACAATTGGTAAAATAGTTCAATTATTACCAAGTGTATAATCGGAATCTCTTTATACTTACTTGTGCTTTTGCGTCCTTAGAGTCAGAGCGCTCTATTATTGGATTATTGGGAAAGTCGAGTCCGAGTCCAGTAGAGGTATCCGAGTCCAGACTCAGACATGCGCGGTATCAATTGCACCTATACAGACGAGTAAATCGCCTCCATGGCCATCCGTCACCGAATAAAAAGGGGTTCAAGGGGAGCAAATAGAGTTATATAAATCCTTCGCACCTGGATTTGAAAATTGGTATACCTGGTGGAATTATATTATATGTGAGTTAATAAATGATATTAACAGTGAGTTAAATTGGTCTGATAATAGAGTGTCGGTCTGTAGACGTGTAAAATCAACATTGTTCCATATTCTCAAGTGTTTTTTACGTATATTCCTACAATCTGCCTGTAAACTCTACGATACATAATGTGTCCAACCAATTCTTGAATTCGCCGGGCCGTTCTGGAATCAGGAGCTCATTCGTGATAAGACCTTACTCGAAAATGTGCAACGGAAAACCACCAGACTTCCGTTTGGTCGAGTGAGTTTGTCTTGTGAAGAAAGACTTTCCTAAGGTCACCTTACTCTATTTAGACGTCATCGCCTTCGAGGTACCCTGATTATGGCTTTTCGAAATGTGGAAACCAAAACATCATATTCACCCTGAATCGAAACGAACGGTTAAGAGGTCACCATCTTAAACTAAAGAAGGAACAAGGGACTGCTAGGTCAAGAGTAAACTTTCTACCTAACTTAACAGCTTATTGACTTTTGGAACAATCTAATCCGAGACATCGCAGCCGCTCCCACGGTGAAAATCATTAAAAATTAGACTATAGTTGAGTTTCGAATCGGAAGATACCTTATCAGATTTGCAATCAAATTTCATGTTGTATAGGTGATTCAAAGAAGTCGTATTTAAAAGTGTACGGAACAAACTAAATTTTATAGTTTTACACGAATCACCCCGAACATCTTTCTTCTTATCTGGTCGCGCTTATCTTTTATGCATTTCTGTCTCGAAATTTATTATTTTATTAAATATTCGAGGCAAAAATTGTGAAGTGTGATTTACCTGCCATAGGCGGGCAGTCTTTTGCTTTGGAAATTTATAAACGTAAATTGCCTCACTTGCTTTTTTTCATGATCCAAGTTTTAAGTGACTCGATGATATAATACCTAATTATACATAATTATTATTGTAAGTACATAGCTGGATATACCTATAGGATAATAGTTTCACCTGGTAGCTTATCCCGTAAAATATCCAAGTGTCCTATTATCGATTTTTACAAAATGGAATTTGCAGAAAATTCTAGTGCGTCACAATCGAAAAAAGGCCACGTTCTAACGCAAGAAGAGCATGTAATGGTGAATAATGTATATAAGGGTCTTAAGGATAGGTACCCGGATATGCTCGTGAAAGAGGTAGTTACTTTGTGTGCTAGCTTAACTAATGTTTCTGTTTGTACCAAATAAAGATGGAACTTCTGGTCGGAAGAGAATCATACTCGATGATGACGTGAAGTATGCTATTCGTCGAAAATTTCATGCCGCATTTTTTATAAATGAAATTCCTACTTTAAGTAAAATTCTAGCAGAGCTGCACAACGATGAAAGTCTGCCAAAGATATCTCGTCAAGTACTAATCCGTAACTTTACGCGAAATGAACATCCTTTGCCTACCAGAAAAGTAACGGAAAAATTATATTGATCGAACGAAATTAGTTGTTTTCTGGCGCACAATTTTTTTTAATAAATTTCGGGAGCATCGAAGATCACAAAGAAACTAATATTCAGATACACATAAAATGTATTACAATCGTATTCAGAATAAAACCCCCTTTAAAACTGGCAAGTTGTGCGCCACTGACATCTGCTTTGTCCTTACGTTTATTCCCCGCAGATCTCTAGAAGGCAAAACTGATAAGGATAAGGTCTCTTCCCATTACGCACCGAACTATTATAGACAATGTTTTTTTTAACTTAGTTTAATGTTGTTTTTGTCAGCGAATCTTGTTTATATTTCTCTTATCGTTGAGAATAATAGGAGCCCGCTTATATACCCTTATTTAATGTTATAAGCTGCGTACTCATTAGAGCATTTGCCCCGAACGAGCGCGCCGAACAGAGCAGAGCCGAGCATTCGGGGCGTTCACCCGAGCCCCGAACGAGCATTCGGTTCGGCACTGATCCAGTTGTTCGTAGATACTTAGTTTGGCAGTAGAGCTGGTTAATCCCGTCCAGACTGAACGCGAACATCCTTTGATGTACCGACAGAGCTCGGATCGGTCTGAGCACGTTCGCCGAACAACCTGAGCGTGCTTGGCTCTGTTCGGATGCCCGTCCACATCTGAGCGGTTCAGCTCTGTTCGGGGCGCTCGTTCGGGGCTCGTGCTCTAGTGAGTACGCAGCTTTAGTAGTAATAATAATGCTACGATATAATGGCTGTTATTGGTCACTGGTTTTTAATAATAAAATCTCGTTGATAATTCAAATTTATTTGTAAGTTTTATCAATTATATTTTACATGACATATTCATTTAACTTGATCATTATTACTACTATTGTTTTTCTCCTAGTAATCATCTCAAAGCCTCCATGAGTACATTTATGTTTATGTTTGATTATTAGTATATATTTATATTTAAATTTAAAAACACACCATTTACGACATTTTAGTATAATAATTATGATTTTTTAAAGTATTTTTTTTTTGTTTTTACATATTTTTTACAATTATTTATGAGTGAACAAGAGACCAATCGGTCTCGAAACGTTTCATTTTTATAAAAATATTTTTGAAAAATAATACTTTAATATCGGACATAAAACCCAAAACAAAGAAGAACATTTATGCGTATGCAGGCTATGTCAATTACGACTATATTTTATACAAAAATAATAATCTTTACCGATATTGGTCAGATTGCGCCTAGAATGTCGGGATATGAAACTTCTTCAGACCCTCCAACTCAAGCTCTTTCTCATGATATTCTTCTTCTTGCTTATTATGGACATTTTTAGAATCACAGATTCTGTGGACTGGCCGCCAGGGGGAAATCTGACTAAGAGAACACTCCTAGAGTATATATTCATCAGAAGAAAGCTATCAGAATCTTGGCATGCTTGTCATTCGTCAGTCCTAATATGCTTTCTCTATTTCCAAACTGATTCACAAAAATCAGAAGAAACTTGATCCTTTCCGTTTCACTCAACATTATCACACTACGTTAAGTCCACTCTGACTTTCAACCCACTACCTCTCATCCCCCTATTATAGGTATACGTACGTGTGTGACTTTAAAACGCCTAAGTTATTTTAGAAGTGAGCCATCCACTTTCGGATTCCCTGAATTGAAAGTTTATTTCAACAAATAGCTTACTGAATTGGAACAATATATCACTCTGGATGTATTGTCTTCATCCCCATCTATTCCTTCTATTTACTGACTCAAATTAAATATCCTTATCACTGAGAATTGTGTAACTTAGGTCCCGTTGCACAAAAGTTAAATAAAGATATGTCAGATAGTTACTGATTTTAAAACGCCTTGTATTATCAAAATATCGGGCTGATATTGATGGAAATACATTATTTATAAATCCCTTAACTTAAAGAGTTAGTCACCGTTAAAAAAATAAAAGATCATTAAATATATTCGCCATGTTTTCAAAATTTGCAATTTAAAATCAGTAATTATCTGATAAATCTTTAATTAACGTTTGTGCAACCGACCCTTAAGATGAAAACGTAATGTTAAGATATTATGCTTGTTTGTATTCAGATTGTTGCTTATATTTTAGGATTTTATGTTACAGTGTAATTGTTGTTAATCACGTACGTACACATTTAATTACTCACTCGAGTTTCTCTGCATTATTTATCCTAAGATTTAACGACATTATGCTAACCAATAATTTTTTAATTCGTCGTATTATAATCGAGAGAGTTACTATTATTAATATTCTCTTGATATTTTTCTCAGCATCAAGGTGGTAAAAAATCTTCATATAGAGGGCTTTAGCTAACTCTATACAAAGTTTACTACCAAAAACTTTGCTTAAAGAAGCTTGGCGTGATATTGAATTTTTGAAGTAGCCTATTATTGTGATTATACATATTGTATTCAGTGTGGCTGATGGAGTTGTGTGAGCGTTGTGTGAATTTGTATGACGTTACGTATGAGTAACTGGTATTTTGAAGGAATTTTTATATTATTACTATTATTTTATTATTATTATTATTACTTTATTCTTATTATTCACGATTAAAATAATTAGAACAAAATTGACATGACTATCTTAAAGAAAAATTAATTTATTATAATGATGAAATGACTGTGAAGTCAAAAATAATTTGATTACTTTCTAACTGATTTCTGGAACTTTATATTGAAATTAGTCCATTAAATAACGAGAGTTGAAATTGAAATTTTTCACACAAGCGTAAAAAGTTACAGACGAACTGCTTGCAGTGAGTGTGCAATTCCTCAAGTGCGAGATTCTATTGTACTATAAGCACTTTATCTATTACCAACAACATACCTATAGAAACAAATGATTTTATGAAGCACCAACTTACCACCTAGCTTTAGTACTTATTACTTTTTAAATTGAATTGGAAGTTTTTACTACTTAATATTTTTCTTTTGACTTCTTGGGTAAAGTATTTTCCTTTGCCTTATTAGTTTGCGCTATTATTTGGGATGTTTTCCATTTCAGTTTTATTCTCACTCATTTTGCATTATTGGCAATATTAAAATTATTATTAAAATACCTACAATAAATACGCATAACTAGCTCCTCCTAACCTAAATATTGAACATGCATTCTTGTTTGAGACAAATCTAGGTAATTTCTTCATAATAAAACGAAGGCAATATTATTGATGGGAAGGTGTGATCTCGGTGAAAAAGATCATAATGTATGGATATTCCTTTTACTATTTTAAATAGCTACACATATAATTGCCTACAGTTTATGCAATTCATATTGCGATTCATGCTTCACTGATTCGATCTGGTTCTGCGTATAAATAGAAACAAATTTATCGTAATACGTCTTACAGTACATTTTATTCTCTTCCTATATCATAAAGTAAGTTGGTAATCATTTCTTTGTAAAAATCTTGGTCGATGTAGGTACTTATTGAGTATGTGAAGTGAGATATATAATAATTATACCTACTAGCCCAGTCATTTTAGACGAAAAAAAAACAAAAGTTAAATGCCCTCAGAAATTTTTTAATACAGTTTTGTTCTCCCCTCCTCAGAGTTGCTTAAAGTGCAAAATTATGCAAATTACCTCCAGGTGTTGGCCGCTATCTTGAATTTAGGGGGTGAGTTTGCTTTTTCCTCATATCTCAGTCGTTTTTGAGTTTTGGACAAAAATAATCATTTCCAAATTTATGGGGAATTTAATTTGCTGATTTTTTGATATTTATTGTTTATTTATAACAAATATTACGCATAATAAGCTCCAGTTAAAAGTTAAAGGGGTTGAAATGCAATTTTTGGACTTTTTCACTGGGAAGCCAACGCCTGGGGGTAATTTGTAATAATTTGGCACTTTAAGCATCTCTGAGGGGGGTGGGGAAGAAAACGGTATCAAAAATTTTCTGCCGGCAATTAACTTTTGGGAAAGGCCTAAAATGACTGGGCTATAGAATTGTTTCAATGAATTATTAGTTTTTAGTGCCGGTTGCACAAACGTAATTAAAAATATTTCAGATAATTACTGATTTTCAATTGCAAATTTTGAAAATATGGTGAAAATATTTAATGATCTTTTATTTTTTATCGGTGACTAACTTTTATAAAAGAAAGCGGAATTTATTTCCAGCAATAACAAACGAATAGTATATCTGACAGATTTTTAGTTACATTTGTGCAACCTGATTTTAGTCTTTTTTTTTTTGAAATTTGAGTACATTTCAAGGGCGAATTCGGTTAGATATATTTTTAAACTCAAATCGGCATTTATCATAGTCAACTGGCCTCAATTATTTTATCATTAATAAAAATGATGATAGTTCCAATGATAATTTCAAATTCTCAAGTTTAATATTGAATTGTAATCTGGGCGATGTCGGTTTGAAATTATTTAATGACAAAAAGTTTTTTAGTAGTATCTATATTATGCAATGAGCTTATGCACTCAGTTGCATACCGAGCCACCTTATATTTTTATATGTTTTTAAATTTTGTATTAAATTTCTTGAAATATAAGTAATTTTTTGTGACTTCTAGTTAACTATTTTTCCTTTTTATGGAAACGGACTTCCTATAGGAAAATAAAAAGACAGAGTAATAACTATCCTTCTTTCAAATAAACATTGCTAGAAAATTCAAATTAAATCATTTCACGTTTCATCCATTCAGTTTACAAAAAGCGGCTCTGTGTTGTCATTGTTTTTAATTTTTTGTTTCTAGATAGCTTGTTACTATGACAGACTAGTTAGCTGAAATTATGGTTCTAAGTGCTGAAGATTGTGCTACAGCAGTATATCTCTTGTGGAAGATGGTAGAAGCTAACGATATGTAGCACGATTACTCAATGTTAGCCATTCGACTATTCAAAGACTGCTACAACGTTTTGAAGATACTGGCAGAAATACACTCGCTTATTCTCAATTCTCTGCGAAATCATCATTTAACCTCAGTGCAAACAACAAATGGAAGTAAGTGGACAGTTCGTCGAAGATTGCGAGAAGTTGGATTGAATGCTTGCAGGACTGCAACTCCTGCAAGCAACTCCTGCTAGCAACTGGGTCCACGGTACTCCCACGTCACCGGATAGCGAGACTAGCGAGACCACAATTTGCTCGTGAACACGTCAATTGGAATCTTTGACAATGGAGAAATTTATTGTTTACTGCTGACGAGTCCAGGTTCTCTCTACATTCACCAGATGGATGGAAAGGAACGGGGAACGATTCGCAGAGCGTACTTTCAGACCCAGGCTTAGTCATACCGGAGGTTCGCTACCTAATGGTGTGGGCAGGAATAAATGGAGGCCTTTACGAAATTGGTCTTCATGAATGGACTGCTCAACGGAATTTGAAGAAGTTTTGGCAGATCACCTGGTTCCATTCGCTCCATTTATAGGTCCTGGCTTTGTCCAGATGCATGATAACGTCAGACCATATGCAGCAAGTGAATACTTAGCAGAAGTTGGTATTCGAAAACTCAAACTGGACCGCATGTTCTCCGGACGCAAATCCTACAGAGCATGTTTGGGACATGTTATAGGCAGATGTGTTACAACTCGTGCCATGGCGCAATAAACGAGCTTCATGTAGCACTTTAAGAAGAATGGGAGAATATTCCGCAGAACACCACTCACTCGGGACCTTCTTAGTAGAATGCCATACCGCATACAAGCAATAATTAGGTCTACAAGAGGCAACACGAATTCAAGAAGCACACATTGAATTTTATTTCAAGTGTTAAATAAGTTTTTTGTACCTCAAAAGTTTATTGCAGTTAACACAACTTTTGCTAAGTTGAAACACATTTTATTAAAACAAGAATAAATGTCTAGGAGAAAATCGTTCACCAATAAAAAATAAAAAATGTAAACTAGCAGTCAAAATATTTTTGAAAATATACTTGTTTTTCAAAAAAAAGTAGGTCGCCCGTTTTTTTTTTGCATCTGAGTGTATTAAAGGCTAATAATACGCGAGTATAATGATTAAGATAACGAGCGGTAAGCGAGTGTGTTAACCATCATATGAGTCTATTAATAGCCATTATCTGGGAGTTCCATAGACTATTTTTTCCACGATTCTTTTTATTTCATCATTGGCATCTAGATAAAAAAATTTCACGAAATTTTTCAAGATAATTAAGTTGACATTTCATGCTGACATATGTTTAAGTATGTTTTTGAAGTATGTTTAGGCCAGTAGAATGGTATTTTGAGTTTGCGTTATCATGCACAAATTTTGTACTATACAAAATTCGATAGAGGATCATTAAGAAATGTTAAATCCAAATTTGCAGCACCGTGTGATTTTTTTTTACCGAGTTATGCAGAAAAGCGTTTTTTATTTCATTTCCACGAATATCTCGGCTTCTATCCATCGCACATAAGTAAATGACATATCATTCTCTTCGTTATGGACTTATCTACATTTTTTATACAAATATTATTTTTGTTACACTGATAATAAAAATAATATTGAGGTTTAAAGTTAAAAATTTGTCTTTTGATTAAGGTTTTTTGCAAATTACTTATTTTTTCTGCATTTTACCGCTGGAAAGCTCAAGTAGTTTTTTGAAAAACAGTCAATTACCTGTGCACTGGTAGGTCAATCTTGAAAATCCAATAATCCAGTCTCCGGCAATCTACGCGCAAACATGTGCATGTCGGCGATGTACAATTTTGAATTTTGACGAATACATTCGTCAACGACTCGAAAACTCGCATGAAAAATTGAGCATTTGTTTTAATTTACATTCAATATGCAACATTTCTACGTTTGTTGTTCATAGATATACAATATTTTAAATTACAAAACACACAAGTTAATAACCTTTATTTTGAATACTTTCTTTATTGCATGCTTAGCTGCCAAATTTGAAGTAAAAAACATATGAGTGTATTTTTTTTTAAGAAAAATCAAGTAATAATCAGTTAAACAAAGTACAATTATTATTATTAGTATGTTTTTGTTAAATCAAGGCAATACTGTGCTTTTACAAGAGTCAAGATTATAATTTCATTTTTTTTTCTAGCACGTTTCGATAGGCCAGGTTCTTCCTCATTTTCTTTGTTTACTATTATTCCACAATAAATTTTGTCTGAATTCTTAGCTCGGCTATAATAGCGAGGCAGGGGAATCGTGGTTAGCAAATATATGTCTTCATCATCGCTGCTGTCGTCAGTGATTTCCGCGACGTTTAAACAACTTTGACCTGAACAGTTCTTGCAAACTGCAGAGCATTTCAGTTCTGCTTTTCTGCAGCCACAAGCTGCCCCGCAATCTTTTGTGCATGCCCAAGAAATAACCTTGAGATGTGAAGATGGAATTGGATCTTTAGTGCTCATTACGGGTTCTAATCCATATTTATGTCTCTTCCAGCCCCAGGTTTCCGCTTCCAAGATATTGCCAAGCTATGTTTGGATTTGGTAACATGTTCGAAATGAATGCTGCTGAGCAGCTCAATCTGATGGTGGTAAAGAAGTAAGATCCGATTTTGTCTTTTTTCCCATGCGGTAGAAAAAGTTGAAATGAAATTCGTCGTAGGATTTTTCGTTGTTTCCGCCATAGAGAGCGATAAAGACTTCTTTTCCTGTTGACTCAATCAGTTCGTGGTTCGGCTTTTTTGGTTTAAAATATTACAACATTTGTTGCAGATGATTTTTTTCTGGTTGAAGAGTAGAACTCAGTTTTTTCTGACCCTTTTCCAAGTTTTATGAGAAAAACATTGGTGACGTGTTTTCCGAGTTTTAATATAAATTGACCGTTTAATTATAGTCACGGTGACTATAGGAGTTTTCACGCAGCTAAGAACGCACGTGATAGCACCGGAAAACACACTGACAGATCTCAATATCTCACAAAAAACTCACTTTCATGAATAAAATAGATACACACTACAATTCCACTCACAAAAGATAAAAAAATCAACGCAAAAAAAAAACTGATAAAATACATCAAATTTTCGACATGCACAATTTCGCAGGTGGATTACCAGAGACTCGTTTATTGGATTTTCATGATTGACCAATCAACGTAACGGTAATTGACTGTTCTTCAAAAAACTACTAGGGTTTTCCAGCGTTAAAATGAAAAACAAAATAAGTAATTTGCAAAAAACCTTATTCAAAAGACAATTTTCTAACTTTAAACCTCAATATTGTTTTTATTATCAGTGCAACAAAAATAAAATTTGTATAAAAAAATGTAGGTAATTCCATAACGAAGAGAATTATATGTCATTTGCTTGTGTGCGATAGTTAAGAACCGAGATATACGTAAAAATATAAAAAAAACGTTTTTTTGCATAACTTGGTAAAAAAAAAAATCACACGGTGCTGCAAATTTGGATTTAACATCTCTTTAAGGTCCTCTATCGAATTTTGTATAGTATAGAATTTGTGCATGG
This sequence comes from Malachius bipustulatus, assembly GCA_910589415.1. Lineage (NCBI taxonomy): Eukaryota > Metazoa > Arthropoda > Insecta > Coleoptera > Melyridae > Malachius > Malachius bipustulatus. The sequence continues at coordinate 54,099,521 of OU342631.1, forward strand.
TAACGCAAACTGAGGACATTTTTGAGGACGATTCTACTAGCCTAGTTGTGAGCGAATAGTAATCGATTCGAGTCCAAATACTGCGCAGCTATACAGGTGATTAAAAAACCTATGTGCGCAGGACTTCAGGATGTGATAGCTTGTTCAAAAATATGAAAAAAAGTTTTTATTAACAAGAGCCGTTCCACGTATCCGGAGGCACACTATATATTTAATAATTTAATAAAAAATAGTAATCTACAGAACTATAAAGGTTAACTCAAAAAAACAAAAAATATGTACTCACAATCATCTATAATATAATCAGCAATAACGCTCCGAGGATTTTAGTGTAATGATATACAATTACTGTTACGGGTAAGATGATCTCTTTATTGAGGCGATATTTAGTTACGTATTGATGTTTTTATTTCTTTAACCGTCATCAGAGACGAGAGACAGATGCATGTCACCCAGCCGGAATAGTCAGTAACCCGCCCGCCACTGGCGTCGAATGAAATCAAAAGAGATCATCAGAGAACTTTCTCCGCGGTCGCCGGGAGGCCTAAGCATAGCAATGCTGCGTGTACATTATTATTTCATGTCATTTATTTTCATTACCAATTTTCATTCGGCTTCATCTCAGGTCTTAGGCTGAAAGTCATCTCATTAATTTTTTCGCCCCAATCATATATTATTTTACTTTACATTAACATACCTCAACATCGACCACATAATATGTTAATATACGAGCGTTGATTAATTAAAAGTAAACTTGGTTTGAAAGGAATCTCTTTTTCTTCTTCTTCACTTGTCTCTTTTAAAAAGTTTTCCAGTCATCATGTCGATCTTGATCTTTGATGCACGGCTCTGAATAGTCCAATTGAACTGCTGCCGAACCATTTTCTCACACTGTTCAAACAGAAGATGCGTCTTCTTCCTATGCTCCGTTATCCCTATATCTTCCCTTGTAGTATTACTACTCTGTACTACTATTCTGTAGTATTATAGCATATATTTCTTTCCTGTCATCACGTGTTCCAAGTACTACTGCTTTCCTGATGTTAATGGTTTTTACAATTCCTTTTTCCTTTTTTAATCGCCTCAACACTTCTTTGTTGGCTGTTCTGCTAACCCACCTTATTCTTAGGACTCTCCTATACCCCCACATCTCAAATTCTTCCAGCCTGTTAATGTCGTTCTTCTTCAGTGTACACATGCTTCTCTTCCGTACAATAATACCGATAATACATAACATTCAGGCAATCTATTTTAAGCGCTTAGGTCGTTATTGCAAAGTACGTTTTCTCACTACCACCTTATACTAGTGGTGAACTAGAGACTTGGAGCATTATTGTCTTTCGTTGTAGTGAAAACAAAACTAATATTGAAACATTTTTAATAAGTGAAATTTATTACAACAGAGTTAAACTCCCGTAGGTCTCCCAAGTTTGCTTCAAACTCAAAATATGAATATTTACAACATGATTTGATCACATATTTTTGTAGGTCCGACTTAAATTCGTTAGCACTAAAATTGTAAATATATTAAATATATCTAATTATTTTTTATTGTAAAAAAATGTAAAAAAAGCAAATAAAGAAAAAAAAAGATAAAAAAAATGTAAAAAATATATCAAATTGACCACAAGTACATTGCATGAAAAATTTAGAAATAAATATAATATAAAAAAAACAAAAATAAATTAAAAAAAAAATTGGAAACAAAAAAAAAACGCTTTCAACATATAAACATAATTTTACTAGTCTAAATATCTACTTATCATGTTAGTTACTTAAGTGTTGTATAAATCTATAATTTAAGAAAATAATTCGAAGGAAGTCAAGGGTAACAGACCAAACGAGACACAAACAAGAACATAATAAATAGACTTGAATTTAAATGAAAAATGTGCGAATGGGACCACCTTCCGCAGCCAGATTAAATCCAGACATACATACACTACCACCTTGGCAAGTTGGCATTTCATTGTTAAAAAGTCAACTGCAATAAAAAGTAAAACAAATGCAAGACTGTAACTACGGGAAAATAAATATTTACCGCGTCAGGTCAGGTTTCGCGGTGGGTTGCAACAATCAAAGTTCGGCATAACAATCAAAATTATCGAAATGAAAGCAGACCTAGCAACGCCAGATTATAAAGTCGCGTTGCTAAGCTCCTCTTTTATACCGCCCCTTCTTGGAACGCAAATAACTATCCTCAGTTTGTTTAACATTGTTCTAGTTTCCGTGAAAAGAAATATTCTCTACAGTTTCCATGTAAATAATACGTAAACAATGTAAAGAATATGTAAACAATGTAAAGAATATGTAAACAATTTAACGAACACGTGAAAATGTAAAGAATACGTAAACAATGTTTTTAATTTAAACTGTCAAGCTGTCGCTGTCACTTATGTCAGTGGTGTCATCGCTGTGAAAAGTTTCACATGTCAAGTGTAGACAAGTTTATTGTCAAGTTTATTGATGAGGTTTGACTTAATGCACAAGACTGAGAAGACAGTTTAGTTTTATTAGTAGTCATATAGGCAAAACAGAAGGAAGAAGAAGTATAGAAAGAGGTTCAGTAGCCAAGCCAAATGAACTTTATTATTATAAACATGTAACCAGTAAATTATTTTATTATTTAATTTATTAATTAAGTACTTTATTAAAAAAAATGATTGCACGTGAATGACCAGTATAGGTAATAAAGTTTGAAACCTAAGCTTTCATAACCTTATTTCATAGTAAAATTAATTGTTTACATTGTTTACTTTCTTTAAGTTATTTATATGTAAATGGTTTGTGTAAACAATTTGATTGTTTACATGTAAATAATTTAATAATTGTTTACATTTAATTGTTTACACGCCCATCCCTGATGCAGACCATAGACCAGGGAATTCAGATCATTATAGAATCAGTGAAGGGGTTCGTAGTAGAATGATTCGGCATCATTTTCAGCAAAGAGCTTATTTGACTGACAAATTTTCACATTTTATGGTTAGGCATTAATTGATTTTTAATTCTCCTTTGATATATACCGGGTGATATAAAAATGGAAAGTATTTTGTATTATTAGGCGATGTCCTATGTACCTACAGAGGTATGGTCCATACCCGGTACGTATACAAATACTCAACAGTTTTGAAAACATGCTTTATATTATATGTAGATATCCGAAAGACGTTTATATTATTTGATATTCGTTAGGGAACTTGCAGAAATACAAGTAAGCCATGGCTCAGGCGTAATTTTTGTAAGGAGACACTAGAGTAAAAAAAAAAATACTCCAAAGTGTTCATATAGATCAGCTGACAACAGTGTTTGTGACAGTCTACTACTAATAATTATTTTTTAAATTAATATATTGCAATAAAATTATTATTGTTTAATATAAGAGACAAAAATTCTAAGTTTATTTTTAGATAAAATTTTTATATAGCCACACTGAATCTTAGCTAATGGTAATTGATTTGCACCTGAGTCTGACGACGGCGCTGGAGGCGGCTTCAAATCCGCGTTAGCCTAAATAATCGCCTCCTAACAGAATAAATCATGTCTTTGTCCAGTTAACAATAAGCGAAACACCGTCGCAGGTGACTTAACACAAGCTGGCTGGCATTCTGCTCGTCATTCTGATTATTACCACTTTAAAGCTGCTCAACAACAGACCAAATAACAGTAACTCGACGCTCACGGCGAATTTCTCTATCATTTATTAGAGTTGATAAAAAATCTAATGATTTAAAATTATTGTAATTTCATCACATTACGATTCGCGACTAGAATTAATTCTAGCATTACTTGATTTAATCTAATACTGGTCTGTAAATAATAAAAACAGCTCAATAACGCTAGGTGCAAAAGAAAAAAAAATGTTAGTAAGTACCTAATAATAATTGATTGAAAATACATCTTACATTTTTCATTGTCTCATACCGTATTTGTTACATCTATGTAGGTACAAGTTCTTGTAACCCGGTAATCTCCTTCAGAAAGCACTCAATGAAAGTTTTTTTCAATCGGTATTAGGATTTTCTTACTTTTGTCCTAAACAGATTATCAAACTAACAATAATTTCATTCTCGTAAACTGCATGTTCACACTATAAAAACGACATTCGAGTTAAGCTTTGAACAGACGACTGGTATACACCGTTTTGAGTTAGGGAATGAAATCTTCATGAAATACATAAAGAAGAAATTACACAAAAATATAGCTAAGAATGAGTTTAAGCTATGAGCGCAAGAATAAAATTGCAGATCTATGATGATTGGTAATTTGAAGCTAGCAGTGCGTGGATTTATTAGTGTCAGTAAATTTTCCATTTGCAACAATAAGTTGGAAGTCCTGAGGAATTCCATAAACTTTCATAGATATTCACTATAACGTCAACGCGGCTCCAAGATGCTCAGGAATGGATTGCTTTTGGATGCATCTTTGCAAATGGGCATTACAGTGCGTGAGAAAAGTAAGGAATAAATTCTCTAGCTTTGTAAAAAAAAACATTTCGGAAAAATGCAAGAACTTGTTGGTTGTTATTTTTAAAGTGTCATTTGGGAAAGTAATTGTCAACCCCCCACTTTGTCACCCCTAAGGGGTAGCAACCCCATCTTTGAAAAGTCAAATGGAAAATTACCCCCTGCGACACCTTGATCGATAATTTTTTTTATACAGAGCACAACAAAAGCAAAATTGTTTAAATCGAATGAAAAATAACAAAGCTTCTTTTTTAATAATTTATTTTCGAAGATGGGGTTGCTACCCCTTAGGGGTGACAAGGTGGGGGGTTGACAACTACTTTCCCAAATGACAGTTTAAAAACAAAAGTTGAATGTTCTTACATTTTTTCGAAAGGTTTTTTTTTACAAAGTTAGTGAATTTATTCCTTACTTTTCTCGCGCACTGTATTCAGACATAGGAGGAATTATTCACATCAGCTGTATTATTCACATTAGCGGGCAAGAAGTGTATCCTCGGAAGGTGGTCAAACAAAATTATTGGGTGGTCAAACGTGGTCAAACGATGGTCAATCGAATGCGCTATAGCAATCAGCTCTCAAACACGTTTGTGAAACAAGAATAGATTTAACTAGAGAATAAAAATTATTCATTCGATAGTAATTTACAGATTTATATGCTGTTGGTGAAACCGGGCATGAGCGTGTTTAAATCCAAGTTTCAAACACCAGAGTGTTTTAAAGTTACCATGGGCAACATCAACGTAACCGGAGAAATGTGTCAGCAATGCGTTATGTCAACTTTTCAATTATTGTTCCAACCGGAAGTACCAAATAAAATAATAATTACTCACAGATGTTTGAAAATCTTAATTCAAATATTCAACAATAATTTATGATTTCAAAATGTACCAATAATAAAAACTAGCGTGAAGTATTTGTGGATATGAGGTCTTAAAAACACTCGTTCTATTTCGAGCACAGAGGTGAAGCCAGAGTGTTCGAAAACTCGGGAGTTTTTTAAAGACCTTAACATCCACTTTATACTTTAATATGCTATAAATACCTACAATGAATTTTTCTCTGTGTAGTGCTTAGACGTTATTACTAATTAGCACGAAAACATAAGAAAATTAAAGGTATTTTCAATATCTAGAATATTACAAGGGACCCTAATATTCCATAGAAACCAAGTATTCGGTTATTTGAGCTTTTGAGCAGGGCTAGTCCCGTTTTGTAAAACGTAATTAAACTTTTTCTTACCGACTAGTCGGATTTATATAAAAATAAACATATAGCTACTTATTATTTGTGTTTAATGAGAAACACAAAATGAGAAAGAGGTTGCCTTTGGAAAACACTTACCTACCTTATGTTCATCGACCGGGAAGTTTTATGTCACCTTACCACAAGTAAAGCAATAAAGTTGAACAATTATCTGAAACAAACGAATTTACTAATTAATAACATAACAGTTATGCAGTAGATTACAAAAATTGTATCGACTAAAATTCTGCATGAAAAACTACAAATTAATGCATTGTTTATGTTTCGATTTGATTTTTTAAAGCGACTAGAAAACACGTTTGTACCTCGAGAAGTTAACATTTTGAAACCGTCCTCACAAACAGCCATCTTCGATTCTATCTCATCGATGGAATGAAAGTGTCTCAAAAACCGTAATGAGCAACATTCATGTCGCACACTCTCCCAGTGCGGGATAGAGTTGTTGCAAGTAAGCAATTGCAAATTAGCTGTTACATAGAGCACTGAGGTGGTTATTCTAAATTTCAGCTAGCCGCGAAAGCACTTTCTTCAATTATTAGATACTTTAAGTAACAAAAAAATAGATCAAAGTTTCATGCCCAGATCTCCGCCACTGGACTAGGGAGTATCAAATAATATACTGCAATTAGTGCAACTACTGTCAGAAATTTCGAGTTATTCTGATAAGTCGATTTTTAGATATTAAAGAAATAGTAAATTTTTCTAAGAACTTTAACACCCTGTATCTAGAAAACTAAAGCTCCAACGACAAGTGTCTACAGTAAATTTTTTGCCTATTTTTGCACTTCCTACTTGCCCTATCGGTTTGTAAAACTAATTCATTAACACCCTGTATAATATAATATAATATCATAAATGTAGGTACATTAAGCGAAATTATATTTCGTTCAGACAACCAGCACGTAAACTACAAAAATAACTTTGAGCAATAGAGATTGAAGCATATATTGAAATATTTAATTAAGCTTATGTATCTAGCACAAACTTATAATATTTCAAAATAATATTGGTTTCAGTTATATGATCACATGTAGGTATTTGTATTCAGTCACTGTCAAACACCTGTCAACTAAATGAAAACTAAGTGCTGCTTTTCGTAAAAAATCTTTACAGTGCAGAATTTCTAATGATCACCTTCCATTTTTAATATGTCCAAGTAATAAATCATTACTTAACTAGAAAAATTACTATGCAAAGAACGTACTAAAATTAAATAATCATATCCTAATAATTGTTCCAGCTACACTTGTATAATCATACAGGTTGTTCCTCTATCAAAAGCAGTATCTTTGGAATGATGGATAATAATAATAAATCAGTTCATAAATTATCGTGTTTATTCGAGTGTCACCAGGCTTATAGTAACATAAGCAAGGAATAATGTGTGTACTAATTCACAGCAAAAAATCTTAACTCTACTCATCCACAAGATTATCTTTAAAGAAGAATATTTTATTTACTGTAAACACTTTCATAATGATCTGAGGGTTATTACATTTAATTTCACAAATTTTTCAACAAATAACTCAACAGTTCAAGGCTTGAAATGGATCACCCAAACGTTTTAATAGCGTTCAAAATGTTATGTTAATGTACCTTTATTACTAGTAGAGTGCCAATCTAGCAATAAGTTGTCACCCTGTGGGCCTTTTAGTGTACAAGGCTGAAATTTTCAGGAATCATAGTTTATGGCCTAAATAACTCAAATCCGAAGTCGTCAAAAAATCGTCCTGTGCAAAAAGGCACTATTCAAAATTTTCGACTTTTTTTACAGGATGTGGTAGTTCATAAGTGCAACTTTGTCGTGCCAATTTTTCAAAATGTTATCTGTGATGGTTAAGTTAGGAAAAAATCAAAACCGTTTTAGAAAAGCATTGCGCAAATGGGCCCATCGTAACTTTAAACAGCGATATCTCGCTTCGGTTTACGGCAAAAACTGCCTACTCGGACTACTTTTTTTCACTTAACAACGCCTATCTCAAAAACGAAGCTCTTAATCGAAAATAGCATATCTTTAACAATTATTCCCTGATCATTTCTGATTCCCACGGTGTTATTTTTATATTTTTATCTTTAATAATAAACTAGCAATAAATATAAATGTTAAACGATGCTAAAATGTGAATTGTGTCTGCCGCATCAAACCACTGGAAAACATCGCTCACCCTCCCTCGCTTCTCCATGCCCCTCACCCTTGGTTCAGCGGTCTGCATGCCGAGAATTTAAATCAAACGCCCGCTCTAATAGGATACTATTTATTAGATATTAATTTTAATAATAATTATAAAAGTCAACAATGTATTATACAAATACAAAATGCAAAGTAGGTATGCCAATAAAGTTATCCCTGATTTTTTAATTATTTAAGGAATTCCTGCATGTGCATGACCAGATATTGCAGTATGTATTATTATTTAGACACCTAAATACCTACCTAACCTACCTACCTACCTCGTAAATATTTCTTGCAAAAATAGGAACAATAACAAACCTCTAAGATAAAAAAAATAACGTAATCATGAACTCATTTTGGATATTTTACATTTTTTTATTTTAGTAGTATTATTATGTTAAGCAGTATTATTATTTACACACCTAAACTAAATTTTATCTTCCCCAAGTACCTTGCAGGTCCATACCTACAAATTTTAGCGGAAGGCGAAAAGTTTTGAATGTTCTTACACTTTACAATACAATCGTTTCAACCAACCAGATAAAAATACGTCACCTGCTGTGCAGCGCTAATAATGTAAATTTTTAGGGGTGTAATATTATAACTTTATAGAGCTTTAAAGAGGCTCATAGTTAGCCACCTACATTTTCGCCTGCAAATACTATAAAATTCATACTGCAGGTAGGTAGGTACTAACTACTTTTTCTTGGAACTGCTTCTTGGTGCCGTTCTGCTTTCTGCCAGGTATTCTAATTTCAAACTAATAAAGAGTATTTTTTTTTTAGATTGTATTGCAAAATGGTCAGTTGCAAAAAAAAAATAAAATCACCTGTATAGGTTCTTTGTCGATGTATGGGTCAGAAATCTTGCCGAAATGTAATTACTGAGGCTCCTTCGAAAGAATCAATCATAAGACAGAAGAATTTCGAAGAGGATGGTGACGACAGCGAATAAAAGAAAAAATTGAAGCTGCTGCCATTTAGGTATTTGTACATATTAGGTATACCTACTTATTGTTGGTTTTGAAAAAGGTATAAGGTTTCGATCTTTTGATCACTTGAACAAAAAATGTAAAATATCCAAAATGAGTTCATGATTACGTTATTTTTTTTATCTTAGAGGTTTGTTATTGTTCCTATTTTTGCAAGAAATATTTACGAGGTAGGTAGGTATATAGGTATGTAAATAATAATACTGCAATACCTATCTGGTCATGCACATGCAGGAATTCCTTAAATAATTAAAAAGTCAGGGATAACTTTATTGGCATACCTACTTTGCATTTTGTATTTGTATAATACATTGTTGACTTTTATAATTATTATTAAAATTAATATCTAATAAATAGTATCCTATTAGAGCGGGCGTTTGATTTAAATTCTCGGCATGCAGACCGCTGAACCATTGGTGAGGGGCATGGAGAAGCGAGGGAGGTTGAGCGACGTTTCCCAGTGGTTTGATGCGGCAGACACAATTCACATTTTAGCATCGTTTAACATTTATATTTATTGCTAGTTTATTATTAAAGATAAAAATATAAAAATAACACCGTGGGAATCAGAAATGATCAGGGAATAATTGTTAAAGATATGCTATTTTCGATTAAGAGCTTCGTTTTTGAGATAGGCGTTGTTAAGTGAAAAAAAGTAGTCCGAGTAGGCAGTTTTTGCCGTAAACCGAAGCGAGATATCGCTGTTTAAAGTTACGATGGGCCCATTTGCGCAATGCTTTTCTAAAACGGTTTTGATTTTTTCCTAACTTAACCATCACAGATAACATTTTGAAAAATTGGCACGACAAAGTTGCACTTATGAACTACCACATCCTGTAAAAAAGTCGAAAATTTTGAATAGTGCCTTTTTGCACAGGACGATTTTTTGACGACTTCGGATTTGAGTTATTTAGGCCATAAACTACGATTCCTGAAAATTTCAGCCTTGTACACTAAAAGGCCCACAGAATCGTTTTTTAAGCGACTTTTATTCATTCTAGCACTCTACTATACAGGGTGCTTCATTGGTAAACGGACAAACGCTAACCGTAACAGAACACCGAAGTGGTTCTAAAAAACCCATGGTTATTGGGTCTTATGCCCTAAATAACTTTGATACAAGGTGTTTTGTGGATATCGCCAATTTCTTTGAAAGGCAATTAACCCGGCATTTGTCGCTATATGAGCGTTTCGCTCACGTTTTCGTTAGAGCGGTTATCAGCAGGTAGTTTCTGAAGACTCAGTTTTGTTATTTCTAACTATTTTTTCTTAGTTAACCATGACTAGCAAGAAAAATGAAAAAAGTCGGTCTCAGTTCTGTTTGCGAAGGTATTTGTTGCTGCGCTGTCAAATGCATGAGCGTTTTGCTCATCAAGCGACAAACGGCGTCAGTATGGGAGAAATAATCCAATACACGTATTAAATGCAAGCTTTGGTGACATGTATTTTGGTATTTTCTATTTGGTCAGTTCTCTGCTTATGACCTTGTCGGATGCAGTGCAACAAGTATTTATGTAACAAGCACAGCAATTTAATGTCAAGAATTTATTTATTTATTTAATCCAACTCTACAAACATCTTAATAAGGTTATTACAATGCATGTAAATTAATTCAAAAGGGAGAGAAAAAAGACAATAAAAAATATACAGAGACGAAGACCCCCCACCCCCCTCAGTCTTGATTACCATAAGAACAGTTCAATAATTTGAGTACCTACCCAAGTAACTGTCTAGTTACTGAGTAAATGTTCAGAAGCTGCCGAATCTTCCACATCCTATAAATTTTTTATTTTTATTTTTCTTATATTACTAAAGGACCCTAATAAAAATGTTTTGGAATAATTTGTTTCATTTTCCACTTATTTTAGAATAATTTATCAATAATAATTATAGTAATTATTACTATTGTGAGCAAAATGCTCACGCGCGACAAATGGCGTTACTAAGTGCCTAGCGACAAATGCCGGATTAACTAGCGAAACACCCTGTATATTTATTTGGAATTTGGGTAGAAATTTCCCTGCACAAATGTTTGAAATAATAGTCGGAAGAAAAATCCAGGTCCGGACTTACAAAAAACTAATTAATGAATTAGGCTAAATAAAGTTTGAATTTGTTAAATAATAAATGTTTCCTAGAGTATTATCATCTTCATGTCGAAATTAGTTTTTATTTTAGTACCTACCTAATATTTTTTTATCTGGAACAGGTTCTCTCCTCGTTATTAAAATTAACGTTATTTAGATAGAACTGTTTTAGATTTGAATTGACAATTTGCTTACGTATAAACATTTGACGTCTTCAATTAAGTCCTTTCATAAACACGAAATTAGATCAATAATATTATCATTATTTAATACCTCCTGGTAAAAATAATTTGAATGTACCTAACCAATGAAATTCTTTATAAATTTTATAGATCGATTCAATTAAAGATTCACTTAAAGATTTTCTACAAAATATACCTACTTTATCACTGCAAGGTTTCTTTTTACCAACTGTTTTAATTTCTACAATTAATTGAGTCTTCTTGAACATTAGGTATTTATTGCAAGTGTATGTATTTAAGATTTTTAAAGATCTAAGATCCTGTTAGTTTACCCGCATTCTTCCATACGACATGCAGCCATCGGCTATCGAGAAGCGACCGGTCAAGTCAAGCAATAGCCAATGTCCATCCCTACAAGCGTTGGCAGCGAATGCTGATTTCTCTTCATTCTGAATGTCTGCATGTCTTTTATTTTATCAATCAGTAATCACACGACCATTACGACCATCAATCACAAGATTTGCGTTCCGTGACAGTCTGACGCGACCAAAACAACAATTCAACAATTATTATCTTATATCTTGTATTTCTATTGACATCTACTACTAAAACTATAAATGACGACCAACAGAAATAATGCCGCTACTGAGTGTAGTAGACAATGACTGCAGATGACAACTGTGCAGTCTGGTAGACCTCACTTGGCTGCTACGTTTTATCGTTGCTTCCGCATTATCTGTGTATTTATTTATTCGGATATCTGATATTTTAAAGAGTAGCTGATATTTAAAATTAACCGCAAAACATCTCACTAATATTCTAAAGAAATAGGTATGCAAATGAAATCTGAGTATTTGTGGGATCATGGAGATGGAGTTAGTATGATAATTACGTTTTACGTTAGCGTAAGCTAAGCAGTTACTAAACTGAAATGTACAAAAGGTTTTGGTTTGGTTGAGGCTAAAATTTGTTATTAGAAAGTCTCAACCCTCTTGTCAGTCGTTTCCGAAGAGTTCGGCGGTGTATGTCCTTCAAACTTACACTGTGTCTGTGCAGCCTAGGTTAAGTTTTTTCTAATAATTATAAATAAGGTTCACTACAGTGTTAGGATCCTTGATTTCCTTCACTATTTGGAGCAGATACTCACATTAATGATAAAACCTCATTTTAGTCATTTTTCTTTGTGTCTAGAGGTTTTTTGGCTGCTCTTCGATAAACCACTGTCTGTGTCTTCTTTGGTTTCCATACTACATGTAGTCGAGAATCTTATCAGGTACCTATCGGTTCTTGTTTCGAATCATTTTCCAGAAAGTTTATTGCTGTTTTCGTGGGGATCATTCTAAATTTTGTTCCATAAACGTTTGATGATCATAATCCCGCCGATCTGACTTCAGATCTCTTTGATATTACCAATTGGGGATCGCCAAATGCGATTAGGAGACGAGGCAACAAGGTGACCGCTGGAAATATGTATGGTGTGATACGACTCGTAATATTTGGTATAGGTACTACGACAACATCACAAACAGCATACACAAACAGTCCGCTAACCTTTACAAAATAAGTAAAAACCCTAGTCAACAGGCATAGAAAATCATAACAAAAAAAATCAAAACAGCGATTCGTAATAATTTTCTATAACGATTTCACTTATAATTCATTATACCATACGGTCTGTAAAGCTATGCTTTTAGATAAAATTACACTCACCACTTAAGAACTCATAAAATACCGTTATCCGTACCTATATCAATGACAGCCAAGTCATGATAATATCGCTCTTCAATAATAATTGCATATAATAGGTAATGCAGTTTTACATAGAAACTAATTTATTTCATTTTAATTCCATCAAGACGGTTGAAATAATAATTATTAGAATATGTATTAAATTAGCAAGACCTATTGAGCAAATAATGTAAAGCAACATAAGAACTCGCAAGTTTTTTACAAGATTAATAAGAGAGATTGTTGTGATAATTATTTAGTAGTTGCTCGAGTAATCACAGTACATACGTTTTAAGATCCATTGTATTATTTGCTTACTAAGAATTAAAATTATTCAGAACTCTATTCGAAAAATATTAGACTTCATTTTTAAATAAACACCGAAATAGTTCACAATATTAGCAGCCTCTCTCAAAGACAGATTTCTTTCAAATTTGGATTCTACCGCGCTTCAAAGAGCAGTAGCTTCATTAAGCTTCTCTTCGTGCAAATCTTCCAACATGCAAAAATCTCTTGATCTCCGTAGGCAATAGAGGTAAAAGTCGCGATGATAGTCAATGTTTTCGTGGCGTAAGTCCGTCATTAAATTTAATTATGGGAAAACAATGCAAGATGCAGAACTTTTCTAGGACAGCAAAAATTTTAGTGGTACTTACTGGTACTGGGGGTCTTATAGGTACCCTGAAAAAGACCGACGGGACCTATTCGGCAACCACAGAGGAAACTCTCGCCATCCTCATGGAAACTCATTTCCCAGGTTCAATTCAAGTTGATGATAATCAATGTGATCAAATAGATCGACACAATAGCCCCAGTCGACTATACTGGACAGTAGCCAGAACCATTACACATGAAAGCCTCGGATGGGCACTTGCGGGGTTCAGACCGTTTAAGTCCCCAGGACCGGACGGAATTTACCCTGCCTTTCTACAAAAAGGAAACGGGGTGCTCACGCACCGCCCCATCAGAATCTTCAGGTCCAGCATAGCGCTGAAACACATACCCGAGTACATACCCGAGTAATGGAGAAAGGTCAAAGTAGTGTTCATAATTAAAGCAGGTAGATGCAGTGACCTCACTCCCAGGGCTTACCGACCGATCAGCCTCTCATCCTTCTTCCTAAAGACGTTGGAGAGGCTTATTGATAAATACATTAGGGATACGGCATTGAAGGTAAACCTTCTTAGCCATCACCAATACGCCTACCAAACAGGCAAGTCAACTGACCTGGCGTTAGATGACCTTAGCAGGCTTATTCGAGGTCGATTGACGACAAAGAAATAGCCGTCGTCCTGTTCCTGGAGTTGGAAGGGGTGTTTCATAACGCCACGACTGGGTCCCTGATCAGAGCAATACAAGGAAAAACAGTACCAAACACCGTTTGCCGAGAGATGGAGAAGAGCCTTATTTGGGAGGTGCTTCCAGAACATTAAAAACGACCAGGAGCTGCCCGCAGGGAGAGGTCCAGTCTCCTCTGCTGTGAACTGTCCTGGTCGACAACCTTTTAAAAACGTTGACCAATGAGGGCTTCTGCTCCCTTGGATACGCGGATGATCTAGTAGTCGTGGTGAGGGGCAAATTCCTGGCCACGGTCTCGGAGAGGGTGCAATCAACACTAAACAAGGTAAGTAAAACACCGGTGCGTTGAGGAAGGACTTTCCATCAACCCGTCCAAAACCATAATGGTTCCCTTTACATTTTCTGAAAATATTGAACAGAAAGTAGCATTAAGTAGAAAGCAGATATATGATCCATATGACAGTGGCATATCAAAGTTATGTTTTTTTTTTCTTTTTTTTTTTTTAATGGAATGCTCCTATGTTATTGTATTTTTGGATTGTCTGAGAAATAAAAATAGGATTGGTTTTTACAGTTGGTGTTTAAATTCAGAAGTTTGTGAGTTATAATAGAATTATAATAAAAGTAAAAATCGCAATTTTTGAAGTTCAAGGCCCTGGACAAGGAAAACAGCTCAAAATAGAGAAAAACATAAGGCATTAGCGAAGGGCACTGCTCAGGGAACAATGTCACTCAGAAAACTGGATGGTAACTATACAGAAGATGAAGAGCAGAGAGCTCTACTTCTGTTAAAAACTCACTTTCCAGGTAGTTCACTGGAAAGAGATCAGACCACCCACGTGAAATTTGGGAAACCAAAAAAGGAAAATTGGGACACTGCTAAAATAATATGCACTCCTAGAAGGTTGAAGTGGGCCATTGACACCTTTCAACCATTTAAATCACCTGGAGTGGATGGCATATTTCCGGCTCTCCAGGATGCCCACAAGGAGGAGTGCTATCCCCCCTTCTATGGAGTCTGGTCGTTGACGAACTCCTCGGGCTACTCACCGAGAACGGCATTACCTGCATTGGGTATGCCGATGATATCGTCATAATAGCCAGAGGTAAATTTGAAAGTACTCTCTGCGAAATTATACAGAGAGGGTTAAATATAACCCTGAAATGGTGCCAGGAAGTAGGACTAAACATCAACCCTACAAAAACAACACTTGTGCCGTTCACAAGAAGACTGAAGCTTCCATAACTCAAAGCTATACGCTTGAGCAAAGTGGATTTAGCATGGAAGGAAGAAGTTAAATTTCTAGGAGTAACACTAGACAAAAAGCTACTGTGGAACCAGCACCTGGACAAAACAGTAAGTAAGGCCACTACCGTTCTCATGGTGTGCAGGAGAATGGCTGGCAGAACATGGGGCTCTAACCCACACATTCTGCGCTGGATGTACACCATGCTCGTGAGACCTATCATCACATACGGAGCGGTTGCTTGGTACAAAAGAACTAAGCTAGTAACAGCAAAGAAAAGGCTTGAGAAGATCCAGAGACTTGCGTGTCTCTGCATCACAGGAGCAATGAGAACCTGCCCAACCGCTGCGTTGGAAGTAATCCTGGATCTGACACCACTACATTTGGTGATAGAAAGAAGAGCTGGAGACGCTCTACTTAGGATGTCAAGAGTAGGAATCAGGAGTCTACAGCGAGCCACTGAGGATCGATTCTTGGGTGGCTGTGAGGGGCTCCTAACACTACCAAAAGACAGAACTGTTAAGAAATTCAGTTTCGAGAGAAACTTCATCACGAAACTGTCTACGAAAGAGGAATGGAACAACACCTCCAACTGCACTCTCAAAGAAGGTACGATCAAATGGTACACAGACGGCTCTAAAACCGTCGAGGGAACCGGGGCAGGAATCTATGGGCCACGCACCATGTACTCCAAACCAATGGGAAAATCCCCAACCATACTTCAAGCGGAATTACACGCAATAGAATTATGTACCCAAATAAACCTCGACAGAAACTACACAAACAAAGAAATAGAAATATTGACGGATAGTCAAGCAGCCATAAAAACGCTGAGCTCTCCGACCATCAGCTCCAATATGGCTTGGGAATGCCTAGAAAAACTTAACGAATTAGGCAAGAAAAATAAAATTCACCTCAAGTGGATACCGGACCATTCCGGGATCGAGGGAAACGAACGTGCCCACTCATTGGCAAGAAAAGGAGCATCGACACCCTTCATAGGACCAGAACCATTCTGTGGCTTCGAAGATACTTTCTTCGAGGCAGAACTCCAAAAGGAAGAAGAAAAACTGAGAGAAACCCACTGGAAGAACCTCTCAGGGTTGAGACAAGCCAAAGAACTTCTCGGGAATTTTAACCGAGAAAGGTCGAAGATACTCTTCAACCTCAACAAGGAACGTCTCAGAACACTGACGGGATTCCTAACGGGACATTGTAAGCTCAAGGAACACCTGAGGAAGTTAGGCATAGAAGAGACGTCTGAAGATTCTGCGGGGAAGGAGACGAGACACCACGTCACCTACTGCGATGCGTTAGAACTTAAAAGAAGTAATGTTCTGGGCTACCACCAGCTAGAGGCCGGGAACTTACCCGACCTTGATCCTCTCAAAATCCTGAAGTTTCTCAAGGAAACGGACCTGGAGAGGGTGCTTCACTAAAGGGACTCCACACCAGGCGAAGCACAGTAGAGGGGATACAATAGATCTTTTAGGTCGCAGTAACTACATCACCCTCAGTATACAAATACAAATACATACAATACATAACACCCTGTATATGATAAAATTATTTCAACTGTCATTCGCTTAAAAAATTCTTAAAAAATTTCGCAACACTACCTTTGCTTTGTTATGCAAAAATTTTACTTAAAAGCTTCGAAATTTTCCCTATTACTCAAACTTCCTGCAGAGTAAATAAAAACTTGAAATGATTAATTTTACAACGGTTATTGCTCTGAAACAAGAATCAATGTACCGAAAAATTGAAAATTCTTAATGATATACCACGGAAAATTTGTACGAATAAGGAAAAATAAGTAGGTACCTACTTATATCAAATATGGAGAAAGATCTTAAGGTCTCCTGTAAATAAGGGACTGAGTATAAGTGCTGTTTATTTCTAAATAAATGTGTCATAATATTAGAAATTTTTATTTAAATGTTTTAGTTGAATTTCAATGTTTTTTTCTGAGAATTCGGAATAATCAATTTTTTTATTATCTTGAACTTTTTTATTACCTGAAAAATTACGAATTTTTATGTGATTTTTATAACGAAAATTCAAATCGGTAGTCATTTGGAGAAAGGCAGATGATTATGATATTGCATAACTAAGCAGAAGAACTAGATTGTAACTTCTGATCCGGAACATTGTTGAGTATATTAAAC
Organism: Malachius bipustulatus; assembly: GCA_910589415.1. NCBI lineage: Eukaryota > Metazoa > Arthropoda > Insecta > Coleoptera > Melyridae > Malachius > Malachius bipustulatus. The sequence continues at coordinate 54,117,127 of OU342631.1, forward strand.
CACGTGCAGGTACATTATTTATAATATATTTTTCACTGCTCAGCATGCCCGCATGCATACCTAATAATAATTGTGAAATAAATTTTATTAATAAAACTGGACGCCAGCTTAATGAGAGGTATTTTTATGTCGACAGCATAACCAACCAAGAGGTTTCTTGTTTGAGACTGACTTGACTACCTTTGCAACATTTCAGTGATATTGACAACGAGCTGCTATAAATTATCTATTGCAGAAGAGCTTCCTGAATGATGAAGGTATAGGTAAAATAGTTACATGTCTAGTCGTGTCTATGCATGTAGGTAGGTATATGTCATAGTCGCTTAGCATCTTCTTGTCAGCAAACAATTTGAAACCGTTTGTTGACTTGTGTAATAATAATTGGCCGTTAAAGCTAAATTCTTTAGGAAGCCTAAGGTAAAAGCATACTTCTTTACATATTTTCCTTAAAAGTTCGCCTTTTCTTCTAACTAAGTACACATTTGTTATTCTTATATCCAGCTTTGTTATTTGTCGCTTTTAACCTGCTGACTGTTTGTGTAAATGTAAGAGCTGGACGATATAAAAACGACAATAATATCCTTGCGCAATTACACTACTCATACATTATGCATTGTGAGGTGAGCAAACATGCTTACTCTTTTGTTTGGTAATTTTACAGCTTATTTAGGATGTTCATGCTACATTCTTCTTTTGTCGGCTCAGATAGAGTGTTTATGTCAGACTCTTAACTGATGACATTATCAGTTTCTGATGAATACTGCCAGAAACAGATAGGCATAATAATAATTAGCTTTTCGCTGAAAGCCCGCCAGTAACATCCATCACTAGGTATATCGCAGTATTTTGACTAAATATAAAACTACAACAGTCCCAGTAAAAAATATACTTAAAGCGTGTTCCGATTCGATGTAGGTAAATTTAACAAAATTCACCGAAATGAGTTCCGGGATTATCACTAATGTCACAATAATAATAATTGTAAAATTTACAAAACTGTCAATTACATAATATTATAAAACGGAACGTGGTAGATTTCACAGAAATTTACCGGGTACAGAAGCTCGGTCAATTTTGGTGAATATTACATTATTGGCACTATTCATAGTAATCACGTTTGACTTGCCCAGAATTCCACTCCACATAAGCTTTAAAATTTATAAAAGTGACAGTGAAACAAACACAAAAGGCTTGCAAAATGCGAATTAAAAAAGTGTTAATTCCCGCATTTCCCGCCCGGTTCCCGATCCCCTGTTCAAATTTGATGTCTTTCTCTTATTAGTATGAAGGCTCAGCATTATTAAAAACGCTATCAAAACCGCTATTTTAAATAATTTAATAAATTTTGAACCCTCTTTGAACGCAAATTTTTTTTTCAAAAAATCGTTGAACTGAGCATTTCTAAGTTCTCAAAAATTGTGAAACTTGAACAACATTATGCTTTATACCATATCCATCTTTTCAATATTTTTTTGTGATCCGTTGTTGTTCTAAATAACATTTTCTTAAAAAAATTGTATTTTTACAAATTGAACTTAAACATTTTGACTCTATTTAGTTCTTCACTAAGTAAATACATACATACTTACCTACACCGAATTAAATAACAATCCCAACGAAAATATTTACTTTTACCATTCCCAGCACTTTTTGAGCACAACAAAATATTGCTTAAATAATAATAATATGTAGATACCTCCTTGCAGTATTACTATTACTATATTATAGATTTTACTAATTAATATACCATATTGTATATAATCAATCAGATTTATTATTATGAGTGGAGCTTGAAAATACACAACGCATTAGGTGGTTAATAAAATAAATAAATAAATAAATAAATCAATAAATAAATAATAAGGAATATTAGCAATGCAACGGAACCATGAGTGCTGTTGAAGCAATAATTGAACAACGTTAGTTTTCGCTGGAATTGTTATTCAATTCGGTATAAGTATACAGGCTGATCCCGAAATGGCGGACACGGTATACAGGGTGTTGTAGAGGATGTTCAGAATTACTGTAAATTTAAAACAAAAATGGTTTCATCGGCTTCGTAAACGAGATTTCCTTTTTTTTTTTAATTTAAATCAAAATAGCAGTCAAATTTAAACAACCTACACTGGCAAAGCACATGATTTGACATAACTATTACGATAGTGTTTGCTTTTTATTTTTTTTATTATCGGGAACGGAATTACAGGCATTCAAAGTTTACCTATTCCATGAGTTCAACAAGATTTTTCAATTTGGCATCGTTGTTCGAATTCCACATTTTGAATAATATTGTTACGGGTCTCACAATAAATAAATTACCACCAAAAAGTCTTACAAATTACTTTATTCACTAATCCAAATTATAACCTCTAATAATTATTCTAAATAATCAAACACACTAAACACAGCTGTTCTCTTTATAATTCGCTATACTGTCACTACTGGCTCCCTTACTTCACACTTCACTTCACTACTGCTCTGTTCAGCTTCCACTAGTTACTGCTCTGCTCTCTGTCTTCACTTCACTCAATGTCCAAACTAAACTAAACTGTTTTACGCAACCGCGAGGCTACTCTTATATAGCTCCCCGGACGGGCAGCGAAACAGTAGGTACTTTCTCGAACGTTGCACCCGTCGATTCGTGGATTCTGGAAATGTCAGATTGTTCGGCGTGCCCACTCCAGAAATCCATAGAACTAACGTCTGTCTGTCGATGTGTCACATGACATGTGACTGGAACTGTCGCGAACATGTCATTGACTAATCCAGTATAAAGAATGTAAACAAACAAGCAAATGGTGCACTAGAATGTTACAAGAAGTAATTACTAGAATTTCTCCAGAGCGGTGTTCGTTATACTGCCCCCTTTCTATTTTCGAGCGTCCCGCTCGAACGGACTTATTCGCTGTCTCCACAGTAGGGTGCCAGACGATTCAGATGGACTACCTTCATCTTGCACTTGGGGGCTCCGCTCCGCTGTATCCTATACACCACGTCGTTTATCCTTTTAATAATTGTGTAAGGCCCTTCCCAGGATGGCATAAACTTAGGCGACAAACCCTTCTTCCTAGTTGGATTATAAAACCACACTTTGTCTCCTTCTGTGAAGCCGCCGGAGTTTGCCTTCAAGTCGTACCTCGCCTTCATTCGGTCGCTGGCCAACTTGATCTTCCTCCTGACTAGGGAATGCACTTCTGCCATGGAGTTTCTTAATTCGTCGACATAATTTCTGATCTCCGATGGTGGGCTGCTTGGTGAACCGTACACCAAATCACAGGGTAGCCGAATCTCCTTGCCGAATACAACCTTGGCTGGTGTCTGCCCTGTAGTCTCATGGATGGCTGCCCTGTACGACATCAGCAACAAAGGCAGGTACTGGTCCCAATCTCGCTGATTGTTGCTCACCACCTTCGACAGATGTTCCTCCATTGTTCGATTAAACCGTTCTACCATACCGTCAGATTGTGGATGGAGAGGTGTAGTCCTTGTCTTGTTTACCCCGAGCAGTTTACACATTTCTGCGAAAACTTGGGATTCAAAGTTTCGTCCTTGATCGGAATGCAACTCTAAAGGTACGCCAAATCTGCAAATTAAATTATCCACCAAGACTCTCGCAACTGTAGCAGCTTCTTGGTTCGGTATGGCGTATGCTTCAGGCCACTTGCTGAAATAATCCATGGCAACCAGGATAAAGCGATTGCCGCTGTCGCTGATTGGAAAAGGACCTGCTACGTCTATGGCTATCCTCTCGAATGGGGCTCCGACGTTGTACTGCTTCATAGCACCTGTCAGTCTTCTGCTTGGGCCCTTGCTTGCAGCACATTTCTCGCACTTACGGCACCAGGCTTCGACATCGTCCTTGCAGTTCACCCAGTAGAACCTCTCTCGAACTTTCGCTAGTGTTTTGTTCACTCCGAAGTGAGCTCCTGATGTACCTCCATGGATCACTTCGAGAATCTTCGGAACTTTACTCCTTGGAACCACCAACTGCATGACGATCTTCTTTCCGTCGGCACTCTCCCAGGCTCTCTTCAGCAGACCATTTTCGATTTGCAGCGACTCCCATTGTGACCATAGAGCTTTATATTCTGGGCTACGTGGAGAAACCTCTGCCCACGTTGGTCTCGGTCCATTCTCTTCTTTACGTTTTAAAATGTCTCCGATGTCTTCGTCTCTTTCTTGCTCTTTCCTGCATGCTTCTATCGTCCATCCTGTATCTGCATTGATCACGATCCTTCGAACGCACTCTTCCTTCTGGCTATCCTCAATCCGCTCAACACGAGGCGCCAACATCAGCTTGGGCCTCTGACGATGCTCCGGTGACCTGCTCTCCTGCTCATCATTTGCCGGTGGCGGGTTTCTGATGAAACTGCCCTGACTGTCACTCCGGTGCTCGAATCGCCTGAATGGGCGTCTTTCTCCGTCCCAGTTCCGTTCATGGTTGCGACCATGACCATTATTATCACCAAACCGCCAGCAGCCACCGCCCCCGTCTGAAGTCTCGCTCACTCCTCGAGAAACCTTTGCTCTCCACTCGGAAGCTGGGTCTTTCGCTCCCGTTTCTGTCTCGCCACGAACCAGATGTCTTGAAAACATCTTGTCGCCCTCTGATGTCTTGGCTGTCCACATGGCACTGCGGTGTTCTGGTGGAACCGAACTTAGGGGCCTTGATGTCGTCAGCCAGTATTCGCCCCTCCACACTGGCTGAAATTAGTTTTCCTGCTGCGAACAAAGATCTTCCCGTTCCCGATAGATACCTCTATCTCTGGTTCTGCTCCTGTCCCTGCCTGGTCTTCGTTCCAGGGATCCACCACGTCTCGGAGTCTCACTAACTTTACAGTCACGTATAAAATGTGAACTGGATCCACAACGGTAGCACTGCTTCCTGTTTTCGTCCCTCCTTGGAGTCCAACCTCTTTTCCCATCATTCAACTGCTCAGAGATCTTATCCATCATCTTATTCAACTTTTCCAATATGGTAGTCACATTCTCTTCTTTATCTTCATTAATTGTCACTGCTCGTACCTTGGAGAAGTTCCTACCATTGGACGCCTTTATTGCTGCGTCTATCTCAAGCGCTCTAACTAACGCTTCGCTGGACTTTGTCAAATGTGACATGCGCAGGATCTTCTGTATTTCAGTGTCTCGTATCCCGTTGACAAAAGTTTGCGAGGCTAGTTGTTCCTTGAAATTTTGCGGCGAGTCTGGGTAGGCTTGATGGACAATCCTGTTGACATCAGCTTCGAACTCCTGTAGCGACTCGTTCGGCTTCTGCACTCTGCTCATTAACTGATTTTGGAACACCTGCTCCATATGGCGATTGCCGAACCGAAGTTCTAATGCTGCACTCAATTGGTTGTAATTCGAGTGCAGTTCTACCGGCAGTGTTTGCAGCATGTCCACAGCTTGCCCCCGAAGAGCAAGAACCAGTGCCGTTGCCTTCTCTGTGTCGTTCCACCCGTTGGCCATGCATGCAGCCTGAAACTGCATCTTGTACGCAGTCCAGGGAGTTGTTCCGTCGTACGCTGGTGGTTTCACTTTCGCGCCAAAACTGCTAGTCGGTACGGCACACGGAGGATGCTTCACCTCAGAACTTTCGAGAGTTCTGAGTTTATTCTCGATCTCCTCTACCAGCAGTTTCGTTTTCCGTTCTACTCGATTTTCTAACAATTTTACTTCATCGCGAACACCACCGACTTCATCGCGAACACTGTCAATGTCTTGTTTCACTTTGTTTAGTTCACAAACATAATCGTCTCTTTGCTGCAGGATAACTTTTAGCAGCTGCTCTTCACTATCCTTCTGCTGTTGCATCAGCTTTTCTTCGCTATCTTTTTGTTGTTGCAGAAGCTTTTCTTCAGAGTCTTTTTGTTGCTGCAGAAGCTTTTCTTCAGAGTCTTCGAGCTTCTTCACAATATTTTTCTGCTCCTCCTGGCCGTTTTTGAGCAGTAACATCATATCCTCCAACATTTGCTCAGACATTTTGTCGCTTCCAGTTTCCTTTCCACTTCTTAATTTACCCATTAACTAATTAATCTTCTTGCTGGAATCCGTATCCCGCTTCTGACACCAGTTGTTACGGGTCTCACAATAAATAAATTACCACCAAAAAGTCTTACAAATTACTTTATTCACTAATCCAAATTATAACCTCTAATAATTATTCTAAATAATCAAACACACTAAACACAGCTGTTCTCTTTATAATTCGCTATACTGTCACTACTGGCTCCCTTACTTCACACTTCACTTCACTACTGCTCTGTTCAGCTTCCACTAGTTACTGCTCTGCTCTCTGTCTTCACTTCACTCAATGTCCAAACTAAACTAAACTGTTTTACGCAACCGCGAGGCTACTCTTATATAGCTCCCCGGACGGGCAGCGAAACAGTAGGTACTTTCTCGAACGTTGCACCCGTCGATTCGTGGATTCTGGAAATGTCAGATTGTTCGGCGTGCCCACTCCAGAAATCCATAGAACTAACGTCTGTCTATCGATGTGTCACATGACATGTGACTGGAACTGTCGCGAACATGTCATTGACTAATCCAGTATAAAGAATGTAAACAAACAAGCAAATGGTGCACTAGAATGTTACAAGAAGTAATTACTAGAATTTCTCCAGAGCGGTGTTCGTTATACTATTATCGAATATGTATCCGCGCAACGATTATTGTTTTAAGCTTTGTTGGACTTGCCATTCCATAAATGTTTCCATGGTAACATTTATCTGGGTATTGTAGACAAGTACTGGAGAAACAAGTATCTCTTACTTAGAATCTCTAATCCATAATGGATGCTACTGTGGTGCTGTCCATGTCCGTCATTTCGGGATCACCGTGTATATTTATTTAGCAAAGAATCAAAATAAAATCATAAGTTTAGTTATTTTTTGTAAAAATTAAATCAACTTTGCATCAAGTGTGTACCAATTTTAACATAGTTTTAGATGCCGTTTTTTATTGTTACAAGAAAACGTTATTTAGGACAACAGCGGGTCACATGAAAAAAACTGAAAAGATGAATATGATAGAATGATTTTGTACAAGAATTGGACAAATAAAATAAAATAAAATTTTGCTAGAGGGTTAAAAATTGGTAGATACATAGGTAAAAAATAAAATTTCAACCAACTTTTTCCTGAGACTTTATCCAAAATTTTTAAAACTTATTCCATATTTTGTAATTTTTTGACAAAAATGTCAAATTTGATAGTTGTAAAGTCAAAATTTTACTGACACTCTTAATATCATGTGGTGTCTTTTTGTTAATTTTTGGTGCATTTTTGAAAATCTATTCATTTTGTGATTCTTTTTCTGTTGTTCTAAATAGTTAATATAATAAGGAAATCCCTAAATAATAAAAATGTCAAACAGGGCTATGAAAATAATGAATAATAAAAAAAACTATACGACAGAGATAAAAGATTAGAACACATGTAAACGCAAAAGAGAAGGTGATGTAGATATCAGAGTAGAACTATTTGCAAGCGATGTTGTCTAACCAGTTAATTTTTTATCAGTTTGTCGTGATACGCAAATCGTGACACAAGATGCAAATTGTTGTCGCTTCACTAATTTACTTATCAACATGACAACATGCTGATTCTCCATCCTCTTTTAATGCACATCCCTCCATATAGCTATCTTCTCCTGTATGTGTATTTCTACATGCTCTACATAAAGCATAATACAGCCAATATGGTAAACCTCTACACATACTTATCTATCTGTTTACAATAAATCAAATTATTTTTTGAAATAATATTATGTTTTTTTTAAGGAAAATTTATGTGCGAAGTGAACATACATGTGAAACTAAATTATTTCATCGTGTAAAATTTTCTCTTAATTCGTTTATTCTATTACAAATTTTTTTATACAAATTTGTTTTCAACCATTTAGAACATTCAATTTATTTAAAAGAATTAGAATAAACAGAGAAATATAATATTTTTTTACGAATTTTATTGGGGTTTAGGTTCTAATTTAAATTTGCCACTAAAGATTCTTTACAGAACAAATTAGAAAACTTTCGTACAGCATGCGAGGAGAAGACTGAAGACATGGACGGTACCGTTTCGTCCTTATTACGGACTCATCAGCATATCATATCAGTCAGATCCAAACCACACATGCTATACGAAATTTGGAAGTTATATCTATTCTAACTGGTGTTTTCGTTTCACAGTGACTTGTTATTTTTAATGAGCAGGTAGGCAACCGGAGAAACGTGCGTGTCTTTTATATACATAGTATCCTCGCCAAATCGGAGTTGTCATGGATTTAATATTTAATAATAAATCTAAACAGAGAAAGATAGACCAGAGAGAATGACAAACGAGCAATCAAACGAATGGCAGGAAACAGAGTTAAAGTTTCCTCTGAAATGAGATCACACAAATTTCTCATGTTTTACAGAAAATCACACAGCAAAAATCAATAATATAACGTAAATGCGAAAAGAGTATTATTGGTAGAGAAGATTTATACAAGTAGTAGGTACAGAAAGTTATAAAGATTTACTGTTCTGCTCGCTCATTGAAATCTCCTAGCCCAGAAAACTTCCCATAAATCAACGCTTGACTTGACCTTATTTCCTTATTAAACTAGATAAATCCCAACTCCCTCAGGAGATGTAGATCTTCTCCATCTTTTATATGTTCGATACTTACTATGCATGTCCTCTCTCACATGAAGTTCCGGTTTAAAATCGAGTGATATATACAAGATGTCAAATATCTATACATACAATGTTAGCAATAATAAAATAAAATTTCAGTGATTTCACCGTGTCGAGTCGAACGATGCATTATAATTAAGCGGCTCATTTAAATACTAGATTTAACTCAGATTAAGATGGATAATCTCAAATCACGGATAAAATACGATGAATAGATGACACGTCGGTACAAGAATGATAAAACGAAGGTGCTATGTGAACAAATGTTCCAATGTTGCATTGAATACAAACATGCCAGCTCGTATATACTTGTGTATGGTTTGAACAAGGTCTTCGATAAATTATCATCACGTTTTATGACTTTTTGATGCGGCGTACACGTTCACATCCTAAGAACATTTCATTACAAAAACGGTTTACTGTTATAACTTTATGTTTATTAGATTAGCGATTTTATGTAATTTTTAATTTAAATTTAAGCATGCCATAAATCGGAACCTAATTTTAAAAGACACGGATTTGTGAATAACTTAATATTTCATTAAAGTGTTTGCTATTTTTGCATTATATTTAATCAAGTAACTTTGTCAATTTAACAAAATCTTAAACCGGCCCAATCTTTTTTGAAATTTCTAGGACGTTTACTACTTGACACACAGCGTCGTTATTAAACACGTGTGCATGAATCATTAATTGCCTTCTTGAGAATCCATTTTATAGGGTCAACTATTGCACTCTTCGTGAATTCATGACTCACATATAGGTACACGGAAAATAAAGTGATCCTTTCAATATTCGGTGTAAATACATTTCATTGGTTTTCTCTATTGTGGAACCTCAACACAGGTGTGTCATGATCTACTAGCATCGACTCGATTTCTATCAAGCAATTTATCGCTTGATATTAATGCCAAAAGTATTCGCTGGTGTCGGTCATTCGCTCCAATGAAATAAATATGGATACATCATTTGATATAATTACATGGATACACTGTTTTTTTCTATCGTTTATTTTTCTTCTCTTGGAATAGGGATGAGACATCGAGTTTCGCTCACCCTGTACAATGAAGCTAAATGAAGCTAATTATACTAAGACAAATACTAGTTTGTGGAGAGAGTAGAGATATTGTCACGTATTTTTTTTTCTTGGCTAGCTCAGCAGGGATGCATTATAATTTACAAAACATATCATTTATTCATTATTTTATTTCCTTAAATGTGGCCAAGCAGTGAAATTTCATACAAGAACACAATTTATTAGTTCGGATATATTTCAAACGGAATTTATGGTGATCTCACCACTACGTATTGGCATTATCGGTGGACAGACGACTCGAGACTCAAATAAGAAATAACCGAAAATGGTCCACAGACGTCGATATGTATTACGATAGTGGAGAAAGTCACAGTTGTTGCTATTTTTTAAAATCCTTCAGAGTCTTCAGCACCGTCTAGAAATGTACTACTGAAACATAATAATAAAATAAAATCAGATTCACGCAGAATACAAAGGAAAATTCAATATGAAATATTCCTTCAAAGGAGCAGGATGGGATTCAACGCATTCGATCCTATATGAGATGGGTTGATAACAATCGATGACAAATGCTTCCAGAAAACTTTTATTACAGAATTTTATTCTTTTTCATGAAGATGTAGCCCTATACCAGATATCTACATAATTAATTCTGAAAATTTCAAATTGATATTTTTGTAATTAGCCGTTATTTTTGGGGTGGATACTAGTGTTGGGACACCTGACCCTGTACAGCTTATGAAGATGGGAGGGTTTCGAATAAATCTTCGTTCTAGAGGCGGCAGTATTTATAACTTCACGTTATCAGTGCTTTTATGAATTTTTAATCAACGTGCTTGAAAAAGTAAATAATGATCTTTTTCTTTCACCTTTTTATATGACTTAAAAATTGCCTCGCTTATTTCTAAAGCAACTGAACGTCTATTTTGAACTTTTGGACCATAATGGTGCGTGATAGACGGTCGTACCATTACAATAATACAAAAAATAAAGATAAAACGTAAGACATTTTGAAGATCTCGGAAAAGGTTATTGAAGGATGGTTCTGGATTCCGTTTTTTTTTTGTCAGAAATAGTAAGGACAGATGCTGATCGCAGAAGCCATAGAGAAACTTAACTCTGATTGTACATAATTTACATAGACAAAATAAATTATTGCAAATGCAAAGTTGCATGATAAGAGGTATTATAACACAAAAATTCCAGAAACGAATGTACTATAGGTACAGACAAATTCAAGGGTAGTGTCAGTGTGAAGGGAATTCACTCAAGGTCGATTTACATGTAAAGGCACGGACACGGACGGGGCGATTAACGTGGACGTAAATTTTTATTCATAAAAGATTTTTGGGACTGCATATACAACTAACGGGGACGAGAAGGCATTGATGCGGGACGGCCTTAGGTGTAAATGCTTAGATATCTGGCACGTCCCGTCACCGTCAGGTGTCCGTGACGTCATGCATAAATAGACTTTTAATGTAGTTTGGCTGGATCCAAGTTCAGCTCTATTTCTTGATGTTATGTAAAAATGTTATGTAGGTACTTAATAATATGTTTGCGACATCGGTCAGTTCTGCGAAAGCTATCGGAGTTGCTGCCAGTTTATGAAAACATATAAAAATCAGAAAATACCGGAAATTAGAAACTTAAAATGATTTTTTTCAAATATCTCCAAGTTATGAAGATGGGAAATAATGGAGTGTTTCAGTTGATACCGATATCGACCAAAAGAGATGGTGCCAAAATCTTCAAAGAATACAAGTAACTGGTATTTTAGTTGCCCGTCTTACGACGCTCGATGTTTTGAAGTCAAATGGTAATTTTTTTATTTTTAACAAGGAATGCTAAAATGATTCCTTATTAAGTTATGAGTGACTTATGACGATACACGATACCTACACTTTTCCCACTCAATTTTCACGAACATCCTCTGGGAAAATTGAAGAGGAAAAAGTAGCCGGAGAAGGTCAGAAAAAATTTGCTATAGAGCATTCAATGGTCCAGCGTTTTACCTTCGACCATTGAAGAATTTTGTTTACGCACCTTTTGTTTTTATGTACCTAATTGCAAAAGGATTTCGGTTAACTACACAAAACATAAAAATTTTACAAAATAGTAGGTTTTATTGCTCATTTGCTTACGCATCGTTTGACCACGGTTGACCACCCAATAATTTTTCCTTTACCACGTCCAGAAAGAAACGGATTCTATACATTTTTTTATAGACCTGGTCAAACAGAATTTTTTGGTGGTCAAGCGTGGTTGAACGATGGTCTCATTGGTCAAGCGAATTAAACTTCACTATACAATTTCACTATACAAAACTTCACACAATTTTGAAGATTTTTTTAGTTATTCAGGAGCGGCGAGAGAAGAATTCGTTGCTACGGTTGTGTTCGCAGCAAGTTTATTTGAGAGGGTGGTCAAACGATTTCAACGCTCGACTTGCAACGTATACGAAACGAACGTTTTGCTTTCCAGAGGGATGTGAATTTAGACGGGAGGAAAAAAAATCTGTTTTCTGGACCTGGTCTTACAAAATTATTCCGTTGTCGAACGTGGCCAAGCGAATGAGAAATAAATAAAACGTTACTATTCACGCGTCTTGAACTTTTTGTGAAGTTAGCCAAGAAGCTTCTTTAGTTTGGTCTATTATTTCTTTGCATTTGTTTCGAGCACGAATGAAGTTGTGGTGATCTGTGCCGTCGAGGCTCTTTCGCCACTGCTGGAAAGCAAGTAGTTTGGATGCGACAGCTTCCTTTCATTTTTTTATTGAACCAAGATTTTGGTGTTTGAGGGCCGCTTTTTTTGAAAAAAGAATGTACCTAGACTTCCATGCCAGTTAAGATATGACGTGAGCAATTTCCCTAGCACAAACAGGTAGATCATCAGAGCCGAAACAGACGCTCCTCCATCGAAAAGATCGATAGTGTTTCCTGAGGTCCCAATATCCCCTATTGGCCGATCGATAATGCCAAACTTCACGTGGTTTACTTGCTTCTTTGACACTAATTGTTAGGAGACATGATGTTGAGACGAGTTTGTGGTCTGAGGAACCGAAGGGAGCCTTCACTGTGCTGGTATAAATTTGAGGATTCGAAGTCAAAAAGAGATCCAGAAGGCTAGCGTAGTCTCCCTCGTAATCGGGAATGCGGGTTGGTTCGTCAACGAGCTGGGTAAAGCCACAGCTAACAGAAAAAGCTTCAGCTTTTTGCTCCGTCCGTCTTCGTCGTTAAAATTAGAGTGTTTAAGCCAGTTGTGTTATATACATTGAAATCCCCTAAAGATTTCTATCTCGGTTTTAGGATAATTTATTTGTAGAAAATTACCAGTATTTGTCAGGGATAAAAAAGTTCCCTATACTGCTAATCGCTTGGTGACGCTCAGTTAAATTTTCGTTAATGTAACTTTTTAACGATTATCGATGTTTTCAATTAACGAAGTTAACTTTTAGATTACCTGTGCCCACCTATGGTTATAAGGCACCATTGATTCCCTGGACATTATAAGCAGTGCACGAATTCATTGTCCACGAGTGAATACTGAATGTAGTTTAACGTCATACTATATCGTCCCACTAATTTATTTTTAGAATCATTACTTTCTGTTTCTAATTTCTTAAAATTTACAACACGGAAATTTGAACTTTGTTAACATTACCTTTATGAAGATTTTTTTTTAAAGATTTTTAGATTTTAAAGATGCTAATTTTATTTTGATCTTTTGTTGTAAGTATTTATCTTAAGATTTTTAAAAATTATTGATTTCTTGTAATTATTACAGTTCTCCTGTTGAAGATCTAAATTAAGATCGAAATATATAGAGTTTAACAAAAAAGGATCATACCTTTTATTTGCGACACACCGCTTGCCTTTATCTAATTTTCAGATATTATTATGTATATGAGGTATTAAAAGCTCAATGTATTGACGTAAAAAAGTAGTATTTTTAGAATATTATATTGCAAACGTAAACTATTTCACAGCCTAAGAACAAAATAAATATTAGTCGGCATTGAAAGGTCAACAAGTGATTTATAAACAAGAAGAAACCACATAATTTAAACCTCCGAGTCACGAAGTGAATAATTTCAATAGATACGTACACTTGAACGAAGACTGAGTCAATAGTTCATGATTTCGACATTTCACATTCAAACAGTATACACACCGTAAGGTTAACCGGCAATCGGTGAGATATTAATGAATAATAGCCTTGCTTTTGATAGATTCGCTCATATAAGCTCGGATATGGTGTCTGGGATACACAGGGAACGAATCTTTGTGAAATATAAATTATCATAAGAAAAAAAAATTAACTGACTGACGGCCGATAAATAACCGAAAAATTAGTTTTTCAATTAAATTTTTTATTATATGTGCAGCTTAAAAGAGTAATAAATAATTATTGAATTAATTAGGATTGAAAATCTGAAAACTTAAGAGCAAGCCTGCTACATTCTATTGAATTTGTAGGCACTCAATAACTCCATAATTATTATTGTCTATACTTTATTATAATAACACTAACAACAAAATAGCACATCAGTAATTATCTCTATTATGACCTTGACTGGCAGTTTCAATTATTTTATAAATGGTTCATTGTTTCTAAATAATGACCCCAATAAACGAGTTGAGCGCCCAAAACAAAGCAACCTCCTATTATTGGCCAAGTTTGTATAAAAATTATTTAAGCAAGAATTATTAGTTCACAATAATTTTATTGGATACCGTTTTGTGTTATTAATAATTGGAGTCTGTTGACCTCCGATCCGAATAGTTTACTATCATAAAGTTCCTCTCTACAAAATCAATACCAAAAACCAGGTAGGTACTTACATCATTGTATAATGAGTGAGTAATATAAGAACAGTGGCGGTTGACCATGAAAAAATGAGACAGAAAGTAAAGTCCTCCTTTTAAAAATCAATTATTAGAATTTATTACAGTAGTTCAGATAGAATTTTGAAGTTTAAAGTAAGTTTATAGTAGTTGTGTTGACAAGCGTCTCGTGACATCTCATGGCAGGTTTAAGGTAAAACCTGCGCTCACTCTTGGACTAATTATTATACTTTACGAGTATAGGTAACCGTACGGTCTAGTTTAGGAGAGATATCAAACATGGTAATATTCTGACCCTACGGTCAGGTTTGGTCAGGTTGGAACATTTTCCTTTAAACTAAACACAACAAATGCACCGCAACTTTTTTAGCTTTGAACGAGCTCTATCGCGGAATACTTTTTGAGTTCCGATAGCTCAATTTAAAAATACCTTATAAATATTATAAATAGTTCCAATGTTAGGAATTGCATACTGACGTGAGTTACAAAACTCATGGCATCCTGTGAGACTTTTTTTGTTGCTAAATCTTGACAATCCAGGTAAACTCATTCACTGATACAAACGGAGTAAACGTTTATAAGGTGTCTTGATTTAATAATTATATTAACACTGACACATGTATAGTGCCACAGCGCATTTATTTATACATCGCAGGCACTTCGTTGAATAATAACTTCACGAAACGCAATGGACCAGATAGTGAATATAAAAAAAAACGCGTTTCACATGCAACGAGAGATTCAGGCTAACTCCCCGCATCAATCATACAAGGAACCTCTTGGTATCCCGCTGTTCATACAGATATCTCTGCAAAGCAGCCTGTCGCATTCGCCACCCTGGGCCGCACGTTCTTGAGATTTTCGGCCAACAATTATTATAATGTCGCGGTACTCCCATGTAGCTCTTCTCCTTCGGATCGTATCCTTGGTTCTATATGTGTTCCTAAATAGGTAATCGTGTAGAAGGGGATAGGTCTGGGCCAACTCCTCAACCTCACCCTCACTCCACAGGGTTGGAGTTTTAGTTCTTTCTGGTTATATTCAGTTGGATGTTGGCGCCTAATAAGCTGTCTTAAACCTTGCATCAGCAGTTTCGAAAGCGGAGTATACTCTGCCCACGTATTTAGAGAGATGCTTCTGGGTTTTGTACGTTCTGTCGCAATGCGGATAGCGGACAGGGACACCTTCTGATCTCCCATGACCAGATAGGTTAAGACAATCTCCGCTCGGTTGGCAAAGTTCGTGCAATGTCGTATAAGTTTTTCTTCACTCACAATGTCCAATTATTACTTCCGGGGGGATGTCCGGGAGAAAAGGATTGTTGGTTCGATTATGGCCCATTATTTTTCAGATTCATTTTCGAGGATTCATAGAAAAATACAATCTGCGATCAATTGGAGTGGTGATGGCCAGCGGGATTAAATAAGAAGGGCCCAGAAGCCTTAGTCGCTTGGGGTACATAATCCCTTCCCTCCATACCTTTACCCCCGGAGGGAATTCGACGAGAAGTTAAAGTAGAAAAAAATTATTTCTCTTTGGCATGGGCCAGTGATAGCGCAGTCATGTTGTCGGTTTTAATGTTCACCGCATATTGGTAAGGTCAGCTGGTTGGGACGGATGAACCATTTCGAGAAGGCAATTCTCAACAGCACAGGATAGTAAGCAATAATGTTCAATGCTCGAATGTGAAAGAATCGCCACTCTAATTGTCCTATGGTTGTTCTGGAGACTTCAAGTGGTGACTAAGTGATTTTTTTAAACTCTGTCAGCCGTGGTGATTTCCAGAACTTAGAATTTGTGCATAGGAGTGATTCATTATAATGATTTTTTTTAGTAGCTGCACACCTCTGCGATAAGACCCATAGTAACGTCCGTCTTTGAGCGACCGCCGCTCGCGGTCGCTATATGGTCGCTATATGGAAAAAGTGATACCGAAAATATTTTTTAATCAGATGAATAGGTGGTTCACGAGTTACCGAGGGTTTTTCGACAGTAAAAACCCAAATTTTTACGAAAATCTGCCGGTCGTCCATGGATGGGGGAAATACGTTAGTATCAGCAAATAAGCTCAACTAACAATAACGAACTTTCTATGGCAAATGCATGGTGTTGATTTAGGACAACTGCAGCAGCGCCGTCAAGCGTATCTGGGTGACACTAAAAGGTATATTTAGTGAAACAAGGCGGGAGTTTTAAATATCAACATTGAAAAGAAAACTCGTAAGCGTAATTGGGCGGATGACATTAGAGTTACGAATTAGTAAAATAATAAGAGACACCCATTGTCGCGTGAGGGCGCTGTAAAACTTGTCGTTCGATTTAACGGAGAGTGTCCACTATTGTTAGTTGAGAGTATACTGACATTAACGTATTTCTCCCGAGCATGGACGAACGGCAGATGTTCGTAAAGCGTCAGGTCTTTACTCTCAAAAAATTCTCGATGGCGCTGTAACTCGTAAACTATTCATCTGATTTAAAAACATTTTCTACAAAAGTTGCGGAATAATTTCTGTAATAGCTACTTTCAATCTAGGTGGCGCTGAGAGAAGATATTCTCGAAAAACTGGTTTTCTGTAATCTGTAACATTTTTCCAAAATGGAAGCACGTACGGCGGTCGCTCAAGGTCGCAAACCGGAATAATAATGAGGATATCTAACTGTACAACTCTACCAAATTAGAACTCTGCTTGACCTTTGTAGCGAAAGCCCCCTTTTATGTCTTCAGTGACTAGACTAGAATGAAAGGGAATGGAACACCTATATTTAAAAACGGTCTGGTCTGGTATAGAAATGTCTCCAAAAAAGACACAGGAACAGGAGCCGATGTGTCTCCTAGATGCAGCATGAATATGTCCTTTAGGACACACCACAAAATTACAAGATACAATATGCATTTAAGCAGCATGTTGGGGAGAATGTTAGAAGGAACTACCAAGGTAAGGGAATATAAATCCTCTTCACAGTCAGGCTAACTTAAAGACTCTTGCATGCTATACATAATCAAATTAAAGTTGAATTGGTAATGCTTGCAGGACGTGAATGATCTGGCTAAAAATAAAAAATTAACTCTTATTTAGGTTCCGGGTCATCAAGGAATAGCTCAAAACGAGGCTGCAGACGAACTTGTGAGGGAAGGCTCTGCAACGACCTTCTCTGAACTCGAACCTGTGTGTGAAAAATTAATGGTGCGTGGTTAAGTGGGTATGAGGAATCATAACATGATATTTTTTTATTCAAAGCGCTTTTTTTTGACTAGGTGTACATTCAAACCTATGTAACAAATTGAAAATAAACTTAGAAACCAATTTTCATGCTGTTTCAAGTTTCAATGTATAGTTTAGATGCGAGGCAGAAATGAATAAAATTATCCATTTTAGGAAGGGCTGTAATTAGATAGATGTTTTGTCATTATAGCTGCGTCCATATTAACTAATTGACTTTTTTAAATTGTTTTTTTTTTAACGAAATGCATATTTATTTCATGTTCAATTGAATAAGTCAAAAAATTCGGGAGAAAGCATTCCAAGAAATCTTCCACGCGTCTTGTTCGCTGAGAAACCGCATTGTTGTCCATAAAAATAGATTGTCCACCAACGGAACCTCGTCACAAGCGCACCACAAGTTAACGAATTAAATCAATGCAAAGAGAATTGAAGAATTGCTCTAATGGCACGATACTACCCGTAAACATTATAAAACCGCCTTTGTGTGGAATTGTTTGAACAGTTTTCCTGTATGTTGTCGATTTCAGCTCTGCCAAACCCTTCTCCGGTGATTATCGGACATAAGTATTTCCAACGGAGGTTTTGGGATATACAATGGTCTTCTTGAGAATAAATTCGGTCCATGAATGAGGAAAATGTCTTATCATTTGATCACTAATAATATTCTCGTGGGACAGCTACAGATTTCTTCTAATGTCTGGAGCATTCAGGGTCGCGTTTCTTCGCGCAATTATTGTGATAAAGCATTCTTCGACGTCGGTAGTAATGAAACCTACGCTCACCATTTTTTGAACGGTCTCAGACAGTTTGTCTCTTGGTATTTTCTTATGATTCGATAAGACTCACTATTCTGGTTCACACAACCTGTGTAACATAATGTGCATGTGTGTGGCCATCGTTCATAAAGTAACAATTCGCATACGGTGGAACTCCGATATTACTTGGCAAATTATTTCAATCAACACAATATAAGACACATAAAAGCAAACTTTCACAAGTATCGATGTATCGATTCACGATAATTCATAATCTTGAAACCACGCATCAACAAAAAAAAAAAACAAAAAAAAATTGTTTCAACGGGCTAAACAATATTGAACGCTGAATAATTCCAGATTAGAAAACGTTCAGTTGCGTTTTAGATAATATGCAAAACATTTTTGAGTATATAAACAAGTTTTGTTAAAGTAGATAGTAATTGTGTCGATCAAGAAATCTCGCGTTCTACTCATTACCTACTACTAAATCAGCAATAACGTTTCTTAAATAGCTTATTAGCTACACGGTGAAAAGTACAATTTTCCGTTAATAATACGACGCAACATTTAATCAACTCGTGGTACCCATATCTTTTATTTTATCCACATATTAATATTATTACTTATACATTATCGTCTTTCCTTTGATGATGATGAGTACTACAAGTAGGTACTATTGCAGACATAATTTTCTCGTTGTCGCGGTTTCACTCATATCAAATCAAGACCGGCTAATCGCCTAGCTCCACGTCTACAGGACAGCTGGGAACTGAGACTTGAAGCAGCTACAAGAATGATAAAATAAAGTGATGTAATCATTGCTTCTATAACACAACATGCTTTCTTATTATTACTACTATTAATATTACTATTATAACTGTCAGATTAGAATTTTCTTTCATTCTCAAAAAATGTTCAAAAACAACATGTTTCGGTAAAAATTTACTTTTGTACCTACATATATATTCGGTAGTAATTAATACTAGATGCACTTAAATAATCAGTAGAATTATACATCGAAAAGTCAAATTCTAAAGTCAAAGTTTTTCCCGATCCTTTTTTCGTATCTAAAACAATATGAAATTAGGCGACAACAAAAGGACAACCTGTTGAGATATGGAGTGTTTTTTTATTATTATTGAAAATGCACATGCACTGCAGGGAAATCTCTCTTACGCTCTGGACGCTCTGCGGAGCGCTGCATGAGGGAGATATCGATTTACGTTGATTTTGAATAGTTCAGGTTGTTGTATTCTCTAGAGAAGACACCCTTTGAAATACTATTACAAAGTGTATAGGGACTCTATACATAACAGAAAATTGAAATAAAGTGGCACGAGGTGTAACGAGCTAAACATAATATGGATTAACTATTGCGGCTCGATGTGAACTCCTGCCCGGCTTTGTTCTAGGCTGGATCAAACGGGCCACGTTTTTTGAATAATTCCTATGAAAATATCTGTAAAACTGGCTCAGGTCAGCTACTTTTCTTCGATATTCAAGGACTATCTAATCTTTTTTTGTCAACTCTGGGTTTTTGATCAAGTGAATGGTGCTTTTCTGAATGGAATTAAGTAATCTCAGAGTTTGAGCTGAGCTCCAAACATGTGAGCAGTACTCAAAGGATTTGAGTCTTGTATAAGAGAAGCTGTATATAAAATTTCTTTGTGAGGGATAGGGTTCCAAGTTATTCAGAAGCATTCTCCGCCAAACTTGCAACATGGTCATGCCAAGACATGTTCGTTTCGAAGCTCACGCCAAGTATTAAAAGAGATGACAATGAGAGGAAGAGAGTGTTCCGCCATCACAATATCTGGCTCCAAAAAGTTGAATCTTTTGGAGAAGATGACTGCCTGCATTATAAATTAGGAGGCAAACTAAAACACCCACAAACTGTCAATTGTTTAAACAAAAATTCGGCAGCTCGAAATCAAGGGGTGACAAGGTCATTTAAATTACTGAAATTTTTATTAACTTTATGGGAGAATGTGTGTCGATAGCAGGAGCTTCCTTGGTTTGGTCTACTATTTATTTTCATCTGTTCCGAACAAGGATGAAATTGAGATAATTTGTGCCGTCGGGCTTCTTCCGCCACTGGCGAAAAGCAAGTTATTGTTTGGATGTGACAGGTTCCTTGCATCTTTTTTGAATCAAAATTTCCTGTGTGAGGGCCGTTTTTTCAAGAGAATGTGGACCTACATGCCAGTTATGATGATTCGCGCAACTTCTCTAGCCCGAACAGATAGATCATTAGAGCCGAAACAAACAATCCATCATGGTAAAGCTCCAAAATGTTCCGTGAGTTCTTCCCATTTTGACGATCTATAGTGCCAGACTCTACGCAATTTACATCAAGTTGCATCTTTGACACTAATTGGCCATAAACACATGATATTGAGACGATTTTGTGGGTCTATAAATTATAAGGGTTTTAATCTTTACGCTGCGATGGTGCATTCTCTAGCTGGTATACGTTACAGCAATGAGATAATGTCATGACTTTTCTGACGTAGGTAGATGATTTGTATGCGGAAAACTCAGCATTTCATTTTATTCAAAAGCAAAATACCAGATCAAGACAGTGTCTGGGCGCTGAGCGCACCAAAAATAATAAAGTTTAAGTTATGTTGTCTTCTTTCTTGTTCTTGTCGATTGGTCAATTGAGAAATAGTTTATTATCCTATAATTAAATATCTTGACGTCTTTCTTCTTTGAAAGTATATTTAATACTATGTTCATTACCTTTCTCTGTTAGTACCATAATTAGTATGTTCAAGCAATTTTCATCAGTACGCATTATCAAAGAAGTAAATCAGCAAATATACCTATGCGAGGCAATTCCTGGGAATTTGCTTACGCTAAAAAAGTCAAGAATCGAGATGAATCGTAGGATAGAGGGAATTGTATATATCCTTAGCGAAGCTACGAGTCGAAGTGACATGCGATGTTGCAACCAATGATATGTTACAAGCTCCTGATATATTACTATTGGAATGCGGAGGATGTTGCATGAAAGAAGAAATTTTTGCTCGCATACTTACCTGCTGCTCTTACCTCCGATTTAACATTGAAACAAAGTTATTCAAGTCTATTAACTTTGCAAAGCTGAAATTATTAGTTAATGGCTTTTTAATACTCATGTACTTAATATATTATTTAAGAACGATGCAAATGGTCACGACATTATCTAGTTTGAAAACTTTGAGGTAATCTTAATAAAGGTAAGATTTTTTCTTGCAATTTCTGCATCTAGAAAGTTTTTACTTGTTTTTCATGATACAAATGTGACATCGGCTTGGGTATTATTTCTGCCATAAAAGATCTTATTTCACCTCTAAAAGTATATTCTTGCTCGACTACTTTAGTAATGCTACGTTTGAAGATTGAAATCTCCGCATACGCACCGCGTACAGTAAATAAAAATGGTAATTTTTATATACATTATATTGTTCTTTGCATACGGAAACAGAAAAATTATTAGAAACGAAATAAGTTTGATTTAATGTTCTTCAGAGGAGGTGTAGAATTAACGTGATAATAATGAACTTAAATATGCAACAGGTATAAATTTAAACAAAAATAGGGCAGGTATAATAATCATGCTCGAGATCAAGGTAAAAAAATTGAAAAAAAATCATCTAAACGTATCACAACTAATTGTTCTCATTTTGTTTGTTCTTGAAATGGTAGTTTCTTCCAATCTTATTCTACCAGAAAGGCTCGAATTCATAAAACAAAGTCTGTCACCAAAGAGCTAGTGCGCTAACTTAAAAAGTATTTATTATTTAAATGTTAAATTCTTCTGCAGAATTGAAATGCAATAAATTATAAGAATGCAAATATTTAGTCGCTAAAATATTATTCCACTTAAACATGCAAATAATAAACTTGTTATGATTTATGTAATGAAATCCGGATGGATGGTTGCTAAAGGAAAATAATAGAGCTGGTTCATTAAGATGTTGTCTTCATCGTCTCTGAATGCAGGCCTCCTATTTTTAATAAGCGTGTGTCTTAAACCTCTACAGTGCATTTCTTTTAAGTGTCGCCATAGGGAATTGCATGTTAAAACTTACACCCCATGATAACTTAATTATATGTTGTGTGTCAACTTTGAAGTCGTTTTTTAATTTTCAATAATAGTACGTTACATCATCTACTTCACAATAATAATTTTTTGTAGTTTGACATAAGTCGTTATAAGCTATTCAGTTAGTTATCAGATATTAAAAAAAAATTCAAGGCCGACTAAATCTCAGAGTTGTTATAGATAGTCAACTTTTGTTTTTCTTATAGCCGTCATATTTTTTTATGTCATTCGATGTAAAAAAATCAAGGAAACCATACTTAAATCTCTTACATTTGAAAAAAATTTTTTTTTCTCAATAAAGTTTTATGATTTCACACAATTTTTGCGAAAAAAATCATAAATTTTTTTCTTTTCTAAATGTAAGAGATTTATGGTTTCCTTGATTTTTTACACGTAATGACATAAAAAAATAGCGGCTAAGAATAAGAAAAACAATAGTTGACTATAAAAACTCTATAGGAACTACGGCCTTGAAAATTTTTGAAACATCATATATAGCTCCTGACGACTTATGTAAATCTACAAAAAATTATTAATATATTTCCAACAATAAAAATAATCCATAAAATAAGGAATATTGATTTTTTTTTCAGGATATTTCAGAAACGACTGAAGTTATCCCAAATTTTGTTGCTGATTCTTAATCAGTATCAAATTGTACACATTTTTGTAATATAACAAATCTTTTCTCTTCCTGATATCAATATTGTGAGCCACGGAGTACAATCAAGTAAAACAATGGCCGGTTTTTCTGACAGGTTGTATAGTAGACGACAAGTAGTAGATGACATGTATTATTATTGAAAATTAGAAACGACTACTATTGTACAACACATTATAAGTAAACATGGGGTGTAAGTTTTAACATGCAATTCCCTATGACAACACAGAAATGCACTGTGTACGCTTATCCAGGCATGATAATCATATTATGCAAGTCACTAGCTTGCTCCGTTTTTTCGTTCAGGTTTTTTTATTCCTTACATTTTATACCCAAGTTTTTATCATTTTACACAGTCTCAAAACTACAATGAAAAAATCTCTTTCTCTTAATAGGATTTGTTTCGTCTCCAAACCACAACTTCTCCAGTTCTAATTGAGAAAGGGTTAAATGTAATTGAGAATAATAGTCAAGTGTAATTTCGAATTCGTTAAATGTAATTGAGAACAGTAAAATGTAATTCAGAATTCGTTAATTGTAATTGAGAATTCTCAAATGTCATTTAGAATGCATTAAATGTAATTGAGAATAGTCAAATGTAATTCGTTGAGGGTAATTCAGAAAGTATGAAATAGAATTCAGAATGGGTCAATTGAAATTGAGATAATTAAAAATTTGTCAATTTCACATACAATTCGCAGCATTTTTATAACGCAACACTCTTCCCCCCCCACTTGCTCTTTAGCTTACTCAAAAGCTATTTGACCAGCTCTTGATTGATTGGGTTGGAAGGTGAAATTCGGTTGATAAAGTAGCAGGTTGCAGGAAATGAGTGGATTCTCGAGTGGAGGAGACTGGATCAAGCGCAACAATTTTAAGACCATCTTCTTAGTCGCCAATGCTCAATCCCATCGAAAATATTTCATCCAAAATAAAAAGTGTGCTTCAAAGTAATTTACGAGTACCAGAAGCGAATTGGCCTGGAGTATGTACTCAGGGATTTTGAGTATTATTTCTTGAGCAGCGATTGGTTTTTTAAGAAGATACAGTAGACCTTGCTAAAATCTAAATAATAAATAGTTAATCGTGACTGTGCCCGCGCTGCGTAACACTCGACGACGTTCCATGAGGCGTACTTACCTATGGAACCATTGGAACATTGGACAATAGTTCTGAGAACTGTTGGTTTTATAAGTAATTTGGATTTTTATTTATGCATAGTTTTTATGCGTGTTTTTTTTTTTTGTGGTAACGATTTTATGTACTTTCATTCGAATTTGACATATTCTCAATTACAATTAATGCATTCTGAATTACATTTAACGCTTTTTCAAATACATTTGACTCTTCTCAATTATAACTGCGGTTCTCATCGCATGAGATAAGGATATATTACGTCACTCCATCACTGAGTTGCTGACAGGTTATGCTTTCTTCGAAGTTTACGGGCTGTACGGACACGCCGCATCATATGCTATTCGAATGCGAAAGATAACACACACACAGACACGAACTAGAAAGCGAAATCGCACAGACCGCTACCAGTATAAACCTGGTCAAGCTAATTATAGGCCCCAGCCCCAGGGTGGAGTCGATGATGATCAGCAAATACACGATGCATATTATGAAAACTAAGTGCGACGATGATATCACGAGCAATAGCAGATAATGCATCCGGATGGATAAGAACACAAAAACCAGACTTGGTATGAAGGGACTACCACCGGGATAGGACACACCATGCTATTGTTTCTGAAAACTGGAGGGGTTACAGCCGGTATTATAGAAGTCCGGCACTACCTTAGGATGGAAGAACAAACTGCGGTGTCCATGACGGATTTCGCCTCCATAAAAAAGATCGCTTCTGCTAAACAACTCATTTTTAATAATCGCGCACTATCTGGAATCCAGCATTAATAAGGGTTTGACTGTCAATGCACAACAGAAATTAAATTTATTTGGCGTTAAGTTTTAATTTTTCACTCTTGTTAAGATACCCTATAAGTAGCGCAATATTTAAGCTCGTAAATATAATTTCCTCGTTTTATAATTTCGTACCTATACTCAACTCAATAATATACTTTGCAGATAATATTTATAAATATTATAGGATAAATTTATCTTACCTATGTCACGACACACATTCCAAGGACTTGGAATCCAAAACCATTGTAATTCCCAAATCGCCCAGTTCCACAACAATCTGAAAATAAATATTATTTTTGTTAGATAAGCTTGAATAGATAGGTATAGATTACTGTAGCTCACGGCCGAAATAATGCTCAGTAACTGACATTACTAAAAAGCCATTTCGGAGAAACGGCAAGCAAAAACTTACGTTTGAAGGAATATTCCTCTTTGTCGCTTGTCCATCTGTAAGAATGTTCCTCCAAACGTAAGTTTCTGCTTGCCGTTTCTCCGAAATTGCCTTTTTAGTAATGTCAGTTACTTTGGTTATTTTGGCCTTGAGGTATAATTAGAATAATTATTGTTGTTATGATTTGAGAAATATTTTTCAAAGCACAATAATGTTTAATTTCTTTGAATGCGAATAAGGTATTTACGCAGATAAATTTTTCAATGGAGCCGTAGCATGGACTCTGTAATGACTAATGGGACGTAGCCATTCGATTCTAGTAATTTTGGCTTCTAGAACCACCTAGTCACACACAAATTTTAAAGTTACTTATTTTCTATTGCATATGTTATTATTTTTCTTGGTGCTAATGGAGTCGAAATACCTCGGAAAGTATTTTTTCTGATAGAAAATTAATAAAGTTATGAAGCTGTTGATTCGGTAAAACTGCTGGAAACCCTACTATAATTATTATTTTAGAATTTAGCAAGTAAGTTTTAAAGAGTAAAGCTGTTCGCAGATCAACGCGGGACAGCGAGAGCGGGAGCAGGAGCAGACCGATCCAAGTGCGGGATATAATTGTGCAGCGGATTTTTTTCTTTTTTTTTTTCTTTGTTGCCTCTCCGATTAATGCATTTGCGCTCCTTAGCTCCTTCCAAGTAGTTTAAAAGATTTCGGTAACTTTCTCCATAATCTTGGATATGGAGAAATCAGTGGGCGATAGTTATTTGGTAAGGTCTTTTTGCCTTTCTTGGGAATAGGCTGGACCAGTGCGCATTTCTAGCAGTGAGGAAAAATTCCCTTTTTATAAGACAGATTGAAAAGTCGACAGAAAACGGGCGACAGCTCAGTGGCGTATCTTTTAAGTATTGTAATTTCGCCTTCATTTTACATTAGATGACAATTGGGAAAAGTTTAATTCCATGGAAGTCCGGCGAATAATTTATTAAAATTTTATTATTAAAATAAAATGCAAGAAAATATCGTAAAGCCGAAGATTCGAATTTAATTTCAGTAGAGTTTTTGGATTTTGTATATACATATATCTTTTTTTACAATGCGCATGTAAATAAGTAAAAATAAAACTGTCAAATGTTTGACAAAAAAGCAAAAAAGAGTTTACCATGATGCCTGATGTTAAATGCCTAAGCTAACTATGCACCAATAACATATGTAGTGAACAAATTGACAAACCGAGATAAAGATTAATGTCACTTCTAAATGTGCTTTTACCAATTAGGAAGGTAGTGTACCAAAAACAAGCCACACGCGAAGCATTCAAGCAAGTTTTTGATTCAAATAAGTGGTTCTAGAAAACCATATTTGTTTTCCTTCTTTGGCGTCTTAATAGCAGAATTTTAATGATGATGAAATTTTTTTCAAACAATTTGATGCTTAAAATAAAAATTGCAAGTAACTAGGAGAATAACGAGATCTGACGGCAAAACCATTAACGTACTCTCGAAAACTCGCTTGCATCGAAGCTGCTGCATCATAAGAGGGTTTTGAATTTCCTTATTAATGAAAAATTTTTAAAGATTAGAGAAAATGTACTAACTTGGGAAACAGTTCAGTTGGTACGCATATGGTGAGTAATCTTAACAAAATGTTCGAGGCAGAAATATTTTCGAGGGGTTAGTTTTATTATCATGTGATTTGCAGGAACTTCGCGTCCGGTTCGCATGAAATCGAATAAGCTCAGAACCTATAATAATAATAAGACGTATTCATTAAGTTACCGCGATCTTGTAATTTACTCCCTGCACCATCGTCTGCATGCGAAATCTTTCCAAAAATTTTTAACTGCGCATAAAAGAAAGCAATCAATGCTTTGATTATACCATCGCATGTGCAAAAATAAAACGACAGCGGACAGGTGTTGGATGAAAATAACATGTGTACGATGAAAGAAAACCAATCATTCTCTCCGCAGTCGTAAATGGCTCTATTATGCATCTTTACTTGCAATCAATTGATATTTAAGGAAGAACACAAACGTGTTGCGGTCCATTTAATAATTATCTGTGATAAAATATTCAATTAATGCTGTTGGCTATAGTAGTTGGTTTCAGCAATTAAGATGAAGAATTGCCATTAGCTAAACCGGCCATTCAGGCTATTGACCATAAGTATGGTATTGTTGCGGTAGGCAATGTCGTGAAATTGTTTTATGGTTTATCTACAATGTATACTTATACAGAGAATGCTAAAAAAAATTGTGAACGAGCTTTACGGTACATCGTCGCAGAAGCTTTTAAATTACAAGGAATTGGTTACCATTTTGTATTTATATTATGAGTTATGAGTATTGATAAACAAAGATGCTCATTTAATTTTCGATTTTGTTTTTGTACTTTATCAGTACCCTAATTTAGTTGAGAATGTCTTATGAGAATTAGTAGTTCAGCGTAATCAAATGAATCTTTTAATGATGCCCCTTCCAACTTCAAGATTTTCAACGTGTGAACAAAATTCTTTGATAGTTTTTTCAGAAAATACTAAAAATTTGTAATTTAAAGAGGGTTTCGTTTAAATAGTAAAGGTGGTATCGAAAGTAACGACGAGTTGAACATTTTTAGAACAGATCTTAATTATTTTTTATGCTTAAGTATGAACTTCGATAATTTTCTTATGGCGAGAAAGCATTTTTTGCCTTGAAAGCATTTAGATAGCCATATTAACAGATATGGCTCTCTGATTTAGTTATCTATGATTAATCAGAGACTAAACAGGCTGTCCCTTATCTCAGAGCGCACTATTGGTATCTCCTAAACGCTAAGAAATCCAGGGTCAGGTAAATTAAGGAAAATTTGCCTTATTTTGTGGCCATCTCGAATCCGTCAAGACATTCTTCAATATCTGTTATTATGTTTCTGAAATATTCTGAAAAAAATGAGATTTCTCATTTTTGCCACATTTTTCTGCTTCTTATTGGAAATTATCAGATTAAAATTATATCTGGTTAAAATCAAAACCACCTCACCCTATGTCTCTGAAAGCGAGACCAGGATGGTAATTATCTCAAGTGTGTTCCCTCAACACAAGAAGAGACCCCAGATCGATTTCGTGTGCCACAATGAAGGGCGAGAGTTGTCCTCATCTGGAAAGGCAAGGGGGACCTCAATGAAGCGAAGACATGCAGACCTATTATATATTATGTCTTATCGATATTTTTTGAAGCTCTTCAAGAAGATCATATACGCAAGGCTTCTGGCTGAAGTTAATGAGAGAAATGGTATAAGCGTTAACCAATATAACTTTATAAAGGGGACATCCACCGTGGGGGTAATTCAGAGGGTGGTGGAAGAGGTCCGCTTCACACTGGGATGCACGGGGATAGCGGCCTGATGCAGCGCGCTAATCGCTCTAGACATCAAAAACGCATTTAACTTGGTCCGATTGGATAGGATAGAGGAGGCCCTTGCAAAGCTGTAGCTGCCACAACTGTCACTCTACTTGAGGAAGATCAATAATAGCTAGCTAAATACCTGAAAGATCGTATACTGGTGGAGGGTGATAAGACAATCAAAATCACTGGGAGGTTCCTCAGGATACTGGGCCCAACTCTTTAAGACCTTATTACGACGGCATCATAAAAGCGAGCATGCCCCAGAGAGTAACGCTTGTGGCTTATGCCGATGATCTAATCATGGTAATATAGAAGGGGAAACGGAGTCCAGTATTTCTAGGAAAAGTGATACTCGGGGAGCACAATAAGTAAGCAACTGCCAAGGCATTAGGAGTATGGCGAGGAATGAGTGGGCTCATGCCTAGGATGGCAGGCCCCAGCGAAACTGGGAGGTGGATTCTTGCAAATTTTGTTATGTACGCTGCTCTTAATGCGAACCGGGTGTGGTACGTGGTAATGCGAGTGGTTAGACACTGCGGCCAGCTCAGAAACCTGCAAAGACAGACCCTTATAGCTGTCACCTCCGAATAACGAACGAGGCGCCACAGGTGATAGCAATGAAGGCGAGGAAAAATCCTACAAATCTCGAAGATCGCTCGAACAAAAGACAAGTTTCGTGCTCCTCAACGAAACGGGTAATGATGGCAGGTCAAATGGGATCAGTCCAGTAATGGACAGTAGATTTCGATCTAAGCGTTTGATTTCGGGTGTCGAGATATGGGCCAAAAAGAAGAACCGCGCTGTAGACTAGTGTCGTATGTCTTATCTTTTTCGGATAGGGAAAGTAGGTAAAGATAGTTGCTGGTACTGTGATGGTGATAAGCTGGAGCACACATCTTCGAGTTTAATACAGGGGAGGGTGAAAGCGTGGTAGCGGAGGACACGTTAGGGAAAAAATGAGTAACCATGAGTAGCCTTGGATGGTACTGCTCAACACCTTAAAATTTTACATGTTATACAATAAATAAATAAATATTGTATGGCTGTGGTAAAGCCCAAGTGTCAGAAGTTTTCTAGTAGCCTCAAAGGCCTCTGAAGTAACCTAACGACTGCTGTGAAGCAGCCGGGACCCCCTTTTTAACGTACCTCCCGGATCACGATCGGTCACGGAACTTTTTTTTACCACTATAATTGGTCACCTATCCAAGTACTGAACAAGCAAAGCCATGCTGCACTTTAAAGATCGTTTGACCGAAACTCTAACAGTTTGGCTATTGTGACTGATATTTTATACAATGTTAAAATACAATGGGAAATGTCAAAGGTGTCTATTGCGATTTTAACACTCTGTGAAAAGTTTTACAAAAGCAGTGCTTTGTAGTTCTCTGGACCTATAATTATAAAACAATGATAAATCCTTAAAATTGCCCTGTTTGCCCCCTCCTAAGGCGTAGACTACAAGAAGTGAAAACTATGAAAATTTTGTTACTCTTGCTAATTACCTAAGTAATACGTAGTGGTATTAAAAGTATAATGAATTTGAAGCTTGATTTTTAACGATGACAAAATTTCTCGGTAAAAGTTTTAACGCCGGGAACATTTATTAAGAAAGTTCAAAATATTCCGAGAGAAACGGAATGCATAAAAAGTGGAATTATGTCGGCAGGATCAGTGAAGCTGGTTAACTGGTTGGTATATAGAACTAAAGACTAACAACAACCACTGCAACATTCGCGCTTAATGATTAAGACATGAAGACAACAGGAAACCCCCTCATTAGTGTCCTCATTATAATTATTATAATGAACAGAAATACTAATACGAATTTCTTAGAGTTAAATGCAAAGAGATTAAATGCCGGATGTATTTTTGAGACCGTAAAGATTTAGATTTCAACAATCAAATTTGTCCGAATAAAAATGTAAAGGAGTCAGTGAAAAAAATCCATCTTCATAGGTAAATATCTTAGTTCGGTGCGCAACTTAGCTTGGCAACCCATTTGCGATTTATCAATCTATCTATTACCTAACCATTTATCTTTTTCATAAGAAAATAATGATAAGGGTGTGCATTTCTTATCCCGGATCCTAGATTATAATTGGTCGTTTTTGTAACAGATTTTTCTCCCAAACTGTTAATTTTATCGCTAAAAGCATTATGTATGAAGTTGCAGATAATTTCATATAGAACATTTTGTTTTTTAGTTATTTTCCCGTATCTTTCCTATTTTTTGAATTATAGCAGAAAAATCAGGTTTGAACTAGTTTTTTTAGGAAAAAATGCCCGCCATTTTGTTTTCTTCATAGAACTAGTTTGGACCCACACCATATACATATCAACATGTATGTAAAAACTTTATCATGACTTGTAACTCTCCATTTTTTTTATACGGAAATTCATACCTACTGAATTACAATAAATAAAATCAATCAATTCCACCTGTGGACTCTGACAAGAATGCGTACTTTGACAAGAATGCTAAGAACATCATTTATCTATTAAGTAAAATAAACTTTACATGAAGGAAGAATTATTATCGTGATCTCTCGAACCCAACAACAAATGAAGACAGTCCTATTTACATAATTTGAGGGGAAAGCATGAGTTTCGATTCAGCCTCATTTTTCTGGACAGATGTCCTATAAAAAGGAAACAAGAAAAAGGTTATCCCGGCTGCGAAATATTTGACTTTTCAGGTTTTTCAAAATTGACGTCTATGCTCTTGAAACTCGATTAATAATTATTACAAACATAAAAAAAAATAAAATCAAGAGAAAATTTTTTTACAGTTTGTGGTTCGTTGAGTTATTGTTCGAGTCTCAAGAGCTCGGGCAGTAATTTTGAGGCAGCCTATACATATATAGAAGTTATGGGTGCCAATGACTTCAAAGCGGTAATAATATCAAATTATTAATATTACAATAAAATTACGGACGCATACGGTGGAATCTGCATGGCACTTTGAGAAGAAGAATTAGAGAAGGTTTAAGTAGCTTTACGAGGACGTATTTATTCAGTCTGTCGAAAGCAAACAATAGGTAGGTATAAAATTTAGATAAATAAAAAATAATAATAATTTAAGATTAACCAAAAGGTTGGAGTTTTCTCGGGCTATAAATAATTTACGAGGTATCTGTGGGATCAGAATGAATAAGCATGTGTATCTGCTCATTCAAAAACTACGTTTTTTAATTAGGGCACAGTTAATCTAGATTTCGAGCAAGAGGAAACAATATAAATTTATATAAATAAAATAAAAACAATGATGATTGTGCAACTGGTTCCTGAGAATTTGGTTATTTCCTGGTCGCTGAGTAGGACAATTATTCACCTTGTTCTCTGTTGCTTAATGAATATTTATCTTGATAAGCGTAACGCGTTACACTTCTGAATGCGGCTTGACTGGCTACACGGTGACCGGTTTCTCTGCCGATTTCCTTCAAAACGCTGCTTAAGTGAATCGAATTAAACATTAAATGTACCTATAGATAATTTATGACTTAGGGTTGAAGAGTGAATAAGAAAACATGCAAAATTCCATTAACATAATATTTAAATACAGTTTATTTCAGTATTTTTTGATGAATTTTGCGATTATGTCTTAATACAAAAACGATTTCCGGTAATTGCACACCCCAAGGATGTTTTGCTTAATAATTATCGGCTAACCAGCCAGCCTCGAGTTTCCGTGCTATAAGACTAATCATACCTCTTATAATTCTCCACGAAATTCACTATGATGTAGCTTTTTGGAAGAGGAGATCTTTCTCTGAGAAACGACACAAAGTTCATACGATATGTAAGTACACTCTTCCTACAACTTTAATGATTCTTGTTTCTGTAAAGGAAACGGATCGTATGGTAATCGGTCCTCGGTTAAAATTGCTGTAACTGAGATATGTTATTTGACTGTTTATAACTATCAAAAGTCTCCATGGGCATGGGGTGAATATGTATACAGGGTGATGAAATATCAGCTATTTTCTGTTTTCTCTATTAACCATTACCAACTTCATTATTATTTGAGCTACGAAGTCCGTTAAATCAGCATAAGAGAAGAATTTCTGCCGCGAATTACAATGGTGGAAACAGAAAAACAATTGAAAGTCGACTTCGCGAGATTCAAAAAGTGTAATTTTTAAAATGGGAAAAATGGAGTGGGAAAATATTGGGCAATGATCTAAGCGGTTTTGTGTTTATAAAGTGAGTAACTTATGAGTTAAAAACAAGTTAAAATTGACATTTTCCGATATTGAAAGCCATTTAC
The DNA here is from genome assembly GCA_910589415.1 of Malachius bipustulatus. NCBI lineage: Eukaryota > Metazoa > Arthropoda > Insecta > Coleoptera > Melyridae > Malachius > Malachius bipustulatus. The sequence goes on from OU342631.1 coordinate 54,150,398, forward strand.
AACGAAAATGGCTCAAGATAGCGAATAACGGTTTAAATGCTCCTTGTGATGTCATCCCACAGACTTCAGGTGACAACGGGAGCATCCTGAGACGTAGTGGAGCGGAAAGAGCCCGCTATCTCGCTTATTTAAGGTAGAAAAATTTTTCGGAGTAGAAAGATATGGGACCGGTACCATCATGTTAAGGGATCTTTGGGGCACTAGAATCTCGTTTTACGACAAGCTTCCTTGGTGCTGACAAAAGTTACAGCCCTTTGAATCTCAGATTTGTGATTTTTTTTTCACGAGTAAAAGCTTCGCAAAGTATTTTTTTTCTCCGTCACCGGTTAACATTGGCGACTCTAGTTTTGTTTTTCCTTTATAGTTATGATTAGTGAACGAAATGACGTATTTGAAATGCAAGAAGTTTGTTCAATTTTCAAAATATTCAGTGTTTTTGACCGATTAAACACACAATTTCTGCAAAGTTCCGACTTTGAACACCTTTAAATTTTTTTTTCACGATATCGATTTCAGTTTTTTTGTTACCATCTGATAAAATGAAGCTTTGTGAACATTTTATTCCGTATAACATGTAGTCGCGTTTCAAAAATAAACTTTCTAGAGCCGTTTATATGAAACCCTGAAGTTGAACAGATATGTTTAGCATAGAACGGACGGAGTGCGAGTTATAGCGCGGCGACGGCTGTTGAACAAGGAACGGCTGAGGATAAGATTGCTACTGCGAGTGTTACTGTTATGTACTTATTCAATAATAATTTAGGGACGTTTATTTATTGTAATATTGTTTAAATAAGGCTTTGTTATTTATTAAATATTTTAACACGCTTGAAATTCATTGAAAATATTCATATTTTCAATTGGTTAATATACCTAAAGGGCGATAGAAAGCAAGGTATGGTCTAAGCAAGGTACCTATAATAGGTATACCTATCTACGACATGTTACACCTATTATTACACCTTAGAGCGGCTGGTCGTCATAATTGAAGACACAAGTGGATAAAGGGTCTATGTAACACTTAAAAAAAAAAACGGTGTTTTTCCATAAATGAAGGGCCTATATACCTAAAATTCGTTTAAAATATCTTCCGTTGCAATACATCATGAACTAAAGTAGTTATAAGTGGATAAAGTACCCATGTACCATGTAGTAATATTTAATTTATAAACTTCAAACTGAAATCTCTCGAGAAAATGATTTTGCTACATAGATCCTTCATCCACTTGCGTCTTCAATTATTATTATGCGAAGTATGTTGGCAATACTAATTTTTGTCAAAAGTAAATTGCAGAGAGCATTAAATGTTCGCTTTGTTTCTTTAACTGATTTGAATCATTGCCATCCCATCTATTAGAATAGAGTCAACGATATCGGGAATTTGATACAAAACAGAAGTAGAGTGTCCCTTCAGTCTTGACTTTAAATCCGACTTAACGTTTTTTCTCGTTGTAAAATCTTCATGAAATATTGACAAAGGAACAGAAGCTAATTCATATGACATTATATCTGACGTATCAGTTAAAGGGTTAAGCGAGCAATGGTTAGAACTCTTCTAAACATAGCTTCGGATCCTACAGCTGCCAAAAAAGTCTCTGCATAAAAAATATTTTTCATGAAGTCCTCGTGGTTCTTTTTGGCATCAATAAGACACATGTCATCAGGCTATTTTCAATTTCTTTTGATGCGATCCACCCAGTAGTAATATTAATTAAATTCTCGGGAATTATCGACAATCAAATAGATTTGTCCATTGCTCTTCAAATAGCTCCATCATTTTTTGTATGTCTTTTTCATCCCGTTATTTTTCAGTACTGCACTGTTGCCGTTGTCGGTGATCAGTTCGGGACAGTATTTCATATTTTTTTTTACACAATCATCAAGTGAATGTCTTGTTTTGAATTACTAACCATCTCAATAAGGTTTCTTGTTTTTAGTGAAGCCCACTACCTCCTCCCCCAATAGCTTTTGCCGAGGCTTTTGCAGTCTCTATTAATGCTTTGCTCTAATGCCATGTCGAAAGCTACACAATTGAATCTCTTTTCTGCAGTCTTTTTGACTACGAAATTACCCTCATTTAAGAAATCATAAATTTTCGAATTTTTGGTTTTTAAATTATTCATATCGGAGAGATAAACAGGAACATACTTCGCATTATAATTATGACGACCAGCCGCTCTAAGGTCTCTATTAACCTCTATTAGGTGTAACCGCATGTCGTAGATAGGTATACCTATTATAGGTACCTTGCTTAGACCATATAGGTACCTTGCTTTCTATTGCCCTTTAGGTATATTAACCAATTGATAATATGAATATTTTCAATGAATTTCAAGCGTGTTAAAATATTTAATAAATAACAAAGCCTTATTTAAACAATATTACAATAAATAAACGTCCCTAAATTATTATTGAAGTAAGTACATAACAGTAACACTCGCAGTAGCAATCTTATCCTCAGCCGTTCCTTGTTCAACAGCCGTCGCCGCGCTATAACTCGCACTCCGTCCCTTCTATGCTAAACATATCTGTTCAACTTCAGGGTTTCATATAAACGGCTCTAGAAAGTTTATTTTTGAAACGCGACTACATGTTATACGAAATAAAATGTTCACAAAGCTTCATTTTATCAGATGGTAATAGAAAAACTGAAATCGATATCGTGAAAAAAAAATTTAAAGGTGTTCAAAGTCGGAACTTTGCAGAAATTGTGTGTTTAATCGGTCAAAAACACTGAATATTTTGAAAATTGAACAAACTTCTTGCATTTCAAATACGTCATTTCGTTCACTAATCATAACTATAAAGGAAAAACAAAACTAGAGTCCCCAATGTCAACCGGTGACGGAGAAAAAAAATACTTTGCGAAGCTTTTACTCGTGAAAAAAAAAATCACAAATCTGAGATTCAAAGGGCTGTAACTTTTGTCAGCACCAAGGGAGCTTGTCGTAAAACGAGATTCTAGTGCCCCAAAGATCCCTTAACATGATGGTACCGGTCCCATATCTTTCTACTCCGAAAAATTTTTTGTGCATATTTTCAGCCTCTTTCCGCTCCACTAACGGCTGCCCTTCTAGAGTTGGTGTAGTAGAAGCTGATCCTGAAGCCACATCAAGCACCGGCAGTCTTAAAGCTAGGTGGCTGACGTCATTTTTTTTTGTCTTGCTTAAGTAACTTTCATTCAATAAAGAAATCCGTTGAAGACCCATGCACCTATGGGATATTGTGTTCAGACTTTTTGTGAAGATTCACTGTGTTCATTCTTCAATAAATCTGTGATAATTATTATTATTAATTTTCGATAGTTAGTTTACCCACATTTTTATAAACGTTATTACTGCTACCCACTGTGAATTGTTGATGTTTTAGGTTTTGCTCTATTTATTTTAATGTACCTGCTGCCTGTGATTTATTAATATTTGTGATATTATAATTATTTATCTACGAGTGATTCATAAAATGCACTTTTTTACTCGTTTCTTAGTTCGCTATTGAACGCTTTTCTGACACGCCACTGCAAGCCGACCAACGAAGTACAATAGTACAAGTTCTAGTGAGCGGCCCGAGCGCAAGTGCACTGAGTTCTCCACGAGACGCTGAACTACATAGCTCGACGCCGAGCGCTCCCGGGTCCCTAATGCTTATTGACCCAAGCACCTACTAGAGAAACGTCATAGTTTATTCATAAAATGGATACCATTGTAGATGATTTAATGAATGAAATATCTTCTACAGCAGGAGAAATTATTTTTCAATCAAATATGTGGCTGCACAAAATCTGTTACCTCAAAAAACTAAAGGAGTGTACGTATATTAAGCTGACCATGCTACTTTTATGAATTGATGTGATGAAAAAGGCTTCACTAGCTTCACAGAAACACCAACACTTATATGAATACATTAAAAGTGTGTTTTTTTATAATAATTGTTCGTTCGTTGCCGGATCGTTGCCTAAGTCACTCGTAGATAAAAAAAATTATGCGACAAGTGCATAAAGTGCCTTTTTTCACTTCTGGGATTGACGCACTCGCCTGCGGCTCGTGCGGTCAAACTTCCCAGTCGTGAAAAAAGTACCACTTTATGCACTTGTTGCATAAATAACTATTATTACTGATGCACCTACCTAATGTAAATTGCTCATTTCTATTATTGTCATTTATCTATTAATTGTGCTATCTTTGGAATGACATTTTATTGAAATAAATTGTGTCTAAATTTATAATAACTTTAGAATAAATTCTAATCTGTGTCGCTCTTATTATTTCGCCTCATCTGATCACTCTAATTAATTTGCCTTGCCATTCATTAATTTGTTATTGACAATTTTATTAATAATTTGATATTAAAAACCAAATTTATTGGGAGCTAGACGGCTGCTTAATGACATTCTTTACCTCCCCTGAAAGTTGCTCGTGCTGAAAGTGTGGAATTGAATGTTATAATATGGTATGTTATTGTGTAGTTTATACAGGGTGATAAAAACAAAGTGATGTAAAACCGAAATAAATAAAATTTCGAAAATATTTCTATACCATCGAACAGTAGGTATATGAAAAGTTGAGCTGTTTTCGTTGTAAGTGGCTATATGAATGTCGAAAAATGTCAATTTTAACTTCTTTTTAACCCATGAACTACCCATTTTAAACGCAAACCGTTTAGGGAAATTTAATTCGGTTTTCTCCAGACAATGTGAAAATGTAATACTATTTTCCCATTTCCTATTTTTACACTTTTTATAAATTACTTTTTTTTAATATCTCACGAGTCGACTTTCAATTGTTTTTCTGCTTCTACCACGCGGAAATTACATATTTCAATTTCAGAAATTTTTAGCGAGTGCTGATTTCCATATGATCGGTGCGGGGTCCTTTGTCAACTACTATCCGGAAAGGGTACCCTATTTATTTTCACACTAGAAGTATCAATTGAAGATCTTAATAAAGTTTATGCATAATTTGTCAAGAGAATTACGTTAGAAAACGAATAAAACTACTTAGTATGGATTTTCTAAGATACTTTGAGAGATATTTATTGTATCAGTAACTTTGTGACGCGACCTTGTAGGCATTTAATTAAAAAATACTACACTATTGCAGACATCCCTATTTTAATCCCTTCGGACCATAAAATCTCCATCGATCGTGACTCATTCATTACCTATAGTGGTATTCCAAAATTCACTCGGCCACGATATAATATAAGGAACCCTGTTTTTAGGTCCCAAAAACGACTTTTTTATTATTTTTACAATAGAATCCGGTGCTCAATGACTAGTTCCATTTTGTTTCAATCAATTTTACAAAACAATTGATTTTTTTTTGTTTCAAGGAAAGAATATGAATTATTCTGTTAATTATTGCTGTATCACTACACACTTATAGTAAAACATAATAATCTATTATGGTATGAATATAAAGCACTTATAGTTTCACTATTTATAAATTATGTACCTAATGTCTTACACGTGTTCCGAACTTGCGTTCTTCATCAGAGACTTAGAGTAAGTATCTCAACTCATCAAACATAAGTTACTTAATTAATAAATCTGTTAATAAATTAATAAAAGTGTTTTAAATTCAAATCTTAAAGAATATAAATGTTTGAAAAACTAATGGTTATGTGAAGTATATTAATCAGTATGGCTGCTGCTTTAACTGGCTACCGAAATTCCTTATGAACATACGAGACTACGGCCGCGTTCGCAACTACGCCTGCTGCCAACAATGTGTCAAGCTCTTTTGCGTTACCACAAATTATTTCAAAAGGAAAAGAGCGTTCAACCTCTTCTCTTGCAAAAACTTGAAAAAAAAAGTTCAAATTTGCTGCTTTTAAGAAAGAATGAAGGACTATCTTCTACAGCACCAAGAGAACCCTAGCACTTTTTTACTAGCAAACTCGACGAACTTTATTTATATTGCGCATGCTGATTCTGACCAATTTCAAAGAGAACGCCCCACAGAGAATTTCTCATTGTGACCAAAAAGGTGATTATATGATTATAACTTTCGTTGATAAAAAGCTGTAGAAACAACAAAGGCGTGTTCTACAGCTCAAAAGATTTTTTTTAAAGTTAGACAAATTTTGGCTTATTTTAAATATTATTTCCTAAAAACTAAAAAAAAAGACCAAAACAAATGTAGCTGAATTTTTTTTTTGTACATTATTAGTAGCGTATACCAATATATAGTAATATTTTCAAACATTTTTTGCTACCTACATTTTTTTATTTTTTTCCCCATTTTTAGTAAATAATAAAACATTTGCCAAAATTTGACTAATTCAATATGCTGGTAAAATTACACAATACATATATTTTTTTATTTTCAACTTCTTCAGCATTGAGGTAATGCCTTGACCAAAAAGATAATACATTACAACAATTTATTGATTTCAAATATTTTTATTAGGCCGGCTCAAAATAGAAAAATAGCAAAATAACTAAAACAGGCAATAATAATTGTTCTACATTGGAATATTTATATACTAAAACTTATTCATAATAAATGGGAATGGCAAGTTTGATGTTTTCAACGATTAACGAGTTATGTATTAGCGAAAAAATACTTTTTCCGCCAAAAAGGTGTTTTTTGTGTAGGTATTTATGTTCTATAACCTCTTCACTAACAATTATTATTGAAGGAAAAGCATAATAAGATTTTCTATGAACTTTGGGTAGGTACCTTACCTACATTTTTTACTTTACCGACTGGACTATTACTTCTGATCGTAAACATTGTGAGCAACGTGTGTAATATTGCCTTTCACATAAAGACGATGAGGGACTATTATGGTTAGTTGTTCTGCTTGTATAGTTGTTGTTCTCAGACCAAAAAAATAATAAATTTCATTTTTTTTCAATTTCATTAATTATTATTAATGAAAGTTACATTTCATAGGTTACACCGAGGGTTACATCTATCAAAGTATAAAATTTTTTGTTAAATTTGCCTTATATTGGTGCATTTCTGAAGATTTAAGATACAAATTTGAAGATTTCAGTATACAAATGCCAGTTTGCAGGGTGCTCTGTTAAGGAATATTGACAGTCGGACACAGCGTCCGCCATTTGCATAAGCCATCCCGGTTCCAACACAATGGGGCCCTTACTTTGTATTCTACATTCTCAGTTCGCCCTAGCCAGTAATATCTTAATTAATTAATTTGAACCGTAATAATTATGTTCATGTATTACGCGTTCAATAAGTCATTTTAAATAGTTATTTCATCAGAATTACAATATTCTTATTCAACTCAGTTCAATTCTTATTCACAGTGCAATAAATATTGTGTTATTTGCTTGTGCCTCTCCTTTTCACCCTGTTAGTCACTCAGGTTTGTTTGCCAAAATTAATAATAATTGATCTAGCTGGCTGCCAATATTGTATGTCTGCCTATTGATCGGCTAATATTTTCCTTTAAAAAAGGAAATCAATCAGGGCGAGCAAATCTCCGCAAAATGAAGGAATAAATTACTGTAAGTTAAATATTTTATAACTTGTGAGGTACCTTACATGTAAAAATTACATTTGCGAAAATAAAATTTATTATAGGTAGTTTATGCGTAAGTACCTAATTTAGGACCTGTTTCATAAAATGTGATGACATTTAGTGAAATTGGTAATTTAGGAATTTAGAAACATAATTTAGATAACTTGGAATAATATAAATTCAGATAGAAAAAATAAAAGGTTATTAACTGAGCATTTACTTATATATTCTCATAATTGAATCTTGGTATACCTAGTAGGTGTGATTATTTTTCTACATTATATTTTTCTAATAGCAGCTGGGTAGTAGTGTATCCGGTCGAGGAACAACGAAAAATGGAATTCTATAGAAAGGTCACCCGTCTCATCAATCATTGAAATCTCCGAATGTTGAATTTGACTACACTACAGTTGATTCTCAGAGAAAATTAGCTTTAATTTAGATAAACTATCGTTTGCAGCTCTGTTCATATATGCGTAAAGTATTGTAAATTCTTCTCTAATAAGTTCAAACTACTGTTGAAAGCCAATTTATCACCTGTTTAATTAACACACACGGAATTCGTTTATGCTAAGAGATATGTTTGTATATCTACATACTGGCAGAAAAGCTTTTTGCATTATAGACATTCATTGCGTTATCTAAAATATGTAATGATGCTTCAACATCGTTATATAGAACACAAAGTTGAGTCTTATTAATGGCAACAAATACCATCACTTAAGTTTTAAATGATCTCTAAATGATAATTAAAGACGATCCGTAACTAATTACCGATGCTGGAAGCACACCTTAATAAGCAATATTCGGCGCAGCTCGTGTCAGTTAAAATTAGACAGACATTACTTGCAAAATTGAAAAATACAAGACCTAGAATTTTGATGAACATATTCCATACATAATATAAAATAATGATGGAAAAATAGATTAACTTTAGAAATGTCTAATACATATAGCGCCACATACTTTAAATCAGGTCCGCGTTTGTAAATTCAGCTTTCTTTTACAACTGCTGAGGTCACTATAGATATTCAATTCAACTACATCAAAGTACGTGCGAAGACTTTTTTAAGATTCAGAAATGGGAGTTTTACTTCAAAAAATAAATATTCTCAGTCTTTTGTAGGTTAGAAACGATTTGTAGCATTACAAACAATGATAATAGGTTGATAAGATGTATTCAAAGTAATGATATTTTCTGCCTGCAGTGAGAAAATTGCTAGATTTTTAGTCAGTTTTTCCAAATATTTCATAAGAAAGATGAAATCAACAAAGATAAAACTCACCAGCAACAAGGATAGGTATCAACACGATATGGGTCTTTCTGCAATAAAGAGAATAACGACTCCTAAAATGCGGAATAATTTGCACCTATACATATGTAAGAAATATTGAAAATTAAGTGGGGAGTGCAGCCAATAACACAGGTTTAAGTCTTTTTTCTTTTAATTAAACCCAAGCTTTCGAGCTTTTCTTTAGCTCTTCATCAGGGGTAAGAAATTGAGTTAATGTGAAGATGTTAGGTATTAAATTAATCATTTTTATGAACAAGTAAAAGATAAAAATACAAATATCATTTAAACCAAATAAAAATTAAATAACATAAGTTTATCCAAAAAAGGTGTGTTAATATAAAAAAAATAATTAAAAAAAAAAGAAACAAAAAGAAATTATTCATAATCAAAAATGTAAAACTTTTTACATTTTTTTTGATAAACCTATGCTATTTAATTTTTATTTGGTATACTTCATATTTGTATTCTTATCTTTTACTTGTCCATGAAAATGATTAACTTTGTACCTAACATTTTCACATTAACTCAATTTCTTTCAAAAAAAAAAAAAATCCAAACCCCTAACGAAGAGCTAAAGAAAAGCTCGAAAGCTTGGGTTTAATTAAAAGAAAAATGAGTAAACCTGTGTTATTGGCTGCAATCCCAACTTAATTTTCAATATTTCATACAGTGTGACCCATTTGTTCTTGAAACACCCTATAGAATCTTAATTCATGGTGCGATTTTAAAGAAATTTCTTTTAAACCATAGAGCTTGATAAACTATATTTTGGAAGCAAAAAGCGTCTCATTCCTACAAAATCCAAGGCCTACTAGATCAGTGTTTACTTGTAAACTCTCAAAAATTCATATTAGCGATTTTTTTAGAAAAAAACTGTGCACGCTACTGGATTCACCAGCCCTCAAAACGGTACTCTACTAACTTTTATTGGAAATGTCAGAGTAATAAGGATCATGCAGTTATTTTAGAAATTCATAATAGAACTCCGAATTTTCATTAATTTATTCGAAAAGGTCAAGAGAGACAAAATAGAAATTGTACATCTAGTTGGTGATAATGTAGGTACTTTAATTTTTTAATTACCTATAATTTTTTATTTATTAATTTATTTTTTTTTTATTTTTTTTATTTTTACTTTTTTTTTTACTTTTTTTTTAATGTTAATTTTTACTTATGATAGCTTTTGTTCTTTTTCAAATTAATTTATGAAAATTCGGAGTATTATTATGAATTTTTAAAATAACTACAAGATCCTTTTTACTCTGACATTTCCAATAAAATTTGGTACAGTACCGTTTTGAGGGCTGGTGAATCCCGTGGCGTGCCCAATTTTTTTCTAAAAAAATCGCTAATATGAATTTTTGAGATTTTACAAGTAAACACTGATCTAGTAGGCCCTGGATATTGTAGGAATGAGACGCTTTTTGCTCCCAAAATATAGTTTATCAAGCTCTATGGTTTAAAAGAATTTTTTTTCAAAATCGCACCATAAATTAAGATTCTACAGGGTGTTTCAAGAACAAATGGGTCACACTGTATATTACCTACAGCCAAAAGTGCCAAAACAAATAAAATATTTTTACATATGTAAGAATTATACAAAACAGGCAACAATATTTTCTCTTGGGTTAGTATTTTGGTATGTGTAAAGGGATAGGGATGGTGGAAAAGAGAGTATAATAAAAATAGCTGTAGCATTACTCAGTTATATACCGTTGCCATAGTTAACTGATATTCTTATAAAAAAAATCAAACGGTCTCTTGACCGTGACAAAAATTCAGACAACATAAGGCAACGAGGTAACCACAACTTATTGATGCTGTCATTGCTATAGTAATCTTCATTATACACTGTGTCCAAGATAAGAAATAACAGCATTGGGATCTCGGAAACCGTGGAAGACACAGGGTCGGTTAACTGGGGAAAAAGTTGATATAAAAAATTATGTTTGTTATTGTTATTATTGAAAATTGGGAAAAGCTGGAACCACATTTTCATTGCAGTCATTGATCAGCTTTATTTTTGCGATGTCAGTTTCTTTATCTGTCAATTCATATTTGCAAGTCTGTACTGAATTTCTATTTTTTAAATACGGCCCTGAATTTTTTATTTCAAAAATTTAAAGATATTTTTATTCCAATTTAATGATATATCACACATAGTCGTTCAAACGTGTTTCGAACAGCTAATTGACATCATCAGTTTAATTTCACCTTAATACGGAACTGTGCTCTTATTAAACTTCTTGGACTTGTCGGATTGTGATGACGATTAGTAATACAAACAAATCCAAGAAGTTTAACAAGAGCTCAGATCCCTATTAAGGTAAAATTAAACTGATGTCAAAGCTATTATTATAGTCCGAAAAACTTTTGAACCACTATTATTATTGTCCATATTCATTAATAAATATAACCCCTGGGGTAATATTTTGGAACATGTCATTGGTTCAAAATTCGTAGCGTTCGTAGGGTTTGATCATTAGACCAATCAGCTATCAAAATATTCGAAATATAACCCCAGAGTTATATTTTGAAGTTTGATGAATACGGACATATGTGTGACATATCATTATTTTCAGAATTAAAATATTTTTAAATATACATACCTATTATTGAAAATCTATTTATATTTTTTATAAAATATAAAATATATATTTTAAAATATTATAAAATATATATAAAAATATATAAAAATAAAATATTTTTTTTATGGGGTTTTTCCCTAGACTGGCTGGAAAAGCGAATGCTTCACCATGATATCAACAACTCATCCTTATATTCTACAAACCGTTCTACCCCCCACAATGATGAAAATTCTACAATATTGTACTTATAAATCATATCCACATCATCCTTCTAATTTAAAATGTAATAATTCATACGAAATATATAATATATATATATATATATAAAATATAACAAAAATTGCAATTCAAAATCCCGGTTCATATTTAAAAAATAGAAGTTCAGTCCACCCCTGCAAATATAAAATCATCAGATAAAAAACTGGCACCGCCAGATTGTGGTAGACAAACAAACACGAAAGACGGCTTTTTGATTCCTGATGCTGGTGCTACATATTACATATTATTATTGTATCCTTTCTCATTTATTCAGTCCTTGGAGAGTTAAAACAGTTCAGTGCTCAACAGTCTGTTAGCCAAGGATTTCCCTGCCAGCAGGTCTCTGGGGCTGATTTTTCCCATGACTGCATAGCGGGTTCATGTGAGTGTGAGTGCTCAGCATCCCAAAAAATACAATATTATATATGTATATCCTCCATTATACATAGCACAGTCCCCTGCATAGTTGAAACATCTAGAATAATTATTTTCCACGTGGTTTTTACAGTCCGCCTCCAAACAAGAACTCGAACGACTCTGATATTGTCACAGAGAGAAAATTACGACAGAATAGACCGGTTGTCCTTCTATCTGGTTCGTTTTGACGAGCTGTGAAGGCGTCTCGTTGACAAGATTTCGGCATTCCAAAAGGAAAGCCGATTTGGATTTGGAAGTTCACGAATCATTAAATACGAAGGATAAGTAAAATCGTAACAACATCTAGAAACTTTAACTTAAGTGCGGAATTTTGTGAAACATATTTGCCTACAGATCGTGAATCCTGAAAGTTAAAATTTAGTGACTGCTACGACTATATTCGTTGTTCTAGTTCTCTTCTATTTATTACGAAATGTGAGACAGGCCGCCAAACGAATTTAATTAAAAACTAATTTCACTAGCAAAGAACTAATTTAATTAGTATCATTATTGCTTTTAAGAACAATCTTATGCATTATGCTGATATGAATTTTCAGCACAAAATGAATATAAATAGTAGGCATAAAGTAGGTAAAGGTTCATGAATGCGTTAGTCGGCTAGCTTTCGGTCTCTCGATAAGTGCATGAAGGTTATTCAAGTTCAATTTATTTTAAATTAGTCAGAAAATTGCAACTGAATTGATAGCGGGCATTATGTAGATTAAATTGCATTGCATGGGTATTTATTATACACAATGTACCTTGGAGCTCTGATGTGTTTTGTGAAGATAAGTTTGTAAATAATTTTTAAAACGCTGGTCGGATATACCTCGAGTCGGGACGTACCTATTTTCTTGCAAACAATTTGCAAAGATTTATTAGAACTGACCACAAAATCACGAAATAAAAATCTTTATAACGAAGTTTAATAAAATTGCAGTAAATTAAATTTATATAGGAATACAAATAATGAAAGTATGTGTATGGGAATGCCATCAGCTTCTCATAACTGCAATACAAATTTCATTGTAATTGCAAATTCGAGGCATACTGTTTGTAGGACTTATCATTAGAAGAGCAAAACAAAACTTTAATTCCCATAAATTAGATTTTTTACATAAGATGATTGTTTTCAGTACCTATACGCAAAACGATGCATATATGCTTATGCCGCATCAGGTCACTGCTAAGACTGATATTGACGATATAAAGTATGATGACTGTGTATGTTCTATTTGCATCCAGGATATTAAATGAAAAAAAGAATTACTATTGTGCAAGCACGGAGACACTGACGCAATGGTTCGATTAATAGCCGATAAAAAAAATAAACTGTAGTATCTATATCCAACATTGTTTTATGGCTTCGCTAATTGTCATTATTGACTAAGCAAATATACCTCTAGCCAAGCGTGAAATAAACAATAAAAATTGAAAGTATTTTATTGTAATTATTATTTAGTTCACCTTACATCAAGGCAGTTTTAATATCATGTCCATTATGTTTAAATTACCATGCAGAAAATAGAATAATTTATTGCAAAATTTATTTCCGTAAATTTCCTTCTGTAATAAGCTAAAAACTAATTATGTTTTGCTATTAAATTATGAAAAAATAATTTTAATTGCTTTCTCGGTATTACGTTGCAATAATATGTAAGTGCATAATATTATATCCCAGAATTAAAAAAAAAATCATTGTAATAGCCGCCTCCTCAATTATTCTTCAACCCCCATTCAATCAGTATGTAAACTAATAACTAAATAACTCGTTACACGATGTAACTGTGTATTTTCAGGATTTAAATACAGAATTTACATACCAATAAACTCACAAAAATTATTGGAGGCGTATTTTCTTGTCGCAGAAGTTTCAAACCACTTCTATGATTGTTGACAATTATTGTTAGTTATACAGAATTAATAAATAAATAGATGTATTCATTGATTTAATTATTAAAGAATAATCATCAACATATTTAAAAATCATGTAACCAATGATGTAGGTAGGTACTTAATAAGTTTAAAATTTTCCTAATCCTACAACAATAAGCCAGTTTTTGAAAGAACATGAAGTACAACTTTACCTTGGGTTATATTTGAAATGAAAAAGTTTTTTGTTAATTAAACCTCTTATTCCTCCATTCAGAGAGCAAAAACAATTTAATAATTAAAACTAGTTTGGTTTTAATATAAGCTACTCTTTATATCCTCAGAACAATTGTGAGTTTTTACAAGGTCCGTAGTAATTATAATTTTGATTGTGCACCATCAAACTCACAATAATGAAGTTACAAAATAAAACTTTTAAATGAAGCAAGGCAAGCCGTACATTGATTATACCTTCGGGAACCTTCCCGAAGAACAGGCCTTCAAGCATGCATGGTATTTTTTGTATAATACTTTTATCAATTTTTCGAGTTTTTAATTTTCTAAGGTCAATTATTTTACCATCAAACATGTCGCTTAATACTCCTTTTCTTAGAAGGAATTTAAGGAAATTTAGGAAAAAGGGAAACTCAGGAAATATCCTAGTTGGTTTTGAACATTCGTGTAATTAATGTAGTTGTTGCCCTGCTCCATTTTACATCTGAAAATACTTATTTTGTAGCTTCATTATTATAAGTTTAATGGTTGCAGGCCAAAATTATAATTATTACGGACCTTGTAAAAACTAACAATTCTCCTGAGGATGAGCTTTTAACCCGCAACTAGTAGACAAGATTCTGTTAATAATATATACTCATTGACCTACTGATTTTCACTGTTCTAAATATACAATCAGAAAGCAGACGTGGTGGCTGAATGTCATCTAATTAAAATTTTATGGAACGCGTAATATGAAACGTGCACACTTAGAAAAGTGAGTACACTTAGGTTTGGTTGACGTAAGTATAGTGTTACATTTTAGTTAATTTTAAAGCGAGGAGCAGCTTTCTGTAGGAAACAGAATTCATTCGACGGGTTCGTATACCTTCAGGCATACACAGGTCACTAATAATAATTAATTGTAACAGGTGTTCAGTTCGAAGATATTGGGAATTTTCAGGATGGTCTGTATCGGTTTGAGTCGATGAAGGGTAATAGGTAACTCGGTGATTCGGTCAATACAATTCTACATGACACGAGATGTAGATTCATTTACGATGAAGTCGTTTACGAGGTCATATTATTTGATAGTGTATTTTTAATAAAATAATACACTAATGAGGACTACATCACTTTACGAAAATCACTCAAAATTATCAAATGTCCACCGATCCTGACCCTTAGATCACGAAAAAGTGATGGTGTTCCAAAATTCACCTTCCCACGATATAGGTACGTGTAACGAATATTTGAACAATACTTTGAAAATAAAAAAACATCCTTTCAAATATAACAGTTCCCTTGGAAACTAGCAACTTTTCTAGGATACTATGCAGTTTCCTATTATTTTTTTTTTAGTACAACTTCCTAATACCATAGAAAAAAAAACTTTAAGGCAAATAATATCATCAGCAAAAGACATCATGTTGACGTAATTCAGTGAAAAAATGGTGTTTTTATTTCTAAAAATGAAGAATAAGATTTTAGCCGTACAGTGATGGGTAGGAAAAGGGTAGAAAATGGCTTAATTTACAAAACCGTTTATAAACACATTTTGAAGGAATTGAACTGAAATTTTTACAGTAGATAACTATACTAATAACATTTAACTCTCGATAATTTCAAGAAGCAAATAAGAAAAATGGCGAATAATATATTCTATTATTTTTACCTGATTATTTCTCAAAATTTCAAATTTTCGATTTTCAAAATTACCCTGTAACTTTTTCAAAATTTAAAGATCGTGTTAAAAAGTGCATTTTTTAAATAAAGTTGGCCAGTAGCGTGCATAGAAAAAGGGGCTAGATTGTTTTATTTTTACGAATTTTTTTGTTTTGTTAAATTTAAAAATCCATTTTACAGCACGTTTTCAAATGAAATGAATTTTTCACAGTAAACCACTACCTACGCTAATATAACCCGACTATCAAAAATTAGTTTAAAAAGCGGTGAAATTGAATCGCATAAAAATACAATTTTTCTGCGATTGATGCGCAAGAAGTTTTATTATATTCACTTGATGTCGAATTCTTAGTGTTAGACAAGAGCTCACAATTTAAATCCTGTTTTTTATAAATTTTAATTCTAGAGAGATTGATACAGGTGGGTTTTTTTTTTCTACTTTATACTATAGTATAGGGATTTCATATAAATAGGGATAAACAACTGGAACTAGTGGAATAGCCAAAATGGGAAAGTAGTGCAGTTTATGAGCTGAATTCGAAGCAACTTTATTTTAAACCTTCATGGGTTCCTGGATATTTGGAATAAACTGAATTTCAGGAATTTCTTTATACCGAGATAGTACTCTTGTTTTGGATTTAAAGAAAAATCGTAGAGGAAAACGTTTCAGGCTATTTTATAACTATAACCAATAAAACGGCGTTATCAATTTTTTTATTTGTTGTATTATTTTTTGAGTTATGACATAAACTTGTTTTTTTTTTAAACGAAAAGTCATAGTTGGCTATGACAACACTATTAAATACTTTTTTTCTAGATACAATGTTATAAAATTCGATATGTTTTTTTTTTTAAGATAAAGAAGTTATAGTCCAATAAAGTCTAAAAAGTCATACGTATCGATTAAGAATACACATCCTTTTGATAGTTCGATTTATTTTGTTTCATATACGTGGTTTTTATAGTAACCGTCCAGTTTGTTTAAACACTCCATCCCGCATAAATAAGTATACGTCAACATTGGTTTTGAATGAGAATTAAATGCACAGCACAGAGGGTTGAGTGTCATTACGTGGATAAATTTTCTGTAGTTGTCAGTGGCTCTCAAACTGACGTAAGCGCTTCAATTCATTGTTTGAATGATTCCTTCAAAAATTTACGCTCGTTCACAACTTGACAATTAACTGTTTGACATTTTCTGGTGAAATTAAAAATATTAATTCGGACGGTTAGTGTGACGTCACATCTGACTTTTTAAAGTTAATCCTACTATACAACGGTTTTTACCTCGGCTTTTACATTATAAAAAACACAAGTTTATGTCATAACTCGAAAATGACACGACAAATAAAAAAGTTTATAACGCCATTTTATAGGTTATAAGATCGTCTGAAATATTTTCCTTTACGGTTTTTCGATAGTTCTAACAATAAGATTTGCTCAATATAAATATCAATAAGATCTCAGTATAAATAAAATCGCAAGATTTAGTTTATGATTTATAAGATATAAGAATTTCAGAAAACGAAAGTTGCTTCGAATTTACCTAATAAAATTGCATTTCTTTTCCCACTTAATCGGTCCTATAACTGCAGTAGTTTACGAAATCCCTAGGTCCTAAACATTTTAAAAAACTCACTTCTTTGCTGGAAGTGTGAATTAGTTAAATTTATCTCCAACCGCCGCGGTAATTAGTTTGTTTTAAAGCTTTCTTAACTTAATATCATACAGCAATTGGCAGCTCTCTTTACTCGCCCGCTTATCGGTATATACGGTGAGTTAAGTTACAATCAAGAGTTATTTGCAACAAAAAAAAATTTCATACATACTTGAAAAATGACTATTTGAATTCGTCTCCATGGTGGAATAGAAATAGGTACTTTTATTTTTTATTATACAGAGTGTTGATTTTCAAAACGGGCCATAAGGAATAGAGCATATAGCATTAACCCATTTTTAAATAGAACCAGACTTTATTATTACCTACTGACTTACAAAGTTTTATTATTGGATTGTCAAAACGTAGAAACGTCATTATTGTTTAGGCAAGGCATGCTATTTTGTGATTAAACATTAACAATTACTTGAATTTTTACTGAAGAGTTTTAGAAAACAACGTGAAATCAAATTAATTTCTGATGTCAAGCGTTATGCGCAATAAATTTAGCTTCATTTTGATACCAAGACCATTTCTGTCAGTTTAAACGGCGAGCAGGAATCCTCAAAAACCACTTTCGCAATGCTAATCCCCTATGGCCCGCTTTGAAAATCAACACCCTGTATGTACTGGCTATGGACAAAGGTCCTTCAGCCCCACACAAGTTTTAATTGATCACTTACTGTTTTAATTTTCTACAGAGGAATACTATTCTTAATCACAAAGTCTACAATTAAGTCGTATATATTTTTATCCTTCGTTGCTAATAACTGGTAGGAATTCAATTTTTAGACCGGATTTGTTTATTTATGAAAATTCATGTTTCTTGTAAGTAGTTTCCCACTTGAAAAAAAAAACGTTTTAGATCGGCTACTACATTATCTTGTGGACATAGAAGAGAGTTTATTATCCCTATCTTATGTAAATGTGATGTAAAGCATCCACGGTTCAATTTTAGACGAGTTGTTTATATCGAATATTTCTTGCCTACATTAAACTTGAATATATGAGGTACTTTGGTGCGGAGAACTTTGTAGATAGTAAATACGAATTGTTAGTGACGCTGGCCATCTTTGCTAGAAATAGGTACTCGTATTGACAATCGCAACGTATACAAACTTTGATTAAGCTTATCTCAAGAGAAAAAAAAAAGAAGATATCAAGCAAAGAAATATAAAGCTCTCACTAATCAGTATAGTTTTTGATTCAACATAATAAGCTAATGACGAAAAGCTTTGTTTGTCAAGGTTGTTTTTTTGTATTTTGCTCAAAATTTTCATAGATAAATTGCATTCACTTTTTTAAAGTAATATACAAAAACTCATTCACTGGGACTTGTCAATTTCTGACAGCTTCGCAACTAAAATTTTTACATAGAATTACAGACCAAGACAAATTATATATTTTACATTAACCACAATGAAAATAAAGATAATATGAAAAGCTGGGTTTTAGTTAGATAAAAATCAACATTGATATCTCATAAAGACAATTGTCTAATCTTTCAGAATGACACTTCTCTATCCTAAACCGATTGCCCTAAGACAAAATGAATCAAGCAAAGTGTTACAAAATGTAGTCCTAAGATAATAAGTTAATTGTCTAACATTTTATTTATTAGCATTGTGCCTAATTTCCGTTTTCATCAAGTGTTCAAAGCTTGAATATGAGATAATTACTCGGTCAAAACCAAGGTGATATTGATAGTATCGGCCATAATAATCATTACTAATGCCAGATCAAAGAATAGCCGGCTGCAGGATTGATTGTGAAACAGAGAGCTCAATGCAAGCCTTGGCTAAGTCCTGCACGCAATACGACTTGATGCTGAATGATTTATCGTTCATTATGATCATTGGCGCTATCTATAGAGTTGTATATAAGAATTCCTAAAACTATCTACTAGACTACAGGCCTAACTGAGAATACAGAATGTCCTGAGTGTAAAGTTTCACAAGCCTGAACTGTTGCGTGTTGCGTGCTACGACGTTTCTGCATAGCTGTTTTATTAATTACTTGTTATAACCTACTGATATGGTTGCGTTATAATTGTGATTAAGAAAATCTTCATCGGGGCTTTACTAAATTTTCTTAATGATGGTATACGCTTATATGTTCTTGACTATTTGGTTTCACTCAGATAATACCATGGATACAAATAAAACATTTGCTTGCCAAATAGTATAATAATTTGAACATGATGCTTCAAATTTGAGCTTTTTTCCACTGAAGAAGTCCAATAATTCGAAACATGACATTGGAGACCCATACATACATTAATATATTGGTGTTTCTTAGTCGGTAGCTTTGGAAAATTTCAAAAATTTACGCAGAAAAAGGAACTCAACGTCATAACTCTGACGTATACAGAGTGTTCCAGACTTAATTTACCAGGCCATATTTCATAGATAGGTTGAGATAACCGAACAGAACATAGGTAATGTTATTCTAATTTTTAAATTAATAAAAAAAAAAACATTGAGAACAACACAAACTTCAACATCCCTGCCCTTAAAAAAATGAATAACACCCTCTATACAGAGTGTATTTTTAATATTGTGAAAAACATTAAAGGCAGATTCTGCTTCATTCGAAAATGAACAAAAAATTTCCCATTATTGTGTGTCCGCAAATGCATCGTTTTCGAGATGCAGGGTGTTAAAAAAGATTAGTTTTCCGCTGTTTTTTTTAATATCTTGGGATTTGTAGATTTACCAACTTTTTTAATGTTAACTTTTTTTTTTTAATGTGCCAGTGGTGGAGATTTTAGGATTGCGTAGGTTTTTTTGCCCCTAATATCTACGAAACTATAAGATTGACATTTTAAGCGCAATTTTAATATAACAGCATATTGCTCGTTTACAAAAAAAAAATACGTATAAAATACGGTACACTAGGTAGTAGGTGAATAAAAAAGATCGGTGAATAAAATTGATTCATTAATTTTGAAAGGGCGTTTAAAAAATGTTAAAATTTTGGGGGCCGATTCCTCGAAACTACATAAACTGCACATATGGAGTTTTTTCGTCACACGCAGTATTAATAATGTTAAAATATCTATCTCACATCAGCATAACCTTGCTTCAATCAAAATAAACGTTCTCTCTGAATTTTTACTTTTGAAGTAAGTACTTAATAGGATTTTTCAAAAGTAATTTCAAAATATGCTGAACTCTTGTTTGCTTTGAAACATACGGTATAATTAAGAACCAAATTATACAGACACTTTGAAAATTATTGTCAGAACAAATTTAATCGTAAAACGCAAATTAAAATATTCTAAGAAGTTATAAATGTTATTATTCAAACAAAATTAAAATTGTGGTAAGCTGCAAATGTTTTTTAAGCTTTGTATGTACCTACTCAGTTCCTAAATTTATCATTTCATAAAAAAAATACTTTCTAGCCTTGACAGTGATTACATAGTAATCACAGCATGTCGACAGTATTAAACTAATAAACACTCCTTTTATTAGATTGACTGAAAAAAGTGAAGTAAACATATGGTTATAATAAGTGCCATGCTTCTAATTAGAAAAAAAAATGATAGCACCGTTATGTGTAATGTAACAATTTTATAAATATTATTTTCTCTTTACGAACTTCCAGAGCTTATCTCATGAAACCTGAATGAGTATCGGGTTATTCGAAAAAAAAACATATCGATCTGAGCAATATTATATTGCTGTCAAATCACATTTTTGAATGAAAGTTTTAATGAAATCCCTAAACTTTGTCTGTAGTTTACATTGCTAATTCACTTTACTATAAGTTCGAACTGGTACAAATACTTAATTGACAGTACATAATGCAAATGCAAATGGCGCATAAGAGCACTCTCTCAAACAAAGATGTGAAACGTTAGCTATTATAACGTGAGTAAACACATGTTATAAGCAGCTCATAAGTTCGACTGAACTACAATAAGTTCATGCAGACTGGTAGATAAGGCCGGGTCGAATCATTCTACAATGATAATGACACGTTCATCATGAAGCACTGATATACAGGTGATTCATAATATGTGCGCATCAGGACTTCAGGATGTGATAGTTTGTTCAAAAATATGATAAAAAATCCTATTAACATGGGTTGGAAAACCTACCATTTTTAAGATATTTGGTGTCAAGAATTGATTAAGGTGTCAAGAAATTTTTTTTTCATTTTCGTAACGATTCTCAGGAACCCTTTCAGATATAAAACTGCATTTTTGTTCACATCTTATCATTAATATTATTTTTGCTTTTTGAGCACTGGCAAAATTTATTTCATATGGCAGTGGCGGAGATTTTGGGACTTCACCCGAGTGATTTTGGGGTTGCTTGAAATTTTTTCACATCCTGAAGTCCTGCGCACATATTAAGAATCACCCTGTACACTGTGTCCAAGATAAGAGTGAACCGCATGGGGATCTCGGCAACCGCGGGAGATGCAGGGTCGGTTAAATTGGGAAAAAGTTGGGCAAACAGAAGAACAATTCAATGGAAGAAACACACTTCAAAAATTATTTTTGATTTTTGAATTATTTTAAATTTTTTTTCAATTTTTGTTTTCCTGGTTTATTGACATTATTATTGAAGATGATGAAAAATTTAAACCACATTTTTCGATTTTTTAAATGCGGACTTGGATTTTTTACTGCAAAAATTCAAACATATTTTTTCCTAATTATACATATACATCATGACATAACCACCCGTAGCAAACCGCTGCATTAGGACCCGAAAGGTAGCCCGGGGACCGAAACTGCCGCTCGCCCGTACACGGCGATTCCGCCAGCTGTATTATAGGTACGAGATCTACGCATAAGTTGTAGAAGGTAAACTTATACACGGAATTTTCGTATGAGGAATTAACTAGGTAAATCAAACAAATTCTCCCGAAATAATCCGGGTAATTTGTGACCAAAGTTGGTTGTTTCTTTAACTAATTCAAGCTGTTTCTTTACTAATTCAAGCTGATGCTTGAAATGAAATCAAAGAAATTAGGTAAAGAAAATAAAAGGAAATAAATAATAAGATATAGCACAGAGGTATAAAAGAGTTGGATAAAAGTGTGAAATATGAATGAAACATATCCACTCTCGCTCTTCACTTTTTTATTCTCTATGCAAACATAACTACTCTCGCCCTTCACTTTTTGATTCTCTTTGAAAGGAAACCAACAGCTAACAACAAGTGTCAGTTATTTACCCCGCTTTTCCGCAAGAAATTCAAATCAGGCGAGATAAAAGGAAATCCAAGTTACAATTAGACACAGCATGTTCTTTTACACTATCCGTTTCGGTCATCCTAATCCTGGCATACCTCAATCAAAGATCAGGGGTGACTACGGTAAACACAACGAGAAAAACACAACGGTCCTATTAGAGGAAACTTAGGGAAAATACGATCACAGTTGCTTTTCGGAAGAAAGCAACAGGCCCGGGGGGAAAGGCTAAGCTTTCTGCCATTCTGTCCTTCTGGTCCTCCAACTTTTTCCCCATTTAACGGACCCTGTAGTATGTTCCACGGTTTCCGAGACCCCATATGCTTTTCATTCTTATCTTGGACACAGTGTTTTTCAAGACTATTAACCGTTATTAATTATTTTTGAATTGCTCATAAAACTCTTTATTTGATATAATTTGAGTCGTATTGACTTTTTGCTAAACTACCAAACACGCATCGATAGTAACCAATAACAGAAATCTAGAGATCCGCTTGAAAAATTCTTGGGAAATTACGTTGGAAATTATGCTGTTCCAGAGCCACTGGCGGAGTTCACAAACAGTCACATTTAAGATAAATACACCTCTGTATTTTCGTTATTTGAAAAATGAGTCGGGATTTGAAATTTTGTACAGTCGTACCCCGCATACCCCATCTTTCGACCCCGCATAATACGTCTCCGCAAAGAGGGCAAATTATCGATATTTTGCTTTTCATCAGAGATATCGGAAAAATTTACGAGAAAATGTTGTTCTAAATTGTATTCTTATACCAGATACCGAGTGATACATATTCATGTCAAAATTCGCAGTTAATTTTTTTCAATATTTTGGTCTCATATTAAATTACTATATTTTTTTCATTTGGTAATAGAGTCTCACAAAAAGTAATAATCAGACAGTGGTGTTAAATATGTCAAATTCTTAAGTTCCATAACATTCCTATCAAATTAACCCTTAGTTGGTAACATCCGACTCTGAGGCGGATGCCAAGTTTTGATGCTGCGCTGAATCCAAACGAATGAATGTACAAAAATTTCGTTTTAGGTATGCTCTAGTTGGTTGTCAAAAAGTCCGTAGCCGCCTTCGCGAAAATACGTCTGTGAGACGGGTGTTACTCAGAACGATATATTTCAGTCCGTCTCTCAGTCGGCTGTTACCTATAACGTAAGTGATTAAAATGAAAAGTGATGAATGAAAAGGTATAATATATAAAAAAATGTATAAAAATGAAATAAGTCTTGTTTCAATAAAATATATTTGTGTTTAGTAGAATACATTCGAATAAATATGTACCTAAATATACATATTATAATACTTATTCCGACTGAGGGACGGATGTTACCTATAATGCTGGAACTGTAATATGGTCACCGACTGAGAGACGGATGTTACTTATAAAGTGAAAAAAAGTATGTTACCGACTAAGGGTTAAAAAACAATTTTTTTTATTTTTAATTTTAATTTAAATAATTAAATTTTATGTGAGAAAATAAAGAAAAACTTCAAATATGAATTTTGTCATAAAATTGGGTATCCGTGGTTAGAATATCGCTAAGATAATTCGTCCTCTTTGCCAAGACGTAGTATAGGCGCGGTTTATTAAGTCTAAATCAAATTTGAATCAATTTTATTTTTAAATCAAAATTTAAATCAAATTTCAGTTAGATATCGTAAAAAATGTGGCCATCAGTCTGTATGATTACAAGTTTCAAATCCCGACTCCTTCAAATAGCGAAAATAGCGACACACTGTATAGTGTTATGGTGTATATTATGTATCTGCATTTTCATGCAGATACCAATTAAGAACTTGTTATTCAATTAATCAAAAATTATCTATAAACCATAACAGTAAACTGAATTAAATATGGTGCTAGATGCTTAGCTATGTACCTACAATACTTAATAATTATATTTAAATCTACATAACAGAAAATACCTATTAGTTCCCTTGAATATTTAGCGTAATAATTGTTTGACTGGAGGCATGTTCGCAGCTTTGATCTAGAAGTGTCAGTGTTCCAGTTGTGGGTGTTGATAAATAAGATTATGAGAGGCGACTCTTAACTGTAAGGTGCGGTACTTAATGCATTGACGTGAAATATTGTCTTAACACGTTGTGAAATGTTACGCGAATACCAAACTGAAAAAGTGACGTGCTTTTTACTTTGCCGACACGCATCAGTCTTGTAGAAGTATTCTGGTGCTTTAGATTTCGTATAAATTTATTGTTACCAGTCAACCATTGCTTATTATTTATTTAGTGATTTCTACTCGCGTCCTTCATGCGGTTGCCGTAATCCCAAGGATACGTTGGTGCTATATATTTCATGTTGCCTACTCTCAGTTTTACCCCATCAATGGCAATGGTGTCCATCCG
Source organism: Malachius bipustulatus (assembly GCA_910589415.1). Lineage (NCBI taxonomy): Eukaryota > Metazoa > Arthropoda > Insecta > Coleoptera > Melyridae > Malachius > Malachius bipustulatus. Next base: position 54,175,463 of record OU342631.1, read on the forward strand.
ATTTGGAGAAGAATTTTATTTTGCGGTTAGAAGACATCTCAAGAGAATATCAGAAACTAGAAATCAGCTGCGACCAAAAGCGTTCTGTATTAAGTTAACATTTTGATCAAAGTCATTCCGAAGCAAAAAATAAATATTGCATGGCTGTGGTAAAGCCCAAGTGTCAGATGTTTTTTTTTCAAGTAGCCTCAAGGGCCTCTGACGTACCTAACCTAACGACTGAGCTGCGAAGCAGCCGGGACCCCCTTTTTAATTTTAACGTACCTCCCGGAGCACGATCGGTACGGGTTATAGTCTTAATAATCGCATAGGAAAAGGAAATATGACAACGGGAGAGGGGTGAATAAGTTTTTTAAATCAATTTTCGAAAATGAATCTCCCCCCCCCCCCCCCATTTTTTCTCATTAATACACGCACACTCTGTTTTGAATCCGCGTATACAACAATAATTTATAATGATATTATACAGCAGACAGTGCGTATAATAGCTATTTTACGCATTCCAAACAAATAAATTATATTTCCCAAACTAGTAAACTTTGGTAATTTACGGCGATGCTTGAATAACGGTTTTCATTTTCGTTAAGCCTAATTAGTTTTTGTTGGACTTAAGATGTACTTTAAAACTGTTTGGTGATTGATATGTTGAAAGAATACGAAGATGTTTACCACACGCATATGGTTTATAACATCAACAAAACTAGCAAATGTCCGGAACTTTGTTGAAATCCCTGATGTACTAGTGAGTATGCCATGAATAATCGAACACATTACTTCATCCCGTTTCTAACACGCATTTAGTATGCAAATTGAACCATTAAATAAATTAATCAAATTAATTAATTAGTCAAGTGTAATGCACCTTTTTCGGAATCACTCATTAAATTCGATGTCTTCTTCCATCAATTTACATAAAGACATGTACGATTGTACGATTCAACGCAGACTAACTAGAAGAAAGTATTTATACCCGTATTTAATAATAATAAGTTACTCTACACACACACACACACACACACACACGCAATTTAAAATCCGTACAAACATGGAAACAAGAAACAACAACCTTGTTTTTTTCCTCTAATTACCGGTCTACGGTACCTGTTCTATCCTTGACATTCAAGTCTGGTTTCTCATTCTCAGTATAAATTATAAAATAATTCATTCACTCGGTTTCAGAGTGAACCTTTTTAGATCAGAACAGTTAATTAATTTCTTAATTGATAAAAAGAAAAACTTTTTTTTAAATATTGAACATTGCTAAACATCCTGCTTCCACGTTTTATTAATCATAATCGCAATAATCTTGCACAATTGTACCGCAAGTTATAGGATTTCGCAGAAATAGGTATACTTTAACTTATGAGTTCTATTATATTAGTATGATTATAATTATTGTTCTGTTATCACCTGATAATTCAGAGTTATAGGAATTTCAAAAAAAAAAAAAAACTCCCAAATATTTTCATTTCTGCGGCTTTATGTAACCTGCTGACTGTTCTCGCCTTTTTTTCCGGCAGTGATCTACAAGCCTTCTTTAAGGAATGCGACTTTGAGATGGATTAGAGAATCTAACTTAAGAGTCACTTTAGATCAAGATTTCATGTTCGTACTAGTACATAACGTTTAATGAATTTTTCCATTGTTCCATATACAGAACAATGAACTAGTCAGAAGAGCATTTAAGCGAAGTCCATCATCAGTCTTTGCACCTCGACCTTAGCCTAGCAAGTAGATTTCAGTGCAAAATTTGAGTGACTTTACTCACGTTGATGTGAACTTACTGCAAAAAATTGCAACTGTCCTGGAATGAAATGAAGATGACAAAGTTAATTATCTTTGTAGGCAAATTTTAGGCAAAAACAAAACGTTCGGCCACTCGGAGAGCTGCCGATATCTTGTAAAGCTCAGGTTGATCAACAATCGAACACTGTTTTCACGTTCTGAGTTCTGCCTCTGAAAACGTTCCGCAGTATTCTATCTAGAGAAGATCATTTCGTATCATAGGCAACACGCCTCTAACTGACTCGCTGACAACCTCAGAACTAGTTGATGTGTAGAGCTTGCGAACCTAGTCCCACTTAGAGCTGTATTTCGATGCTGTTAACGTCTAGCGTCCCTTCAGCTTAACTTGAAGAGACTTATCCACTGTTACAACGGCTTCCATTTCCACCAAGTCGCTAACGTGAAACTAAATTAAGTTCCATAATACATTTTCAAAATGATTTTCAAAATGAGGCAACCTATTGCACCATTTCAACAACATGCCTAAATTGTTCTCATAGATTTAAATTAGATTTATATTTATCGTGAGTAGGCCACTGTCACTCACATCTAGTCGTCCTACATTAAACATTAACCATCGGGTCAGCCTCTTTCAGGAAGCTGATCATCTTGACTATTGGTAGTGTTGTTGTACAAACCCGAAGGTTTGTAATGCGAGACACTCGCATGGGGTGTGTTGTGCTGTTTCGTCATCCTCCAAGCACAGGCGGCATTCAGCGCTGTTCGCTAAACTCATCCTGTGCAGATGATGATTCAGCTTGCAGTGCCCAGTATATAAGCCTATTAGGACTTTAAATTTTTTTCTGTTAAGCTCCAATACTATCCAATAGAGCATTCAAGATTAGTTGACAGTTCCAGACCAACTTGGATTTACAATGGCTGGATCTAAGGGCTTTTAAAGTCGCTTGGCTGTCTGAAAATATATCGGATCTTTTCTCGAATCCTCTGATAGTAAAGCACGTAGAGTTCTCTAAGAATTTTTATTTTTTGATAATATTTACTAAAACACTTTTCGTCACCTGACTCTTTATTTATATGGGCCTTTTACATACCAGCACACTCGCCAGCACATAAATAACCTTGATTACAGGATCTGAAGTGGAGAAACTTACTTCCACTTAGGATTATAATTTCTGACTTCGCATCAATCTGTTCATGCAGCCTTTGACCAAAAAAAAACATTGAGTCAAGAGGAAATGTTCTGCAACGGAGCATTATTGCCAAATAAAAACTTGACCAAAGCAATTATGTTTATCTCCTGTATATTGATCAAAGCAAAGATGATCTCCTGCATGCCTGCTTATAATTCTATGTTCTTATGTTCTTATGATTATCACTTACTCGTATATAGAGTTCTGAGATCACGCTGGTATTTCTAAAAGCCGAAAAGTCATCAATCAGGACGTTTTTTCACGTTACTGAGGATTTCACTGGAGAACAAGTTTTCTAATCCAAGAAATCCTTAATAATGCACGCCATGTATCTTATAAGAAATCATGATTCATAGCGGAAGGATCTGAGAGGAGAAAAGGCTTTCCAAAATGAATGAAAATAGATAATAAAATTGTGGACTTCTTACTTTTCGTTGATGCTTTAAAAATTAATAACATTTAGAAATACATTCAAAGCCAGAATATGCCTGAGATTGCAATTTTTATACTTAAGTTTTTGCAAGCTACGTCATGAAAGAACTAACATTATTTAGGTATTTTATTATTGTAGTATCAATTTAAAGTCAAAACTCGGCATATAATTAATAAAAGCAAATTTCAGCGTTGTCGTGCAATTTGAAATGCATTGGATTTAATTTGGATTGGCATATATCTTACTTAATAAATAACAAAATTACATTAAACTAAATAGTTCCAATCACTAACCTTCAAAAATGATCATCTGAAATACTTCATCAACTCTGATTTTTAGTCTTGAATAATTATGGCAAATTTGAGATGCTCTCGTTCTATGAAAAGAATTTGTTCGCATTTCGCAGAGGCACTAGGAAGCCAATGGATAACCTGCTGTGTTTTGCTGTTGGATGTCGACATTCTTGAAAGTTATATCAGTAGGTACCTACATCATAGTCCACGGGATCTCATCAAAGACACTGTTCATTAACACAGGTGTCCCGCAGGGCTATATATTACCTTCGTAGCTCTTCTTGCTCTATATCAATTCTCGTTACCGGCCACAACCGCTAACTGGATTTAAAGTAGACTTTGCAGAAAACAGTAAGCTTGTGACATCGTCCTTTTTGGATCGATATTAGCCTCGATATTAGCAATATAGTCCAATAAAGTCTAAAAAGTCATACGTATCGATTAAGAATACACATCCTTTTGATAGTTCGATTTATTTTGTTTCATGTAGGTGTTTTTATAGTAACCGTCCAGTTTTTCTAAACACTCCATCCCGCATAAATAAGTATACGTCAACATTGGTTTTGAATGAGAATTAAATGCAAAACACACAGGATAGAATGTCATTACGTGAATAAATTTTATGTAGTTGTCAGTGGCTCTCAAACTGACGTAAGCGGTTCAATTCATTTTTTGAATGATTCCTTCAATAATTACGCTCGTTCACAACTTGACATTTAACTGTTTGACATTTTCTGTTGAAATTAAAAATATTAATTCGGACGGTTAGTGAGACGTCACATCTGACTTTTTAAAGTTAATCCTACTATACGTAGTTCTTTTCATGTTAGGTCATAGTAAATAACATTAATGACAGCTAACAAATGTCTTTGCGGTTTGGATTTAATTTTGAAGACTTTCAGAATTCCTTACAACAACTTCAAAGCCTAATAACCTAACCTAGCCTTCCTAGTCTTCTTAATGATGTCAGTCAATATCCAAAATGGTTCTCAACTACTACAGTCCATCCTGGAATTGACTCATACCTCAGTAAACTATAGCCCCGGAGTATAAAATACATTATAACGTCTTTAAATTCGAACATAATTCAGAATATCGAGAAGACTAGGATTTTCTGCAATACTTAACTTTCTGGGAAGCTTCACAAGCCCTAAAAATTACTGCAAAAGTCCACAGTTTGCATCCTGTACTCATAAGTTTCTAAGCCCTGGGAGTTCCAGGGCTTAGGCTTTTAGAATTTGTGTATGGTTCACGAAACTTCACCAAATGAATTTACCGTGCTTTAAAATGACAGTGTGGCGCACCCTCACAGCAAGTCGCAAACTGACTAAGGCTGCTTTTATTCAAGAATAGCCTGGGTAGCACTTCTTGAAGGTAAAGAACAATAATATCGCAGGAAAAATTTTCACCGCAAATACAAAAATTTTATCCAGAAGAAATTCCAACAAGTTCCGATTCCCGCACACAAAACCCGTTTTGTTAGGTATTTAGATCCATTTTTGTATGATTTTACGTTCAGTTTTATGTATGTATATGTAAGTATTGTAAGTAAGTTTTTCTGTCATAGATGATTAGTAATTACTAATTAGCACCTTTACTACATAATACCGTTTATCATAAAACATTATAATTATAATATAAAAGTATACGTATAAAAGAAATCATTGCATTTTATAAGCAGTGATGCTCAACTGCGCATAATATAAAACTCCGTAAGTATACTTACTACATAGTTCTATAATATAGGAGAATCAGCGAAATTACTTTGTATAAAAAAAGTTAATAGTTTCTACTATGTGATGTATGTGAATGAGTTAATACTATAGGTATAATTCATAATTAACTTGTTTAATTACTAAATTAGTACCTACTACATCTCTGCGCGATGGCAACGACCTTGTTTCTTTAACCTATACTCAACCTGTACGCTGGATCTATTTCTGACTAGTTTTTTTTAAACTTGAGTTTCTTAAACATTTGCCGTTATGTCTGAATACTTTTCACTGGTTCCTAAGTGATTTTTTTGTTAATTATTGAGGATGGTGATTAAAAGTCATACAATCAGGACCGTATTTATTGTGATTCAAAATGAAAGTCGATGTATCATGAAAGATCTTCAGCATGATTCACTATGACAGTAATTATGTTCAATAGTAGCGGTTAACATTTAAGGAAGTATAATTTAATTTCACTTACAGATTACGGGCTCACTATTTATATACAGGCCGTCCGAAGGTATTGCGGAAGGAACTTGGAGGATGCCTTCCAATCGAACAATAATAATTAACAAATCATCAAAAAATAATATCCTTTAATGATGGATGATAAATTAAACACTAATGTATTAAAAAACTCTACTGTACATATACTGATGGATAATATTAACATTTATATGTGTTATCCATCAGTATGCAGAGATTCTACTAAGGGCTGAAAACATAAAAAATTAAATAATATCCTTATAACCTTTTCTTTCAAAAACTCAAAAATAACGAAGTACTTTTGAACTTTTTTTTCACTGAATTTTGATAAAGATTTTTTCTAAAAAAACTCACTAAACTATAGTAATTATTGTTTGTCAAAATTAATTTCACATAGCTTGTTTCCGGGGCAACTACCGCAAATATTTTAGAATCACGTTTTGTTAATATCGAAAATGTGATCAAGTCACATTGTAGTTATTCAGTGAAAGAGAATTTTAAAAGCATTATTCTCGAAAACGGTTGCAACTTCACGCAACTTCGTATAAAAATGTAATGAGTCATTATCTACGAGGACTGATTCGGCCATTGAATAAAAACGTAAAACTTGACACAGTAAACAAAATTGCATAACTTAACTTAAAAACATACAAAGTTAAATAAAAAAATCAACGTCAACTCTTATTTAGGACAGGCCACGGCGGTCAATGAGTTTTTATGGCCGAAATGACAACGAATGATAACAATCAGGTAGGTATATAATCAACTCAGCCGCCGGTGTACATTTATACTAGTCGATTCTTGTTAGCGTGGGATATACAGTATACCTAATATCTTATAATTTTATACAGGGTGATCAGTCAAGAGTGCGGAACGGCCATATCTCGTAAACTATTGGTCGTAAAGACTCAAAATAAAAATTGTACACACATAAGCGAACAGGAAAAATTCACTGAAAATATTTTCAATGGGCCGCATTTCCGAAAATACCGCAAGTGGATACCTAATTCGTTATTTTAAAGGAGACACTCAATATTGTATTATTCTATTTTAAAATTGTCTGAAAAAAATCGAATGCATGCATCGAAACGGCTTAAGATAGAGGAAAACGTCTTACATGTCCCTATCTTAACTTTTCATGTAGTATCCTATAGGTAGTGTAAGTCTCTATACAGGGTGATAAAAATTATCAGATTATTCATCACCCGGTATAAAAATTCCAAGTACACTGTAGTTTAACACACGAAAAGTTAAGATAGGGACATGTAATCCGTTCTCCGATATCTTAACCGGTTTCCGATGTACACTGTTTTGAAAATGATAAACAGCTGTTTTTTTATTTTTTTATAAATCACCCTATTTATTTTAAACTCCATCAATGATTCAAATAAGGTGTTTGGTTTTCATGATTTTTGTATACCGAACTACATAAAAAAAAATTATATCGGCCATAAAGTTTTTGTTAAGGTGTCGAATTGATGGCTCTTGACGACATATGATTGAAGTTGATCGACGGCCGTCCAGCAGGACGGTATCAGCGCGATCACAGTGATAACCAAAGATATATTTATAATTATTATTATTACTGTATTTAAACGAAAATATGACGAATTACTCAAGATAGAATACACATATGGCATTGATTCAGCCTATTTGGAAGAGAAATCATCGCCGTTTGAAATTCATACATATACAAAGATAAATTTTAAATTCAACAAAAAGGTGTATTTGTCTTCCAAGTTTAGGATATGGGGGTGAAATTGAAAAAAAAAATCATACAAAAGTTTGTTTTTCTTCGGCTGAATCATAAACCGCAATAAAAATGGGGGTTCCTATTTAAATCGTCAAAGTCACCCCCCATCCCTATGCAGGGGGTGGGGGGGTGGTTCTTGTGTGAAAATGATGTCCCTCTCAAAACCAAACAACTTCTGCCTCCTGCAATTTTTCCTCCAAGCAATAATTGTCGAGTCACGAAAAATTAATCAGTCTCGAGAAAGACGTTTTTGTCTTCCATGTTTAAGAGATGAGGGCGAAATTGAAAAAAAATTCATATAAATTTTTTTTTCTCCACGCTGAATCATAACCCGTAATGAAAAATGGGAATTCCTATTTAAATCGTCAAAGTCACTGCTGCTATGCAGGGCGTGGGGGTGGAGGGTGGTTCTTGTGTACAAACGATGTCTCCCTCAAAGCCAAACAACTTTTGTTCGAAGAATGTTGCCCCTCCCCAATAATTCCGAAAATAGATTAAGATGGATCACCCGGTATATGCTCAAGTGGTTCGCAGAATCGCTTGACAAGAACCATTTTTTTTTTTCTAACAGAATTGCCACTGCTTATAGGGAAATATTGTGAAAATTTTGATAGATGGATACTTTAACTGTATAATTGAGAACTTTGACAGTACAAACTTAAATTATTAATGAAAATGTCAGGTTTTAAAAAATATATTGGCTAGTTTGAGACTTCGATACGTTTGGTTACAGAAAATACAGGGTGTCCCGTAAGTAATGGTCCGTGGTGAAATGGGAGATTCTTGGTTTAAAAATATTACGATCTGACACTACTTGCTCTAACAAAATCTTGATAATAAAAAAGATACAGGGTGGCAAAGTTGAGATTTAAAAATTTTCTTTTCAAAATATCTCGAAAAACTGTACAGGTACGAACGTGAAAACTTGGGGATAGATGTTTTACGGTATGAGAAATCATAATTTGATATCCGTGTCGATGTATTTTATAGAGGGCGCCACTTAGGTCATGTTGACGACGTAAATGAACACATAACTTTTTTATCCTTCAGGATATCGCGCATTTTATAGTGAAATATTAAAACTACATCATTGATGAGAAAAAAAGGTATACCAGTTGTCAGTCTCAAAAGTTAGTGGTTTTCGAGACAATCACGTTTTAATAATCTCCTGCATTATTTCTATTTTTTTTATTATCCGAAATCTTAATGCAGTAGGTTGAGATAATAACCAGCATTTTGGCAATTAAACATTTTTCACTTTGACATATTAAAAAAGCAAACAAATGAACCATATTCACCTAAATTCCTATACAGATTCTGAAATAGTCGATTACCAGGTTGCAGTCTGTTTGGATATCGTGGCAGGTATTCTCGTTTCGCAGCTTGCCCATTGAAGTTTGGTTTGCAATAAAGAGAAATCATATCTCTCTTATCTGAATTTGAAAAATTATTATGTCTCGGCATTTTTTAATTTTCCAACTACTAGCAGTAAGCAAAAAATTCTGAACAGTATCAGTAGAGAAAATAATTAACTGTCAATTATCTCGAAAACCACTAACTTTTGAGACCGACAACCGGTATACCTTTTTTTCTCATCAATGATGTAGTTTTAATATTTCACAATAAAATGCGCGATATCCTGAAGGATAAAAAAGTTATGTGTTCATTTACGTCGTCAACATGACCTAAGTGGCGCCCTCTATAAAATACATCGACACGGATATCAAATTATGATTTCTCATACCGTAAAACATCTATCCCCAAGTTTTCACGTTCGTACCTGTACAATTTTTCGAGATATTTTGAAAAGAAAATTTTTAAATCTCAACTTTGCCACCCTGTATCTTTTTTATTATCAAGATTTTGTTAGAGCAAGTAGTGTCAGATCGTAATATTTTTAAACCAAGAATCTCCCATTTCACCACGGACCATTACTTACGGGACACCCTGTATAAGTTATGTTCACATGCTTTACTAATAATAGCTCAGCAACAATATTACATTAGATTCTCGATTTTGACCATGCCTTCGACAGAGTTGATCACGAATTTATATTATGATTGATGCTTGAAAAGGTAAATTTTCGTAACAAATTTATCACATGTGTTAAAAATATCTACAAAGATGCAGAGTCGTCATTCGAATTATTCAGCGCTCCGAAAAAAATAACTAGGATACAGTCTGGGGTGAGACAAGGGTGTCCTATGTCAATGAAAATTTTTGTGATGATGAGACCCCGTTTGAGACCAACTCGATAACAAAAAATTTAAGGTTGGTGCGGTTGCTGATGATGTAACACTTTCTGTATACCTACAAGCAAAATGACATAACGCCGTGTCCTATAGCTGCATCCGGGTAGTGCGTTGCGTGCGATGTGGGGAACGCACGCATCGCAAACCCGCACGAGAAATTTTGAGAGTGTCTAAACTGAATACGATGCGGTCCATGCGAGAAGATTGTTTCCGATCCAACTATTGCTAGTGCAGCTTCAGATAAAATGCGTTTCAATTTTGTAAACCAGTAGTTTGTTGGAGCTTGAAACAATTATTAAAAATTACGGAAAGAAACATGTTATTTACCATAAAGAAACAAGACGCATGTAATCTATAGAAATAGGTAGATTTGATAGATAAATAGATAGAAATGAGATTAGATAAAACAGGTCTACAACAAAAGTTAATAGACCTCATACTTACTCATACTTTAAAATTTAATTCGAGATCTTTCACTGGGATTTTCACATTCCCAGTGTACCTTGACTCTTGTTCTTGTAAAATAGATTTTCCATATTCCAAAAAATGTTTCGCTTTAGCACCACGGCAATCAAAATTTCGAAAACCTACCAATTTCCTGCCCGGCCCAAGAAATCGCAAGATTTTGACAGATGAAAATACAAAATATTTTAATTAAAAAAAATGCGTGCGTTGCGGTGTCGTTTTATCGTACGACTTTTGCGGGCAACACGTTTACTATGGACAGACCCATTGCTTATTATGTGTTTTATTACAATTGTTCATCGCAACGCACGCACCGCAACGCACGCACCGCAGTCCCCGGATGCAGGTAGGACACGGCGTAAGGACACTTGAATAAGTGATAGCCGATTATGAAAATATATCGGGCGCGACGCGTAACTCAAAAAAATGTGAAGCGATAGAGCTATGGCCGAGAATTAAAAGTAGCTTTAAACAAGAAATGTGGAGGTGCTTGAAATCAAAACAGAAATTGAGATTCTATATTAATGATTTTACAAGGCATATTTATCAGATGGTCTCATTAAATTGGAAAAAATACAAAACAAGAGTACAAGGTATACTGATCGGCAATAAAAACAGAAACCTAACACTATATCAAAGAGTGAGTTTAAATCAAATATAGCAAATATTAATATTTTTGCATTCGAAGGCATGATATACAGGGTACTATCTTTATGCGGCCAAAAGTTTACGCCGCATAACAGAGAATCATAATTTCGAATAGCACAAACCATGCTGATCTTGCCAAAAGAAAAAGAAGGATTAAACTTAGTAGATCCGTGGTTCAAGGCGAATGCTTTATTCATTAAACACACAACACAAAATAGAGGACTAAGCTTAGATGACATACAAAATCAACCAAATACGCAAAGAGCAAATACATATCCATATACCCTTACACAATAAACGAGTAGCTCAGGAGGCGACCTACATCACAAAAGAAGTTTTAAAGCAAAACACGAATGTCAAAGAAATTTACCAGTTGTTGTTAAAACAAAACAGAAAATTTTCTAATGTAATGATGAAAACTCCACATCAGAAATGAGAAGGAATCCGGGCAAACATAAATACACCAGTTTTTGATCACAACTAGAAAAGCTTCACGTAAAGTCTATTTTTTATTTAGATGGACTTGTCAAACAGCTGTTAAGTTGGTACCCTGTGCAATCTTTAAACAGTAATTTTCATATTGTCGGATGGTAGCCTGTTTTCTTGACCTTGGCAAAAAATTTACGTTGTGACTAAAGTAACGGCAACATTCCCCGATTCGTGTATAGGCTATGACGTCACCTGCAAAACATGTTTCCTTGTTGTAAGTTGCTCAGTTATAAAACGCAAGTTAAAAACTTCAAATTACTTTATTTTCTTCGAAAATAGTCCTTTTTTAGAAGTTATTCGTTGTTTGAGGATAAATTTAACTGTTGCTTGGATTGACTATAATAATCTAATGACGTTTTGCGAAAACTAGGTCTGGGTCCTCAGTCGGCACTCTAGTCACAGCGAAACGCCAGAAACTTGAAAAGTTGAAGTTGTCAAATTGACAAACCAAATTATCAAATTAAAAATTATTAAAATGCTCAGGCAGGTAAATTTATTTCAAAAGAAAGAAAAGAATGAATCATCAAATGCTATAAACATATTAGCGATTGAAAGATGTTTCTCCAGATTAAGCAAAAATACAGTTTAATCAGATTCCTTGAAATATTCCTTGAGAAATTCTTAAAAAATGATTTAAATAATGTAAGTACCTCTATTTGTCAAGAATAGATCTTCTATTTTCAACATTTTTACATAAAACTAAGAAGGAATCGGTCTAATATCTTACATATATAAGATTTATAAGAGTAAATAGCTAGGTGCTTACACTTACAAGTCTCTGAAATTTTCCAATTTATTACCTCTAGAAATTGCGTTTATAATTTTTATAATTTTAAATTTTGAAATAAAATGACATTTCAACTAATCGACATAACCTTAATTAATTTAGTAACCATTCTAGTGACTATTTTGGTAACAACTATCACCATAACCAACCTAATCAGTCTTGTTGCCAATCGTTCCCCTAGAATTTTGACTTGGTGGAATCCATCTAAATAAAAAATAAAGTATACCTGCTTTTTAAGGATCCAGCTAAATTAGAAATCAATCTATTCAGAGTGGCTTCCGACGCACAATGTAGCAGATGTAGACTTTGCCAGGATACTCTCATTCAAAGGTTCAGAGATGTAATCTAAGCAGAAAGCACGAAATCTAGCTAATTTTTTAATCAAGGTGGTGAGTGTAGAAATACTAAAATTAGACTCAACTCTAAAGGATTATAGAATTATTTATCTCATAATGATTGTGATAATGTATGTGATTGTATCATCAATGAATCAAATAAATCGAAGACGTCCACAGAAACTGGATCGCTGGTTCGAAGAAGAGAGTCTGCTCGAGCCTGGGCTTTAGTGTAACAAATTACGAGGCTCATAGCGAGCTCTATGCGCGCAGATGCAGGAAAAGTAGCACTGCTAACGCATATCATTACAATTATTTTAAGACAGCCAAGGATTATAAAAAGCCCTAAGCTACAGCCACCGCAAGTCCAAGTTGGTTTGGAACTGTCTGAAGACCTTCTGAATGCCTTTGGAATTCTGAATGCCTTAGCAAAGAGTAACGGGGTGATAGGATCCATATCAGATTGACTAAATAGAATCAGTATAGTCCTCTGGCTAGAAAAGGTGCCCAATCCGAATTTATCGGTCCAGAACCCGCAGTTGGCATATCACCGAATATTTCGAAAACAATAATTCACACCTGGGCTGTCAATCAATGACAGAATTTTGTTGAAACATAAAATAATCACTATACCAGAATTCCTCATTCAACACTTTACCTCATATGCCTGACTACAATGTTAGCAGACATCACAGTTTGCTATAACTAGACTAAAACTAGATCATGGAAACTTTCCATTTCATCTCCATAAAATTGAAACAGTGAGCACCAATGTATGCGGATGTGAGGATGTGACAACGCAGCCAATTACGGATTTGAATCACTTGCGTTTACTTCTCGTGTTCTAATCAATTACGCCCTCCCCATCTCCGACCTCTCCAAGAATTTAATGAACTGTAATATTTTCCTTCCAACGAATATAACTTTACTTTTAGCTTTTATTACTCAGGACTAAAAATTAGCCGCAAGATAATATCCTTATCAGATTAAAACGATAATGGTTTTATATAAAGTTATTATCAGTCAGTCATTAGATGCTTGAACTGACTTTGTTGGAATGAATGTACAAGAACTTTTTTCAAAATTGTGAAAGTTTAAAATAAAAAAATATTGTGCAGGTAGTTTTTATATACTGCGCAATATTTGCCGAATTTCATTGATGTTTATCTTAACCAGTCAGATATACAACACTTTAGTTAGGTAAACTGCTTATTTTAGGCAAAAAAGACAACTTCAGTTTAAGTAATCCTGAAAAATCTTGACAACAGATGTTAAACAACAATTATTTTATTAGATACAGCCTTGATTTCACTCCGCTTGTTATTCACTGCATTTTAATATTTGTTTCATGAACACTCTTTACAACCAAAACTTCTAACTTAATTTAATTTCTCAAACATTTATAATGATCAACCTTCAATATTCTGGAATTATTATTTTTCTACCGGCCTTTTAATAAAGACGTATCTTTGTAAAAAAAAAGTTAATGAAGTTTCAGTATCCAAGTATGCTTAATTATACGAGTAGCTGTTCAAATTTAGGGTTATCAGAGCACCGATATACCAATCATTGTCCATAGTTGAAATAGATCATACCTACAGTTATCCAATTTGTTTCGGTACCTATCAGATTGATATTATTACACTGGGTATACCTGGGCGGTAATCTAAGAGCGGCCGTGTTTTAATTATGTTTTAGATACTTCAATGATTTATTGATTAAAATCCCAACAATAGTCGACCGATATTAGATGTATCTCGAGTACTGATGGTGATGACGATAAGATCAAAGAAGGATCTACATTTCAGTCCATGTCATACTTATGAATTGGACGTTGTTTTGTGTCCATATTCGATGTGGAGTTTATTAATATCTGAACAATTGACATGACAAATTGCAAATAGGCACCTTAAGTATGATTAATCAAAAATACATGTTAAAGGCATGTTCTAGTATGTACCTACTAATTTTTTCTCATACTCTAAAGATTTCTTATTATACATGCCATATAAACTCTCCGCCAAGGATCTATTCTGATTAAATCATTTCAATGGCAATTTTAGACAGTGCTAAGACACATCAAAAGGGATTTAATTACAAAGTATCCTTTTCAGCTCAATGTCTTAAAGCTGAAAGTTTTGCAGGTTTGTTTGAATTGAATCTAATTTATTTATTAATTAATAAGAAATACTATACCCAGACAAAGACTTGAGAAAAGTTACATAGAGTCAACTAACTGGCTGCCAAGTGTTTACAAAGACAGGCGTTCATAGATGCGTCGTTTTTTGATATCTCCTAGATGATTAGGTATAATAGGTTTCAAAATAGTTACTAACTAATAGAGATTGTGAGTTAGGTTTAACCCATACAGCACGTCCAAATAAAATTACGTCTCTACAAGATAAACACTTGAGGAACAAAAGACGTTAATGTGGATCGAATTATTTATCTAGTAATGACATACACAAATGAGATACACCAATTTTTATATCGATATAATTATGTGATACAGTGTCTAATCATTGTATACTGTATGCAATTAAGATTCAAAACATTTTTATATGACGTAAAAAATAACTATTTAAATGATGAAATTTGACGTCCGTACATGATACCCACAACGTATAAGTCATATGTATCTGTGATGCTTTAAATATTATTTGTGCCTACTGTACGCACCATGTAAAAATGCGTCGTATACACATAATACAAAGCACCATATATACACTCCTTAGTTGTGTTTCGTTGTGTCTACATTCGAGCAGATTGGTGTATGCATACTGACTGTGTATCTTGTGTCTACTGCACACACCCTGTAAACGTGCGACATTTACACATAATACAAAAAAACAATATATACACTCCATAGTTGTGTATTGTTGTGTCTACATTGGTGCTCAAACATGCGCGCGCATAAGAGTCATCGTATGCACACCGACCATGTGTTCACGCATTTCTATAAAAGAGTGGTAAAGCAAAGCAGTGCCAGCAGCCATTTTAATTTCATTTCGAAGCTCGGAAGTGTTCTCTGTGTGAGTGTGCAGCTTGAAAAGGATTTTATGAGGTAAGTAAAGGTTTTTAAATACGTTATTACTCCTATATAGGATTATTATTATTGATGTTGAAACGTTTAATGTTTAATATTATTGTATGCTTTTTGTACCTAAAATTAATAACATTTTGATGAAACGATCTTTACGTTGTATAAACATTCGTTATTAGAATATTGTGATTTACCGTTCATACATCCATAGATACGCGTTGGATTATTACCTATAAGTTTTATGTACCTTAATTGTATTGGATTTTGGATTGTTAGAAATTTTAAATTTAACGACTTCCATACATTTTTCCAACAAAATTTCAGGCATATGAAGAGCCTATATAGCTATTAAATTTTGTGTATACACCACGTAAAAGTGATAGCACTGTGCATAATATGTATAAACAATCTGCAAGTGATAGTGTTTCTGATGATTTATAACATAAATCCGGACTTTTTGTTATTGCTTAAATTGCAGAAAATTAATGAAAATTCTCGTCCCTCAACACTGAAATATTTTGTATTTACAGGCGGTGACGATCGGGGAAAATTAAAAAAAAAGAGGAGAATGGCTGAGAAGAGGGCTGCCGCAAAGACTGCCGATGTATAATACCTATATTTTTGCATTTTAACTATGTTGTTTTTGACAGATTTTGGTATTTTTATAAAAATTTTGTAATATTCCAGTGTTTTATTCCTACTTCTGTTTTTATTTGCATAAATAATAATGTTTTATAATAGTGTAACTATATAGGTACCTATAGAGTGAAATACAGAACTTCCATAAAGACATTAACGACATAAGATATATGGAAGGAAAAATGGAACAATTTTAAAACTACCTTTCTTGAGCTAGCTAGATACTTCTGGAAAATAAAAGTTTCGCAGTCCGACCTTTCGTTCCCAAAATAACAAAGATAATAGGTAACAATCAATAAATTCATTGGTAAAATACGAATACGAAAAGTCAGGCTGCAAAACTTTTATCTCCCTGAAGTACCCTCTAGTTCATGAAAAGTATAGTTTTATGTAGAGTGTGTATACACGGGACGAAAGTGCTACATATACACGGTATAGTACATTTACATTCAAAATTAATAGGACAAATACAATGTGTATGCAGAGCAAGTATAATACACAATCACTGGTAGCATACGATGACACATTGTAGATCACTTACTTTGTGTATATATAAATGGAATACTGTGACTACATTGTGAGGCGGACGTTTAACCTTTGTGCATACCTATGTACCTAAGGTGTGTAAACGTAGCACATTTACATCGTAAAATTGTGTCACCTTGTGTCTGCTTCTAGATACATTGTCACAATGCAAACACACCGTAATCGTTATTGGGTGTGCTGTATGGGAAAGAGTCGTGGTTAGAATAACCACGTTGATAACTCGATAAAAGAACTGGAAAAGACGTCGACCACAAAGCGTGTCGATTTGTTGCGATGCTTCTATAAAGGGTGATAGATTCACCCGGAGATACTTGAAACGAAATAAAGAGCCCTGAAAATCTAAATTATTAGTAGCCTCACTGACATTGGTGCTACATTCTATTTTATGCCCGTAAGCTGTCCTAACTGATTGATACTTCTTCTCTGACAATTGGAGGGGTTGGATAAATTCATTATTTAATGATTTGTGCGACTAATATGGAGAGATACCGTTTAGAGCGATAATGCAATACCACATATTATATAGAGTGTTCGAAAACGAATCCGTTATGGAGTAGGCCCTGACACAAAGAGGTTTGTCTTAGCTTAATCCACTCTTCACAACTCACAGCTCTTTTTTTTAGGTTATTAGGACAATTGTCAAAACATTCAAGAACGTTAATAAAATAGGCACTCACTTTATTGACATTTTTCATAAAGCAGATAAATAAAATCGATCATTTCATTTAGGAGTTGAGCGAAGTGTCCTCCACCCTCCTGGGCATATTTTAATACACGATTTCTCACTCCACGAAGGGCACTTTGTAACAGTTCAGATGTATCATTGATCTCGGTGAACTTCTCCTCGATCCTCGAATTGTTGTCACAAATATTGAGTTTTGATGTATGGGATATGGCTGGCCATGTTATGGCTGTATTGCAACTGATAATTCGATCGTCAAAATGCTCCCTCAGTAAATTGAGTGTTTCGATAGTGTAATGGGGTCTTGAACCGTCCTGCTGAAAATATCCCAAAATTCCAATGCAACCTATTTTTAATGTAAGTTTAAAATACGTAACCAAAATACCAAATATTATTTTGATATTTTGGCAGCAGAGCGTAGTTAAAATATATAATCGACGTAAAATTTGATTAGAAACATAACCATAACCTATATAACCTATATGACCTATACAGATAACCTGTAAAAATCTAGCTTGTCAAAGGTAGTTCAAAGCTCAGTGTTTAAGGACGTACCAACATAATTCAAATTTTCCATAGTCAAATCTGAATTTAAAAACATCTGGAATGAGATATACAAACAATACAATAGAATACATCATTTTTTATCAAAATAAAATGAAAATAACATTCTAGTTCGGTAACCAATTTAAAATAAAGGGAAAACTAATGAAAAATATCTAAATATAACTTTTGCGACGAAAAAACTGGGTATATTTAGATTTACCATAGGAAATTGCTCTTTACAATAATTATGCTGAATACTGAACATTTAATATACCTAGATAGGAAATTTTTTGGGTATTTCAGTTAGTTACCTACTAATAGATACCTACCAAATTGTTGGTATTATTACAAACAATCCCATTGAATCATTTCACCATAACAATGGATTTCATATGAATTGCATTCGTCTATGTATAGATAATGTAGGTATAGATAAGGTGCCTATGTATAAAACCCAGTACTTGCACCGTATAGGAGACAGTCATTGATCAATGATCATAGCAATATTGAGCGGGCCAGCTAGCAGTGCAGCAGTACCTTCTTGAGACAGCTCGACATACTAGATGCCTGCTATGCACCGAAGAGTTTATGGTCTCATTTTCTATTTGGAATTATAGCGAGTCACGACGCTCTAGAATTGATAACTATTGCCATTATACGTATAGCATAGCAGGTAAGGTAGGGTATGCAAGAGCTATGCCAGTTGCGCTAGCTCTCTTATACATTATGTACAAAGAGTTACGACATCGCTACACCCACATATCTACTGTGATTTTTTCATATAAATCGTGTTAATGGGATCATGCCATGCCAGATAACAACAACTCTGAGCTAGTGCGCTGTTTGTCTTGCATATCTGCAGCTTTGCCATTTCCAATCTGAGAAAATGAGAGTGCAATGCCGGATGTCAATCGAGTCAAGCTATTTATATCTGGCATGGAGTGAGCATCTAATTTCCCATGTGCAGTTTTCTACTCTTATTAATATACACTTGTCATATTTGTTGCTCGTAAAATATAAAATAAGGTAGTAGTTTATTTCTAGTCAGCGTAATTAAGAAATTTCGCAAATTTCAGAGGCTGTTCACTATTAATCGGTGTTGTTGGTATCGAATATGAAAACTCATAGGAAATAGAATACTCATGAAGCTACATATAAAATACATTTAAAAGTGAAACTTATAATCGATTTATGATTTAATACATCCATAAAATTGAGACAACCTTCTTAACCAGTTGAAGCTAATTTACTTTATTCTTTCAACTAAAGTAAAATATTTCAGACGATTAAGTAACTAAAAGAATTGTGATCTATACTGGGTCCTGTGATAAAGTCGCTTATTTTCGTCTTCATTTTTGCATTAGGAAGTCAGGAAAGTTTACATTTTATAAAGGCCCGGTAAATAATTATTAAAGTTCTATTATTCAAATAAAATGTCAGGAAGCTGTATATTTCCGCCTGTATTTTTGTAGTAGGTACTAGTCAGGAAAATATAAATTTTATGAAGGTTCTATTATTAAAATAAATGCGTGAGAATATCACGGAGCCGAAGATACGAATTTAATTTCCATAAAGTTTTGAGATAATATTAACGTTTTCTCGAATTCAATATCCTCGATGATGACTTCATCTGACCCCTGGCGTTTTCCGTTTCTCCATTGAGCTACTTTGGGACAAGGGTACGATAAACGTACCATCTGCGTGTCTTAGGTAATTGGGAAATACTTAGCGAGAATATTTTCCACAGGGAATAAACCCTTAATAAAATCGGGCGCCCGAGAAATCCATCGAACTCCAGTTAAATCCGAGCCGTGAATTTCCCAGCGAGCTCGAGACCGTCACAGTCCATGACACCACAACCTATTTCCACTAAAATAGTCACTTCTATGAACACATGGATGGAGTTGCTATGGGCAGCTTACTGAGTTCTGCGGTTGTCAATTTCTACATGGAATTCTTTAAAGCCACGGCCTTAAACTCCGCCACCAACAAACCGTCTTGTTGGCACCACTACATAGATGACCCTTTCGTTACTTGACAGCATGGAGAAGAGGCCCTTGAGGGTTTTTTCACCATATCAACAGTATTCACCCCCGCATTCAATAACTATAACCATCATCCAGGTCAAAAACGAGCAGTAATTAAAACTGCTGGTGAGTCGTGCATCCCGAATTTGTCAGACCCAACACCTCCAAAAAGAGCTCGTCCAGCTAGATCGCGCTCTGCAGGCGAAAGGCTGGACAGCTCAAGAAATCAGGAGAGCGTTCCTACTTTGAACTTCTCCGCTCAGCTAAAGATCCCATTGGTCCACTTTCTTCTGCTGCAGTTTATAAAATACCGTGATCCCTTGTATATGTCGGAGCTACCAAACGCATTGTCAACGTGACCGTCAGCGTGACCGAACACAAGAGAAACTGTCGCCTATGCCAGACAGGCAAATCAGCTGTCGAGGAGCACTCTTCAGTAGCACCACGCCATATGCTTTGAAGAGACGAAAATCCTGTTCACTACTTCACCCCACTTAACCGGTTTACATCGTACAGAAATTGAAATTCACAAACATCCAAATATTTTCAACAGGCAGGACGAAGGAATTAAACTGCGGAGGATTGGGTATCATCCCGGGTTACGTCAGACCCAAACGAGTTAGCGTCTGATTCAATAGCGTCTGATGATGACCTACGATATCATCAGAGAAACCAAATAGCTAGTGTGACGGCTCCAGATCATCATCACTCTATAAATAGGAGGGACCTTCCAGGCGTGCACTCCTGCAATCAGTTATCAGTGAACACGAGGAGTGGAAGCTTCACTTGCGGTTACATCATCCACATGTAACCGCGGATGATGTCTATCGCAGCTGTAGACGAAACGTTCGCAGCAAATCTTCATGGACCACGGTAAAAAATCCCAGAATCAGCTCTGATTTCAAGAGCCAGTGAGGTTCTCGTTTGTTACTCGCTTGCTCTTTCTCGCATAAATTTCGGTGATATATTTTTTGAGGTCCGTTCTTATCACAGCAATATAATTATTCCTATCGGCTGCAAAGGATACAAAATTCGTGTTCATGATTTAATATATCTACGGATTCATAAAACAATACACGGTTTTTTATTTTTCCCACTATTGAGATCTTGAGAAGTAGCAGAGTTACGGGGGCGGTTAAATAAGAGGAAAGCATAATTTCAGTCGTTGCTCTGAAAGATTCTGAAGCAAACTAAAAAATCGACATTTCTAATTGTAGCAATATTCATTTGACATATCAAAGCATTTCAAAGTTGACTTTTGTTTTTCTTATATGGCCGCCAAATTGTTCTTTCATGTCAATCGTTACTAAAAATATTGCTATAAAAACCACAAGGATAGCAATGAGACAACGCAGATTTGTTCCTAAAAAAGACGAATAAAGATTTTACATTTTTGATTTAATGTAATATGTGATGTAATCTTCAGTTTCCTTGATTCTTTATAACGAATTACATATAAAAAACAATATGATGGCCATAACAAAAACAAAACCTGACTGCTGAAACTCCAGGATAAATATACATTTTTGCTGTTAAATTTTTTTCAGGATATTCCCAGGCACGATTGAAATTTTCTTAAATTTTATTTCAGATAAAAAAATTAACGTTTGCGATTTGTCTCTAGTTCAACAACCCTCTGTCTTTGCTAATTCTCAAGGTATCAATGGTGAGAAAGATTAAAAATCGATCTGTGTATTATTGATCAGATTTGGAATGCTACTTACCACAGAAGTAGTTATAACTTCGAAAAATACTGTTTTTTGTAAGTTTATTTATACAGGGTGGTCCAACTTAAAACGTCAGGACTTTACCAAACGATAAAAAACGGTAAAATAATGCCAGTTTTTCTAATACACTTATAGCCGGGAAAGCTTCCTTTTCAAGATACAGGGCGTTGAAGTTTTGGGAAAATAATAATGTTTTGTGAATATTGTCAAAAGGGCTGCTTTAAAAAAATTGAAAATTGGCACGCAGCATGAGCTAAGTATCTTTCATGATTTACGGCTTATGGTGATAAATTGCGAAAACCAGCGGCGGAGATATGGGTGTGCCATCGCCCCTTTTCAAAAAAAAAATGGGCGCCACTGACTCTATAGCAAATTTAATAATACTGTTCAATGTCCCATGCTTTTTAGAACAAAAAAGTACTCTTTAATTTTTTTCTCAATGGGAACCTGTTTCGAGATAATTCAGGTTTTCTTAGGTAATATCCGTAGCTATTTTGAGAATAACAGACAAATTCTAATCAAATAACTTTTACTTAAATAATTAAATAACAGAAATAAACAACACCTAACTAATGTAACAATTGTCAGTAACCATAGAGTCAGTGGCGTTAATTTTTTTTTTAAAAGGGGCGATTGCACACCCATATCTCCGCCGCTGGTTTTCGTAATGTATCACCATAAGCAGTAAATATTGAAAGATACTTAGCTCATGCTGCGTGCCAAATTTCAATTTTTTTAAAGCAGCCGTTTTGACAATATTCACAAAACATATATTGTTTTTTTCCCAAAACTTCAACACCCTGTATCTTGAAAAGGAAGCTTTCCCGGCTATAAGTGTGTTAGAGAAACTGGCAATATTTTAAAGTTATCTATCGTTTGGTAAAGTCCTGACGTTTTAAGTTGGACCACCCTGTATTATTACTTAAGTTATAATAATAATTGATGATTATTGTGGGCTTCCTTGGTCTATGATGATTGTAGGTATCATATTATGTATATGTCAAATATATTAAATATTAAATGCATACTTAAACACTTATTATTAAAATTTCTTCTCTTCCTTTTCGCTAGCAGGATCGTGAGCTTGCATGGCCACGCACGGCAAGATCCCACGCACGCCGGTTAATGTGAATCCTACTACTTCACGTACGAGGACTATGTCCAGTGTCGACCTCTTCACTTAAGAAATTAATTTCTAAGATGATTTATGCGATACAAAAGAAGCAGACTCGTAGGTATTCCACCGTGTATGGGATGGCCCGATCACTCCGTGATGTGTGAATCTATCCTCTGCACGTTATAATCCAGGTGCCTTTAAAAATTACCATGCAAATTATGTCCCATAAACTGATATTAGTCTATTGTACTCCGGCGGGGCTTTCTGCTGTGAGAATATTCAACTCTATCTATAATAAAGTAAGGTGTTGATGAAATCAGTCATGATTTATTGATATATCAGACATTCGTTAATGTTTTATTAGCAGTGTAAATATATTATTACCGCAATTCGGCATGTTAAAATTTCATATATTACAAGAAATTAGTACGCTTAGGTACTATAATTAAATACTTTAGAATGGTCGTAACAAGATTTTGATTCTCTAGATTTATGTTTAATTTGTGGGTGTACATTTAAGCAGCGTAAAATATACTAAATATATTTACAATAATAACACAGTATAAATTATTGTGATTTACGTAACAAAATCCCTGTTTGACTATTTTCGTAACAGCTGTTGTCTCTTTGTATCGCGATTTATCTTTTTACAATTTTATGCAGGTATGATTTATTTATTTCTTTTTTTTATCCAGATGTACCTTTTGATTAACTCGTCATACTTAGTTTTAAATTTAATAAATTAACTGTTTCGTGAATTTACAGTACCTACGTTTAAGTCAACTAGTTTAGTAAACTTTACACCGCTTAAGTGAGAATTTTTATAAAATTCAAGTAGTATTCGCTTGTACACGATTTGTTTACTTTCGTGTAACCAAAACTTTCGTTTGTCCACCCGTAAAAAAATTACGGCAAAATAATTTTTAAAAATCTCAGCACCCCGAACATATTTCATCAATTTTCAAACTGTATTCATTTGTCCACGATTTGTTAACTCAAACTCAATAATCCACCCGAAATTTTCGTTTGAAAATTAATTACGAAGTTATTACCAAAATAAAAAAATCGAGAAAAAAATTGACATCTAATGCAAAAGCAAATTTTAAAATTCAAACGGCATTCAGTTTGATTTTTTTTTAAACGGCATTTTTTTTTAATCCACGATTTTTAGATTGTCTAACAAAATAAAGCAATGGTGTTCCCCTGCACGCTTATATAAGATAGGACTACCTATGTGTTCCCATGACTCAGATGAGGCAGATTTGAACCATTTGTTTCTCAATTGCAAAGCAAAATTACAGGCGACCAGAACAATATAGACAAGCTCTAAGAATTAAAATTCCAGTTCCCTACGAGCATTATGTATTGCTGGCAGCTAACAGAAGGGACGTATGCGACTTATTAATTGTTGAGTTCGTTACAAACAACAAAATACCAATATCATTACTAAAATGATATCATGGAATTACTTGGAAATGCAGTCGTTTTTTAAGTACAGAAAACTCTTTTTTTATGCCAAGCTTTCGAATTTTATTTTAATTCTTCTTTAGGGCTATATGGAAGTTGAGATTAAATTCTAAGTTTTTGAAAGTTGTTAACCATAGGACTCATTATTAGGTACATTTATTAACAGCAATAATTAGGAAGGTCAACGATAATAAAAATACATATTAATGAAATTTGATTCTAATTAGGGACAAAATGATTAAAAAAATTTATAAGTTTTTTCTAATATTTTCTTTAGGAATATTAGAAAAAAATTATAATTATTTTTTATCATTTTAGCTCGAATTAGAATCAATATTAATTGATATGTATTTTTATTATCATTGACCTTACTGATTGCTGTTAAATGTACCTAATATCCTATGTTATTAATCCTATCCTATGTTGTTAATCCCATGGTTAACAATTTTCAAAAACTTAGAATTTAATCTCAACTTATATTAGCCCTGAAGAAGAACTTAAGCAAAATTCTAAAGATAGGCATAGAAAAAGAGTGTTCTTTACTTAGGACTGCATTTCCAAATGATTCCTATAATAGCATTTATTATAGGACAGTCAAAATACCTACAACTACCTACTAGTTTATCATTAATAGACATACCTACATAACACAAATGTGTGTGGCTGAAGGACCAAATCCAAAGTCACTACAATTAATGAAAAAAACTTATATTACAGTCAAAATATTTCAAATTTAAAATTACACTGTGAAAAATTTCAAAAAATTTTAAATTTCAACTTTTTGGCCACCTGTACCAAAAAAAAAAACAATTTATTTCAAAACTGCTGGGACCTACGTCCTTTCTATGACTTGAAAATAAATTTAAAAATGGACAAGTACCCTATACGAGTTTGACTCGAGAGCAGAGGGTTTTGTAGGGAAATTAGTTCCGAATACAACTAGGTAAGTTTCGATAAGAAAGTCTGCATGTAACGCGTTGAACACTTCAGCTGTCATTCAAAAAACCAGCAACTCTGCTATCAAATTGTTTATTATTTCTTAGGTGCGAGCGTATAAAACATATACGCCAAAACAATAGTATTTCTTAGGTAGGTAGGTACATACCTGGCCAATTAAAATAAAAAATTCGTGTCTTCATTATCTTGCAATCATAAAACTAATAATAATTATGAGAGTTAGATGTTCCACACGTTTCGTTCGATGCTATAGAACTTTCTAAGAATACAAAAAGATGATAATTTTTAAGCAAAATTTTCAGCGATAGGTATTAATAAGACTTGATTATTCTTATCTGTTTGTATCAGTCATAAAATTTTAGTTCACTCAGTTGCGTTCAGATTCAAGCGATTTTTTTCGACTGATTGTTAAGAGCGTTCAATCAATCAATCAATCACTCAAGACGAAATGTTAGTGAGAATTCTGAAAGCATCCACATACAATAATTAACCATTAGACGATCAACAAACAATCTGTTACACGCCGACATTACATACATATACTGAAATTCAATGGTCCCGTAACTGGCCTCTGTGGAAATCCAGATGGGGCTAGGAATAAAAAAAAAGAAACCTGAAACCTCTGTTAAATTGTTTTTGCTATTTAAAAGATTGTTTTCTAACTCATGAAGATCTTGATGTGACCAAACTTATCATGACGTACCTTATTAAATTCCATAATTGTCTACCACGTTAACACTGGTTTAACAGAAAAAGTAGCAACGAGTATCAGGCGAGGTATCAGGTTTAAAGTGAAGCTTGATATTGTTTTTTGGATTATTACGGAATCGGTTAATAAAAGCGAAATACTTAGGAATAGGATTTTATTTCTTTTTTTTATTTGATTTTTAGATTTTTTTACAAATAATGTTAATTTTATTTAATGACCTCTTATCCTATACGAGCTTCTAATAAAGTCATAACAATAATGGGTCTTAGTCGCGACTGACTAATATATTATGAAAACTGGCCGAAAGGTTAAATTCTTATTAAAAACCAGTCGACTAGAAGACCCGTCGCATAATTTTTTAATAAAATTAAAAAATTCATTTGAATTATAATTTTGCATAACTTTTAGAGAATCTTTTACAAAATGTTAAGAGTAACACGCAAATTTTGTTAGTTTTGGATGGTACTAGTGTAAGAATAATTTACACACCTAAGCTAAGCTGCTTGAGTGTGTCCGGTCACTTCTGATTTCGGATTACGGTTTCGCAAATGAATTGGATTCCACACTAAATAGAAATAGAAACATCATTTTGACTGCTAAATATAGAGTTTTAGATTTTAAGACGACGGTCGAACCAGCTTGTTTACCATTGCCTACCGGTATATCTTGCAATACTAGATGGAAAATTTCCCCGGCACAGTTACTGACCAGTTATGCATAATTTTAATACATACATATAGCATAAATTATTCATAATAAGTATAAATAGCTTAAGTTGATTTTCGCTATAACATTTCAAAATCATTATACAGTGTGGATAATTAAAGTAGATTTGAATTAAATAAATCTTATATAAGAAATTTAAAATTTAAATACGACGAATGATTTAGTTCATAATTAAAACGCCTATTATATGTGCATAAAACCTCAAAACAATAAAATCGGTCACCGAATAAGCGAAAGAACAACGGCTACTGCAGCCAATTATTTTTCATTGGGTTGTAATAAGTTATAACATTTATATCTTAACCTATTGCACGTTAAAATATATAACTATTTAATAATTTACATAAATCATATAATTATTATATTATATAACAAGTAGGTACCTACATACATGAAGCAATGCTACAACGTGGTGTAAAACCTAAATAGACATACCTACCTAACTGTAACACTGTAACAATTCTTTGTTTAAAGCAAGTAACATGCGAATAAACTTAACTAGGTAGGTACATATTAATTATTATTGGCATATTATCACATACACAGGTATAAGAACATAATTACAAGCTACCCAAACATTACCATGCAAAATATCTTGTACGTCAATCACTTACAGACTGTTTCAAAATTATAGTCTTATTGAAATTTTCTTTTTTTTATAAAGCGTAATATTTTTTACAAGTAGACATCCGAAACTGTCCAAACTGACAGTTTTCTTTCGCAAGAAGGTCTATAAGGGTGATAAATATCGGGTAAAGATTTTGAAAGGGTGGCTACATAAAGTGTAAATCACAATCACAAAGAAATGTGATAAACAAAGAAATGAATTTTCATTCACAGGAGCTTTTAGACAACTTAGCACACATGATCAACAATATAGTGACATCAGTGAGATCGAAATAGGTTTCGCTTAAGATTTTTTTTTCGAATGTGCCATTTATCTAGCCTCATGCGACAGAAATTTTTTCATTCAGTTTTGTTATCCCGTCTCAGAACTGCTTCCTTAAAAGTGCAAAATTTTATTACAAATTACCCCCAGGCTTTATCCGTCATCTTGAATTTAGGGGGTGTATTTATTTTTCCTGATTATCTCATCACTTGTTTTTTAGTTTTGTTTGGACAACACTCTTCATTTCCAAATTCGTGAGGAATTTAATTTTCTATGTTTTATGTCCTCGTAATTTTACTAGGTACCTACTTATAATACAGGAAGCTGAGCTCAAAAAGCGGCGACAAAATTAAGTGTCATCTGGCGTTTCGGGGCGGACCTAACCAGGACTTATACAATTGCTTTCCTTTACTTCACTCTAAATAATAAAATGAAACTACTTTTAAAATTACTTCGGCGGGGTTGTGTAAATTGATCTGGCATTTAAAAAATTTTCAAAAACAACTATGTAGATCTCAGAGTTTTCATAGTCAACTTTTGTTTTTTTTATGACCGCCATATTGAATTCTAATGTCATTCTGTATTAAAAAAAACAAGAAAACCAAAAGTCTTTTACACTAAAAAAAATAATTGCTTCGAAACTTTCTTCTTCTTTTTTTGAAAAAAAAAAGAAAATCTTATCACCGAACGACGTCATGTTTGTGACGTCGCAATATGATGTGACCTTGCTTGACATCACTTTTTTTTTGAAAAAAAGAAGAAGAAAATTTTTAAGATTTTTTTTAATGTGATAGATTTCTGGTTTCCTTAAAAGTCCAATATGGCGGCCATAGTAGTAGTAGTATGGTGGGTGCACCCCAAGCGACTAGGCCACCGAGGGCCCTTTTCGCCGTACCCGAACCATGGTGAAACTCCTACTCGAACCTCCCCGACCTTTTAATAAAGGCCAGAAGGTTGTTGTATGAGAGGAGTTTCATTTCTTCCTCTTGTAGCTCCTCAGACCCAAAGATGTTGAGTCTCAGGTTGCTATATACCTCGCATACACCTATACAGGGTTATTCACGGTATACGCCACAAAAGATTATGGCCGTGTCTCTGGATTTTAGGATCTTTTTATTTTTTGAGTGGATAGAGACTCGGCAGAGGTACGTTTTAAAATTATATTCATAATGTACAGGGTGTCCCAAAAGCATGAAACATATCAAAGTTATGTTTTTTAAATGGAATGCTCCTATGTTATCGCATTTTTAGATTGCCTGGGAAGAGAAAATAAGATTGGCTTTTACAGTTGGTGTTTAAATTCAGAAGTTTGTGAGTTATAAACAAGTGAAAATCGTCATTTTTCAAGTTCAAGGTCCTGTACAAGGAAAACGGCTTAAGATAGAAAAGAACGGCTTACATGTCCCTATTTTAATTTTTCATGTACTATCCAATGATGTAGATGAAATGTTTATACAGGGTGATAAAAAATTTGAAAAATTCTGAGATTTCTCCACGCTTCGACAAATAAATAAATCAAAAAAAGTACAAATGTTTCTATACCATAGGATAGTACATGAAAAGTTAAAATAGGGACATGTAAGCCGTTTTTCTCTATCTTGAACCGTTTTCGTTGTACAGGGCCTTGAACTTGAAAATTTACGATTTTCACTTGTTTATAACTCAAAAACTTCTGAATTTAAACACCAACTGTAAAAACCAATCTTATTTTTTCTTCTCAGACAATCTAAAAATGCAATAACATAGGAACATTCCATTTAAAAAAACATAACATAACATAACATAACAAAAATAATTGATATGTTTTATGCTTTTGGGACACCCTGTACATTATGAATATAATTTTAAAACGTACCTCTGCCGGGTTTCTATCCACTCCAAAAATAAAAAGATCCTAAAATCCAGAGACACGGCCATAATAATGGCGTATACCGTGAATAACCCTGTATAATGGTGGGAGTCCTCGTCATCCATTCCGCATTTAGGGCAGACAGGGTCCCGAGTGACCCCCATCACTTGTAGGTGTCTGTTCAGACTGCTGTGACCGGTGAGAACCCCGACTAGTAGTCTGAGTTCTTTCCGGTTCATTCTGGACATGCTGGTCCATCTGTTTCCGATCGGACCGGCCAGAAACAGCCTGGCCTGTCTACAGCCTGGTGCTGTTTCCCAGTGGTTCTCTATGGCGGCCATAAGAAAAACAAAAGTTGACTATTAAAACTCTGGGATCTGGTTGGCTTTAAAAATTTTCGAAATGTCAGATGGATAGCAAAAAATTATTAAATTAGCCTAAAAATTATTTATTAATCTCCAATCATAAAAAAATATATATGTCTAAAATAAGAAATCATGATTTTTCAGTTTTGTCAGGATATTTCAGAAACGGTCCCAGATATCTTGTGAGTCTCGACGGATTCGAT
This sequence comes from Malachius bipustulatus, assembly GCA_910589415.1. Classification (NCBI taxonomy): domain Eukaryota; kingdom Metazoa; phylum Arthropoda; class Insecta; order Coleoptera; family Melyridae; genus Malachius; species Malachius bipustulatus. The sequence continues at coordinate 54,205,547 of OU342631.1, forward strand.
ATGGCCACAAAATAGAGCAGCTAACTTAACGGAACCTGCATCTTCATAAAATGAAAAATTTAAATATGACTTACTTGTCAACAATGTCATTTTAACTTAGTTTTTCGGTAAAACACCTTGGCGAAATAATATTAATAGTAATAATAATAATAATAATAATTCTTTATAATCCATGCACTTTTCTACAACCCTTTTAGTATATTCAGTAACAATAAATAGGTACTAAGTGGAAAGTAGATTCAGATTCGGATTATCATAGTTAATTTATGACATTTGATCTTTCATCTGAACTTTTTGTATAATCAGCTTTCAATAATCATTAGAGCTTCTGAAAAATTAGGGACCACATAAAGAAGAGGAATTATGATAACCGTATTATAATAAACATTCATTTTTCACTATGACTAATTTAAAATATGAATATGTGAATATTTACGTAAAAATATTAATATAAAATATGATACATAATATACTTATGCCCGTATTCACAAACGATAATTTCCTAAATAATTACGTAATTATTTAAATGAGTGAGATGGAGATATGCAGTTTTTTTGCAATAGAATGAGATGGGGATAATTGATTACGTAATTATTTAGGAAATTATCGTTTGTGAATACGGGCATTAATATAAAACATCTACCCTAAATTATTATACTGCTAATATAATTATTTGACAAAAATTAAAGGTGAAAAATGAAGGTCACTATATTTAACAGTTTTATTCCATTATTTCTTGGGAATTAGGTTCCGGCTTGATAGTTTTAAATATATAAAATATAAAATTTTAAAATATAAAATATATGACAATATCTGCATGTCATTATATTTAAATCTACATTTTATTTTATAATTTAATATTTATACCTCTAATGAATTGTGATCCAAGGGACTAATCAGTCCCGACGTTAAAACTTCTGATCAACACTATAAAGCCGGAATCTAAATCCCAAGAAATAATCAAATAATAATATACTTTATCGGCAATTGGTTCACTATACAGGGTGTTAATGAATAGGTATGTTACAAACTTAACATCTATTTGTTATAAGTTTGTAACACCTATTCATTAACACCCTGTAGATATACAATTTCCTAATATAATTAATAGTTATTAGAGTATTCTTTGTTGGAGAGGTTAAGGCAGACCTTGACCTTCAAATTTCTATTTTTTGAAATCTTTAACAACTTTCTTCTTTATACAGGGTGATTCAGGTTTTACCTTGTTAACTCTAGGAAACGATAGAGAATCGAAAAATAATATGAGTTTGCTTCATGAACAATATTCGTGAAATGCTTCGTTAAAAAAATACAGCGTGTTAAAGTTTTAAGTTTTAAAAAATTCGTATTTTTAAAATATAAAAAAATTCGCTGATTGAAATAATTTGAAATTTCGAACAGTAGTTTTGCTAATTGAAGTACATGATTTGATACTTCCGATGAAAAATTCTTCAATCCAGTGGCGGAGATCTGGGCTTGTTCTTACCTTTTTTATAAATAATTTGCACGCCACTGACTTTAATGCAAATTTGTAATTTTTCTTAGATACCGCATGCTGTTTAGAGAAGAAAAGTCATCGCACGTTTTTGTCCTAGGACGCACTGTTTCCGAGATACTTCATAATGTAGGAACCCGTACGAGGTAAAATATCATAAAAATCAATGCTATTGAGTTTTTCCAGAAATTAGTCATTTTTGTGATCGTTATTTGAACCGTATTGCAATACAAAAAGCTTACATGAGTTCCAACATTGTGGAATATCTTGAAAACAGTGCGTTTTTAACAAAAATGTAAGATGACTTTTCTCCTCTAAAGAAAACAAGGTATCTACCATAAATAACCAATTTGCATTAAAGTCAGTGGCGTAGAAATTATTTAATAAAAAACGTAACAACACACCCAGATCTCTGCCACTGAAGTGAAGAATTTTTCATCGGAAGTATCACATCATGTACTTCAATTAGCACAACTACTGTTCAAAATTTCAAATTATTTCAACCAGCCAATTTTTTTATATTTCAAAAATACGAAATTTTTCTTAAAAATTTAACACCCTGTATTTTCTCAACGAAGCATTTCACGAATATAGTTCATGAAGCAAACTCATATTATTTTTCGATTCTCTATCGTTCCCTAGAGTTAAGTAGGTAAAACCTGAATCACCCTGTATAGTAAACTATACAGGGTGCACCATGTATCCTTCTCTATATTGCTATCTCCTAACACTAACAGATACAGGGTCGGTTAAACAAATCCAAAGGAGCGCAATTTTGGGGCCATCTCGATTCCGTCGAGACATACAAGATATCTGTGACCGTTCCTGAAATATCCTGAAAAAACTGAAAAATCGAGATTTCTTATTTTTTCCATATCTTTTTTATTATTGGAGATTAATGAATAATTTTTTGTGGGCTTACATAAGTCGGCAAGAGCTACCCATCTGACATTTCAAAAATTTTCAAAGCCGACTAGATCCCAGAATTTTCATAGTCAACTTTCGTTTTTCTTATGGCCACCATAGTGTTGTTTCATGTTGTTCGGTATAAAAAAAATCACAAAAACTAAAAATTGTTAAACTTCAAAAAATAAATTAAAAAATTTTTTATTCTTCTTTTTTCTTTACAAAAAAGACACATTTTTAGACCGAATTTCATAGATAAATTAAAAAACCATAAGGCAAGCACTATTTCGGCGTATTTTACAAATGTTGACGTTTTTCGACGATTTTTTATTAGGTTTATCTTTGAAAAATTAAGAATAAAAATTTAAAAAAAAATTTTTTGAAGTTTATTAATTTTTGGTTTCCATTATTTTTTTCATATCGAACGACATAAAAAAATAATATGGCGGCCATAAGAAAAACGAAAGTTGACTTTGAAAACTCTTGGATCTAGTAGGCCTTGAAAATTTTTGAAACGTCAGATGGACAGCTCTTAACGGCTTATGTAAGCCTACAAAAAATTATTTATTAATTTCCAATAATAAAAAAGATATGAGGAAAATAAGAAATCTCTATTTTTTAGTTTTTTCAGGATATTTCAGGAACGGTCACAGATATCTTGCATGTTTTGACGGATTCGAGATGGCCACAAAACTGCACATCTTTTCTCTAATTTAACCGACCCTGTATCTCTTAGCGTTCAGGAGATAGCAATATAGAGAAGGATACATGGTGCACCCTGTAGTTGCACAGAGTGTAAAAGACTGAAAATTTTAAATTCACCGGTAGTTGACTTATTTGAAAAGATATCAGAAAACTGAAAACACATTCTCACGGGCACTTTATTTGCCATCAAACTTTGTAATAACATTGCTGCTTCACAGCAGTCGTTAAGTTACGTCAGAGGCCCTTGAAGCTACTTGAAAACTTCTGACACTTGGGCTTTACCACAGCCACAAGATATTTATTTTTTTTTTTTTTAACATTGAGGGTTACAAGTTTAGAATTTTCGCTGCCAACTTTTTTTAAATACGGACCTGAATTTGTTTTCTTGATTTTGGAAGAAATGGTGCCCTTAATTTATGCTATTCAGTTTTTTTCTGTTCTGATATTGGGAAACTTCATAAAAGAAAATTCAATACGGTTCTGGAATGAATTTATATTAGGTATTTATAAAGAGTATAGTCAGGAAAATAGAAATTTATTTGTTGTTTTTCCAATCCAGAAAGAACCGTATTAAACATTTTTATTATGAAATTTCCAAATCAAAAAAAAGAAAAAAAAAGAAATAAAAATAAAAAAAAATAAAAAATAAATAAAGAAAAAATTCGAAACGTGTAACCCTCAATCTTATTATATAGTTTGATGGCAAATAAAACGTGGCCGTGAGAATGTGTTTTCAGTTTTTTTTTATATTTTCTCAAAACAGCCAACTAGATAGGACTTGAAAATTTTAAAAATTTCCGTTTGTTTTCACATTTTTCAAAAACTATCGGAGATAACTGAATTTTTTCTCAGATTATTATTTAAGCTTTAAATTTAGCAACTATATGCTTTAATTTAACCAAGTTCGTATCTCTTATAGTTTCCAACGTATCGCTTCAAGTTTCCGAGTCCAATGATGTAGCTCGAATTTGACTCACCTGTATTATAGTGATGACGTTCAAATTTCCCCCAACCCCTAAATCTTTTATTTTTGAGCCAGCTGAATGAAGTAGAATCTTTGTATAAAAACTAAATTAAATTTTATGAATTTTACTAGGTACTTTACGACTTAACGCAGATGTGTCAGATTTCAAAGATGACGTTACAGTCCCTGTCAACTTAAAGATTTCTATAAACGTCCCTGCTGACACACAGACTGTCGGAAATAAACCAAATTTAGTCCAGATAATTAGAATATCTTTAAATAAGGTGTTATGTGATACCCATAGAGAAAGATAATATAATAGAGTGTTCGATTACACGTTAGACTCTAGGTAACCTGCGACGGTGGCGACTACCTGGGCTACCGGAGATATCATTGGTAAGCGCGGGATATTCAAATTTAAATTTATACCTAATTATTATTTGAAAAATTATTTTTACGGTTGAAGTGTCGCCACTTCAGCAAATAAACTTCGAGGCATCAATATAAAACTTCTTTATTCTTAATAGATGCACAATATATACGAGTATACTTAATAATTGTAACAAATGCTTCCTACAAAATTTTCTTCACATAAATACAGGTTCAGTTTTTACAGAAGATGCTTCTATTTAACCAGTTTTCTCAACATGGAAAGAGTTTTCCAGAAAAAAAATATTATTATAATAATATTGTTGTTAATAATTTTAACATAAAAGGCATTCCAGCCATCATCTGCTGGATCGTGCACCGCAGACGCCGTCGCTTGGTTAAGATGTGTATACCTCTATAGCTACGATCTACCGAAGTGGTAGGTCACGTAACTGGGTTCTCTTCAAGAGGGAAGCCGAAAAAGAATCTATCTGAAAAAAATTATAAAAAACTTAATTTTTTTGATTCATTAGTTTCACGTGAAGCAGCAGGTGTCTTAAAGAAAAACTCGCGGAGTCAAAAGGCGATTTATCCTTCTACAGATGATTAGCCCTCTTATTCTCAAAAATTATGGAAAAATTTACGCATATTCTTTAGACAAAAATAAATAAACTTTTTCTTCATACTGCTTCCTTCTTTTGTAAGAAATATGAAGACAAAGAATTCATAGACCATCATTTGATGCTTTTACTGAGAAGGAAGAGTTTTAGCAGAGAAACACCAAGAAACAAAAAATACTTATTTTTATCAAAGAATATGCCTGAATTTATTCAGAGTTTTTCAGGCAACAAAAAAAGCGGCCCATTTTTTGAGGTTTCCAGCTCCGAAGAGGGCCCGCCGGTCACGTGAACTTCTTTACATAATAAAATGCCCAATAGTATAATGTACCAAACTAAATAAGTATAAACAGAGAAGATAACACACACCGCAGCACCTCAGCATCTCAAAAGATTTGTATTCCTTTATCTACCTTCTAATAGTGTTTTAATGCAGTTTTTCTTGGGTGTTGTATTCATAACTTTGATAGATCCATCGTTGTGATTAGAAATTGCTTTTAAACCAAGACGCAGACAGAATGTGGTTCCTAAAACAATTATTTCGCATTCAGAAAGAGTTTTTTTCGATTTATTTAAAATAATTTTTATTACTTACAAGAGCATGAAACAGGATATATTGCACTGACCTTTCAAAAAGTCAACAAATATGCGAACGTTTTACGTTATACTGTTATTAATTGGGTAAATTATTATAAATTATATTTCTAAATACTTTCAAGGTAAAGTTTCATCTAAAATTTATTATTAGTTTGATAAAATACTGAAATTAAACAAATCAAATTTTACACAATTGCAAAACTAAACGTCAGATTATGTCAAAATGAGAATTTAGATCTAAAGGCAGCTTCATTTTAGTTTAGAAATCGTCCGCAATGCGCGATGCGCTACCGGAATGCGCGTGAACAGTGTACCCATTTTCGTCCGTCGATCTGACGGTCTCTTTATAGTATGTTGTCTCTGGTGATACCTATACATACCCCTCAGAATTTAAAATTTTAAAGGAATTACATCACCTTTAACATTATTTTGCAACATCAGTTTTATGTCACTAAGTGGGAAGATTCATATTATTTAAATTAGTTTTTGTACCAAAGTTCTTTCTTATTCGGTTGAGAATTTAAAGGGAGGGGGGTGGAACTATAAGCGTTCTCACCAACATACAGACTGTTAAAATTAAACAACCTCATTTTGTGTAGATAATTATTATTAAACCTTTAAAAATGAAGTCTCACATGACCTCCTCAAATCTCTCAAAATTTTTAATTTGACAGAAACTGCAACGTGATCTTATCATTTTACACACCTTAATTTTATGTCAAAAATCAGTGAAATTCAAGTTATTGAATTTATAGTTTGTACCATACCATATATCGTATATATACAGTGCTTCCCAAAAGTAACGGATAAATTCGATAAAACGGAGAGGGCTGTTTTTTTGAAAAAATAAAAAAACAGGTCGATTTTGTTTTTGAGTTGTTCAACTTTTGACATAATATTTGGGTATACAGGGTGATGCGCGAAAAAGTGGTGACGTCATCGGTATTTTTTTTAAATGGCAACCCTTATTTTTTATTCCATTTTTTTATACTTAATTTAATTGCCAGTATGGTAATGTAATCAATTTGTAACCTTAAATAAGGAAAATTCTGAGAAAACAGCTTGTGAGTCGAAATTGTGCACTTTTTACTGATGTGAAAATCGGAACATTAGCGATAAAAATAAAAAAATATCAAATAAAAATTACTGTTTCCATGATAATTTTATAAGATCTGTCTATTAAATTAAGTCTATTAAATTAAATCTGTTAAATTAAATTAAATTAAATCTATTAAATCTGTCTATTGAATTGAATGTCTCCAAATTAAGTTATTTTCACAGAAATTTCGTCGTTTAAGGTTACAAAATGATTACATTACCGTATTGGCAATTGAATGAAGTATCAAAAAATGGAATAAAAAATAAGGGTTGCCATTTAAAAAAAATACCGATGACGTCACCACTTTTTCGCGCATCACCCTGTATACCCCAATATTATGTCAAAAGTTGAACAACTCAAAAACAAAATCGACCTGTTTTTTTATTTTTTCAAAAAAACAGCCCTCTCCGTTTTATCGAATTTATCCGTTACTTTTGGGAAGCACTGTATAATATTGCTATTTTGCTGGCGCCCGTAAGTGGACGTGTTACGGAAACAGTAGGACAGCAAACGACTATCTCTCGGTGTCTGTTTTTTAGAGCACCCGTTGTGCTCACAAGTCAAGTGGTCGAATCCGATGACTTGCAGGCGTGTTCAATTCTTGGACATGCGCGTAGGACTTGACGTACATTCGACGAGAGAAAGATGGAAAGATATGTCTGCACCTTGGTATTTCCCTGCTTCTTCAGACCCTCATTAGCATTGTAGTAGTATTAATAAGTATATTAGTTTGTACCAAAGTTCCGTTTCATTCTTTCCTGAATTTAAAGAGGAGGGTGGTCCTCCTCGTTACCCGTCTTCATTGTATGTACTATGTACCAGAAATCCTAAATTCCCATTGTAGAGGCGACTAAATTATGGGTGGATTAATTAAGGTAGTCCTTTGCAAGGTCATTCGACCGGCATGCATGTTTGCCGGATTGAAATCAATATCTTCTTTAGTTTCTTTAATTAGCATATTTTTGCAGCCCTTTAGGCAAGCCACTATCTAGGAAACTTTTCCAATAGAGTCCCCGTAGTCAGAAGTTTACTGAACAGAAGTTAACAGTAAAAGTGGATCACCACTCAAAATCGGTAATCAGTTTCAAAATATTCCATTAAGTTTGTTCCATTATTATTGCTCTAGATTGTTTACTAAAAGGACTCGGCATGGTTACAAATTGCAAAACAACCAAACCTAAACTTAGGACTGGAAGAAAAATTAGACAAATTGTCAGCTTGACATTTAAATTTTCATTAATTAATTTGAAATTTTTGGATATCATGAATAAGGACTATAATATCATCAAAACTGATGTGACCTCCAGAATCTTTGATGTGGCAGACACAAAATTCTATCTGGTACTCAAACCAATAATATGACGTACCTGCCATAAAGAGTACCTAGAATTGAACAAGAAGAAGAAAAAGCATTTAGGCAGCTTCCGTCGTCTGCACCAAAATTATCATTATAGTACTTCGTCGTAATGTTTTGAATTCAAAAGTTTGAAATTCGTTGTTTCAATAAGAAAAACAGAATATTTTTATTTACACTCCTGTTTCAGATTTTCCGACACGTTTGACAACAACGTTGGTGTGATGTCAACAGTAATAAAATATAGTTGTTTTGATTCTTTTTGTGACATTCCAGTCATGATAGTCACTATCTGAAAACGATCATTTGTCAAAAAATTCTACAGTGCGCGAGAAAAGTAAGGAATAAATTCGATAAAACGGAAAGCGCTGTTTTTTTGAATAAATAAAAAACAGGTCGATTTTGTTTTTGAGTTCTTGAACTTTTGACATAACATTGGGGTATACAGGGTGATGCACGAAAAAGTGGTGACGTCATCGTTTTTTTTTTTAAATGACAACCCTTATTTTTGATTCCATTTTTTGATACTTCATTCCATTGCCAATACGGTAATGTAATCATTTTGTAACCTTAAACGACGAAATTTCGGTGAAAATAACTTAATTTGGAGAGATTCAATTTAATAGAGAGATTTAATAGATTTAATTAATTTAATTTAACAGATTTAATTTAATAGACAGATCTTAAAAAATTACCATGGAAACAGTCATTTTTATATGATTTTTTTTTTATTTTTATTAATTTTCCGATTTTCACATTAGTAAAAAGTGCACAATTTCGACTCACAAGCTGTTTTCTCAGAAATTTGCTTATTTAAGATTACAAATTGATTACATTACCATACTGGCAATTAAATGAAGTATCAAAAAATTAAATAATAAGTAAGGGTTGCCATTTAAAAATAATGCCGATGACGTCACCAATTTTTCGCGCATCACCCTATATACCCCAATATTATGTCAAAAGTTTCAAAAACACACAAACAAAATCGACTTGTTTTTTATTTATTCAAAAAAAAACAGCGCTTTTCGTTTTATCGAATTTATTCCTTACTTTTCTCGCGCACTGTATGTTACATCGCCGTACTTTTAAAATAACCTTCCAAAGGACTAACTCAATTAATCTGCCACCAAAATCCCAGTTGTTTGTGCTTAAAAAATTCACTACGTAGACGCTTAATAATGTAATTTTGCATATTAGCTGCTGGTAAATAATTAAAATATTAAGTGGACTAAAGGAACCAATTTAGAATGCTGACTTTAATAGAACTATAATTATTATTGAAATGCTTTTAAAGTGTATCATTAGAGCAAATTTATTAGCAAAATTTAGTTAGGCTCTTTTGAATTCCACTGTTTATTTATCTCGGTCGATTTAAATCATTCACTGATAAAAATCTTCCATGTCATCTAATTGACAAATAAGGAAACTTATTGGTCAAAATTGAACCGTTAATCAAACCGCTGTCACAAACTTAAGTCTCATTATAACTAATTAAGATTAGTGGGGACTTATTTGGTTTTTTAACACATAACGTCATAATTCAATTAAAATTGTATCGTAGCAAAATAAATGCCTTTAACTTTTATTGATTTATAGCAATTTACATCGTCTTCTTCACAATGACCGAATTTTTACTTTAATCAAAATTTCATAATAATAAACAAACTAAATTGGCTCTACAAAAATTTTGAATTTTTTCAGACCATTGACATCAATATCATATGAACTAATGTAAGTAGGTATTCTCATCAGGAATATATTTGGAATAAAAAATTATAGAAATGCGATTTATTGTATTGACAAAATTTATAGTATAAATTTCTCGTAGACGAAAAAATTAATTATTGTTGGATTTTGACACAGTGATGAATTTATAGGAAAATTAAAATGAAGTAGTTTAACTTTGCTCCATTTTTATTTGCAAGATTTTATTGAAATAGTGAGAGATATTATTTACAGTTCGCCGACAACTGACATACACCTTATAATCAGTGATGAATCTGGTGAGTTGGTACGTCTCTGCGAAGTCAATATACACAGGTCACATAAAAAAAAAGTAATTCACACAAGGATTACAACCATCACTGAGGTTAAAAATGAAGAGTAATAAAAACCCTGGTGGATCGAGCATCCATCAGCATTTGTCAGACCCAAGATCTCCAAGAAGAGAGAGTCGTCCGAGCAATCCGTGCGGCGACGACAGCGCTGACGGTAGTTCATTTCCCCCTCAGTTTGACAACGGGTTGTTTATGGAGTTGAACGAGCTGTCTGTCAATGACTTCAGCAAAGCCATTGAGAATTTGCGTGATAAGAGTACAGATAAGATTACTGACCAGATTCCGATATATCTACTTATGGACTGCTCTGTTTATTTGCGGAATCCTTAACAATAATTTTGAACTTATCCTTAGAAACCTCCTCTTTTCCAAGTGCTTGGAAGATTGCCAAAGTTTGTCCGATATTGAAGAGCGGCAATCCGGAAATAATGAAGAACTCTAGGCACATCTCGATCATATATAATTTTGCCAAGGTCTTTGAGATGGTGGGGTACACCCATGTCTACCGTCTCGTCCGTGGTTCCATTCCATTTCGACATGTCAAGATGGCTTCATGACTAAGCGCTCAACTTCCACGAACTTGCTGTCCTTTACACAATTTGTATCTGAGGTTCTAGATAGCCGCGGTCAGGTCGTTGTGGTTTTCACAGACTTTTCCAAGGCATTCGACAGGATCGATCATATAGTATTCTTTTAGATACACTTATTCGCTTTGGAATTGGTGCCAAACTAACATCGTTTCTAGGGTCTTATCTCTCGGATCGTCTGCAATATATCTCGTACAATGGTCCGGACTCCCTGCCATTTACACCCCCATTAGGTGTGCCACAGGGGTCAAATTTAGGACCACTGCTGTTTTTGATTTTTATTAACGATGTAGTGGATGTCATCCCTGCATCTAAACTGCTCTTTGCGGACGATTTGAAGATATTCTCAGAGGTGAGTTGCGAACGTGACTGTCGTTCGATCCAGGCTTCAGTCAATGAGCTTAGCCGGTGGTGCACACTAAATAGGCTTGACATGAATGTTGGGAAATGTCGGGTTATGACGTTCACCATAAAAAAGGTCACATTGTATTCGAGTATTCATTTGATTCAACACGGTTTGCTCATGCGGATTTCATGAGGGACTTGAGTGTTATTTTCGCTGGTCAGCTGTCGTTCTGTGCACATATTCTCGACATTACGCGATCATCGGCGAGAATGTTGGGGTTTATGACTAGAAACTGCAGAGACTTTGCTAGTGAGCGCTCACTAAAAATCTTGTACTCTGCTTACGTTCGATCGAGGCTGGAATACTGCAGTCTAGTGTGGCCACTCTATTACAATAACCATGTTGATCAGCTCGAGAGTGTTCAGAGAAGATTTAAAAAAATCCTACACCAAAGGAAATATCGCTTGTACCCGCCCCGGGATCTCGACCATAACTTCCTGTTGGATCCATTTGACACTTTTTCATTGCAGCAGCGCCGCAAATTACTGGCAACAAGATTCCTTTTTCGACTTCTCCATGACGAGATAGACTGCTCCGATTTGCTATCAAGTTTCAATTTTCAACGTACCGGGTTTTAACTCCGGAAATCGTGATACGTTTTCCTTGATGGCTGCCATAGGTTCAATGTACCTACTTTTGAAGTCGTCAGTCTACACATTGTTGACATATTTCAATCGGATCAGTGGCACTTGTGATCTCAATTATTATCACTCATTGGTCCGGTTGCACAAACGTTAACTACAGATCTGGCAGATAATTACTGATTTTAAAATGCCCTGTACTATCCAAAATATTGGTCTGACATTGCTGGAAATAAATTCAGCTCCCTTTTAGAAGAGTTAATTATTGATAAAAAATATAAAATCATTCAAAATATTCACCCTATTTTCAAAATTTGCAATTTGAAATCAGTAATTATCTGACAAATCTTTAATTAACGTTTGTGCAACTGGCCCATTAACTTTTATACTACACGAGGCATCTCGTGATTTCTAGGTTACTTTGCTGAATAGCTTGCTCGGTTTTTTCAGGTACAGTCAAGTTTCTGTACTTATATGTATTTTTTTCTGAACTTTTCTACGCGTATATGTCATTTGTCTAAGCCATATGTATATGTATATAACTTTAGTTTAACTGTAGTTTTTTAACTTTAACTTTAATTTATAGTTACTCATCTTATACTGTTATCTCTTTTCCTGTTATTGGATATGTATATATCTGTTGGGCAATGAAGCTTATTATTATTATTATTATCAAACAACTATTTTGTGTTTTAAAAAGCAAAGATGGACGTCGACACGTCGACTTTGACTTTCGCCATCGTATGTGTTAACTATGTCATCAATGTGTAAGCAATATCAACAATGTGTAGGTAATGTGAACTGTGTAATAATAATAATAATAATAACATTTATTTCCTTATTATAAATACATATTATTGTATTTTTTGTGGAAAATAATAAATTGTAAAATTAGTTATAAAGTTATAAAATTATGATGAAATAAAGTTATGAAATTATAAATCCAAAGAATTGTTCAAATATTCATTTAAGCTATAGTAGCATTTTTGTAATAAAATATTTTTTATTTCTTTTGAAAATTTTTTTAAATTATATTTTTTGTAATTATTTGGTAAATGATTATAAATTTTGGCACATATGTATTCAGAAGATAATTCATAATGAGTGGTATTATGTTTATTTAAAATAATTGTATTAGAATTTCTGGTATTAGAAATGAAAAAAGTAAACAAATTTTTATTTTTATGTACAAAACAGAGACATTCGTATATAAATAGACTTGGAAATGATAAAATTTTGAAATTTTTAAATAATTTTTTACAAGATGTCATGCGATTAACATTGCCTAGTATTCTTATGCAATTTTTTTGAATTTTTTGTGTCGTCTGTGTGTCGACAATAAAGACAAAATAGACCGTTGTGACATTGGTGACACTATTGACACTATTGAAACTGACACTATTAAGTTATTTGTATTATTTTTCGCTATTTGGGTCTTTACCTATATCATTAATATTAAAAAAGAAGCTTAATGACTTATATAAAGTCATGGTGTTCTTGTTTGATCTGTTTTGTGTACATACTTACAAGTTCAATTATTGATAAATGAAAATATTAGGTAGTTAAATCCACGTGTGCAGTGGTTGTAAGAAAAAAACAACTTTAGCAAATTAAATTAGCAACTGCAAAAAAGTAATGGAAATTATGCAACGGAATATCTGGTTTTTGAATGTATCATAAAAACATGGCTGCAGACAGATTGCAAATTATTGATACTTCTATTCACCTAACCTCAAACTTTCGTACAAAACAGTGTTTTTTCTCTTTCATTATTATATTTCTTCTCCTAATAATGGACTTTTGGACTATTAGTGTATTTTTTAACAAAAAAATACACTATTGAGGACGACATCACTTTTCGAAAATCACCCAAACTCATCAAATGTCCACCGATCATGACCCCCAGATCACGAAAAAGTGGTTTTCCAAAATTCACCTGCCCACGATATATATATATATATTTATATATATATATATATATTTATTTATTTCTCCAAAATCACGATTTTTCGATTTTAAAAACGCTCCTGTAGCTTTATCTTTCAAGATTAGTGAACGAAATTTTGGATTCTTGTAAAGCTTGGGAATGACTTTAGATTTTCGTTGAAAAAAAATCCACAAGTCACGTTACTTTTACAGGGTGTCCTTTCAAAGTTCCCCAAATCCGGTCCTTGAGGCACGGTTTCTGGCCGCAGTTTTCAATCTAGGGGGCTGAAATTTTTGTGAGAGTAAGATGTCCACAAGGAGTGGTCTGGTATTGCACTTGAGCAAAATCGATCGAGCCGTTTCAAAATGGCGGCCATTTTAATTTTTGGAAAAAGGACTATTTTTTGAACCCCTGTATAAGCTAGATAGAAAAAGAGTTTTATATCAAATTCACAATATTGGAAGTAAATGACTTGAAATTTAATTTCATGCAACAAAATTTGCATTTTTTCTATTAATAAGCCAGTGGCGTGGGTAGGAAAAGGGTAAAAATGGCTAAATTTCTCCAACAATTTATGAGCACATTTTTGAAGTAATTAAACTGAAATTTTTACAGTAGACAACTATACTAATAGACTTCAACCCTTGAGAATTTCAAAAAGTAAATAAGAAAAATGGCGGAGATATTCGATTTTTTTTTACATGATGTTTTTTTTAAATTAATTTCTCTAAATTTTTAAAAACGCTCCTGTAGCTTCATCTTTCAAGATTAATGAACGAAATTTTTTACTCTTATAAACCTTAGGGCTGACGTTTGATTTTCGTAAAGTACATTTTCCTAGAGTTGTGTTACTTCTACAGGATGTCCCTCCGAATTTCAGAAAAAAAACCGTCCGTGAGGCACGGTTTCTGGTCGAAGTTTTCAATCTAGAGCGCTGAAATTTTTTTGGTAGTAAGATACCCTCAAGTAGTCGTCTGGTACTGTATTTGAGTAAAATAGGTAAAGACATTCCAAAATGGCGGCCTTTTCAATTTTTAGAAAATGGTTAGATTTTGAACCCCTAAATAGGCAAGATCAAAAACTTTTAAACAAAATTAACAAGATTGGAATAAACTTATTTGAAATTTGAGCTAATGCAATACAATTTGCATCATTTCTATTAATAAGCCAGAGGCGTGGGTAGGAAAAGGGTAAAAATGTCTACATTTCTATAAACATTCATGAGCTTATTTTTGAAGGAATAGAACGGAAATTTTGATAGTAGACAACTATACTAATAGCATTTAACCTTCAAAAATTTCAAGAAGCAAATATAAAAATGGCGGAGATATATTCGAATATTTTTAAATGATGTTTATTCCTCTAAAATTTCAAACTTTCGGTTTTCAAAACTCTCCTTTCAGTTTTTTCCGAATTTATTAAAGGTAGTGTAAAAAATAGTATTTTTCAAGTAAAGTTAGCCAGTGGCGGGCATAGGAAAAGGGACAAAATTGTAAAATTTTGCCAATTTTTTTGATTTTTAAATTTAAGAATCCATTCTAAGGCACGTGTTGAAACGAAATGAAATGAAATTATCACAGAAAATTTTTCACATTAAAGCACTACGCTAACATGACATGACTATGGAAAATTTCAGAAAGCCAATAATTTAAAAAGCGGTGAAAATATTCATAATTGAATCGCATAAAAATACACTATTTCTGCGATTGATGCGCAAGAAGGTTTTTTCTGCTTACTTAAGACCTACACATACTATAATAGGCTATAAAACATCATACATCCTAAAATAACTGAAAAGTTGAAATCAATTTTTTGTCGACATTGTTGACATTGTCTACATGACAAAACTTCCAAAAGTTGTCTACATCGACACGACAGTCGACAATTATTAGACAATTGCATTTACATGCTATATTGTCTACACCTCCCATTTCTGCTAAAAAGTGGAAAAATCTAATATCAAACAAATAAAAACAAAAATAAAATAAAAGGCACGGTGAAGTAGGTAAAGCCCCTACTAGGCGTTGCTAGACAAAAGATGAATGACATGTTGTCAGGCAACATACCATCCATTGATGTTAAGCTGTGAGCAGAGGCGGAAATTGTAGACATGTGTTTCGTCCTGTTTGGGACTCTTCAGTACAATGTATCTACCAACACACAGCACAGTTTAGATCACGGATCCCGTGAGCAGAATGCAATGAAACATCTGTGATCCGTGATCTAAACTGTGCTGTGTGTTGGTAGATACATTGTACTGAAGAGTCCCAAACAGGACGAAACACGTGTCTACAATTTCCGCCTCTGCTCACAGCACAACATCAATGGATGGCATGTTGCCTGACAACATGTCATTCATCTTTTGTCTAATATCAAACAGTTTGCAATTAAAAGGCAAAATCAAACTGAATTCTGTTTTCCAGTGAACGAGCACCTTCATTAACAACACTCAAACGATGAACAGCTGAATTCAAACGTGGTCGTACGAGCATTTTGGATGATGAGCGCAGTGCAGTGGATGTCCAAAAATACTCTAACTGAAGGTAATATTGGAAAAATCCACGATACCGTTATGACTGATCGAGGCCTGAAAGTGCGCAAGATAAGTGACATGATATAAACGTCCCAAAAGAACATGAGTTCAAAAAAGAATTAACACTTCGAAGCAGTGTTTGACCATTTTCAAATGTAATTAAATGAATTTCTGCGTTTATTCATAACCGTTGATGAAACATGAATATACCCATAGGTGTGTAGTCACCTGATGACAAGGAACAGTCAAAACAGTGAGTGCTCGGAATAAGACAAAAGTGATATCATTGGCCAGACAAGTTTTGGCGACAGTTTTTTTTTTAATGCACATGGAGTAGTCCTCACTGACTATTTCGAGAAATGAAAAACGATAAGAGTCGAATATTATGCATCACTATGGGTCAGACTGAACGATGAAATCAACAAGAAGCGGTCTTATTTGAGGAAGAATAAAGTACTCTGTCGTCAAGGCAATGTAAATACTCACACTTGAATAACAACAATGTCATTGGATGATAAATAAAACACTTATGTTTTAAAAATTCTAAAGTACAATTTTTAAAACATTAGTGTAAGTAAGGGTTGAAACATAAATTTTATGAAAGCAATGTCAAAACTAAATGAATTAGGCTACGAATTGCTTCCTCATTCACCATATTCTCTAGATTTGCCCCCCTGTGACCATTATATGTTTCCAAACATGAAGAAATGGCCTGTGGTAGGATTTTTCATCGAATTAGGAAGTTTAATTGGAAAATCGATTCGAAAAACGAAGTCGAAGTCACGAGACTTCGACTCCATATACTTTTCGAAAGGTATTAAAAAATTGGAACATCATTCGACTGAGTTTATTTAAAGAGGCTACGTTGAAAATAAAATGAAATTTTACCGAAAAATTGTGGTTTCTTATCTAGGTCCATTACTTATTAAAGTACCTGTTGGCTAGTGTCCTTGGCTAGTCGAACCAAGTGCCAACCAGTGCCATTTACAAGGTTCAACAGTGTTAACCATGGATTTTCCCATGTAATAAAACATTACATGGAAGGCTATTTTGTATTTCTCATTGCAAATCACATCAGCCGTAAGACAATTCTTTTGAAGTTTCAGGAAAAATCTCCGCTTTGTCAGAAATGTTCGTTCCCAAGAAAAATAGCTATATGATTTTGGTTTGTCATAATTAGTATGCTTTTCAAAAAATCCAAACACGTGAACAGTTTTGAAGAAATCTGAGTTTTAAAAAGTTGATCTTCATTACTTTATTCTTTGTTTTCACTACCTACTGAAAAATTCATTTTTCAAGGTATAGCACTAATGGGATCTTACCTAGGAGTCATTTTGCAAAATTTCAACAAAACCATTACTGATAGGTATATTTTTCCATTCTAGCTTATACAGGGTTAAAACTACTTAATGGGCGATTATAGGGATATCTTAAACCATTGAAGATACGAGGTCGGTTGATTTAGAGAACAGTTGTGCTTTTGAGATTTTTTGCTTGTGTATTTTTTTCTGGGGGGGGGGGCTCTAACGGCTGCTCTTTCAGTTAAACAAAAATATTGTTTTACCTACCGACTCCGATCTGTCATTACTTTACACGTTTTAACCCAAGCTTGGCTGGGGGTTTGGCCTGAGAGTTCGTTTTGTAAAAATTACTTTTTTGGAGCCAGGAGACCTCAAAACACGTAAACCGTTGAAAACTTAAATTCGTATTTTAAAAGATCACAATAATACTTGCGGTTTATTACTGTGTCGTCATTTAAAACACTCAAACTGTTGTCAACTGTCATCAAATGAGAAGTGTAATAAATCTGAAAGTAGTTTAGACATAAATACCACCGGCATAATCGTTAAGATGCAAATTTTCTTCATAAATTTATGTATAATTGTGTACAAATAATTGAGAGGCAAGAGTCTTACTGAATAACCCTGTATGAGCAAAGAATCATTAAAAAGGACATAAAATAATCTTTAGGTTGGAAGATACCTACTTTATATCGATGTTCCTGTTTATTTTTCAATAGGTAGTTTATTTAGAAAAAATAAAACTTGAGGAATATTAGACGTTATTAAAGATGAAAGTTATAAAGCATGAGAATAAAAAATGAGAATATATGATCGAAATAAACGTTATTATCGTAGATTGACTCAAGATTGCACACCTCGGTGCACTCCGTAGAAATATCATTAACATTAGCAATGCAATTTAATTTTTATATTCAATATTAACTACCGATTTCACCTAAAGTATTTATCATAGGCAGTCTTGCATTTCCAAACATCAAAACCATAGATGTATGTAGCTACTCGTATGAGTTATTCACCGTCGTGCTTGTCCCCTGATGAAACTTCCAGCTAATGCGTTTTTAATTAATACAAGTCTGAATTTTTAACGACAACTACTCATTTCTTTTCTAAATTGCTAATTGGAAATTGAAAATGTTACACGGAACATTTGGAAATTATTATTATTGAACATCTTTTCAGACAATATTTCAATATTCCATACATGACGAACTCCATTAAATTAATGTATAAAAATCAGTTATTATGGAAAATTTTTAAAAATGATGTGTCAAATATGATATGTCCAACTTTTTTAGTTTTAATTTAGTTTTAATTTTATTGAATCGTGTTTGAAGTCGGCTGATGCCGGTTCAAATTGTATCATGAAATCAAAGCAAATTTAGCGATTTTTTTTTTGCATTTTATTAGTTTGCTTTTTTAACTTAGGTCCTTAATTAAATAATAAGTAACTTAAGTCGTTTTATTGTTTTTAATTAAAGCATTAAATTATGAGCAGCAGCTCAAAAAAGGATATTCAGCTTCAATCTGCTATTTTAATTAATGAGAAATAAGTCAAAAAAAGACGCTTCGTAACTTTTTTTCACATGGAAAGCTCTGGAGCTTTCGAGGAAATGCGAACAAATATGATGTGAACAAATTTACTCTCCGGGTCACATTTGTTCACATCATATTTGTCAACAACACTTTTTGTTCACGTCGGTCACAGTATAGAAGTTTTGAACTAGATCAAAGTCTTCAAGTTGAAATTTAACACAGTGTTCCTAAATGAATCTTTGTAACAATTTGCGAATTTGTTCCGATAGTACGAGATCAAAGAAAACTATTAGTGGATCTTCGGGGCCAAAGTTTATTATTTTGAAATATAAAAAGATTAAGACAATTCAAACACCATTAGTTGGTATTTTTCCATAAGTGTGCTTTGCTGTATTCAAGATATCTATCAAAATAGCAATCGAACACCCATATCCCTGCCTTTATTTCCGAAGCTATAGTGAAGTATGTGAAACTAAAGTTTTATATATTTATATGATTTTTTTGAATAATTATATTAGAAGTATTAGGTAAACGGAGAACAAAAAAGGTAGAGAGAATTTTGGTGACGATGACTACCGGTTATAGCGGAAATATACATATACCAAATTTGTTATTTGCGAGGTTATTTGTAATGGAACATCCCACATATATTTCATTAAAAGTTGTCTAAAAAATCTAATAAAGATGGTTGTTACAATTTAAGTTTGAAATGAATAGTGTATGAGTTATAAACAGATGGAATTGAAATCGCAATTTTCCAATTTTAAAGTATAGTACGTCAAGAACAACTCGAGAGATTGAAAAACAGCTACACGTCCGTGTCTTAACTTTACATGAAGTATCCTATTCCTATTATGTAGTGGAAATGTTTAAATGAGATTAATCTCGCCACCCTAGATAAACATTTCAACTACATATCTAATAGCTACCCCTTGAAAAGTTAAGATACAATAATATGTTATCTGTTATGTTGAGCCCTTTGTGATGTTGGTACACTACTTTAAAGTTGATATAACGATTTTTACTTCTTGTTTGTCACAGTTTCACAGTTTGACAACTGTGAAAACCATCGTAATTGAATTAATTCAGACAATGTATTTGATGTGTCATCACATTTAAAACTACAAAGTTGGTATCTATTTCCGGTGTGACCGGAAGGATCGCCAATTTGCGAATATTTTCATTCGATATATCCTTAGACCGCAACAGAAGTCACCAAAATTTAAAGATCTCCAGCTTTTTGGGTCTCCATATTATTCTTCGAATAGACTACTTGAAAAAATCAGCCTCTATATTGAAAGAATATTGATATAATATTATTGTTACCTATAATAATAGGTAACAATATCCCTAATGCTAACGTATTCAGAATCAATCAATCATTTTATAAAGATTGGTGAGATCCCTCATTGCCAATTATGTGTTGTGTATATGACACAATAAAGGGTGATTCAATTGAAAATGTTCCCCATTGGGATCTCGGAAACAGTAAGAGATACGAGCTTGGCTTCACTAGAAAAAAGTTTTAGTATTTATTGATAATCTAACAAATTGTTTGCAACAAATTTCTTATTTTAGCGTTAAGTTTTTTATTATAAGAAATAAATAAATTAGCTATCTATCCATTTCTAATGTCAATAAAATTTTTCAAAAGCGAAACGGTTTTCATAGTCAGCTTTCATAGTCAAATGAGTAATTTTCAGGTATATTAGGCAATAGAATAACTTATCTACCTACATAAATATCCTGAGGCAGTGCTCTAATTTTTTTTATTAATTATAGAATAATTAAGAACAGTTCATATATAAAATCCAAATCATTTGCCTGCTTATAATTATTCGTCTCAAAGAAAAAAAGGAAACACAATGAGACAAAAAAGTGAATTGTTTAAATTAAAAGAAAGCTGCTAGTGTTTAGTGTTTCTGCATAATATGCAACAGAACAATTCGTTTAAATAACTGGGAAATAGCTAGCATAATGCATAATATTTTACATATTGATTGGTAGAAATTTTCGTTTCGCTAACGAGATATCAATTATTCATATTGACAGATGTGGGGATTATGCTAATTCTGATTTAGTTCTATTTAGAGTTGTTTTTATACATTTTATAGCAGATTAAAACCGTTAATAATATTATATTTGCGTATAACATAAACTTTTACCTTTATTCCATCGTTACGAATCTCCCGGATCTTAGTTCATAGTTAACGGTTCCATCAATGCGAAGTGCTTCTATAAGACCAATTATCTCAAAGAATGTGTGATTACCACTAGACGCGAAAAGCTAAACATTTGGAATTAAACAGAAGGTAAAAATTCTAGAAGAAAGGGAATAAACTGGTTATTGGTATGATTTCTATAAGTTTGTTGCAAAGTTTAATTAAAATTTCGTTCGTATCTAAAAGTGAAGTGTATTTTACATACAGAGCTGTGTACATATACTTGCTGTAGGTATATACATAACAAATTGTGTTATTCGTATCTACTCGCATTTCGTATAAGAAAATTGCGTCCTGAATATTATGATTATGAGCGTATACTGCATGAGATTTATTAAGCAGAGTGTACATTTGAAAACATGGGATTGAAAACATTTTTGACACTAAAATATGTGTTAGAATTTAGTCAAAATGCTTTCTTTAGGAGCTATTATGATAAACATAACGATTTTCCCCTTTCAAATTTGAATTTTGTGTGATTTCACACTACTTATGCTTGACTACACTAAATCACACTACTTATGCTTGACTACACTAAACTGCTCACTTTTGTTTTTAATTTAGGTGCTCCTTAAAAGTCTTCGGGGCGGATGATTCCCTGTAGTTGCTTATTATGGAGTTCTGATAAATGAGCTCATTCTACCAACCTTAAACATTTTCTTATTATTATGGGACGAACCTAAAATCTATATTTATATAATGTTTTATTAATAATTTATAATTTAATATTTCAAATTAATAAAATATCGATTAAAAACGATGTATTGTGTAAAAAAAATAATAACGGATGTGAATTTAACCCAACAGAAATTAAATCTTGAATTGCATTGTTTAGTTCATTTTGGATTACCCGATCATGAAACTTTCTTGAAAACCAAATAAATTTTTTAGGACAATAGGGATCATATCGGGGGGTTATCTCCGAGTTAATATAGAAGTTGCTCACATCCGAAACCTGAGCTCTCCAGTATTTGAAATAAAAATAACTGGAAAGGTCGAGTATTTGGATTTGGGGTTTGGTTTTCAGAAATACTTATTTAGTATACTTACTTTTCTTGGTATTTCAGATACTCTCCTGTATTTCAAGTACTGTTTAGGCACTAGAATAATAATTATTTAAAAATTATACAAAATGGGTAACTATCGAATCGTGGCCTACTTCAATTCTAACTTATAATAATTTATTTATAATAATTGCAACAGAAGCAGCTGTTCGATGTCAATAAATCATAACTTTTATATTTTTATTTAAGATCAACGAGGGAGATAATATTTGTAATTATTTGATTTTTACTCTTAAAATCTCTATGTCTCAAATTCGACTGAACGGTCTTTATAAAATATTTACAATACCGTAAAATATGTTTTGGGCATTTGAAGTATAATTTGCGGTAGGCATTTCAAATACTTAGGTATAAAGGATTTGAAATATACTTAAATAATTTTTAGGTGTTTGAAAAAAAACTCGTAATATTTCAAAAAACTACTCGAGAATATTTGAAATACATTATTTGCTTAAAATTTCAATGCCTTATCTTGAGTATTTGGTATTTGAAATCCTTTCCATAAATCAGAATAGTTGATAAGTAATTGAAACAGCAAATAAATACTTTAGATAATCTTTAGTGCTTGATATTTGGAATATTTTTGATGGGTATTTGGAACAGTTCTGTCCGGAACCGAACGCATCGTTCCAGATGAATATTTCGTTTCGTACGAAACTATAGTTTTGAGATGCTTGTATGTTCTTCGGAATTTTTTAATACTACTTTCGTGTAAAAATGCTTTATACATAACTTGAAACTTCAAGTTCTACAATAAGAAATTGTAAATATTACCATTTCCTCTTGTAGAACTTGACCGACGACTAGACCAATGATACTACCACACAAGAAGAGTATACCATTTGATATCCATGGATTGATGGATTCTCTCAAACGAAAATGTTCTTCGGCAGTAGTATGTGTTTCATGAAGGTCAATGTCATCAATTTCGTAATCCATGCAGATATTCCATAAATAATTCGACTTTACTGGTTTCTTTATTGACTATTCAACAAGTTATTACATAGATGGTTCAAGCAAATACGGGATCTAGAACAGAATTTTCATCAGAAGACATCATCATGCTGGAGATGCATATAGGGTCTTCTAAACAGCCCCAGTTATGGTTCGAGTTGAAAAATTGTGAACCGCTTAAAAGAATTTCAATAGAAATTACGTCATTATCTAAGTAGTATTATCTAAGCTATCATTCTTGACTTTGATAATTGACATTAACAAAATAAAAATTAACTCGATAACTTTTATTTAAGATTAAGAACAAACTATTTGCAATCTTCTTATTTAATCTAAATCTTTTTTTTTTCTTAAATTGAATTTGTCGTGCTAATTTATGTTTTGTCAATCGGTCAAGGTGAAAACTGATAAATTTTCAAAATGTTCGTCATTTCTAAGCCAACTCCGTTAATATTTTTCATAATAAATAAAATTTAAATTATGCAGGTAAGTATCAAAATGCGATTATCTCGAAATCGACTAACTCTTGAGGGTGTCGATCAGTATAGCTTTTTTTCTAATATGTATTTTAAATATCTTATAATAAAAAGCGAGGTACAGGTAAAATTCGTATTTTCATCATAAGATGTATTAAATTATTATTTAAAAATAATTGAATAATGTTAAATTGTGGTGGTGGTGCGGTAAGAACTGACCTCGGAGTCGCCCTCCATTGGTCACAGACTTTTGTAATGTTAAATTGTATTTTCCCTATCCCTTATGAGACCAATAAATTGAAAGAAGTTTTGAAATAGTTCTGAAACAATTCAATGAGTTGAAATATCGTTAATTCGCAGAGTACCTACCTACAACTAACAGTTATTAACTTATTTGAGCTAATAGAAAGATAGGATCGAGGATAAGATAATAGTTATTATATCATCCCTTCCTTCGTAAAATTTACCCAGTGTAAGTCTTCGCTAATACTTATGGGACCTGACATCGACATCAGCAGGATATTAGGTACAGTGACAACATTCTTCAAGAGACATGTGAGTTATAGCTAGAAAGTCTGTACCGATTAGATCGGAATTAAATTCATATCTAGTTCATGCCGATGATAATAAAAATCCTTGTAGATGAAGGTGTATACTTAGAGATTTGTAATTATGTTTTGATATAAACTAGTAGACGTAATTTGTGGCTTAATTATTTTAAGCGATTTTCGGCATATTGGGAGTTTGCCGAGAACTGGATTGAGAAATGTATCGACTAATGACAACAAAGAAAATAATGTTCTTACATTGTATATTTGACAAGACTTGGATGAAATTTACAAACATTTAGACGACGGCATAAGTTATATCAAAAAGGTATACAGGGTGATTGATTGAAACGCCACATTAGAAAAAGTTCGACTTCCAAATGATCTAGGAATCTGAAATTTGGAACTTAGGCAACATACCTAATAACGAGTCAAAATGAAATATTACCAAGATGGTAGAACATTTAAAATGGCGAAAGCAATGGCCATCTTTGTTTTTTTAAATGGGACACCCCATATATTATTGCATTTTCAGATCGTCTGAGAAAATGTAATAACAATGGTGCTTATAGTTGTATTTTAAATTGAGTAGGCCATGAGTTATAAACAAGTGAAAATCGTGATTTTCCAACTTTAAAGACATTTACCACGAAAACGGCTCAAGATATCAGAAAACGGCTACATGTCCCTATCTTAACTTTTTATAAGGCATCCAAATATGCAGTTGAAATCTTTATACAAGGTGATTCAGTAATGAGTATCATAAATGATACGGGGTGTACCTACTGTCAAAATAATACGAAAACCAAGAATAACTTCTTTTCCAAAAGTGCTTCTCTAACAAGATACAGGGTGTGAAAGGGTCGATTTGGAAAACACTTATTTGATCGTATCTTCTAACTGGGTTGAACTATTTAATTCATTTTTGGTAGACATCTACTACATAATAAGGACCGTAAACGGACAAAATTTTGTCGCATTTGAACAATCCAGTGGCGTAGAATTGGGGGTCATGTGACACTTTTCCCCCCAAAAAAAAAGTTGCTGTTGGGTTTTTTCCCATTTTTATTTGGTTTTTAGTATTATTGGTTCAAATACCACAAAAAAGGTACACTTGTTTCATTTGCCCAGAAGCGTCCGTTTCCGAGATATTCTGACTTGCGTGTAACTATGTGAAATATTAAACTGCAAATAAAATTATCAAGGCGCCTTATTTATCAATAATTCACAATTAAAAAACTAACTTGTCAAAAAGTAAATTATCAAAAAAGCTAAAGACATGGAAAGGTTTTCTAATGGCGAGTACACAGATATGCTCTTAACATTAGGAGAATGTTTTGGAAATTCGAATGCGGCAGTTAGACGATATTCCGAAAAGTATCCCAACAGAATAGTGCCAAATCGGCGGACTTTTTTGTCAGTGGAACGGCGTTGTCGCGAAACTGGTAATGTAAAACCAAAACTTTTAAACAACAGTAAGCAACGAACCACACGCACAGCTGGAAACGAGGAACAAGTTTTGGAATTGTTAGAAAACGATCTAACAGTAAGTACAAGACGTTTGGCACTCCAAACAAACATTTCGCAAGCCAGTGCCTGGCGCATTGCAAGGGAACACCAGCTATATCCCTACCATCTGAGGCAAGTTCAAGACCTTTTGCCTGAAGATTATGCTGCACGTGTGGAGTTTTGTGGATGGTTATTGAATATGCATAACCAAGACCGCAATTTTATTTCCAACATAATTTTTACGGATGAATCCACTTTCACAAGAAATGGCATTTTTAATATGAGAAATTCACATGTTTGGGCAGAAGAAAACCCAAGAGCCACCAAAGTTACCCATTACCAACACACATTTAAATTAAATGTTTGGGCTGCTACACGTGGAAATACAATTATTGGATTTCATTTTTTCCCCGGAAATTTAAACGCGAACAATTACCAGGAATTTTTGGAAGAAGTTTTTTTTTCTTCAACACCGGTAAATTCTTTAGAGGATCTCAGGCTCAGAGTTGTGAATGCCTTTGCAGAGTTAACAAACAATCCAAGTATTGGTAGAATAATTTTTAATTTGGAAAATCGTTTACATCAATGCATTCGTGCCAATGGAGGACACTTTGAAAACTTACTTTAATTTTATTTTTATTATTTTTCAGTTAATTATAAACTTACGTAGGTAGATGTATTCGACTTTAAGTATTTTATTTGGTTGTTAATAAAACTTTTTCTGTGATAATTTTGCAACTTGGTATTTCACATAGTTACACGCAAGTCAGAATATCTCGGAAACGGACGCTTCTGGGCAAATGAAACAAGTGTACCTTTTTTGTGGTATTTGACCAATAATACTAAAAACCAAATAAAAATGGGAAAAAACCCAACAGCAACTTTTTTTTTTGGGGAAAAAGTGTCACATGACCCCCAATTCTACGCCACTGGATTGTTCAAATGCGACAAAATTTTGTCCGTTTACGGTCCTTATTATGTAGTAGATGTCTACCAAAAATGAATTAAATAGTTCAACCCAGTTAGAAGATACGATCAAATAAGTGTTTTCCAAATCGACCCTTTCACACCCTGTATCTTGTTAGGGAAGCACTTTTGGAAAAAAAGTTATTCTTGGTTTCCGTATTATTTTGACAGTAGGTACACCCCGTATCATTTATGGTACTCATTACTGAATCACCTTGTACAAGGTGGTGGAAATTGTCAGATTTTTCATCACCCTGTATAAACATTTCAACTCTACAGTAGGATACCAGATGAAAAGTTAAGATAGGGACATGTAAGCCGTTTTCTGATATCATGAGCCGTTTTCGTGGTAAATGTCTTTGAAGTTGGAAAATCACGGTTTTCACTTGTTTATAACTCATGGCCTACTCAATTTAAAATACAACTATAAGCACCATTGCTATTACATTTTTTCAGACGATCTGAAAATGCAATAATATATGGGGTGTCCCATTTAAAAAAACAAAGATGGCCATTGCTTTCGCCATTTTAAATGTTCTACCATCTTGGTAATATTTCATTTTGACTCGTTATTAGGTATGTTGCCTAAGTTCCAAATTTCAGATTCCTAGATCATTTGGAAGTCGAACTTTTTCTAATGTGGCGTTTCAATCAATCACCCTGTATAGGTACTATAATAGTAGTTTTTGTTAAATCGGTTCATAAAGTTCTCATTTCGTTTCATTTCAAAATAACATTATTTTAGGAATGAGTGCTTACTCACTAATCTTTATAGTTCATAAATTTATATTTCTTGACGACTTAGAATTCATAAGTCGTTGTTTCTTGGCGAGTTACCAAAAATATTTTATGATATACCTACGTTGCAAAGGGAGTGTTTAAGCACTTTGGTGCTATTGTGCTGTTAATAAAAGATAATATGAAAAAAACTAAAATATGAAAAAAAAAATTAAAAAAAATAAAAAAAAATAAAAAAATAATATAAAATAAAGTAAATTAGCTATTGTGATACAAGTTAAAAAATGGAAGTGTTTAAAGCACGAACGAAAATTGACAAGCGAGGCCGAAAGTCGACATCATCATCATCAAGTGCTTAAACACTCCTGTTGCAATGTGTGTCACACAAGATTTTTTGTTAAGTCGCCAAAAAACAACAATTTTTCAACTAAATAAATAAATAAATAAAACATTAGTGTTTTATTTATCATCAATCAGAATTTAATTTTTCAACTGTAATAAGTCGTCAAGAAATATAAATTTATGAACGTTTGGTATTTTAGGAACGAGATTGTTTTATATTGTCAAAGTGACAGTATCATTAAGATACATAAGATGTCATTTATGTCACTTGCACGCACCCAATGCCTAAAAGTACTTTTAGGCACTAGTTCCTAATAAAAGAATGTTATTTTGAAACTGAAATGTCAATAAAAATGGCAACTTTATGATTCTTAATAAAAATTGTTTCATCGATTTTTAAATTTTATTTTATTTTAACCAATTATTATGGCAACATATTGAATTAAAATCTTTAAAAGCAGGTTATTTTTGATCACCAAAATGTTTCACATGTTTTTGCTTACTGATAAGTTTATCGAAAAATTGTGGGTGCTTTAATTTTTTCTTAGATTATGATTGAAATCACAACGCAGCATTAAGTGTTTTCGTTACCTTTAAGTGCAATCTTGAACTTTTTCATTCCAACTGCGGTACCATTTACATTTCTTTGACAATTTATATTTAACTAATTAACAGAGATCAACTAGAAAAAATAGAAACAATATAGCTAAATATAAAAAACTTCCTCATCGTCCTTGAAAAATTCTACTAACACAAATCCTCCCTCTTGATGATAGACAAGGAATAAGGGTAGTGTTCTGAAAGTTTTTGCTGTATTGAATATAATCAAATCTATATTTGCTGAAGTATATGTATAAGTTTCTGCGAAAATCGTGGATAAACATTTATTATTATGTAGTAAATTTTCGAGAAAAAGCTATCCGATTTTGACATTATTTTCAGTGGTTGACAACTATTTCTCATACAGAGGCACCCAAGCTGACTCCAACTATTATATTTTTTCCTAAGAAATTTATCTGTTATCTCAAAAAAAAAACTTACTTTTCATTTTATTCCCATATTGAATTAGCTAAAAATTCTCAGTCTACACTCATCGCCTTCAATTAAATTACTACTTCATTGAACAATCAACCATAAATGAACAAAGCTATTGTTTTATACCTACATGTTTTTCGACCAATGAATGAGAAATAAGAATACATCATTGTCGATTATGTACCACTGAGATTGCTTATTTCTTTAGGGAAGCACATGCTCGATACAATGTCGTATGAGATACAATGTCGTATATGAGAACATGAAGTGAAAAATACCTCTATTTTTTATGGGTAATGTCTTATTTTCCTAGATTGTGAATAAATTAAACACATAATGCAGATCATTAAAAGAGGTAGTTTTTAACTAAAGGTACTTTTTTATTTTGCATTATTTGGCCTACCGAAGCCCTACTTAAAGTGACAATTGACCGAAATAAAAACACAAAAATAATTATGTGAGACTATGGTAAAGATGCAGAAACTATTCAGTTTGAGGAGTGTAATCAAATTTAGCTTAAGAAGATTATCATTTAATTGTTAAAGAAACAAATAAATGTGGCATGTTGAGCATCAATCTACAATTTTATCCAATTCTAGTACAGATTTGGTTGAACGACAAATTTTCCCGGATATGGATTGGAAGAAATAAGCCTCGGAAATAACCCTCTTATAAATCGGCCTGCAAGGTTATACAGTTCCCACCTTACATTATTCAAAATGGTATTTATTAAATAATAAATACCATTGTAAAATTGTGGCCATAAATTTAATTTAAATTGTAGCAAATAATGAAAACATGAAAAGCAAAAATTTCATGTCCGAGTTGAATCTGTAAAATCGTGTTTTCGTTTGCTCGTACGATATAATAAATAAAGAAAATTTGCCAAGTGATAGCGAATCTTAATGTTTCTGACACTTTCTATTTTCAGAACATATCCAAACGGCAAACAGGAAAACATAAATTTTCAATCTGAAAGAGACATTACCATGGTTACTGTTGTATCAAATGTTATGGCCTCGGAGAGGATGTTCAGATCAGAATGGAGACCATCGAGGAGTTATTTCTGATGATTCTGTCCACGAAGAACCAAGAAATAATATATCACCAAATAAGCATGGTAATATATTATAAAGTGGAATAAAGAATTCATGGCCATGATAAATTTTTGAAATAGTTTGAGTGAATATAATTGCAATTATTATTGAATAAAAAAGAAAGATGTCTAGACACGAGGGCTTGCGTAGGTAAACGATCTGTAGCCTGAAGAAGATGAATAGGTACAAAATATACCCCAATGATTCTTTTAAAATACAATATTGTGAATTTTTGTTACCTACCTATAGGTACAATAATTTTGAATCATACCTAACCCTTTTGTATTAAGATGTTTACCGAACGGTTACAATCGCCATTGATTATTGATAAATTTAATAATTAAATAACATAAATAAAAGAACAGATTATGTGGTACTTACGTGAGTGATCAAGGAATAATTTAGCAGAAGTAAAGTTGTATAACCTCACTCACACTTAGCAGGCAGTTCACAAATTAGCCGCTGTCTTAAATTAACATGGACGAGAAAATCAGCAGTTAGAGCACAAATTTCTAATAGGCAAGCTGAAGAACTATAACACTAATACAGTATACTCGTGACCACTAATGAAATGCACTGTATATACCGCAACATGCACACATTTGAGAGTCAATGTTTTTGATCGTTAAGATACCGGAATAATTTGTTTGTCTTAATCTTTAAAACTGCAGTTCGTTACTTTCCTATCTATGTAATTGTTTAGTAGAAAAAATACACAATTATTTAGAAATCGAAAACACAAATTAACAGCACATTACTTTGTATTTGTAATTTCACAAAACGATTAATTACTCGGGCAATCCTCGTATTAGTCTGAAGTAGCGCTGGACTTAACGAGCTGTCGGTTTTTTGGAATAATCACTGTCAACCATTTTAGGTACGAACGATTTCAGGACACTCTAATTGACTCCGCATTTGGTCCGAATGGTTCAATCATTCTGTAATTACTCCAATTCGAATCGAATATCTGCAAGAAGGTTCAAAGTAATTATTGCAGTTGCACAGAGACGGACAGAATTCTCTGTTGGCTTAAATAAGTGGTGTTCCATTTATACATCGCGTTGTCGTGATGCTTTTTCATCGACGAGGGCGAAGCGAAGAGATAGATGTTAGTCCATGAAAGAAGAGAGTCATGAACGCGGCAGTGCTGCGGAAGACCGTTCGGAAAGACTGCTGGACACCCACCAGAAACAGACCCACAGACCTACTTAGTCCCCTCCAGGCCCCCTCTCGCTCTCTAGAGGTCCCCACTTGGCCAGATACAAGAGCTCATGCATGCAGGTGCAAATCAGATAAGAACTATGCAAGAAGTTGACTAGTGCGATCGCGAATAGATTGTTTTTTTAAGCCAACAGGGAAGTTAATGGTACCGCGGGATTTAGTTCACCGATCACCGATGTCGATGTAGATGTCGATGACATGGGACCTTCACTCAAGGGGGTGGTCAATGAATGTTTCCTATTATCAGCAATAATAACTATTTATTTTAGCTTTAGTTGCGTCATTAGGGTAAACGGATGCATTTCGTCATTATATCAAGCTATGTGTAATATTAGTTAGTGTAGGTAAGAGCAAGATTGTCAAAGGAACGGAGCTCTTTTAATCAAGGAAAATCTAAATGTGAGAAATACAATAAGCCCGCTGGCTTCAGTGTTTGGGACCACATAAACCATCTCTCACATTTAGTTAAAATACCAATACCAAATGCCAAGAGCAAGATTAAAATCTGATTACAGTTTTGGATGATTAGATAAATAATTATCTATTTTTATTTAAATTTCTTTGATATTTTTTAAATTCCTAACCTTAAAAATGTATAGGTATTAACTATGAATAATCTTTGTAGGCGGAAAGCTATAGCGACCAATTTGGTCAAGTCATTTCAAGATGAACAAATTGTTTTTCTCAATTTGATACACCACTCCAAGATACGAAGGTAATTTTATTAAATTTAATTATATTACTATGGCACCCTCGATGGCACCTTTACCGACCGGATTTAGGGGTGGTGTGGGTTTGAAGTTAAATGGAATAACACACTTACCCAACTTCCTGCTGGGCGCTTTTAGTCTCATTTAATTCGTACTTAGTGTGATAGAAAATCATAATGCCAGACATTTCAATGTACACGAACCATTTACCAGGCGTCAACAACTTGTTCTAATAGCGTGCGAGCCCTTAACTTATCCTATTTTAACCATGTATAGGAAAATACGCGTTAACTGAGTGAACTCAACTATAACTAAGTGTAAATCCCAAATGGAAGTTAAGTTAGTATAGGTCATATTCAATTTTACTTCAAATCCCCACCACCCCCAAATCCGGGCGATATGAGGTGCCAGACTTACCTTCGTAATCTTCGTATATTATCTTCAAGCAATGCTTCAAATAAGAGGAACAACATTTTATCCTTCAGGAAATAACTTGACCAAATCGGTCGCTCTCTCTCATGCTGGGTTTCAATCAAACGTACACAAAACAGAAACCATACTTATGTTGTAGATCGCAACAAAACTGCGACAACTTACTAACATTTTTGAAACACTCTAGAAACACGAGTCGCATCAGCAACAGTGTCTACTTCGTTTTCTAGTTCGAGTTCCGTCAAGAAGCGACGAAGTTCAAAGAGTTTCAGTTTTGATTTGAGACCCGGCTTAGCGGAAGTGGCAAGTGTTGTTTTTTTTGTGCAACTATATGCAGTATTTTATTATAACCTGTTGTTAATAATTATAACCTTAATACGTCATTAAATAGTTATAGGTTCTTATCTTCGTTATTGGCAATATTTTCGATCTAGGCACCAGTTCCGTAAGTCGCGGATAAACACTTCTGTACGTTATTGAGCGATTATTCTTACGGAGTAATCAAACCGTTACCTGAATTTTGGAGATGTTCTGGTGACATACTTTCTTTCTTCGGATTGTCCGTTTGAGATTTTCAATATTGCCTGGTCAAGTACAATAGACCTTATCTCTCAATTATCAAAAAAAAAATAACTAGAGTGTTTAGGTCTGGCCTTCTGGGCGGTCATTAAATAGTTTCTTTAATACGACCAATCCAGCGATTTGCAAATGCTTCGTTCAGAAATCGTCTTACATAAAACCCAATAAAGTGAAGGAGCGCCATCTTGCTGATACCGTATCCTTCCAGGAGGCAATTTTGAATTTATTTTCACTGGTAAGCTTGGCAGCCAAAGCAGGTATTAATTCTACCGTGATAAATTCCAGGTTTCGTTTAGCGGTCTGAACAAAAAAAAGTAAGCTTCCACTGGAAACTATTTTTCATGTCAACTGACACACTCACTTTTCCGGGGTGTGAGTTTCTGATATCCAATGTGGAAAGTCTTTTGACCAGTAACGATAATTTTGTCTATTATTCTGCTCATTCAAGTTAAATGTAGCCTCATCAGAAAACAGAATGTGTTGTAGAAACGCATTATCTTAATGACATCATTCCATAATATCCTCTCAAAATTCAAGTCGTCTTCAGGGATAGGCGGTAGACAATGACATTGTCTTCATGTCGACTATCGTCGACGATGTAGATAACTTTTAGGGAGTTTTTTTCATGTAGATAATGTCGACAAAAATTGATTGCAACTTTTGAATTATTTTAGGATGTGTGCTGTTATTAACATGTTTTCTAACCTATTATAGGTCATAACTCATGTCATAAGTAAGCACAAAATAAATAGCCAACAATCCATATGTAGGAGAATAAAAAGAATAGTTGGAAAAAAACAATGTTTTTTCAACGAAAGATTAAGGTTAGGTTTAATACAGGGTGTCCCGTATCGTTATGTTCAAATTTTTTGAGTAGATAATAGTAGGCTTAATTTTGAGCCCAAAAGTGGCAGGTCTATCTTTATTCGTTACGAAGTTACAGGCCTAAGAAAATTATGACTAGTAAATAACAAGATTCAACTTTGAATACCACAGAACCACATGTGTTGTGGTTTAGGCTAATAATTTATTGTTGTGGTAACGACATGAGTAAATGTCACCGAAATAAACATTAGAAGATGTTCTCCTGCTCATACAAAATGGCATTTTGATTCAAATATTATATGGGGCACCAGCATATTTCGGAATTGGCGTTTGTAACTAAATTCCAAAAAGCAATTATTATTGGATCGTTTTCAGCATGCTGGTCAAGAGATTGGTCGCGAAAAAAGTCGAGAAATTAGAACTGTTTTATACTTCTGCAATATAGGCCTCCGAGCACAAGTTTGTATTCAGCAAGGAATAGGACATTTTTAACACATGATAAACTACAGATTTGGTCAATAAAATAAGCTTTATGTGGTTTTCAAAGTTAAATCAGGTATTTACTAGACATTATTTTCTTAGACCTCTAACTTCGTAACGAATGCAGATAGACCTGCCACTTTTGGATTTTTTAGACTTAGATATAAGCCTACTATATGCTCACAAAATTTGAACATAACGATACGGGACACCCTGTATAGAATCATCAATAAAATTTTAAACTGTCTTCAGGTTTTTTCAATATACAATATAGGTACCTAATCTATTCTTAAACATACCAATACCCAAATGCTTTACAACCTGAAGAATTGTAAAACTGCAAATTTATTGTGATTATTCTTGTGGATTTATCTAATTTTGATCAAGATTGTGGCATATTTTCTGATAAATACATAAACCTGGCATTTCGCAGCATATTTTTCATTAATTTTTGTAAGTAATTGAAACTAAAATAACTTTCCTAAAGTTGTTGTTTTTCTTGCGACTGGAAGTTTTTATTGCACATGGAATTACTTAACGAAAAATAACACAAAATCTTCATAATGTTAGTGTCAATAGTGTTATCAATGTCACAACGATCTATTTTGTTTTAATTGTCGACACACATATTATTTTACATTATCTACTCACTGTTGACATAGTTTACACGTTGATGACATTGTTGATACATACGATGTCGACAATCAAAGTCGACGCCCATCCCTGGTCGTCTGTCATAACCACATGCAGTAGCTCTTGAACGGGACAATGTTTATACATACCTAGATCCTAGATATGATATTTTCCACTGTTAAGAAATTTCTGCATTGAGAACTTTGGTCCCGGGTTAAACAACTAATACACGATTTTCAGAAAATAGCATAGTCCAGTAAAATTAGGATTTGATTATGCAATCAGAGCGTGAAAACGGAATTTTATTTGGGTGTATGATGGTGGACGACGGCGAGTCTAAATCCAAAAATACCACCTCCTACCCTTTACGGAAAAGCTGCCATTTTGGTTTTAGGGTATAAAATTGTTTTTCTTTTGCGTTTTACATCGGTAATTAACAAATTAACGAAAAATGTGTAATAACATACGGAGAAACAAATTTTTCTACGACTTTGCTTTTTGATATTTCAGGAAAATGTTTTAATTTGTTTCCTTTTTTGTAATATACCCTTGGCTGTGACTTCAAAATGGATCAGCTACTAGTTTTTGACGTTTTTATTTCTTGCAATTTTATTAATTTACGAAAATCACAACGCAAAATTATAATTTTTTCCTATTTGTCTTGAAAGTAGCTATAACAGGGGCCAATTTGAAAACTTGCCACCCCCAAATTCTTCCTTAAAAATTTTTTTTCAAGGAAATCCCGAAACAGGTCAGTTTTTAAATTTAATTTAATTATGTTCTATTGACGTAAACATGTATATTATTAAATTTCCAGATTGTCTGAGAAAATCCAGTAGGAATGGTTTTTACAGATATTGAGTAGGTTATGAACAAATGAAAATCGCAATTTTCCATTTTGAAAGCAGTGTACATCGGACACGGCTTTAAGTATCGAAAAACGGCTTACATGTCCCTATCTTAACATTTGAAGCGGTATGTTTCACCTATGATGTAGATGAAATTTTTATACAATGAAGGGTGATCAAAAGTCTGATAATTTTCGTCACCCTGTATGAAAATTCCATCCACACAATAGGATACCGCTTGAAAAGTTAAGATAGGAACATGTAAGCCGTTTTCCTATATCTGTAGCCGTTTTCAAAACACTCTGCTTTGAAAATGAAAAACAGCGATTTTCATTAGTTCATAACTCGTAAGCTATTCAGTTTAAACTGCAACTGTAAAAACAATTTTTATTGGATTTTCTCAGACAATCTGAAATTGTATTGATATACAGGGCGTCCCATTAAAAAAAAACAGACCATATCGTCGTTACTGAGTCAAGGAACACCCTGTATAAAATTTTTTTACGTCAATAGAACATAAATTACATTAAAAAATAGACCTGTTTCGGGATTTCTTTGAAAAAAAAATTTCAAGGAAGAATTCGAGCAAGTTTTCAAATTGACACCCTGTATAAACTTGCTATAAATGTAACAACAGCAACAGAATTTTATAAAATCTTTTCAATCTTAACGAATGACCCATCTAATATTTTCTCTCTAAAACAAGTAGGGCGGCCAATATTTAAAAATATATATACAGGGTGCACCATATATTTGCTCTATATTGCTATCTCCTAACGCTGACAGGGTTAAACTAGGCAAAAGACGCGAAATTTTGTGACCATCTCGAATCAGTCAAGACATACAAAATATATGTGACCGTTCCTGAAATATCCTGAAAAAACTGAAAAATCGAGATTTCTCATTTTTGCCATAATCTTTTTTATTATTGAAGATTAATAAATATTTTTTGTGGGTTTACATAATCAGTTAAGGGCTATCATCTGACATTTCAAAAATTATTTTCAAATCCGTCTAGATTCCAGAGTTTTCGTAGTAATTTTTTGTTTTTCTTATGGCCGCCAAAGTACTTTTTTTTATTTCGTTCTGTATGAAAAGTAATGGAAACCAAAAATTAGAAACATTAAAAAAATTTATATAATAACACTAAAAGAAAAAAAGTCAATAATAATAAAAATATAGCTAAAATAAGAAATCTTGATCTTTCAGTTTTTTCAAAATATTTCAAGAACGATCAAAAATATCCTTGACGGATTCGAGGTGGCCTATAAAATAGGCCCTATTTTAAAGATGCCCTATAAAGATGCCCTATTTAATAGGGCATCTTTTCTTTTTCTACTATTTGCCCGACCCTGTTTCTCTTGGAATTTATGAGATAGTGTAATGATGAGCTTTGAAAAAGGGGACACATCTTCTATACCTACTTATTTTAATTTTTTTAAACATTGTTGGTTTTTGGTTGCTTTGATTTTTTCCTAAACCAAATGACATGTACTAATAATTTGGCGATCAAACGGAAAACAAGAGTTGAGTATGAAAACTCAACGATCTGCTAGTCGGTTTGGAAAATTATCGAATTTTCACAAATTCATAAACCATGTCAAATTTAGGTAAACATAGAAAATAATTAATTTTGTTTTTCAATAATAACAAGATACCTATAACCGAAATAATAAATCTCTATTGTTCGGCAATTGTCTATATTGCCGAACATTGTTGTCAAATCTCTATTGTTTTTCCAGCATATTCCAGCAAAATTTAAAAGACTCTGTTTCTCTGAAAGTTCTCAAGATCTCAATGGTCAAATATATTATAAAACGATATGTATATGCACTTTATATGGAGATAACTGATTATACATCATTTTATTTTTATTTTTTTTTTGTAATACGGGTATACAGGGTGTCTGGTAAGTACCTCCTAATCTCTCGGGAGCATACAGGGGAGGTCAAAATAAACCTAGTCTGTCATAAAAAAAACATTCGTAAAGTGTCCCTAAACGGAGATACAGAGCCCCAAAATGGTACCCTAAGATTTACTTTTTTGGCTCTAACTTTTGAACCGACCTGTATAATTTGATGAAATTTTAATTTTTTTATAGAAGCCATAAAGACTCATTAAGCCATATCAGAGTGGATGTTTGACGTTCTAAAGGAAGTCAGGAACGGACTTACCACCACACTCATTGTGTCAAAGTTTTGACAGGTGTCATTTTACAGAGCTGAAAACTTATTTTTTAAATATGCTGGTCATTCATCTTCACAAAAGGTACTCTTAATTTATTTCGATAAAACTAGCGGTTCTCAAGATAAATCGACTTTTATGCGAATTTTGACCAAGTTCCGTCAATAGCAATCCATTATGTAGGTAGGAGGTTTATCAACAAGAACCTGATTTTTACCTGTTTGTGTTTAGAATTTAGTAACTTTTGAGTGTTTCGCATACTTAAAAACCGATTTATCTCGAAAACCGTCACTTTTACCGAAATAAATTAAGAGCACCTTTTTTAAAGATGGAGTATTAGACTATTCAAAAAAATAGTTTTTAGTTCTGTAAAGTGACACCTGTCAAAATTTTGACTCAACGAGTATGATGGTAAGTCCGTTCCTGACTTCCCTGACGACGTCAAACATCGACTTTAATATGGCCTGATGGCTCTCTGTGGCCTCTATAAAGTGTTTAAATTCCATCCAATTATACAGGTCGGTTCAAAAGTTAGAGCCAAAAAAGTAAATTGCGGGACACCCTTTTAGGGCTCCATATCTCCGTTTGGGGACACTTTAGGAAAATTTCTTTAATGACAGACTAGGTTTTTTTTGACCTCCCCTGTATGCTCCCGAGAGATTAGGAGGTACTTACCGGACACCCTGTATATCCCAGTAAATGCCCTGATTCATTTCTAAATAGTCTGCCAAGGTAATATTGAATTTCAGCATTGATATCGTATCTAAAATTTCGTAGACACTGAGGAATCTCGGAATAGACATAATAATTATTACATTAATTATTATTATTACAATTTGAAAAGAGTCAAGAAACAATTCCATGTGACTCAATGAAAAACAAAAGAAAATACCACATATACCTAACAATGTTTTACACACATGTAAAATGCACAAAAATATACAGAGCAAAAAAGAGGGAATGAGTCAAATTGAACATAAATTACCCAATCTAACGGAAGGCAGCCAACCACGCAACACAGCTCCTATCCAGATGATAGGCCAAAGTCGTCCAAGCGACGCTTAAAGGCACCGACGCTTGGAGCGCCGACAACCTCCGGAGGTAGTCGATTCCAAATTTCAAATACACGGTTTGGCAAGAATTCTTGTCTGAGTCGGGATTTTAAACTCTCCTTAGCAAGCTTAAATAGATGCCCCCGAAGCCCCGTTTCGCTGAGGGGGAACATAAACGAGAGGTCAACACCGAAGAGTCCGCGAATCGTCCTGAAAGTCGTAATTAGATCTCCACGAGTCCTCCGGTCCGCAAAAGAAGGAAGATTTTTTTCATTTCATTCACTTTTTTTATTTGAGAATAAGAACTAAGGCTTCTTTTGATTATAGCTGGTGTTAATTAATAATAGGCTAAAAAATAGTAAGTACCTATTTGTAAAGAAGGCATTTCATTGGAAAGTTGTACACAAATTACAAATTGAATTAATGCAAAACTTGACAGTTAATTTAAAATTATTCATAATCAAATAATTAAATCCATAAATTATTTCTTGTTTCTTTTCTTAAACATGTGCAGTCCTAAACCCATTTTTTGAGCAGGTATAGGTATTAGGTACTATTTATTGTAATAGTACGAATATGTGTCCATACACCAGCATCATTGTGAGATGAAATGATGAAATTCAGACTGCAGATATACAACTTCAGAATGTTGAGGTATATTTTGTTCTTCCACTTCTCATTCTTCTTCTTATCATAAAGAGTAAATATGCGAAGGAAGTGAATCGATGAATCATTTCCATATTCTTCAATCAACGATTGCCGGTAAGTCAACATGTCACGCATCCGAGTAGGCAGCATCTTATAATGTAGAACTTACAACTGCAGAAGGACTAATAAGACGATCCGGAATAAATATTAACTCGCGTAACATATGACGTCGATTTGTTATCTTCTCTGTTTATACTTATTTAGTTTGGTACATTACTATTCGGTATATTATTAAGTAAAAAAGTTCACGTGATCAGACCCTCTTCGGAGAGGCAAACCTTAAATAATGGGCCGCTTATTTGCTGCTCAAAAAACTTGAAAAAATTCAGACATATTCTTTGATAAAAATTTGTATTTTTTGTTTATTGGAGTTTCTCTGTAAAACTCTTCCTTCTCAGTCAAAGCATGAAATGAAGGTCTATGAATTATTTGCTGTCATATTTTTTACAAGAGAAGGAAGCAGTATGAAGAAAAAGTTTAGGTTGATAGGTTGATAAAAAAGGCATAAGTTGATTGTTTTTGTCTAAAGAATATGAGTAAATTTTTCCGTAATTTTTTAAAATAAGAGGGCTAATCCTCTGTAGAAGGATAAATCTCTTTCTGAATCTTGGAGTTTTTCTTTAAAACGCCTGCTGCTTCACTCAAAACTAATTATAATAAAAAAAAATTGTTTTTTGTAATTTTTTTCAGAGAGATCCTTTATTTTTGGCTTCCCTCTTGAAGAGGACCCAGTTACGTGACCTACCACTTCGGTGGATCGTTGCTATATGTATATACGTCTACAGTATCTCAACCAAGCGACGGCGTCTGCGCTGGACGATCCAGCAGATGATGGCTGGAATGCCTTTTATGTTAAAATTATTAACAACAATATTATTATTATAAAATAAATGTCTTTTCTTTTTTCCTGGAAAAGTCTTTCCACGTTGAGAAAACTGGTTTATAAAAATGAAAAAAATCTTCTGTAGAAACTGTACCTGTATTTATGTGAAGAAAATTTTGTAGACAGTATTTGTAGCAATTCTTATACTCGTATAATATTATGTACCTATTAAGAATATATAAGTTTTATATTGATCCCTCGGAGTTTATTTGTTGAAGTGGCGACACTTCAACCGTAAAAATAATTTTGCAAATAATAATTAGGTGTAAATTTAAATTTGAATGTCCAGCGTTTACCAATGATATCTTCGGTAGCCCAGGATGTCGCCACCGTCGCAGGTTACCTGGAGTCTAACATGTAATCGACTACTTTATTATATTATCTTTCTCTATGTGAATATTGCTAATGTCAAAAATGTTCCATTGGTCTCTTCGATAACCTTAAAACTTTTCACTTCAATTCAAATGTCATTTTTAGTGACATAATGTTCGGTGTTACAACGTAGCATAAACAAATATGACCTTGGCAGACTATTTAAAAATAAATCAGGTTATAGGTACTCAGGGAAGCACTCATTTAATATTTTGTGCAAAAATTTCAGACATTTATTGAACTAAAGAAGAAAACATTTAAAATCCCTTGGTCCATATATTTAGCTAATTAAGTAATAAGTATTGAGGATATAATGAAATCGACTCTTCTCTTTTTCGTACTGTTGACTGTTATATAAGAACAAGTATCTTAAAAATTACCTCCGCGCATATTTAAAGTACACCTAAGCTTTAAATAAAAACCACATTGATATTCGGAGATGCAAAAATTTTGGATGACGTAGAATCTTTTCTGCAAATAACAAAAATGTTACCTACTTACGTATTTAAAGCGAAATTGAATAAATTTTTCAGTTATGACCTGATTCATTGAAACATGCAACAGTTGCATTTTCATCAGCCGGAATAAAAGCCTACGGGTGTACGATGGGAAGATCACACATGTCTATCATTACTGGTGATTTCGATGATCAATGGGACATGTAACCTGACAGGAGGTGTTTGCTGTTTCGCAGGAGATATTCGAGAAACAATAAGCCAGTCATTAGAAGCCTCTAGTGTCCGTATCGGCTTATGAATGGCTGCATTGTTTCGGTTGAGTACAAGAAAATAATCGCCGGGTTATTGTTTGCAAATATACTCCTCTAGCGGAAATGTCTGATACATTAATTTCGGGACGTAAACCTGTTTTTCTCTTATTAACCTTCATGATACCGTTACTGTTATTTTTTGGTTAGATTTTAGTTGATTCGAGAGACTCGAAAATACTCACCAGATTCGTTTATGAAGTTATGTCTCAATTACTCCAGAGAAAGTTCTTTTAGTTTGACGAGATAATTATTAATTGTGAAGAGACTGTATTATGACATGTAATTACACACTTTAAGTTCAAAATATTCGGTTTTTATTACCGACAAGAAAAATAATTTTAAATAAGTCTCTTACCACCGGATACTACTCGTAGTATAAGTATTCCCTATAATTAATCATTTTCAGGGCATCTTTTAAATGATACCAGAATGAGATTTTATAATATTATTAATATTATCAACGAAACCAGGACAATTAACTAGTTGTAATAATAATTATTATTGTGTAGTGGTATGTATTTCATTTGCTTAATCTGCTGCCAATCAGTTTCTATATTCTGAATTATATCAGGTTTTATTTTAATTAGGGAGATCCAGGGTAAGTTACATATCATGAATCAACACAACTTTTATCTAAATCGAAAGTTCTCTGTAAAGTCTCCTAAAAGGCAAGAATTGCGACCACCCAGAATGAAATTTATATACCAGGTGGCGAAGAGGAAATAAATTTATTCCAGAAAAAAAAAGCAT
Source organism: Malachius bipustulatus (assembly GCA_910589415.1). Lineage (NCBI taxonomy): Eukaryota > Metazoa > Arthropoda > Insecta > Coleoptera > Melyridae > Malachius > Malachius bipustulatus. Next base: position 54,247,981 of record OU342631.1, read on the forward strand.
AACGTGTACGTTACCGCTAACATGATCTTTTTTACAATTTTATATACAGGATGTTTTTTAAGTTAGAGGTCAAAAATTGTGGGGCGTATTTTACGGACAAAAATACGGACCTGTTGTCTAGAAGCAGCCAGGCTACAGGGTGTCAAAGACTAAAAAAATATATTTTCCAGTTTTTTTATTATTTGTAAACTGCCTAAGACAATGTGACCAATTTCTGTGATACAGGGTGATTTTAAAGATTAGTAATTTTTTTAACACCATATATGAGACAATAAGAACCATACATTTGAGGCAAACAACTTTTTCAAATAACTTTTCTCAATCAAGTCAAAAATAGAAGAGATACAGCCTTTATTAGTTCGAAACAATTTAAGTCAATTCCTGTCATAAATTCAGGTAACTAAAAGCTAATTTAAACAGACAAACGATCAAACGAAACAAAAATTGCATTACCTAAGGTTGCCTATAAAAGACAAGTAAATAAAGTAAAAAGATTTTTGAGCCTTTTATTTTTTCCGTTTCGGAGATTTCCAGGTCAAGGTTGTCATTCGTTCCTACAGCGACGTACTCTGTCTTGGAAAAGTTGATGCTTAAATATTTACCGTTCTTTGAATATTCTTCTTAAAGTTTGCGAATCATATAGGAGAGATCTTCATCATCCTGTGCGACTACAACTTGGTCATCGGCAAAACTTAAGGTGTAGAGATGCTCATTCCTAACGGGTACTCCCATTCCCTCGCATTTCCTCCTCCAGGGTTTCAGGGTTATTTCTAGAAATATTTTGAACAATGTGGTGGATGTGGGGCATCCCTGTAATAGTCCCTTCGTGGTTCTGAAGCTCTATCCGATTCGGTCGTTTACTTTCACTCTAACCGAGTTATCTTTATATAAGTTTTTTGTAGCTTTTATCAAGGTTGTTGGGATACCCATTTCTTGCATAGATTTCTAAAGCCTCTCCGTTGGAACGGAGTCATACGCCTTCTTAAGGTCTACGAACGCAAAGTATGTTGGTCTATTCTTGGCTAGCTTTCTCTCGATCAGTTGTTGTATGGTATAAATATGAGCCTGGCAAGATCTTCCCGCTGAGAATCCTGCTTGGTCTTCCCCTATTTTTCCCTTTATGTTATCTTCCAATTTCTCTTTGAAAATCCGACCCAAAGTTGCAATTACACTAATGCAATTTTGTAATTTTTATCTTTTTTATTTCCATTCTCACATTTCTATCGGTCACCTTTTTTGAAAATTGATGTTAAATAGGCTTCCGTCCAGTCTTTTGGCGTGTTTTCTCCATTGATTGCTCTCTCAAACATGCGTTCGATCATGCGTAGCAGTTTGTCAGGCCCGTATTTTATGAGTTCCGGTGATATACCTCCAGGCCCGGGAGACCTGTTGTTTTTCAGGTTCTTTATGATCTTCTTGATTTCACTAATGTGAATCTCTATCGGGTGTGCTTCACTTTGCTGACCATCCCTATTATCGTCTTCTTGTGTCATCAAAAACTCTGGTCTATCCTCTGTTAACAGGTTTCGGTAATATTCTTGCCACTGTTCTTGCTTAATATATGTCATGTGTGTTCTTTCCTCATTGTTGCTTCTTAGTGACTTTATTGTTCTCCAGGCTTCTGTACTTCTGGCCCCTCCTATTTTTTGTTCTATATTTATGCATGCTGCTTCGCATCTCTCATTTTTTTCTCTACATGTCAGCCTCTTTACCTCTCTATTTTTCCGTCTATAGTTCTCCAGGTCATCCGCCGATTTGGTATTCATCCATTTCTTATAGAGTTGTTTCTTCTGCTCTATGACTTGCTTAGTGTTTTCGCTTATGTCGCCAGTATGTGTTCGGTTTCTCGGCTCCCTCTCTCCCAATGCCTCTCTTGCTGCCTCTTGAATGCAGATCTTTATATGTTTGTAGGTTTCTTCCATGTCTTCATATCTAAATTCCTCTAATTTTTGTTCCAACCTTCTTTGGTATACAGGGTTACTGGTAACTGGATACATTCCTTTGGTGATCTGATAAAACAAGAGGTAAGGAGTAAATTAACCCCAACAAGAATTATACAAAACTCAATAGATTTTGAGATATTTCGATTTTCAACTTTTCTTAAAAAAATGGGTTCAAATGTCTTGAAATGTAATTTTCAAAAAATCTACTTTAACTTTTTGATTTTTTTTTTTGCTGGAATACTTGTCCAATACTATGCTTCCTTCTGGAATAAAAAATATCCTGAGGTATTTCGATCGTGTGCAAATTTCAAAGAAAAACTTTCACGAACAATTTTTTTTTAAATAAGATTTAAAAGTTTTTATAAGTTATTTTCGCAAAATTGTCAAGGCAACTTGCGTACAAATTGTTTTAAAAACTTTCTTAGTGTAGTACCTATCTAACAAGGTACGAATCTTGTACAAGAATAACAGAATCTCCCCGCTATGTACCGTTACCGAGGAACAAATCCTTCAGTCGGGACGTTTTAAAAAAAATACGCCCCTGAACGGGGGTCTTAAAATTCTCTGATCCGGCCCATTTTCAATAGGTCGTATTTGGGGGTGACGAGCTTCGTCCCTACCAAGTTTCGTCCCGATCGGTAAAACTTTCAGACACTTAAAGTGGCTATTACTAGGCTATTCCCGAAAAATCCCGAAATTCCCGATAAAATGACACTTCCCGGGAACGGATCCCGCTCATTTTCAATAGGCATCGCGCCACGGTGCGCCTCTTCAATTGAGCAAAATTTCAACTTTCCCACATGAAAACTGGCGGCTCTAGAGTGTTTCCTAGCAAAGTAACAGACAGACAGACCGACAGACAGACATTTTTCGGGCACAAGAATACGTATACTTACGAAACTTCTGTGACTTTGCTAGGAAACACTCTAGAGCCGCCATTTTTCATGTGGGAAAGTTGAAATTTGGCTCGATTGAAGAGGCGCACCGTGGCACGATGCCTATTGAAAATGAGCGGGATCCGTTCCCGGGAAGTGTCATTTTTTCGGGAATTTCGGGATTTTTCGGGAATAGCCTAGTAATAGCCACTAAAGTGTCTGAAAGTTTTACCGATCGGGACGAAACTTGGTAGGGACGAAGCTCGTCACCCCCAAATACGACCTATTGAAAATGGGCCGGATCAGAGAATTTTAAGACCCCCGTTCAGGGCCGTATTTTTTTTAAAACGTCCCGACTTAAGGATTTGTTCCTCGGTAACGGTACATAGCGGGGAGATTCTGTTATTCTTGTACAAGATTCGTACCTTGTTAGATAGGTACTACACTAAGAAAGTTTTTAAAACAATTTGTAGCAAGTTGCCTTGACAATTTTGCGAAAATAACTTGTAAAAACTTTTAAATCTTATTTAAAAAAAATAGTTTGTGAAAGTTTTTCTTTGAAATTTTCACACGATCGAAATACCTCAGGATATTTTTTATTCCAGAAGGAAGCATAGTATTGGACAAGTATTCCAGCAAAAAAAAAATCAAAAAGTTAAAGTAGATTTTTTGAAAATTACATTTCAAGACATTTGAAACCATTTTTTTAAGAAAAGTTGAAAATCGAAATATCTCAAAATCTATTGAGTTTTGTATAGTTCATGTTGGGGTTAATTTACTCCTTACCTCTTGTTTTATCAGATCACCAAAGGAATGTATCCAGTTACCAGTAACCCTGTAGATCTCGGATGGATTCGTCATTTAGTAGGTGTAGTTTAAATTTCTCTTCTTTCATTTCAGTGGATGTTTTTGTGACTTCTTTGTCTCCATTCGTTGTAATAATTCTAATCCAGGGGAAATTTACTTTTGCCACCAGGAGTCTGTGATCGCTGCCACATTCTACTCCTCTTTTCACTCTAACGTCTTTTATCTTTAGGGTGTCTCTTTTCTTACAATGAAGTAATCTATTATGGATCGTAGACTTTTTGTAGGTTGTAACCACGTATACATATGGATATCCTTGTGTTTGTAGAATCCGTTTGTAACACGTAAGTCGTTTAATTCGCATATTTAAATTATTCTCTCTCCATTTCCGTTCAAGACATCTCCAAAACACCCGACTGTGTTGTCGTTGATCCTCCTACCGACTCTTCCATTCAGATCACCAGCTATTATCAGTTCCTGGTTCTTTTTTGTTCGCAGTATTTCCTGTTGGTGTTCTTCCATAAATTGGTCTTTTTCCAAGACTGAGCTATCATCAGTTGCTGCGTATACTCCTATAATTAAAATTTCTCTTCCGAACACTTCTATATCAATCCTCAACAGTCTCTCGTTAATTGGCTTCCAGTTAAGCACGTACCTGGTCCATTTTCTTTTTATCAAAATTCCCACACCAGCCTTAGCTCTCTTCTCCTTTCCTATTCCACTCCAGTAATGAAGCACCCCGTCTATTGTTTCTGTTTCGCTGCCCTTCTTTTTGGTTTCACTGATTACAAGCAGATCGACTCTACTGCCCTGAAACTCCCTGACCAGTTCGGCACTTTTTGTTCTCCATCTTTGTTTGTTCCTCTTCCACTTCTTATTTGCTCCTTTTCGGTTGAGTTGTAAGTTTGGGTTTTGATTACCTTTTGCAGAATTGCCCCCCCCCCGTATCCGATGGGGCTCCCTCCTATGGAGGTGTGGATTACCACCCGGGGATTATGTATATTGTTTTTCATCCTGCATCTAGTCTTCTTTTCCCTTTCTTTTTGTTTTACATGTATCGGGGTTCTAGGACTCGATGCCATAACCCTCTTTCCGGAGGGCCATATTATTCAGCCGCCCAATCTGGGTACAGACGCTGTAGCCGTCCACTATGGATCAGACGCTTCTGTTTGTTAGCTTTGGTCCGCCCCGGGTATTTCATTTCCCCGGTACCACCCATATCTGGGAGGCATTCCCCTATCCGCCACCTGAGGAGGCGCTCGATGGGGGACTAACTAACCCCACACGGGGTTAGAGTTCCTCCCCTACAAGTAACGGTTTAATGTATCATATGGGTTGGTATGGTACCGAAGGTTCGAAAAAGTAGTTGAATATTGTTCTCACATATTGGACTTCATTCGAGTCAATTTTTATAGTAACATTAAAGTTCTATACTTCTAAAAAAACAGCCATTATTCAGACATATTTTTATTTGGAAACTTACTGGTGGCGGAGATATGAAGCTTCTGGGCCCGATGATGTACCTGTTATCGTACTTTAGAAATGCGCCACTGAGTTGTCAACTGTTTTCTGTCGACTTTTAAATCAGTATTACAAAAAGGGAATATTTCCTTCCTACTGCACGAGTCCAGCCGATTCCCAAGAAAGGCAATAAGACCTTACCAAATAACTATCGATCTGTTTTAGTATGGCACTGTTTCAGTAACACCCAAAATTATGGAGAAAGCTATTAACCAACATCTTTCAAAGTACTTGGAAGGAGCATATATACTGAACGACCGCCAATACGGATTCCGCATACTGAGGTCAACCGGTGACCTACTCACCTACGTCACCCAGCTGTGGAACGGCGCAGTCGAGAACCATGGAGAGTCTCGTGGGGTTGCGCTTGATATTTCTTGAGTTTTCGACTCTGTCTGGCAAAACTGCAGGCTTATGAGATGCCCGAGAAATTCTGCTTGTCGGTGACAAAAAAGCAAATAATCTTCATCACCCTGTAGTAGTATTTAAACCACGTACCTATGTCCGTATTCATCAAACTTCAAAATATAATTATGGGGTTATATTTTGGATTTTCTGACAGCTGATTGGTCTAATGCTCAAACCCTACGAACGCTAAGAATTTTAAACCAATGACATGTTCCAAAATATAACCCCAGGGGTTATATTTTGAAGTTTGATGAATACGAACATTAGTAGGATACCATGTGAAAAGTTAACATAGGCCCGTATTCATCAATAAATTTAACCCCTGGGGTTATATTTTGGAACATGTCATTGGTTCAAAATTCGTAGCGTTCGTAGGGTTTGAGCATTAGACCAATCAGCTGTTAGAAAATTCAAAATATAACCCCATAGTTATATTTTGAAGTTTGATGAATACGGGCAATAGGGACTTACAAGTATGCCATAACACGACAGAAACGTTACGATTCCGAATAAAACTTCCAAGATAGAGAAAACTATCTCTAACATCCGTTAGAAGAAAACTTTGGATCGCCTACTTTAAGAGTATATCGGGTGTAATACGAAGATCGTACGTTAGCCTTATATGGGAAACTACGCATGACAGAAATCTGTTTACAAAGGTTTTACGCAAAGGTGAATCGATGGAAAATATTTCCAAAAAGGAGGCGCTTTCGGTTATACCGGAAATCGCTACTACTTTTTTTAGGTATTCTAGACTAGTGAAAATCGTGATTTTCACATAAGCAATGCACAACGAAAACGGATTCAAATATCGGAAAACTTACGATTCCATATTTCAACTTTTTAGGTATATGGTATCCGATATGTAGTTTCCATTTTTATACGTGGATATGAAGAATAGGTATTAGATTTCCCGTCAACCTCTATAAAAATTTAAACCACACAATAGGATAAGAAATGAAAAGTTGGGATACCACGACATGAGAACTTACTCTGGTCAAATTATACAGTTTCGACAAATCGAATATTATTTAGCGAGTATCCGGAGGTTGCAGTGGTTGCACTATCAAGAACCACCCTCAAGTTTGCTGTCAGACTCCTTTGCTTTAATACACTGTGGTGTGGTAAGTAAAACTAAACTTATTTGTCGTTAGGAATTACAGCGGACGTACTTGCAGATTCAGTCATAAATTTGACACAACGATCACGTAACTGAAGATATAAGAGAGTCAGGAATATTTAGGTGTGTACGTTTAAAATATTTATTTGAAGTTAGGTTGCAGCGTCAGCAAAATAATGACGATTGTTTTGTCGTTAATGCTAATTGCAGCGAAGCGATAAGATTATAAAATCAGGGAATGTCGAATGCAACAGTAGCGGGAGCTTGCAGTGCAAGCGAAAGACAAAATGTTATTTCGGCAAAACGGTAAGGCTGCAAAAGGAAATTTTTATGACAAATTTCTCTAGAGGTAATGATGTTGAATAACTTGAAAACCGAAACAAATACTATCGGAGTGCTAGTTATTCCGCTGCTTTAATTATTAAAGAGTTACACCCTTTATATAGGTATCTAAGGTAGGTTAGGGATGCCAAAGAGTTCTTCAGTACCTTTTAACTCGATTTGCTCGAGTTCTTATTTTTATTGTGCTACCTAAACTCTATGAAGAACTAATAAAAAATAGATTTAGGGTGATAGAGATGTTACTTTGCTTTTCAAAGAATAAGTTATAATGTACAGATGTTTAATGAGCAAATTATGGTTTACATTTCCTGTTTAATTAAATCAATAATTGTCCTGTCTTACTTTAAAAGCTTTAAATTTGATATATATATATATATATGTTCAAACAATTGGTTTGTTTAAAATAAAGGATCCTTTACTTTGTACACCTGTGTACAAAAGAATAAAATACTTCCGATATTATTTATATCGGGAAAGATAAAGTTCATGAGTGGTAATTAATTAATTCACTAAATAGCACTGATCTTCTAGTCGTTCCTCATCACGTTCGGTGAAATAAAATAGAGGCAACTTACAGTTTCCGGGATGAAGTTGATCGAGGTAAAACTGTCTTTGTTTCGATAGTAAAAAGGATATAATCAGCTCCTGGACTTTGATAGGGGTGGTGTTTAATCGGGCATTGAAGTCTCCAGAGAAAGCAGCAGGTGCAGAGATGACGTCCTGACGAGACTCCTGGGATTGTATAACCAAACAGCACCAGCACCGGGAAAATGTTCTGTTGTTGTTGAAGATCACCAAAACGTTGATTTATTTCACCATGGATAAGTGAAAACGATGCAAGGATGAATTAGATAGTTGAGGAACAGAAAACGGGCGACGCTCCCTTTGTCTCCTAGCCCAAGATGGCTTCTTTGGTCACAATAGACAATTAATTCAGATATTAGTAAATACCGGTGTAGGTAAGGTATTTACCGAAGATAAAGGTAACGATAAAGGTATAAGGTAAAGTTGAGATAAAATCCCCAAAGCTAAAAATAAGTAATAATCGAATTAGAACCTATTTCCAAAATATCCGTAATGGCGACTTACCCTGTACAACAGGCTTCGACGGGAGCGATCAAGAAATGAACTTTCTTGGTGGACAGATAAAGAGGAAGTGAGTTCAGTTCCGTGAACCTGAGAGGATGTCCGCCTCCGGTTTGTGAAAGAAGAAATGTCACTGTCAGATACTGAAATCTGATTGACAGTTGACAACTTATTTGGTTTGTTTGGTTTCTTTAGAAACCAACTGAAAAGAATTCAAAGATCGAACTAGAAACGAGACGTGGAACGCCACCTAGTAGTGAATTATCCAGACAGCACCAGCACCGGGACATAGTGTGGATAGCCAGTTCAATGATGCGGTCTATATTATAGGAAATTGTGGGGAACTGTAATTTTACAGTTCTCTCCAAAACAAAGGAATCGTCTCAAGGAGGAAGAAAGTGACGTATTAACGTTACAAGGTGCTAGCTAGGCTTAGATTATAGGGTAAAATAAAGTAGTAGTTTATTTCAAACGTTTATTAAGTGAACAAGAAAAATACATTCTGTATCCTGAGTGTTTACGGGTATGCTGACTATATTACGCCGGATGTCATGTACGGATAGACAAAAGAGCTCGGTTTGTCCAAGATGTGTTTCGTATATGGTAAAACGTTACTGGAGCAAAGTGGCGTATAATACGTCGATGTTAAATCCCCGCATAAATTCAGGAAGGAAGCATGAAATTAAAATAGATAAGGATAATTTAAGAGATAGTGGATTTTCTATCTTGCTAATGTCAAACTGTTGCGACTTCTATATCCTCAGTTTTACCTGCAAAATCATAAAAAAAATTGTGAATGAAATACTTAAAACCATGCATAATCAAGCAGCTGCAAATAGTTAGTTGGTGATCACACAATTAGATGATTACTTAAAATAATTAAGCACGCCGCTTTGTTAAAGGCAGTGAAAATAAAAATCAGTTAACTTGCACAAAAGAAACACTCTCCCTGGGTGTCACTTGGAATATTTACTACATAATATACATACAGGATGCTGTGGAAAAGTAGGCCAAGCTTAGCCAAAAAAATTGGTTGCCAAAAAATAATGAGACTTTTCTAACACAATTTTTCACATAAGCATCCCGTTTCATGATACAGGGTATTTTTGAAATTTCAAAAAAAGTTTTTTATTCACAACTTTGTTGTTTCTTGAGATATTCAATTGAAATTTTGCACTTACTTCTTTCTTGTGCTGGTAAACTTTTTTGCGAAATTTTGTGTAAGATATTCGAAGCGTGAAGAAAGGAAACGGGGGTCATAGAAGATGCAGGCCTCTGTTTTAAAGGTATCGCTCCTTAGAAAAAACGTGAGGCGTACGAGATTCTGCAACTTCTTGGATATCTATCATTGATTCACTTACTGTTTTGGGCTGGTTAAATACAAAAAAAGTTAGTCTAGCAGCAATAAATCGTGTATCTGCAAGAGTTCCGGCAACATACAGGGTCATTCACAGTCGATGGTATCATTCACAGTCAATGATATCGAACGCGTTCAGAGAAGGTTTCTGAAGTTTCTGAATTACAGGTTATTCAATGAATATCCGCAAAGAGGCATTGACTATGATGTCCTGTTAAATAAATTTGATTTCGTGTCACTTCAGAAACGTCGGAGATTTGCAGCGGTCAAATTTTTGTACTTGCTTTTTAATGGTCACATAGATTGTTCCTCAATTGTGTCACTGTTTGATTTTCATATTCCCTCTGTAAATTTGAGGGGGATTAAGACTTCCTCGCTCGTATTCCTAGATCCAATGCGCTCATTAAATCGCCTGTTTATTTTATGTTAGCAAACTTTAATCAAATTTCAGCTCATTGTGATCTGAATACGAGTGGGCTGCATAGCATAATAGAGATCGCAGCCCGGTACTTGTGACCTTGGGAACAAGTATGTTTTTTGTGATTGATTTTTTCTTTTTTTTTGCACTGCTGTTCATGAGTATCTTGTTATTTATGCTTGTATAGTTTATGTTGCTCTTGATTTTGATTTCGTATATCTTTGTCATTATCCTTGTCATTATTATTATTATTATTAATATTATTATCTTAGACGGTTACGAAAAACGGACATAGGGTTTTTCAGAAAACTTGATCACTTGAAAAATTTACTCTGGTCCATCTTTCTAAAGCATTTTCATATTTCTGGCACTTCTAACTATACCGGAAACGGCTACAATCTTTCTTTTTTAAATGGAATTCAGTTTTTGGCGCATATATCGGAAACGCTGCGTCTTACAGGAAAGGTTTTACTCTTCATAATTTTACTTTGTATTAGCCGGAGATCCCGGAGTACATATTTTGCTGAAAATTTTATAGCACCTCACCATTTTCGTTAAACTTTCCCAAATTTTGTTCTGGAAATGTTACATTTTCGCCGGCTCATATCTAAAGACGGTGGCACATAAGTAGAGTAAAATGTGAATATACCATTATGTAGCGAATTTAATAAGTTTTAATTTTTGAAAGTGAAAATATTCCCTTACAATCTTTAGAAAAATGGGCCAAATATTAAAGACAAAAATATAATAAAGTGATCCCGTAACCCCGCGGCGCCTGCAATCGATTAGACTTTTTCAGGGAATGTCCGCAACAGTTGAAACTGTTGAAGATACATTTTATTTAATTGTGCAACCCTAAATCAAAATTCTATCATAAGAAACAATTACGTGCAAAATTGCAACTGGATATCTCAAGACACAACGAAAAAACCGGTCCTGGAAATAACACAAAGTGACTGCAACGATAATTAAAGCAACATGTACTTATGCTGTAGGTACTTATTTTAATTCAAATATTTGCAATTTATAACTTTTTTTTAACTTTGACAATATCATGAGATAATTTATGGGAGCTGTTAAATTTTGATCTTATTCGATTGTTTACAAAAATGGCATGAAAGTGTGACAAAATTTTTACATAGGTACGCAGTTTTCATTGCCTATTTGTGCACAAAATCAATATATTTGTTTTTTTTTTAATCTTATACAGACTGAACTTCTTACTATACGAACTCTCCAAATCAATTTTTCTTTAAGCCGGTCCTATAGTTTCAAAGTTGATAGAACGCCGCTCGAATGCTAGATAACAGCGTACAGTTGCACCCAAAACTTGAAAAATTCTGATGATCCGTGTAGATATTATAGCGAAATGAATATTTATCCAAATTGAAAAATCACCTTGTATATTTCCAGAGAAGGTAAGATGACACTTTTTAGGGGTCACATGATATTCTCGTCAAGGGACTCTAGATATGGTAGAAGTTTTTAAACTTCCACATGACTCACCCTGCATAAAAGCTCAAACCCCATGAAACTCAAATATAAAAGAAATACCAAAACACTAAGGCAATCACACCAAGTAATGTGCAAGTTAGCCAGTATCAATATCTGCAAATCAAAGCCTGCAGGCACAAAAATATCAGACGTCAAAGGCCAAATACAAAAAAAAAATGCATCGTCAACCAATTAGAGCACACGTAAAGATGTAGGGGAACCTCCCTATGATGACCTTAACAATTTAAGGGCATAGGTAAATTTTGGACACCTACTGGTAATCTCCCGAAGGTTCAGGGGATGGTTATGTGCCATGTGCCCTAATTCGATTGCGATACCGCCCGACTTGCAATACCTGCATTGCCACTTTGATTTGTTGTTATTATTGGTGTAAGTACAATCTTAGCATTTTTTTGTCTTTGGCAGTTATTTGCTGTCTGATATTTGTGTCTTTGTGAATTTTAACTTTACATACAGATACAGTATTTTTCTTCTACAATTACCACAAACAATTACCACAAACGACAATACTAGCTTTCTTCAGCTAGTATTGTCGTTTGTGGTAACTAGATTTATCGTGAGTGGGTCATTGTGACACCTCCACTCCGACCGATGGTCTATTGTGGCTTTGTAGTAACTAAGGATATATCATCTCTTTTCTTACTCCTTTTATAGCATTGCATAGCCAATCGAGTTAAATTGAAACGTATTGTCCGAAAAACGTTTAAACCGTAGGCAATTCTAAAAAGATGAGCGCGAGTGAGACGGAAGTACAACTCGTGTCTTGATAGTTCGTTTCCTTTAGTGAGTTCAGAAGTTATTATGGTGATAAGATAAGATTGACGAACTGTGATACCACATCTGGTTCGACTTGGAAATAAATGTATGAATCAAATCGCATGGAATGAAATTGTTTAATCGGGATCAGTGTGGCATCACACTGGACAACACTCGCTGGACCAACTTTACTTGCGTAATTTGCATACTCTATTGTGACCTCGCTTGGCGTTATTTGGCAACCCTTTGATACTTGAGACTTCATGGGGGGCTTTTCAGTCTCTGTTAGTGACACGTGTGAAATTTATCTATATATTTTCCTCTAATGTGAATTATATTATCCGTATGTGTTTCAATGGTTTGTTCAAATCAAACAATTATTGTGTTGCATTCTTTTTATTTTAGCATATTTTCTTTTATTTAAATAGACTTTTATGATTATGATAGATAAACATAATACCTTTAACAATTTAGCTCAGCTGGTCTTCCCTACAATTTTGACTTGTAGCTTTCTTTTAATAAAGAAAACCACATCAAACAATTTTGATAAAGGCTCCCAAATTACTTAATGACTAGTTTTTGTATTGAGAAAAAGTAAATAACTCACCAGAAAAAGCAAGAATTTCATATTCGGTAGCGTTTAATTTTTTACCACCAATAGAAAAGATCATAAAGGGCTTCGGGCTTGCTGTGACCACCTTCCCAATGATCGTGCGACCATCATAGCTGGTCTTTCCAAAGTAGAGAATGCGAGTCAATCTTTCCACTCCGGCCTTTACTAAAGCGTCCTTGCTTTTCAAGAAATTGAAAGCATCCAAAGGCATCCAAGTCATAACGCGACTGTTACTTGAACACAATATCTATGGATTGTATGAAACAAAGAAACAAAACGTTACTTAACCTTCCTAAAAATCAATATTTCAAATTTTGCTGTAGAAACTTTTAATATACATATACAATGGTAACTGCCTGAGCCAAAAGACAACCATGAGTTTCGTCAGCCATATATCCTTTAGTCGGGTAAATTTAGTGAAAAACGTCACATATTAAAATTCAAACAAAAGGATTTTCAAAGTTTTTAGTATACCACTAGCAGCCAGTATTATAAAGCTTCATTAAGCGAACGAGCAGATTTCTAATACCATTTTTAAAGCTAATATCGACGTCAAATAACATTTATTATTATTTTTGTAATTTCTTTAATACCAAGAATCAATAAATTGCTATATTTTCCACCTGATACCTTTTCTAAAAACGGCCTCAGAAATCTGCCCGTTAACTTAATGAGCCTTTACTAAGTATAAAAGCTTTATACAGTGAGCAAAAGAAAGAAACTCGATAAATCTTTAAATTTAGAGTGCAAGTGTGACAAATCCAAAAAATATATAAGCTATAGAAATTCCCGCTATTAGCTGAGCTTATTTGCTGACACCGTATTTCCCTCGAGCTTGGACGACATGCAGACGTTCGTAAAGATTTGGGTTTTCACCTTCGAGAAACAATGAACTCGTGAACTATTCATCTGATTAAAAAATATTTCATAGAAAAGTGGCAGGAAACCCAATGCTCGAAAAGAAGATATTATCGGAAAACTAATTTTCGGCACTATTTGGCGGCGCGAGCGACGGTCGCTCGAGGTCGCAAACTCGTTCGTAATATTAATGGAGACACCGGACTGTACAGCTCTACCAAATAAAACTGTCGTTGACCGTTTGTAAGTCAAGATCTACCCATTGCCTGGATCATTAACTACCAAACACCTTCGACAAACCTTTTGCTGTAATTCTCTGAAATGTTCAATGTTGGCTCGACTCTATGAATTTTTATAAATCTTACAAAGTATAGTAAAAATACTAAATAAAGCGCATCAGAGCTGACCTTAATATGGTCCTTTGTTATGAAGACATTATCTTGGAAATTATAGACGACGTATGAGTCGTTTACATAAATAGCCACTGGTTGAATTTGGGCGTCTCCCTGAAGCGTGTTCACTTGCCCCATGTAGATATTCTGCCGTTTGCCTTGATTTAGGTTGAAGCCCCCGGGAATAGCGTCCCGCGGTACCACCCCATCGAAGTCCCGCCAATAATAGTCTGGTTGAAGTGCTGGAAATAAGAAAAATAATATGTTACCTAGTCTAAGAATAAGGATATAGTTGGTGGAAGTACGATAGTACTTGTTGGAACAACAATGATTAAATAGAAACTGGGAATTATGTCGTTGACTTGGGGCTTAAATAAGACTACTCTTTTTGCTCACCGAGCTTTCGAAAATATTTATTTTCATCTTCAGGGTGTGCAAGCGAGGTTTACAATAAAACTAGCTGAGACTGGGCCAGGGTTCATCCTTACGTGGTTAAGATAAAGGGACAATGATTTGGGCTGAAGGCCTATTTAAAACTGAGGTTTGTGTGCACAAAAAAAATAGCACCAACACTAGACATTCACAATGGTAAAACATAATTATAGTAAAAATTAAAAAAAAAATTACATGGAGAAATATATTGCACACAGAGGCCGATTCTTAGGGAATTAGCACGACATCATAAGTTTTCAAAATGTAATTTGATATACAATAAGCGGTGTACACATCTTTTATAAAATGAGTTGTAGTGTAACCTACCTTTAAAAATTGAGATCCTGCGTCATGCGCAGCAAATTCAGTAATGTGGCCCCCTTTAAACTGAATGGTTTAAAAAGAAGAACCTCATTGACGTTTGGTCAACTTGTCTGTCATGTTTCCACTGTGTCTCTGCGCTCCTGACCTGAATCGTTGTGACTACTTTGACTTATGCACAGACTTATGTGTGGAGCACTGCGCCCCTGAACTGAATTGACCTGTGACTACCTGATCGTGTGTGAAGCACTTTGCTCCTGACCTGAATCGCTGCGACTGTTTTGAACTTCTCGGAAGGACTGCGTCCTTGTTTTTCTCCTTTCTTGATTTAACGATTGCTTTGAACGTGTCTGAAGAACTGTGACACCTTGAATTGCAACTTTTGAACTGAACGCATGTCTCGAATGTGTGTTTCGAGGTTGAAGAACAAAAAACCACCTAAGAGACATGCGTTCAGTTCAAAAGTTGCAATTCAAGGTGTCACAGTTCTTCAGACACATTCAAAGCAATCGTTAAATCAAAAAAGGAGAAAAACAAGGACGCAGTCCTTCCGACAAGTTCAAAACAGTCGCAGCGATTCAGGTCAGGAGTAAAGTGCTTCACACACGATCAGGTAGTCACAGGTCAATTCAGTTCAGGGGCGCAGTGCTCCACACATAAGTCAAAGTAGTCACAACGATTCAGGTCAGGAGCGCAGAGACACAGTGGAAACATGACAGACAAGTTGACCAAACATCAGTGAGGTTCTTCTTTTTAAACCATTCAGTTTAAAGGGGGCCACATTACTGAATTTGCTGCGCATGACGCAGGATCTCAATTTTTAAAGGTAGGTTACACTACAGAGTCCATTTTAACACAAATATATTTTTTTTTATTACCCTATTAAAAAAACCTATTAAAGCTGCTGTTTGATGATTTTTTCATATAGGTAAGTGGTAGAAATTTAAATAGAAATTTAAAATTTTTAAAATTTAAAATTAAATAGAAATTTCAAACGAATATATATATGTATAGAAAAAATAGCTTCTATTATACTCGCGAAAAATCATCAACTTGGACAATTCCAACAGAGGCCTTAAAATAATTTGTTATTTAATTTCTGCGAAAATTTAAGTCAGTGCTTCGAACTATTTTGGCAACAGTGTGTATACAGTGCAGTGGGTTGGCCGACGCATGATAGAGATTTCAATGGTAAAAATTTAGGATTAAAATTATTGGCTTCCCTATATGGTTTAGACAAAAATTAATGTTAAATGAATGATTTTCTCAGATTGAAAAACAACTGCTGTTGCTGCAGTTACATAACTATTTCACTGACGGTCTCATACTACGATCTCATTTGACGTACGCTCATAATACTTATTCCCAGAATGTCTCGATTACTCAAGTAAGACTCAATTAAGAAATCAAATAAAAGGATGTACTTTTTCCTGAAAAAAATACCTGATCAGCCGTTTCGACCGAATTTCGGGCACCTACCTAATTATATTAATCGAATTATAAAAAACGCCCTAACTCCGTTATTTTTAAAGATATGACAAAACTTTTTGAAACAAAGTGGCGCAGTTTATCATCATCAATATTTTGGGTTTAACGCTCGATCAACACAACTTCCTGTTTAACCGGAAGTAACATAAACTTCAGTTTTTTAAATGTAACAGCCTGTATATTTTATAATTTTTGTATTCTTTGTTTAATTGTTCTTCAGAAAGCTTCAAATAACATATGCCTGAAAGCAATAGCTATTGAGATATTAAATAAAGCATGATGTGGGAAGAATACAAGATTTTTATTCATTTTATCTAATGAAATCAAACAAGTAGCCTAAATTTATTAAAGATATTGCTGAAACAGTCCACCATTCTCTTGGCCACAATAATTATTAGTGATACCTTCTAGCTATTCTACCGGTGACATTCGATGTAATGTTTGGTGGTAGTTGGAGATCCACACACATCCAGAGAACGAGTAAATTTTAAGGCAGCGAATAATCAACGGTTGTCTCCAAATACCACCAAATAGGTATTATATCGAATGTCACCAGTGGAATAGCTAGAAGGTATAATTATTGTGTTCAAGAGAATGGAGGATTGTTTGAGCAATATCTCTAAGAAATTTAGGCTACTCGTTTGATTTAATTAGATAAAATCAATCAAAATTTTCTATTCTTCCCACAGCCTGCTTTATTTAATATCTCGCTAGCTATAGCTTTTAGGCATATGGTATTTGAAGGTTTTTGAAGAAAAATTAAACAAAGAATCCAAAAATAATAAAATATACAGGGTGTTCCATATAAAAGCCCGAAGTTGATGTTACTTCCGGTTAGACAGAAAGTTGTGTTGATCGAGCGTTTATCCCAACATACAGGGTTATCCCGAAATGGCGGACACGGACAGCACCACAACATCCATTGTGAATTAAAGATTCTAAGTTTTATTTACTGTTTTCTCCAGTATGGCTCACTTAAGAAGATATGACCACTTTTGTGGAAACTAAAGTCACAACACTGCACTGGATACCCTTCTTCATGCAGGCAGAAAAATAATGTGTAGATCTACAATACCCGATAGATGTTACCATGGAAACCATAAAATGAAAACACAATAAAGCTTAAAACAATAATCGTTGCGTGGATACAAATTCGACAATATTATTCAAAATCTCTAATTCGAACAACGATGCCACATTGAAAAATTTTTTTGAACTCATGCAGGGAATAGGTAAACTTTGGAAGCCTGTAATTCCGTTCCCGATAATAAAAATAATAAAAAACAAACATTATCGTAATAGTTATGTGAAATCATGTGCTTTGCCACTGGAGGTTGTTTAAATTTGACCGCCATTTTGATTTAAATTTTGAAAAAAGGACACCATATATCTCAGTAACGAAGCCGAGGAAACAATTTTTGTTTTAAATTTGCAGTATTTCTGAACATCCTCTACAACACCCTGTATATCGTGTCCGCCATTTCGAGATCACCCTGTATAGATGATGATAAACTAGGCCACTTTGTTCCAAAATGTTCTGTAATTTCTTTAAAACTAACGGAGTTATCGCTTGGGGCGTTTTTTATTATAATCCCTTCCCTAGAGAAGTCTGATAAATCCCATAATAAAGTCAAGTAAAGTCAAGACAACTTTTTTCTTTATTAATGTAATATCAAGATAATAAAAATAGTAAAATGACACTTTTTATCCTAAAACTGGCGATTACGACAGGGAAATGATGCGACTGAAAAATCTCTGGGCTGAAGTACAAGATGAACGATTTTATATATGTATTTTTTTAGCGCGTCGTCTCTGAAAGTTTATTTTTCGAGCGGCAACTGCCGGCCGAATGACGCCTATTCCAGACCGTTGTACTACAGGGGCCCGCTTCAAAGTGTAGATTTTTTTTCAAACCGCTAACGACGACTTTCCCTAGGGCCGACAACTTTTCTCAGTTGTTGTTATTATTGGTTATACTGATAACGTCAGGTGAGAGCTCCGCAGTTGAGCATCTCCCGAAATGATACCACGATACACGCATGTTTCAATCAAGTCGAAGCGCGCTAAAACAATAATAAATATATCGATTTGATTCTCTATGATTTTCTAAGTCTTAATAGGTATCTAACCTAGGTAAGTACATTCAAGTTTCCATTGTTCTAGACGGATCGCGCTAAAAAATACTGTGTATATCTCGGCCGTACTGAAACCCATTTCAGATAGTAAGAGATCGTAACTCGCTGAAATGGGCTTCGTTTTGCCCTTGATAATAATAATTGTACTATTTTTGTATTAGATGAATTCTATGTTAAAAAACTAATTTCTTATGAACAAAAGTAGAAGTGGAGTCACTACATTATGCAAATGAGGGTCATTAATCACGCCCACCTGTCATCGACGGGGTCATTAATCACGCCCACCTGTCAAGCTCTATTGTTATCGGGGTCATTAATCACGCCCACCTGTCATCGAAACAATGGGGTGTACTTGATTTATGGGGACACCTGCATCGGGCCCTTTGTTCGGAAACACAATAGCCTAATTAGCTCTATTGTTATCAAGGTCATTAATCACGCCCACCTGTCACTCCTTTGTTCGGCGGCCCTTTGTCGGCGTTCCTTTGTCTAGACTAATGAGTTCTTTTGTTATCGGGGGTCATTAATCACGCCCACCTGTCAATCCTTTGTTCGGCGGCCCTTTGTCGGCGTTCCTTTGTATGGAATACAATAGAGCTGGTCTGTATCATTAATTATGCAGAGGCACGTATCGACATGCCTCGACACGTCTGAAAAAAATGGCACACCTGCATCCGGTCCTTTGTCCGGAAACACAATAGGCTAATGAGTTCTTAGAAATCGGGGGTCATTAATCACGCCCACCTGTCACTCCTTTGTTCGGCGGCCCTTTGTCGGCGTTCCTTTGTCTGGAATACAATAGAGATGCACACCTGCGTCAATAATTATGCAGAGGCGCATATTGACAAGCTTCGACACGTCTGAAAAACGGCCACCAGCGGCAAAATACGGTTGTTATTCATGGCAATAAGATAGTTATGCAGACGTACGTATCGACAAGTTTCGACACGTCTGAAAACGGCGCACCTGCATCAGGTCCTATGTTCGGAAACACGCTGCACACCTGCATCATTAATTATGCAGAGGCACGTATCGACAAGTTTCGACACGTCTGAAAACGGCGCACCTGCATCAGGTCCTATGTTCGGAAACACGCTGCACACCTGCGTCATTAATTATGCAGAGGCACGTATCCACAAGCTTCGACACGTCTGAAAACGACCACCAACGGTGAAACCCGGTTGTTATTCATGGTAATAAGATAGTTATGCAGAGGCACGTATCGACAAGTTTCGACACGTCTGAAAACGACCACCAACGGTGAAACCCGGTTATTTCTATTAATAAGTCAGTGGCGGTAGGTACTAATGAGGTACAACAAAAAGTACAGTTACGTGAAATACACTAATTACCTAGTTTCGATTATTTTTCTAATTACCGTCAAATACACTAACTTATTAATTAAGTACCTAAATAATTATTATAAGTAGGTATCTATGCCTAAATCATGATTATAATGTGGTGCACCAAAAGTACAGTTACGTGAAATACACTAATTACGTCTATCCCTAATTACAATTACCGTCACCCTAATCTAATTACCGTCAAATACACTAATTACTTCTCTAATTACAAAATAGAGATTCGTTCGGCGGAAATAGTGTGATTATATTATTATGATTATGATTATCATTATCATTATTATTATTATTATTATTATTATTATTAATATTTTTATTTCAGTCGTTACATCAACGCCAATTCTTATTAATTAAATATCTAAATAATTATAAGTAGGTACCTATGCCTAAATCATCATTATAATAGGTAATTAGAGAACAATAATGGCAGAAATAGTGGAACAATATTATTATTATTATTATTATTATTATTATTATCGATTCATTCTCAGAATTCTCAGCATTATTAGTATTATTATTATTATTATTATTATTAGGTATTATTATTATGATTATTATTTCAATCGGTACTTCAACGCCATTTCTTATAAAATAAGTACCTATAGGTACCTATGCCTAAATCATGATTATAGTAGGTAGGTACAGTATTAAAACCGTTATTATGTTAATCCATAGGTCCGTCACACCCACCAGCATCGAAAACCGGTATTCACTACGAAGATCTACCTGCATACCTATCCACACACCTATCCAACCATGCAGTCTACCTACACCGAAAACCGGTTTTTTATATGACTCACCACGGAGACGACAAGTTTCGACACGTCTAAATTGAATCATATGCAGAGTGGTAGCCGATATCCACTACTTGATGCACTCATTAGCATAAACATAATAGAGGGGATGGGGAGGAAATCGGGGTGTATGATGTAAGGGATATGTAACTGGTAGGGGAGGGGGTAACGCCTAAGTTCACCGCTATGCAGCGGTATTACCATATAGTCTTCTGACTGATTGTGCGAATTTAGTTCCTTCCGGCTGAAGAGAGTGTTGTTATACAAGTTGGTGTACCCTTACAAGACGCTGAATCATAATGTATCGTACAAATCTACTATCCGAGCCCATACCGGAGTCGCAGCGAGAGAGGCGTGTGCAGGAAATCGATGCTAAGTGTCTCCTATATGCAAGCACAATCCCCTTAAATGATAGCGCGTGCAAGTTGATAACTTTGGGTCTCAATCCATGCACGAATTTATGGACGGTGATTAAATTACACAGTGCGGAGTCTCCAAATGCCTGCGTAGTGATGGACACCGAGGGTTTCTACGCATTGATGCAGATGCTAACAGAACTAATCACCGAGTGCGAAATCGCCACCATAGAGAACCGCCGCAGTTATAATCTAGAACAATACGTCATAAATCACAGGCAAGACACAAATATACAGCTGATACCCAGCTTTCAAGCAAAGTACGGATATAATATATACCTGGGGGTTGCAACTCTTAAAAGACTGAAATCTCTAGAAAACTACATCCAAGATGTGATCAATAGTTTGGAAAAGGACGACAGACGTATCAATACAGATGCCTGTTTATGAACAATGGCTGAAGAGGCAGCCATAGAGATAGGTGAAGCAGGGAGTCTGAATGCAGAAAACCTACCAAGAATATGCAGCAAGCTGGGGCCTAGATATATGGATCTAACAGAAATTGCAGCCAAGTTTCCCAATGTGTTGCTACCACTAGTGCGCGGTGCTGTGGATCGCATTCATGAATCATATCGGTTCGAATGTTCACAAATAATGTAAAATGTATTATGAGATTTATACATAACCTCATTTATTGTAATAATCTTTCAATAAATATCTAAGTATAAAATCATTTTATTTATGTTAATATTACACCTAAGCTCATGTGATAGATATAGCGAGAGTCGCCCCGTCAAGGAGCGTTCAGTGGCGTTGGGACAATGACATGATCCAGCGGTGTAAGTTAAAAACAAAATTTCTTAGTATATTAGTATTATATCCTGGTTACATAAAAGGTATGAGATCAGGGCATAGTTCACAGGTCTTGAGTGGTCCGTAGATAATAGACATATAAAATAAATAACACATCTTAAAAAAAAATTATACATATATCCAATGGTTGGAGGCATCCAGATAAAATATATGTTAGAAGGGCTAGTGAGATAAAAAAAACTATTGGAATAGGCTACCCATAGAGTAATCAGGCAGATGGTGATACCTTCAAAATTATAATAACTAGCTTCACCCCTGATAGGGCCTCAGGGCGAAACATGCAGTATACGTTGACATTATACCGAGAATTGTGCCAAGAGAAAGGGGATAGTTACCATCAACAATAAGGATAATTACTGCTTGGTACGTCCACTGGTGGTTGCCAGGGCATACCTTCAGAACGTTCCATATTTGAACCAGGTGAGGCGAAATATAGGAAAGAGACAGGACGAGGAAGTAAAGAAATTAATATTAAACAGTTTCTCAATTTAATATTTCTATAGCCTGCATAGTAGCAATGTTATTTTATCTTGGTCAACATCATTGTGGGCATAGTGGTACCACCTGGGCAATAGTCTACACCGGTCCAAAATTAGGTATTGGTAGTGAAAAATCAGGGGTGGGGAATGATGCACATCGCTAGGTATGCCGAACTGACCGATTACTGGTAACAGCCGTTAGTATAGCAGAAACTCGAAGTATTCCGAGAGTAGGTAGTTGAAACTCGATGTCTTCGACGCGTATGAAACCGACCATCAACGGCGAAAACCGGTCTTAATGATTCATCACGCCGAAGACAACCCTCGATACGTCTGAAAAACCCCGCTTATCATGAGAAACGCACCTACGGCTAGTCGAAGAATGAAAACATCGCTGTACGATTCTAAACCGTCTTATAAAAATTAATAAATAATGTAAAATGTGAGACAGAAAATAGATACATACTTCCTTTTCAGAACATGGCAACAAGTGTGATAAAACACGTTGTTTAAAAGACCCTACACATGTACCTAAAGGTATACGCATCCAAGATAACCGTCTTGTAGTGTAAGACTGACAGCGGGACATCCAGCGGGGCAAGACCCAGACGGTAGCGGCAGCCACCCTGTATATCGTTCACCCGGTACTTTGTCTGGAATACAATAGAGCTCCACACCTGCATCCGTTCCTTTGTTCGGCGGTCCTTTGTCTGGAATACAATAGGGTTAATTAAGCAGAGGCACGTATCGACATGCCTCGACTTGTCGGCAGCCGCACACCTGCATCATATTGCATGGCTGCTCAACTCGGACCAAGTCAAATCAGCTTGTTATCAAGTCTCGGATATCGCGGGTCAACGCTCATTGTTCATCTCCCATAGCAGCTGACCATTGCCTCGCAGTTAGGCTCTGACCAAATCTCAGCGAGTCTGACTGTAGCGGCGCGGATCGGACTGGTCAACGTCTGATCGTCTCTTATCGGATCCGGCTGACGGTGCGGACCTGATCCGCGCTTTGTTCTGCCCATATCCTATCGATTTTGGTTGACTAACACATCTTGGATCTGACGGGGTAACGTATGCCCTATGGCTTGGTCATATCCGTAGGACGAGGGTAGGTAGCGGAAACCTGGTAGCTGAAACGCGATGTATGGTGTGGACTGGTAGCTGAAACATAAGTGTAGATAAAATGACAGTTATGAAATTCTGTAAGAGAACAATATTATTAAGCCTGCATGATTAGGTGGAAGTTGGCCAAAAATGACAACACGGCACTCGATGAGTGTGGGAGGGTACTCGACAAAACCGGAGGGCGATGACGGGTTAACGGCTGGTCATATCTCATCGGATCCGGCCTACGGCGTCGAGTAGACCACTGCATCGCTGCTCAGCTCTAACCAGGTCAAATCTGGTTGTTATCAAATCTCAGAGTTCGCGGGCCAACGCTTGTTCAGCCCCATCGGATCTGCCCGGCGGTGCAAGCCTAACCAATGCCTCGCGTTTAGGCTCTAACCAAGTCTCATCGATTTTTGCTGGTTGGCGCATCTCGGATCGGGCGGGTCTTATCGTCTCTTATCGGAACTGGCTGACGGCGCGGACCTGATCAAATGCATCGCGGCGATGCTCTGACCGGGTCCCATCGATTTTGATTGGCTAACACGTCTCGAATCTAACGGGACAACGTCTGGTACAGAGCCGGCAGGTCCGGTCAGTTCGGCTATCATTACCCTAGACTGCCATTTTTGCCTAGAATCTACGGATATCCATCAGCATACCTGCTCCGAGTCCTTAAGGAACCGGTTATCGATGTTAATCAATGATGCATGTGGGTATCTCAACTATCTAATTAACATAAATAACAATTAACTTGACAGGTTCATTGCATACCACTCATGATTACTGACTCTAATTTGCATAAATAACCAATTAACTTGAAAGATTTATTGCTATCATGAGGCCGGGTCAGAGCCTGTCGGCTCTGCATGAGCCCCGGTCAGCTCGAATAAAACACCACAGAGCCCCGGTCAGCTCGATTAAATATTACAGAGCCCCGGTCAGCTCGGATAAAATATTATAAATCGATAATCTTTTAGTTTCCATGTTGACTTGTATGTTGTAATATTTTATCCGAGCTGACCGGGGCTCTGTAATATTTAATCGAGCTGACCGGGGCTCTGTGGTGTTTTATTCGAGCTGACCGGGGCTCATGCAGAGCCGACAGGCTCTGACCCGGCCTCATGATAGCAATAAATCTTTCAAGTTAATTGGTTATTTATGCAAATTAGAGTCAGTAATCATGAGTGGTATGCAATGAACCTGTCAAGTTAATTGTTATTTATGTTAATTAGATAGTTGAGATACCCACATGCATCATTGATTAACATCGATAACCGGTTCCTTAAGGACTCGGAGCAGGTATGCTGATGGATATCCGTAGATTCTAGGCAAAAATGGCAGTCTAGGGAAATGATAGCCGAACTGACCGGACCTGCCGGCTCTGTACCAGACGTTGTCCCGTTAGATTCGAGACGTGTTAGCCAATCAAAATCGATGGGACCCGGTCAGAGCATCGCCGCGATGCATTTGATCAGGTCCGCGCCGTCAGCCAGTTCCGATAAGAGACGATAAGACCCGCCCGATCCGAGATGCGCCAACCAGCAAAAATCGATGAGACTTGGTTAGAGCCTAAACGCGAGGCATTGGTTAGGCTTGCACCGCCGGGCAGATCCGATGGGGCTGAACAAGCGTTGGCCCGCGAACTCTGAGATTTGATAACAACCAGATTTGACCTGGTTAGAGCTGAGCAGCGATGCAGTGGTCTACTCGACGCCGTAGGCCGGATCCGATGAGATATGACCAGCCGTTAACCCGTCATCGCCCTCCGGTTTTGTCGAGTACCCTCCCACACTCATCGAGTGCCGTGTTGTCATTTTTGGCCAACTTCCACCTAATCATGCAGGCTTAATAATATTGTTCTCTTACAGAATTTCATAACTGTCATTTTATCTACACTTATGTTTCAGCTACCAGTCCACACCATACATCGCGTTTCAGCTACCAGGTTTCCGCTACCTACCCTCGTCCTACGGATATGACCAAGCCATAGGGCATACGTTACCCCGTCAGATCCAAGATGTGTTAGTCAACCAAAATCGATAGGATATGGGCAGAACAAAGCGCGGATCAGGTCCGCACCGTCAGCCGGATCCGATAAGAGACGATCAGACGTTGACCAGTCCGATCCGCGCCGCTACAGTCAGACTCGCTGAGATTTGGTCAGAGCCTAACTGCGAGGCAATGGTCAGCTGCTATGGGAGATGAACAATGAGCGTTGACCCGCGATATCCGAGACTTGATAACAAGCTGATTTGACTTGGTCCGAGTTGAGCAGCCATGCAATATGATGCAGGTGTGCGGCTGCCGACAAGTCGAGGCATGTCGATACGTGCCTCTGCTTAATTAACCCTATTGTATTCCAGACAAAGGACCGCCGAACAAAGGAACGGATGCAGGTGTGGAGCTCTATTGTATTCCAGACAAAGTACCGGGTGAACGATATACAGGGTGGCTGCCGCTACCGTCTGGGTCTTGCCCCGCTGGATGTCCCGCTGTCAGTCTTACACTACAAGACGGTTATCTTGGATGCGTATACCTTTAGGTACATGTGTAGGGTCTTTTAAACAACGTGTTTTATCACACTTGTTGCCATGTTCTGAAAAGGAAGTATGTATCTATTTTCTGTCTCACATTTTACATTATTTATTAATTTTTATAAGACGGTTTAGAATCGTACAGCGATGTTTTCATTCTTCGACTAGCCGTAGGTGCGTTTCTCATGATAAGCGGGGTTTTTCAGACGTATCGAGGGTTGTCTACGGCGTGATGAATCATTAAGACCGGTTTTCGCCGTTGATGGTCGGTTTCATACGCGTCGAAGACATCGAGTTTCAACTACCTACTCTCGGAATACTTCGAGTTTCTGCTATACTAACGGCTGTTACCAGTAATCGGTCAGTTCGGCATACCTAGCGATGTGCATCATTCCCCACCCCTGATTTTTCACTACCAATACCTAATTTTGGACCGGTGTAGACTATTGCCCAGGTGGTACCACTATGCCCACAATGATGTTGACCAAGATAAAATAACATTGCTACTATGCAGGCTATAGAAATATTAAATTGAGAAACTGTTTAATATTAATTTCTTTACTTCCTCGTCCTGTCTCTTTCCTATATTTCGCCTCACCTGGTTCAAATATGGAACGTTCTGAAGGTATGCCCTGGCAACCACCAGTGGACGTACCAAGCAGTAATTATCCTTATTGTTGATGGTAACTATCCCCTTTCTCTTGGCACAATTCTCGGTATAATGTCAACGTATACTGCATGTTTCGCCCTGAGGCCCTATCAGGGGTGAAGCTAGTTATTATAATTTTGAAGGTATCACCATCTGCCTGATTACTCTATGGGTAGCCTATTCCAATAGTTTTTTTTTATCTCACTAGCCCTTCTAACATATATTTTATCTGGATGCCTCCAACCATTGGATATATGTATAATTTTTTTTTAAGATGTGTTATTTATTTTATATGTCTATTATCTACGGACCACTCAAGACCTGTGAACTATGCCCTGATCTCATACCTTTTATGTAACCAGGATATAATACTAATATACTAAGAAATTTTGTTTTTAACTTACACCGCTGGATCATGTCATTGTCCCAACGCCACTGAACGCTCCTTGACGGGGCGACTCTCGCTATATCTATCACATGAGCTTAGGTGTAATATTAACATAAATAAAATGATTTTATACTTAGATATTTATTGAAAGATTATTACAATAAATGAGGTTATGTATAAATCTCATAATACATTTTACATTATTTGTGAACATTCGAACCGATATGATTCATGAATGCGATCCACAGCACCGCGCACTAGTGGTAGCAACACATTGGGAAACTTGGCTGCAATTTCTGTTAGATCCATATATCTAGGCCCCAGCTTGCTGCATATTCTTGGTAGGTTTTCTGCATTCAGACTCCCTGCTTCACCTATCTCTATGGCTGCCTCTTCAGCCATTGTTCATAAACAGGCATCTGTATTGATACGTCTGTCGTCCTTTTCCAAACTATTGATCACATCTTGGATGTAGTTTTCTAGAGATTTCAGTCTTTTAAGAGTTGCAACCCCCAGGTATATATTATATCCGTACTTTGCTTGAAAGCTGGGTATCAGCTGTATATTTGTGTCTTGCCTGTGATTTATGACGTATTGTTCTAGATTATAACTGCGGCGGTTCTCTATGGTGGCGATTTCGCACTCGGTGATTAGTTCTGTTAGCATCTGCATCAATGCGTAGAAACCCTCGGTGTCCATCACTACGCAGGCATTTGGAGACTCCGCACTGTGTAATTTAATCACCGTCCATAAATTCGTGCATGGATTGAGACCCAAAGTTATCAACTTGCACGCGCTATCATTTAAGGGGATTGTGCTTGCATATAGGAGACACTTAGCATCGATTTCCTGCACACGCCTCTCTCGCTGCGACTCCGGTATGGGCTCGGATAGTAGATTTGTACGATACATTATGATTCAGCGTCTTGTAAGGGTACACCAACTTGTATAACAACACTCTCTTCAGCCGGAAGGAACTAAATTCGCACAATCAGTCAGAAGACTATATGGTAATACCGCTGCATAGCGGTGAACTTAGGCGTTACCCCCTCCCCTACCAGTTACATATCCCTTACATCATACACCCCGATTTCCTCCCCATCCCCTCTATTATGTTTATGCTAATGAGTGCATCAAGTAGTGGATATCGGCTACCACTCTGCATATGATTCAATTTAGACGTGTCGAAACTTGTCGTCTCCGTGGTGAGTCATATAAAAAACCGGTTTTCGGTGTAGGTAGACTGCATGGTTGGATAGGTGTGTGGATAGGTATGCAGGTAGATCTTCGTAGTGAATACCGGTTTTCGATGCTGGTGGGTGTGACGGACCTATGGATTAACATAATAACGGTTTTAATACTGTACCTACCTACTATAATCATGATTTAGGCATAGGTACCTATAGGTACTTATTTTATAAGAAATGGCGTTGAAGTACCGATTGAAATAATAATCATAATAATAATACCTAATAATAATAATAATAATAATAATAATACTAATAATGCTGAGAATTCTGAGAATGAATCGATAATAATAATAATAATAATAATAATAATAATATTGTTCCACTATTTCTGCCATTATTGTTCTCTAATTACCTATTATAATGATGATTTAGGCATAGGTACCTACTTATAATTATTTAGATATTTAATTAATAAGAATTGGCGTTGATGTAACGACTGAAATAAAAATATTAATAATAATAATAATAATAATAATAATAATGATAATGATAATCATAATCATAATAATATAATCACACTATTTCCGCCGAACGAATCTCTATTTTGTAATTAGAGAAGTAATTAGTGTATTTGACGGTAATTAGATTAGGGTGACGGTAATTGTAATTAGGGATAGACGTAATTAGTGTATTTCACGTAACTGTACTTTTGGTGCACCACATTATAATCATGATTTAGGCATAGATACCTACTTATAATAATTATTTAGGTACTTAATTAATAAGTTAGTGTATTTGACGGTAATTAGAAAAATAATCGAAACTAGGTAATTAGTGTATTTCACGTAACTGTACTTTTTGTTGTACCTCATTAGTACCTACCGCCACTGACTTATTAATAGAAATAACCGGGTTTCACCGTTGGTGGTCGTTTTCAGACGTGTCGAAACTTGTCGATACGTGCCTCTGCATAACTATCTTATTACCATGAATAACAACCGGGTTTCACCGTTGGTGGTCGTTTTCAGACGTGTCGAAGCTTGTGGATACGTGCCTCTGCATAATTAATGACGCAGGTGTGCAGCGTGTTTCCGAACATAGGACCTGATGCAGGTGCGCCGTTTTCAGACGTGTCGAAACTTGTCGATACGTGCCTCTGCATAATTAATGATGCAGGTGTGCAGCGTGTTTCCGAACATAGGACCTGATGCAGGTGCGCCGTTTTCAGACGTGTCGAAACTTGTCGATACGTACGTCTGCATAACTATCTTATTGCCATGAATAACAACCGTATTTTGCCGCTGGTGGCCGTTTTTCAGACGTGTCGAAGCTTGTCAATATGCGCCTCTGCATAATTATTGACGCAGGTGTGCATCTCTATTGTATTCCAGACAAAGGAACGCCGACAAAGGGCCGCCGAACAAAGGAGTGACAGGTGGGCGTGATTAATGACCCCCGATTTCTAAGAACTCATTAGCCTATTGTGTTTCCGGACAAAGGACCGGATGCAGGTGTGCCATTTTTTTCAGACGTGTCGAGGCATGTCGATACGTGCCTCTGCATAATTAATGATACAGACCAGCTCTATTGTATTCCATACAAAGGAACGCCGACAAAGGGCCGCCGAACAAAGGATTGACAGGTGGGCGTGATTAATGACCCCCGATAACAAAAGAACTCATTAGTCTAGACAAAGGAACGCCGACAAAGGGCCGCCGAACAAAGGAGTGACAGGTGGGCGTGATTAATGACCTTGATAACAATAGAGCTAATTAGGCTATTGTGTTTCCGAACAAAGGGCCCGATGCAGGTGTCCCCATTAAATCAAGTACACCCCATTGTTTCGATGACAGGTGGGCGTGATTAATGACCCCGATAACAATAGAGCTTGACAGGTGGGCGTGATTAATGACCCCGTCGATGACAGGTGGGCGTGATTAATGACCCTCATTTGCATAATGTAGTGACTCCACTTCTACTGAAAATGTTATCCG